>CM030892.1:28950774-30150774 GCA_018136845.1 Heterotis niloticus | reverse complement strand
CCGTGTCACTTGATCTAGATTTGGTGAATTTGTCAGACTTTCTGTGTCTAAAGCGAACAAACGAATTTATCAAATCATTGCTGATATGCATTAGGAATATAAGCAAACAGGTTTAGAGTCTTGGGTAACTGCTATGGAAAGCAGACACGCCAGAGCTTATCCTTGTAAAAGCAACAGGCAGGACAACCTTTCATTTAGCTACTCAATGACCAAAGTGAGTTGTAAAATATTCTGTAGATGTAATTCCCCCATAGCAAAGTCAAAATCTAACACCTCATTCTGTATATGTGCACAATGTATTTAATTAAAGGAATTGGAATTCTGCTTGGGCTTCATACGCCATCATTTTAACGCATCAAACTCGCTGTCATTTCCGCGGCGCCTCTATCCGTCCAACAAAATCGCCACGGGAGTAATAAAAAGTTTCATACGGCTAAGTGTAATTTAATCAACATATCTCATTCTAATGTGTCGAGCGGTGAAGGGATCGACAGACGCGCCACGTGCGTGTCTGCGAGCTGCGGCCATAAAGAGGCGTCGAAGCATTTTCGCCGTGCTTCGTGGACATTTCGTTTATGCGGTGCTGTATCTACGTGGGCCACGTTGATGTTCGGCTAGGATATCGGCATAAAACATGTGTCAAACTACCGACAAAAAAAAAAAAAAAAAAAAATATATATATATATATATATATATATATATATATATATATATATATATATATATAAAAATACACCGGATACTTTGGTTTAATCTCAAACAAGAGCAGCTGTGTAGCTTATATTGGGAAGCAGCATCATTAACATGCTCAGCGGTGGAATCATTTCCCCGGTTAATAGATATAATAAGTTTCTTTTTTTCCCTCCTGTCCCTCTTGTCCTTAAACTTTATTTAGCAAAAATGCAATTCGCAAACTATAAGCAATCTGACAGTGAAAGGAAGTAATGTCCCAAGGGGTAGGAGGTAATTGATTACATATGTCACTCTCAAAGCTTGGCCTTTCCAAATCTCTGTGCCATTTGCCGAAATGTAAATGACGCAAACATTGGAGGAACGGAAAAAAAGAGCATTTATTCACCAAGGTATTTAAAATGAATTTCCTGTCTCCCTGAGTTCAGATGGGACTTTAAGGCTTTAGAAATAACTTTGACTCCATTTGGGGTGAAAAGCGGAAGCAAGAGTGGAGAAACTACAGAGCTGCGCACAACGGCGACGTTGCCAGTTCATGAGCAAGGTACCCAAGCATCGCCCGGCCAATTCCAATATTTACACTAAGCGACACGGGCTCAGTTTGGAAGGAATTCGGCAAGATGAAGGCCACTGGTTAATAAAATAAGCGAAAATAAATATAAAAAAAGATCATGCAAGAAAGAATAATTTATCTTAGGGTTAATACAGCATAGAGCTAATTTTCCAAAACATCAGAATGGGCAAAAAGTCCTTCACGTTTGCGCTTGTCTAACTACAGCTTTAAGCAGCAACACCTCCACCAAGGTTCCTTGACTGATGCTGTGTTCAGATGTCCAGGAGGAAAAAATGCTGCTTTATCGCGAACAGATGAAACCAGATTGTAATGCTTGACTGCTAAATCTATCTTAATTGGAGGGCTGTTAATGAAGACTGGCAACGTCTCACACACACACACACACACACACACACACACACACACACACACACACACACACACACACACACACACAGGCGAGCGAGCGATGAGCTTGTGCACATCCGTGGCGAGCGAGGCTGCACGGGCCTGCTGTCCGTCATCGGCCGACCCGCATCTGCTCCCTAGCGAGGCGTGCGCCCAGACCACCTCATCCATCAGTGGCGGGCGCAGGAGACGGATGGGAGGCCGCTGGGAAGCAGTGAGCGTCTCTCCATCAAAGTGATGTTTTCAAAGTAAGTAATCAGTGTTCTCTACAGGCACTTCTTCAATGGCAAGCCCACTGCTATTGCAGAAGCCCTCTCCTCCCCCTTCTGCTCCCGCTCGGTCCTCCCCACCGGTCCTCCTGACCGCCCGCACCCCCTCTCCCCTGACACACGGCCTGTCTCACCGTGCGCCGGCACAACAAGTCAAGGCTTCTCCACACCATTAAATCTAGGGGGTCATATTTCATTCCGGCGACTGGCCAAAGAAATACTCCTTCAGCTTTTGTGCAGAGGTGAACTCTATTAATTTTAATATCTATCCATCTGTCCATCTATCTGCATGACCATCGACCGACTCCAAGATGATGAGGCGCTCATCTGACTTACCATAGCGGCATACTGCTTTTGCTTAAAATTCTGGAACGCCTTCGTTCGTTCTTCTGTTCTGCTAAACAAGTGAAAGCAAGAAACACTTGTGGAGACGGCACTTTGCATTTGCTGTATTTATGCAGCCGAGCTGTAATCCTTCAGCAGATGACTGCTGTGTCACACCTGACAGGGCATGATCCCCGCAGTTTCATAAAATGATGGAGAGGAAATCCACGCCCACTCGGTGGGACGCGGCCGCTTTACATTAACAATTGTGTTTGGCATTCGACCAGTGCCTCCATTTTGTGTTCCGGGGGGGGCGTTGCACGGGCGCGATGTGGCAATGAATAAAACAAATGGACACTCCAGCCCGACTAATGACCTCCGAAGGCTTTTATCCGGATTCATAATTCATAGGTATTCAATGCTGCACATTCAGATTACTTTAAAACAATGAATTTCAGCACTCTGACAGTTGTAAAATTTAATTCCGATTTAATTTGCCCAATTTTTCCCTATTACAGGAAGTCTCATTCAGAGAATTTTTCCCTTACAGAAGTTAATGTGGGAATTATTATTTTTTTTTATACATGGAGAATCAACTTTAAAGGATGTGCTTTGTACCATAACTTAGATGGACGTAACCCATGCGGGGGAGAATACGACTCAGGCTAAATATTTTGACACGCAGCCCTAGAGTTAAACCTCAGACAATGGAATCTGCCGGAGCCACTCGAGCGCGTCAAACGCATTCATGATACAGCACAGAATACCTGATCAAGAGCGTGCCAAATGGTAAGGCGTTCCTTAAACACCGCAGTTTTAACTTGACACACAGCGCGAACGGCGGAAAGGGTTTCTACCGCTGGGTGCGTTAAGATGCGTGGGACAGGACTGCGTCGTACGCTGCGTTTTACTGCGTGACTCACAGGGTTCAGTGGCAACGCAGGGGTTGCGAAGCAGGGCGAAGCACAGCAATACGTCCCACATTTGCCCCAGAACAGGTGCACTCCGTGACCTTTGGTCAAATTTGCTGTGCCGACCGATTTTACTGCTTTGCCAGATCGGAAGACAACTGCTCTACACGTGATGCTTTTTCGTTCTTGCAGCTAAACCTCTTCCATTTTTCATAGGAGACAAAGCAGAGGAGCTGGGGGACCGGGCCGGTGTGACAGCATGAATGATTATTCATTATTGTGCGTGAATATAGATCATAAACAAACACTGCAAACACAGAAAAGCAGTGCTGTACAAAGTGGAGTCCAATAAGCTGGCTAAATGGTGCATTAGTGAGCGATGGGGTGAAAAATGGTTTGCGGAGCTGAAACCAAAGACGCGGCTAGATCCTTCTCCGCGGCTCCAAATAAACAAATCAAGTTGAAGATTTTGCATCGGTCCTGTGCGAACGACGCGGAAGCACTTCAAGGTTCTACAAATAAGCTGCTGAAAGATGGCTTCTGAATCATTTCCTTATTCTTGAAAAAGGGCACGATTCACTGCGATCAGAAAACAATTCAAAAACCTCGCGACTGACTGGTCTTCCTCCGATTCTTTCCCGCATTTCGCCGTGTCATCCCTTCCCGTTCGTGCCAAGGCATCTCGACTTCGCCGCTTTCCCGAATACCGCGTTTCGCGGTGCGGATTCGACGGGCTTTTGGAAACCCAGGAATATGCCAGCACTTTTGTGTTTAATGTTTAATGTATGTCAAAGAGGACATACAAAAAGTGTACAGCGGAGTGTAAAAGCCGCGGCACGGGGGCGGTATTGCGATCACGGGTCTTCGCTGTGGATCGCAGAGCGTGGGAGGACCCAAAGCCTGACCAAACTGCGTGAGCTCCCGTTTCACCAAACTGCACGTCCTCCCCGTGCCCTTGGGCGGAGCGCTTCGGCGAGCCTAAATGACACGGAGGCCTTCGGAGCTGCTGACAGGCTGCAGTTAGCCAAGCGGCCCCTCCCTGCAAAGGCGTCGCGCCGCCAAACTTAATTTGGAGAAGTTCTCCTTTGGCACAGAACCCATGCTGTCCTCGTCCATTTGCGGTTCGGGCCGCAACACGCCCGGCGTACTAATAGCGGCGCTCGCGCCTACGCCGTCACAAACGGAAACAAAACGGAGCGAGACAGGATGGGGACGGCGAGGGTTCCTGCGAATCGGAGTTGGGAAAGAATTGGAGCCATTAGCGGTTCAAATGCATTTGCCCACCGCAGAAATAAGCTAAAAAGACAAGCACGAGCTTTGGGGGATAAAAAGAACCGTCTCCGCTCGGCTTTAGTTGAAAAGAAGCTAACGTCTTCTAAACGCAGGAGGACAGGAAGAGGCGGCAGAAGGCTGAACCACAGGAAGACAGTACAACAAAAAGAATGGGAAGAAAAATACCAAATATAAACTTGGATGGGAACTTCGAAAATTGAACTCCACGTACCGTTTGGTATTTGACACAAATAAAGCACAAATAAAGAAATTAAAAGAACTTATTTTGCATGCTTTTTACATTGCCAACTAAACACCTGCAGATATAAAGGATATACAACGCGCTGAATCGATGGACCTTTAATGGTGACCTCTACCAATAGCAATGGTTAACTAATACATTACTAATATTATTATCATTATCGATATTCTCCTAAAACTATAGGAAGATGAGAAATACAAGATTTGGGATGCAATCATTCGATGGGTTTCTAACAGGAAAGTTTAAACTTTGAATCTTGGGAGCCAAACTGCATGTTGTGCCCTTGACTAAAGAACTGAATCAACTAAATTGCCACAGTAAAAATCCACCAGAAAAAATACTACACACTATATATATATATATATATATATATATATATATATATATATATATATATATATTGTTTAGTGTAAAACTGCCTTGTAAGCTGATAAATAATGTAATCCATATAATTTGACTGCCAAATGCACATTAAAAAGAAGTGAGAAGAAAACATCCTATCTAAACCTTATTTTTGGGACACGTTCAACTGTAATTTCATTTTTTGGGCAGGGCTGAATTTTTACAAGATGTGATGCTCTGGTCTACTGGGGAGCATCTCCGAGAGGGTTTAAAGTAAGCATGAGATCACCACTAGAGAAACTACAGAGGCTGAGATGCACCCATTTGAGCTGCAAAACCTGAGGCTGCAACATATATCGATCAGCGAGGCGGGCAAGAGGAGACGTGGTCACCCCAGACTTGGCAGGAGGAGGAAGAGGAGGAGTTGCTGTCTAAGCAGATGCTGCAAGCAACTGGGCTGCAAAACACCCCCCGCTGCTCCTTAGCAGCTGCCAACGGTCTCCTCTGGATGAGCACAGCGGGGCTGAAACACACATCGGCCAGCAGGCACCTCACCTGAGGGACTCGCGCTCCCACCTGTGACGCGACTGCCCACTTTCTTCTCGCAGAGGTCACACTCGTCTTCACTTGCACCTCGCTGGGTTCGTGCAGCCATAGCAAGGCCGGCGTTCTGGATGCCTTCCGTGTGGATTTAACACGGATGCCGCCATGACAGTTGACTTTGGGTTTAGGATGTGCTTGTTTTACGCCGTTTCCTGAAACGCTGTCCATCCCGCAGTGCAAGGAGGTTCGGTTCAGTTGCGCCATCGCCAGTAAAGGGGCAGCTTTGTTGCCAAGGGTGGGAACGAAGGCAACACCTTCCATACACAGTTAGACAATGCAAGTGATTCCTCCTTCCCGGACGCATCTGCAAAATACGGATGTGCTGAATATATGCAACCAGTTAGCGGGCGTGAACGTGCATCTTCATCTTCAAAACATGAGCTAGCATTTTTGTCTCTGTAATATTCCTGCTCCCTATAAATAGCAAGTTAAACAAACCAAGCATTCGACTTTAATTTGTCAAAGGCTGACCGATGCCATTATGGTACTGAAGCCTTTTTCTGAATTAAAGCAGTCTTAAGGAGTACAAAAAGAGGCGCCTGGTGAAAGTGCGCACGAACGCTACGCTAGCATAACCGAAACATGGCTCTCGCTATTACATGCCCTCCTATTAGCGGGTGGCGTCCACGAAAAGTGATGCAAAAGAAGGCGACACGCATCGGCTGACGCGGGGAGCAAACGCTGCTCATCTGTCCGAGAGAAGCGGCTTAGCGTTCAACCAGGCAACGGCAGAGAGCCGCTCACAAGCCCTAAGGCCGGTTGTGGTGTTATTAAAACAAGTGTGACCATTACTGGATCTAAAAGGGTTTGTCTTTGGCATTCTATTTAAAGAATAAGCAGAAAGTGGAGGGAGTTTAAAATTATTTTTAAAACATGGGAAGTTACATAAGAGTACCAAGGTGCTCTTGTGCTGAAGTGCCACTGTAGGTACTGTAGTGGCAGGGTGAGGAAACCTTCCAAACATACCTTGCCGCATGATGTGTATGTGTGTTAAGCCCATCATGAAATGTGCGCTGTACTGTGTTAAGGTTCTTTGAGCTATGAAGGGCAAACTAACATGGGACATTCTTTATGACTTATCTATACGTTTTGGTCCCACTGTTGGGTTTCTTTGTTTTGTGTATGATCGGGTGTTTGGCTCAAGTGCTTTGTGCCTCTGCTACATTTAAGAATAGTAGAACAGAACAAAAAACAGACCTTGGATTCTGAAGTTCTCCATCCTGACGGCAGAACCTGACAGTTTTATGGCTTTGCCCATGGCTGACTTACGCTGGAAATATTATACATACTTGAATGTGGTTCAGTTTGAGTGAAGTCTTCATGTTCTCTCTGTGTTTATGCGGGTTACTTAAAGCTGCTCTGGTTTCCTCCCACATTCAACAAATAAGGGCTTCAGGCAAATCAGGAAACCAAATTAGTGGGTGAATAAGCGTGCGTGACTGCCCTGCGATGGACTGTTGTCCCACACGGGATGCAGCCCACATCACGTTGTACATTTCCATGTCCTTGCATTGGACAAGCAGCCATTTATAACGGATGGATGAACGGATTACTTTCAGCTGTACTTCACCGCATGCCGCACGGTGGTGTTGATGAAGGTGGGGCCGTTCCCACCTTGCTGTAGTGCCAAGGCCAGCCGCACCGTTCTGCAAAGCCACACGGGCCACCTGGACTGGTCAACAGCAGAGCAGTCATCTCCTATTCCAAGGCACAGCAAAAAGGGAGCCATGTTGCAACGCTACAGCCATCTCTTCCGTTAATGTCCCCGTCACGGCGGTGCCACCGGGCCATCAGGAGGGCCCGCACAGCCGTCTGCCTGGGGACTGCTAGACTGCCACCGCTGGAACTTATTGCTTTAACGCGCTCCATCAAATCACCGCAAGAGCCTCATTATTCCACAAGAGCCATTTTGAAATCACGCCACATATTGTGCTCTCTCGGTAAGAGGGATTCCTGAGTTTACGCTGCATTTTTTTCACACGGGCCGCTATTGGTGCGGCTCTCACAAAATCAACATCTTCTCCGGTCTCCTACGGTTCGGCTCGACTGTTGTTCCCTCAACATTAAGTGCATACCTACATACTTTGTCCGGTATGACTTATTGCGTAATGAACAACTCCGCTGTGTTGAAACAAGGCGAGCAGAATAAAAAGCCCCCGACTGTTTTAAAGAGACTAAAATAATTTTTATTTAAAACCTTGACCCGTAAATTTAATTTATTTCGCTTTATTTAAACCAATACCCTGACTGGTGTAATCAGATACCAACACCGGCACCAAGAAAGAATTAACTCCCTGTGACGTTATCAATATCATCAGTATACAATGTTTGTAAAACTGTCTCTTATCGATCCGTGAGACACAAAGCAGAGGGATGAGCACGGCGTATAACGCGGCAGACATACGATTTAATACACTTTGATCTTATTTCGCTGCTCTGCAAAGTAATCCGGCTGAAAATCATTAGAAGCGGCACACGCTTCCGGAATACGGGCTGGAGCATTTTGAAGCGCGGAGCAGTTTGCGCCGTTCATAAGCTCAATCCCCAGAGTTTCTTCTTTCTTCGGTGGATGATTTCGCGTCCTGGACAATCCGGCATCACGGTACAGTTTTGGCGGGTTCGATCGAAAGTGCAAGCAAACCCAGTGAACAGCGTCCATGCTTGTACACAGCATGTATCTGCAACTGTTATAACCATTTGTTAAACTGCAATTTTTAGACCGTAAAAGGGCATTTCTATTATTTGGGGTCAAAGTACAAATCTGGTGCTGTCCATCTGGCTGGCGGGAGCAGAATTTCTCCAAACCATATGACTCACAAGGGAACTGCACACAATGAGCTCCATTTGGGGCTATGACTAACGTCTCGATGTGAAGATGCTATGCAGTAAGACCACCGCTGAGATTCAAATTGACATACCTGTTGTTCCCAAAAACTTTTCCAAATTCTTTCAAGGGTGGACCAAAGATTAACCTCATTTCCAAAACGGTTACGTAGACTGAGACCAGGAGACAGTACTGAACCCTGGAGTACACAGTCATGCGTCGCTTAACAACAGGGATACGTTCTAAGAAATGTGTCACTAGGCAATGTCGTCAATGTGTGAACATCGCAGAATGTACTTACGCAAACCTAGATGGTATGGCTGACTACACGCTTAGGCTATATGGTATAGCCTATAACTCCTAGGATACAAACCGCCGTCATATATGCGGTCCATCGTTGATGGACTGTATATCAAAGTAAAAAAACGCCAAGTAACACAATTTATTCTATAATCCTATAATATGATTTTTTGAATGCATGGGCATTAAAAACAACATTACTATTTCAACTGTTAACCCACCTCTAGGGCAGGGCATTTTGAGAGTATAAATTCAAGGCAACCACCTTGACTCTGGTGAGGATTTGAACCTGGGTCCACCGATCAGTCCATTACAAGCTGCCCATGAAGGCGCAGGAATTTACAGTTTCCAAACCGACTGCTGTATTTTCCAGACAATTTATACTTTTATTATTAACAACCATACACATATTACACATAAATATATTCATGATTTAATTAGCACTCCCCCAAAAAAATCTGTTAAACATTACATGTAAGCACATATGAGAACCCGATACCGATCAATAGCCATTGACTACGGTTATCGACCACTGTCAGAAATCTTAGGGCAGCGGCAGTTCGAGTGAGGGAACAGGTCTGCAGTCCCCATTTTCTCCATGTCACACAACGCAGATGTATTGGGAAAGCTGAAGTGACTTTCCCTCCCCCCCGCCTCATCTCCTCCCGCCATGACCAATTTCGGGGAATTATTTCACCCCATTCTAAAGTTGTAAACGCGACATTTTCCTGGCAGACGTGGACGAGCAGTACATCTCAAACTTGGGGGATGAAACTTTTCCACGCTGTCCCTTTCACTTTTTTCTGTGTTCCTTGTTTTTCAGCCCCCCCCCCCAGCCCCACCTGCATTGTTTTTGCACTTAGAGATGTGTTTTACTGTGAGGAACATGCCATGAAAAAGCTGACAACAAAAGGGCTATAAAAACACAATTTCTGACTGATTGATTAAATACACGGCCGCTGTAGACAGAACCCAAGCACCCCATCCCCTCACCACCCCGCCTCCGCATCCCGCAGAATGGATACGGTGCAAGGAATAGCAACAAAGCCCACAGCGGAGGATGAATCAAGCGAACCAAGGTGCGGCTGGGCTGACATCTTCAGCGGCTGCGTTTCTTTGGGTCGCGCCGGAAACGGCCTCCTGCATCATGGGCGTTCCATCAAACCCGTGATGCCTGGAGCCACCCAGTCACACTGTCACAGTAAATGTCCCTGTATTTTGGAAGCCCTGAGAATAGCTCTCTGAGCCCTGCTAACCAAAAGCAATGGTGTCAAAGGAAGACCTAATGGCATAAAATATTATATGACATTGTTACGTGGATTTATGCTATTATTACACTTGCCTCCTTAAGAACAAGGAAGGAACGCATCTAAGTGTAATGTGAATATGAGCACTCCGAGTCAAATTCCAGAATTCTGGTACTCCAGCTATTTTGCTCTTTGAAATGCCACACTTTTTCCAGGTGTTTCACTTCTAATAAGAAATTAAACTGAGAATTAAATTTCTACAAGAGGTTTTTCGACAGAACTTTCAAACTGCTTACGCAAAACACCGACACAATATATAGTGATTAATTAGCAGGCGAGCCGAGTGTTTCGGAGCTCAGAACAAAGCCAGGGTGAGCTGGAGTCATGTCAGAGTCGAGTACAACCCAGGAGGAAGCAGGCCTTTATTAGGAGATATTACAGGACCGCCTGCTGACATTCACCTGTGTCGAAAGAGAATCTGCTGCCATCCTGTTTAGGAAGCTGGCGTCTGCCCCATTCTCTCTCTCTCTCTCGCTCTCTCTCTCTCACACACACACACATACACACACACACACACACACACACACACACACACACACACACACACACACACCTATCAATCCTGATACCGCCTTTCTTTTGCCCTGTGCTCTATGCCGTGCCATCTGAACTACCTCTCAAGCTTTATAACTGAAAAACCAGGAGTCATATTAAGGCAAACCAAGAAACCAGTGTCAAAAGATTAAAAAAAAGAACCCAGGAAAAAGCAGAACACAGGATTAACGCCAACAACCTGCTCAGTGATGCCTCCGCCTCAGCTCATAGTGCTACACCTTTGTCAATCCATCCATCAGTTCATCCATCTATCCCTTATTCAACAGCTGCTGATTCAGCGCAGTGTCATGGTGGTTCAGAGTCCATCCTGGAAATGTAGGGCACAACATCAAGCCATTGCAGTGCACCCCTCATATAGAATTATATACAAATTTGGGACGTTTAAAATAAAGCGCATTGCATATCCAGGACATTTACCTTCATTCTTTATTGAAGTAGTAAGTAAATTGAATTGTGCCGTTGCCTCGCAACACCTGGGCTGTTTTGAATGCGTGGAGTTTGATGTTCCCCTGATGCCTGCATGGATTTCTTCTGGGTGCTTTGGTTCCTTTCTGGTGAACTGGGGAATGCAAACTGGCAAAGCCTGAACGTGACCAGAATCCTCCAGTGTGGCTGTGTTTGTGTTCCTACCGTGCGATGGACTGGCATTCATTTCCGGGTGCACCCTGACCAGCCCTGTGCCCAGCACCTCCAGGATAGACTCTAGGCCACCACGACTCCAACTTGCCCAAGCAGTTAACAAACACGAGTGAGTGAGAATGGTAAGTAAATGTCTTATTTCTACTTAAACAGCTTCGGTTATCAAAGCTGACTTGCACAAAGAAGCAAAAATCAGATCGACAGCAAACAAAGAGACCGAGTGTGTTCGCTGCAAAGGTAAGAGTGCTTCTCTCTGATGTGCACCTCTCACAGGACCTTCATAGATCTTCCCATCCATCACAGGGAGATGTGTTTTTTTTTTTTTTTTTGGTTTTTCAGCCAGCTTACGTGACCGTGGCATGGAAAGAAAAACACACAAGTGCATACCAACGCAGCATCTACTCAGGGAATCAGAAGTGTTCTCAAATAGTAAAATATCCAGAAACAGTAGCTCTGCTTTGGCAGTTACTGGGACAATAATATAAAATTTGTGAGTCTGGATGATGGCTCCTGTGGTATTAGTAAAGGAGGGCCATGCGAACAATGAGAGTTTTATATGATGAGCCATCTGTGGATGGTTTCTTCCACTACAGTGCCCAGTGTAGAAAATGCTAATGAAGTATCGCTGTGCCACCTGACAGATTCCACTAGGCTGCATCTCTGTTAACCGTTTATGTGCGGCAGGGGTGCAAAATAACAGGTATCCGATGAAATGTTCACATGAAACACTAAAGTAAAAACACATAAGCGCTCCATAACAGTATCATTACGAGCCATACCAATGGATCCAAAGCCCTACTGTACCATGGACTAAAAATTCAAAAAGCTTGGAAAAGATGTAGTAGTAGTAACACCACCACCACCACCAATAATAATAATAATAATAATAATAATAATAATAATAATAATAATAATAATAATAATAATAATAATAACAGACTATAATATGTGCATGGTCATGCAGGCAGAAAGATGTATTTTAACTGGATTTGAATAACATTGCAGGACACTGGTCAGGTTGGAATAGAATACTGTATGGTGCATTACTATGTACAGTATATAATATAGTGCTTAGTATGGGGCAGTATAGCAGAGTACATTTTCCCTAGAACTAAACCGCAGAAAATTCTTAGACTGATTCTCACTGTAAAGTGGCAGCACTCCCAAAGGGACAGGCAGGTAGGTGACCTGGGCTTGGACAGAAATGTAGACAGGGACGTGTGAGGAGTCAGTGCTCCAAAGGCTTTGATGTGCACCACAAGGCAATGCCTGTCAGCCATTTTTCTTTGAAATTAGATTAACGTTCGAGTCAAACAGTGTTGCACACAAGTCCGCAGGCTAAGAAGAAATCTGCATGGTATTAAACTTGCAGCAATTTCTCTAATGCTTTCTTCACTCTTCAGGCGCGTATACTGTTTATATATAAACTCCCATTAAACCTAAAGGGATTTATGCTTTTGATTTACAGATTTTTGGCTTATGAATGGTTTTTCAGGAATGTATTACTTTTGTGGATCAAGGGATTGTCTCTCTTTCTCACACACACACACACGTGCGTGCGCGCACACACACCTATAGCCCAGTAATTGAGGGTATTGGTTTAGAGAAATCGCTTAATACCGCAAATACCACAAACTCAAATATTTGGAAGCTATTTTCATTTTTCCTACTGAGGAAAATAAAGATATGTTCCAAGTTCATTAGAGAAGCCAAAATGAACTTTCCCAAAATATCCCTTCCGCTCGAAAATAGGATAAAGAACATTTTAAACATGAAATTACATAATTACCAACCAAGTCACCTTTTATTCATTTATACGTTATGTTTTGTTCCTCATTACGAGTAGCAATAGCAATAAACAAATGTATTTAAAACATGAATAAAAACAGCATAAAACTGAAAAAGAAAATTTAGCAACTGCAAAGGGTTGTTACTGTGATGAACTGTTACTGGAGCATTAAACAGAAGCGAATTCGTAACATCATCGTACTGTGGCTGAACACGAACCATACGAGGCAGGGCTTGAGAACGAATACGCCGGACGCAGTGCTGCCACCTAGCCGCACACTTCCACTGTTTCTCGGATGACATTTGACTTTGCTCGGATAGTACTCATTGTGCCAGGACTTTTTGAGAAATGGAAGGCACGTGTGAGCATAGACTGGGAAAAGTGGCTGTGCAGTTTGTTACCGTGGAGGAAATGCTCACAAATTGAGGGATAACTCAATATATATATACACGATATAAGCGAGAATTGAGGATTTTGAACCACATATACAAATATATAAATATATGATGCAGAGAGCAACTGGCACCTGAAACAGACAATTTATTCACACCAGGCAGTGACAGGATATTACAGCCAGGAGGGGAACCTGCAACATTTGCTCTCTCAGATTCCCAAAAGAGGACCAGCGAACCACCAGAGCTGCCCTTTTCTTTCGCCCACAGAGACCGTTCCACAGTCTGCTCCTATCGTATTTATAGTGCCTGGTGGTGGGACAAAAGCACTGGCTTCACTAACAAAAAGGACTTTAATAACACACAAGAACACAATGCCTCAGTCCTCACACCAGCTGACTTAAGTATCCCAGCCCATTTGTGTCTGAAATGGCTGTTGATGCTACATACTGCACATACGGTACATGTATGTTTATATATTCATTCCCTGGAAAGTTATCATTTACCTGCCAAACAATACTTAAAGGAACAACTTTCTGCAAGAGCTCAAAAAGCTGTTATCGATCTATATTTCTGATGTATCTCATCTGAGATTTTTGCAAGTTCCCTCTCCTGATGATCACTTGGTGTCCAATGACAGCAAACTGAGCTTCTGATGAGCTTGTGGGCTACGGTTTTAGGCCACCCGCTGTTGCCAATAAATGGAATGAACGTCTGGGTGATCCATTTCACGGCCTTCGAGACCCCTGTGGTGAACCAAGGGGAGCAGGGCTGGTGGGCAGCAGCCCGAGGATGCGGGCCCTCACCCCCGGAGCGTAGTCCATTCTCCTGCGTGGCCGGCCAGGGGCACGTGTTCTTCCTTTGTGCTGGAAACGCAGCCCATGTCTGGCCTGTTATCTTACACTCGCACGCATGCACGCACGCGTGCACAAACAAAGCACTCACACAAAAATGTGGGGGCTGCAGCAGGAGTGGCAAGATAAGTGAGGACACAGCATCCTTCTTTCTAGGGCTGTGCTTTGTACCGCACGGCCATTCTATGGATGACTGCATTAAAAACATCTTATTTATACTAATAATGGATATTAAGGCTATTATTCGCCCAGGATAAAGGTAAGATTTCTGCTTGAAGCTTCTGGAGAATTCTCTCTCTCTCTCTGTCTATGCAGAATTCTCCAGAATTCTCAGAATCATATGCTGCATAGATGCAAGATACAAGATGTACATATGTGTGAATGTATGAATACACACACACACACACACACACACACACACACACACACACACACACACACACACACACACACACACAAATAGCGTGGCTCCAAATCCAAACGTGACTACTTGACACAAGACCACTAATTATTTTCCACAGCTATTGTGAAGTTTTGTGTTCCCCACGGTTGAAGCTGAAGGCTCACAACAATAATGCTGCGAAGCAGAGCACGCAGAACTGTCACGGAGAGTGTGTAATTGCAGCGGGTCGGCTTTCGTGCGTCGCCAG
This sequence comes from Heterotis niloticus, assembly GCA_018136845.1. Lineage (NCBI taxonomy): Eukaryota > Metazoa > Chordata > Actinopteri > Osteoglossiformes > Osteoglossidae > Heterotis > Heterotis niloticus. Next base: position 30,135,830 of record CM030892.1, on the reverse strand, counting down.
GGCGCTTTCGACACGCTCTCCGTCTTTGAACTGCGCGGCCACAAATCTCTGCTGCCAAACCCCGCCAACATTTCCCTAATACTGCAGACTAAAATGACTAAGCATTAGTCTTTTGGAGGCATCGGGGAAACCAGCTTCCCTGCGGAGTGGTCTTGGAGCTGCTACTTTGACGGAGCTCCTCCCGCACACCCCACCTTGCACCGGCCCTTATCTGGCTCCCAGCAAAACTGCCGGATCCTGGTCAGCTGCCACCTCCGATCTGGGCTCCTCGGCCACGAATCCCCCACGCGGACGCACGGTTTCCGGATGAAAGGCCGGGCTCCAGCCGCCGTGGCTAGCTGAATGTCACAGCGACGCTGTCCTCTCCCTTGCACCGGAGCCCTGCTGGACGGGATGAACTTTGATGGTTTCTCCACAAGTCTGTGGGCACAGGTGTGTGCCTGGAGCTTGTGCCCGGTGGACGGTGTGAGCTTTGGGGGAAACACGCCTGGATCCATAAAGTCCAAGGTCACAAAGAAGGCACTTCCAACTCTGAAAGGCATTTACATTCTGGTGCAATAGATTTCCCAGAAGTGCACATCAGCGTGTGTGCCAGCACCATTGATTTGAACGTGGAATGCATAATATTGCTCTTGATAAATGCTCAACTCGCAGCTTTTGTTTTTAGCCCAACCGCAGCAGAATATAAAAAGCATGACATACGGAAGCCAGGCCTTAGCGGTTGGCTGTTGGAAAGAAAGGAACACTCCTTAATAGGGCTTTTTATTTTTGAACACAATGGTGCAAAATATTCCCACCAGGAAAGCGTGCGATTTCTTTAACACTTTGTTAAACCGACAGAGGACTCTACTTTGTTTGCTGAAACTACAGCGGGCACGGGACACGCTGCTGACGTGGACCACGCTTGCTTGTGAGGTCCAGGGTGCCTTTTGCGGGGAAACAACTTTTAGCGAGGAAACTGTCCAACAGGGTGAAAAGTTATTCAAATTATGACAAGGGCGGTAGCCTATAATATAGTGTAGGCGCAGTCCATAGTGACCTTCAGGATCTGATGAGACCGACATAGAAAACTTCTTAGCAGCAGATGCCAAACAGCACGGCCAACAAAAGGTGCCGGAAAGCTACATGCGACTCTCCAAAACGTTACGACTGGCAGCGAGGTATCCGGTTGTTAAACAATGGAGGGGGGGTAAAGAATTGCAATAAGGCAATGCAGGTCAGGCGGCGCACCCAGTCGGACCTGAAATATCACATTATAAATGAAAGCATTAATGGCATAATGATAAGGAACACAGGCCACGGCAATGGAAAAACAAACTGACGATGCGAATGGGATAAGTTGGCAGGCAGCTCTTGAGGACAGGCTGACAGACCTAAGAAAATCCCTGAAAACGGCCCATTTACTCCACATACCGCTCCCGGAAGACGTGCCCTAGGGCTGGCAAAAGCTTTTTTTATTCATAATTTTACACATTCGTAGTTACTACAACTAATTTGTATCACTATTGCATGACTTAGTCATATGTGACTGATGCCTTTGTCGGAAGCGACAGCGGTAGATGCGCTACACTAAGCTGCTTCCTATTATTATTATTATAATCTATTCACTCACCGCAATTCCGTGAAACTGACTCATTCAAACATATCTGTTTGGATTGTGGGAGGAAACCCGCATGAACACAGGGAGTGCAACCGAACCCCACGCAGACTACGGGATTCAAATACAGGGGCTATAAGACACCGGCATTCCCTGCTACGCCCCTATGCCTATATCTGGAAATAACCTGAAAGATGTGCAAAAAGCATTCAGGAGCACTTAGCTTGGGTCTATTCTTCCTTTGAACCCTTTCCCTTATTCCCGTTTTTCTTTTGGAATGGACTTCCTCTTTTCCGGGTCATTACGGGGATTAAGAGCCCTAGGACCCAACCCAGAAATAGACTAGGTTGTGATTACTCTTAAATCCTCTTTCATTAACGGATTTGGTCACGTCAGATTAAAGCCTATTTGTGTGGTTATGCCACTAATAAACTATGATCATCGTGCCGGGGTGTGAAAATGTGACTGTATTTACAATCTGAGCGGCGACTCTACAGCACATCGATTCCCTTCCTCGAGCGCTTCCCTTTTGTGGCAACGGGCAAATCGCTCTAAATCCTTACGATTCATACATACCCGCCGAAACATGTTTCCCTGCCTCACATTATGCTGCTGACAATGCCGCAGTGCAGGGTGCAAACAGAAGAAATGCCCAAAAGATGTGTAATGACCGGCATCGACACGGTCTATCCCTGGTGCGAGCAGACAGCCCTCCATCGTTCCGCCGATGATACCCGACGCCTCGGATCCGCCGTCTGGCAGGCGGACGCGGAAAAGTGGAAGAGAAAATGACTGTTTGTTTAAACGCGGGTTCATTGTTGCTGCCTGGTTGTGCTGCCCAAGGTGGGTCCCCGTGAAACTGCAGTTACAACAGGCAGTGTAAGATTCGGTGTGAAAGCACTCGTGGAAGACAGTGCTTGTTTTCCTCTTGTTTCTTCAACGTGGGAGAAGATGCATTTTGCTCTGGGGTGGCAGGGTTCTGGCAAGCAACCTCTTACTTACCACTTGATGTGCAGAAAAGATATATATATATATATATAATTGTCTTATTTTGTTCTTTTTGTGTTTTGTTGCTTACTGGCAGATATTAAGCTGCAAAAATTGTTACTTGGTGCTCTTCCCACGCATAAGATGGGCTGTATGCTGCAACTAGTTTATAAAAGAAAACACGTTTATTGCCTCCTTCATTGTGCTCTGCGGCTTCATTAATTCCGGCTCGATGCAGTTTCTAAAAAATAAATAAGTGATAAAAAAAATAAGTAAATACCACACACACGCTATATGGATATAGCTTGGTCATTTCATCGCTTATTCATTATTGGTGCTTTTGCATATAACCCTCCAAGTATACAGTGCTGCTTTAAAGCGAGCGAACCACAAATGTAGTTACGTAAATGCCCCCCGATTGAAATCCACATTTAATCAAAAGCAGTCCTTGCATTTCTCTAAGAAAGGGTTTGCGTCCTCAAATTTTAAGCCTGTTTAGAGTTTGCTGCGCATAGTACAACAGCAGGCCATTTAGAATCAGAGCATGTGCAAAAATAAGCAAAGCTTCAGATAAATGTGCTCAGCCGATAGGGCAACTATTATCAAATACATAAATAAATGTATCAAGTTAATCCGGGATCCCGGAAAAAGTTTGGGCAGCGTTCTCCTGCATAAAATTGAGAATGAATATTGGATGCTGGATGCTGAGAACAGTGAAAAACCAAGCGTGATTTCATTAGAAGATTCCTCTGCTAACTCCACGACGTCCTGCACATCTACATATGAGTATTGCAAAGATAGTTTAGCAAAACTCCTTAGTTCCAAAAGTATTTTATGCATTGACTGCAAGGTTCACTGTGCTATACCAGCTAAAATTTTCTGCTAATCTGAACATAAATGGGTAGATTCAGATCAATGCATGCATTGTCAGCCCAGCTTCCGGTACGAAGCTTATCACACAGGGGAAGGCCGATTACAGTGGGAAGTTCTAGGATATCCGCCAAAATATTAAAATTAGAGGTAATGATATCTGCGTGCGTAGCAATTCAATCCACCTACTGTATACTCAAGAAAGTTTATTTCACTTCACTTGAGATTCACTTGTAAGATCTTTATTGCAGCAGAAGTTCACCCTCGAGTGCATGTCAACAGCAAAACCCCCAAGTACTTTGGTCACATATTTTCACATGAAGTTAATGAAGAGTTTTATTTGACAGACAGTAATTGCTGTACCGGTTCAGGATTAGTTCCTTGCTCAAGCGTACAACAGCAGGAGGTGGGAGTCAAACTCAGGTCCTTCGGGTGCCACTATGTCGCCTGCACAGCATGCTCAACTAGGGATGTTACTCTGCGATGATGGCAGTTTTGCAACTTCCTTCTTAAGGGCCCTCATATAAACTTAAATCACCTTTCCATTTGCAGAAGTTAGAAATAAACAACTTGTCACATCAGGAATGTCTGTATTTGTAATGACTTTACCAAACATTATTGAATATTGAGGGTTGGAGACCATGGGCAGCCCTGTGCTCTGAGACTGCATTGTTCATGCAGAATGCATCTGTTTTACTGCCCATTTCAGGACAATACCAGCAGCGTATGTGGTGGGCAGGGCAAATGTTGCCACACAGCCACTTGTAAACAGACAAAATCACCCCCCCCCCCCCGCCTACGCACGCACGCACGCACGCACGCACACACACACACACACACAGTGACCAGTTAACTTGAAATGGCATGTCTTTGAACTATGGGAGGAAACCAGAGCACCTACAGAAAACCCACGGGGACATGAGGAGAGGATGGAAACTCCACACAGACTGAACTGGATTCAAACCCACTCACACTTCAGCTCAGGTACTGCAAGGCAGCGGCACTACTCAGTGAGTCACCACGCTGCAATTCCAATACTGTATAAAGGAAATTGGATCAATTTAAAAGAAAATATTTTAAGGGACAGCATTACAGAAAGGAAAACATATATGTTACAATATATTAATATGCATACATTAAGTGGAGTCACTTGTTATTTTAGTCACTATGATGAAGCTGAGTTTTAATGTCCTTCTCAGTATTGCAACACTGGTGTTAAAATCAGCCAGAAATATAAATGGTGCTTCCTTATTAAAAATTTAGCAGCACAGGCGCTGCAGTTTCCTGCTGTATGTTGACCAAGCGGCTATGGTGGTGTTTGCTGATATGACCTGGGGTTTGGGTCTGGAGCTTAAAAAAGAAGGTAGGGAACACAGATAAGTAAAAGTAAACAAATTCCAGCGGTCCCGGTGCTGCACAACCTCTACAAAGTGGCCTGAATTTGTATTTCCTTATGACCTCTGACTCACTCAAAACTCAAAACTCCTGGTTCCCTCGCCTGATTTCTCCAAATTCCCTGGACCTCTGCAAGTTTTACAGTCGGTAGAAAGACCGGCGGTGCGGACACCGAAGCGGTCCACGGTTCGACAGACAGGTACAGGCTGGAAGCTAATTGGGGTCAATATGTGTGACACCAGCGAGATAAGCGAAAAGACAGATATGGTTCAACTGTATAAACTCAATTAAAGTCCACATTAACTATGAGATGGTAATGGGAAGTCATTGTGACCCAATGTGAATGTTAGCCTGAGGTTCGCAGACAGCGGTGCGTCCGGCCGCCATCAAAACATCCTGAACCGAAGTCGGCGTGGGGCCTGAGCAAACCATTAGAGCACGGATCTAATGGGAGATGGAGCAGCAGTACGGGCTCTGCAGCAAAGTCCATTTTATGTTCCCCGTTGTTAAAGGAAACTCACATCTGAACAAATAAACGCAAGTGTTATTAAATTACAGCAATATGGCTGATCTTGAGGAAAATTTGCTACCCTTATTTTCAATAAATGCCAACCCTACTCCAGTCTTGGAGGACAGCGGGTGCGCAGATATGAGCAACTGTATAAGTTTAAAGGACACTTTGCGTGTCACCAAAAAAATATCGGCAGCATATGGCCGATATAACGTAAGAAGCTCGTTCCCTTATGTGTGGATCTAAATTGATTCGATTAGCTACTTTTTTATACTGAATTCAGCAACTGGTGAAAACATCTCATTGTACAGTTATATCCTGAGATATGAGCTTCATTTTATACTAAGAATCCCTACATCGATGTACAAAGCCTTGAGTTGCATAAGCAGTGCAAGGTGATACTCTGCACTAAAGTTCTTATGCCCATTCACCCATCTATACAGCAAAGCAATGTAACACAAACACACACACACACACACACACACACACACACGGTAGTTCATTAACAATGAAGATCATCTTCACTGGTGTCATTCCATCGGAGATGAAGACTGGTTAGTGTGGTGTTGGAGGTGGACGTGTTTCCTGCAGTGTCGAGTGGTGTTGTTAGGGTGGATGCCAAGTGGGGGTTGAGTGAGGTCTTTGGTGTATCCTTATAACATTATTTCTGTCCTCCTTGGTTGTGAGCTTATTCTTCTCTCTCTCTCTCTCTCACATACACACGCACACACATTGAGTCTGTTAATATTTATATATATAAAAAAAAAATCAAAGATGAACCACTAATAAATATTTATCAAGTTCTTAGAAATAAATACAAACATGACACACATTTTCATGTAGTTATAGAACAAAGGATACGCTCCGTGAGCATGGAAGACAGAACAGAATTTTCCATTACAGCTGAGTAAGTAAATAAATATGCAATACTGACAAGTCACACTATAATTCATCCTATATTAACTGACATAACTGATGGAAGTACCCTTAAAACATAATTTTTTAAAAGCAGTTTGTTTAAAAAAAAATAAACGGAAATGACATATATTCTGGAATTATAAAAGCATGGTGCAAAATCAAATATGGTAATAAAATATAATAATGTGAAAAGTAACATTATCTTAAAATAATAAATAGAATAAATACGTAAATAAGTCCTCTGATATGTTTACCGTATTATATCAAGCTTCTTTGACCTTATGTTTACAATGAGGAGCTGTAACAGTCGACATCGCCTTGACGGCACTTAACAACAACACCTGTGGCCGCGGCAGCCAAGTGAGCACATAGCTACCCTGTACCATACTGTACCTCATAAACCACAAGGACGCCCCCTGCGATGTCTCCCCTCTGCTGAAATTCACTCCGCCTCGCCTCACCACTGCTCCCGCATACAGCCAGCTACCCTCGGGATCGCAGCTGCACCTCGGGTTTGACACATTAGCGCCGAGGCACCCGGCAAAACTGAGGCTGGGTTTTACAAAACTTCTAAATGGAGTGCACAGATGTAACTATTATTAATTTAATCAAGTGTGTAAGAATAAACCGAATTAATAATAAACCCAAGTGGGGAATGATGAAGTGCTGTTTCTTGTTGCACCGGATGACTCAGAAATGTGAATCTAAACTCCGATGTGCTGGTTGTAAGCGTATTACAGTGAGCAATAATGGAATTTTGGCAGTTCAAAAGCAGTTGGGCTTGTTAGCCTGAAGACAAGTAGCTGAGAAGAAATGAATGTCTGCAGGACAGCTCCAAACAAGCCGTCACAAGGTCAACTCAGAAACTGCACCGCTCCCACCGCACCCGACCCCACCTCCAAAGACGTCATCCAACATTGGAAACAACAGTCTACGTATCTTCATGCGTGCGGTCTACAGCAGGAGGTTGAGCAATGGAGGGTAGCGGCAAAATAAAATGAAGATGCGCTCTGGTACCGCTGGCCTTTTTGCCGCAGACAAGGAAGGCGTTAACGTGCTTTAACATTTAAAAAGGCAGAAAGACATAGTTAAGTCCTCAAATAAAAAAGTTATGAATGTCTAGTGAAATTGGAAAATTCTACTTTTTGTAGCAGAAGGACTACGGATGTTTGTTCGCCATGTCAGATTTGTCCTCTAAATTCCAATCTCTGCTTCTTTTCATTGTTGATCTCATTCCAGCCAATGTGTGCCACCTCCTGACAATGCGGTAGGGCTCATGTGTGGAGGGGTCAGCCTAGATGCCCTGCCTGACATGACACTCCCCTACCCCGTGCTGGGATAATGCCAATTATGTTCCACCGCTGGAGAACATGCTGACAGCTGTTGTCTTCCTTTCGGAGTCCCCGAAGCACCTGCTGGACGCCATGCCGGTGCGCGGCCGGTCTGTTTCAAGGAGCACTCAGTCGCACAACGCGTCATACTGTGTGGACATTTCTAATTACCGCCAACTTTGTCAATACAGAATAAGTATTGAAGACACACAAAATTCTGAAAAAAATCTTAGCTGTTAAGATTTTACCATTTTTGATGGGCATGCAGCTTCATGCAGATGTACCAGTCGGACAGTCACGGCCATAGTTATCACATAGCCGCTAAGCATCTGAAAATACTGTTCAGGTGCGGCAAAAGGAAGGCACTGAGTGGAAATAGATTTCATATGAGGTTGGTCTGGAGGGAACCCCCTGTTAGAGTTCTAGTGCACTTCCCACATGTGCACAAAAGTGTCACGACCTTGTCTAAATGCAAAAAAATGCTGGGGGCACAGAGCAAGAGTTCACAGAGACGCGGCTGAAAATTATGCAGGCAGAATGAATTAAGCCCTTAAGCGAAAAGCTTTACAAACATTTAAAATATTACCCACTCAGACACTTTCTGTAGTATGCATTTATGTGAAACATAAGAAAGCAAGTTAAATATGACGGATAAACAGATTCATCTCTACACACACAGCAAACCAAAGTGGTTAGCATGCACTCATAAAATATATATATATATAGCTAATTTAACACAATTATTTAAAAAATCGAACCAAGTTGAGGTGGGATTTATGGATGTGGTGAAGGAGGACATGCAAGTGGTGGGGGTGACGGAGAAAGATGCAGAGGACAGGAAGAAGTGGAAACAATTGATCCGCTGTGGCGACCCCTAACGGGAGCGGCCGAAAGAAGAAGAACCAAGTTGAGGTGGATGCTGCACGTGCGTAATTTTGCGTTCGCTCATGCATTCTTGGGTTCGGAAAGCTCTCTAAAACGGATTATTATTCCACGACAACACTTCAGCAAACAATTCTTTAGCTTCGTGAATTGACATACGATTAACAAAGGAAGAAGACAGTCCCAAAAAGTAATCGGCTTGAACTTATCGGGCTAAATTTCCATTTTCTTCAAAACAATAACAAGTTCACGGAAACAGCTGGTTGTCTGATTTACGGAGTAAATTCCTGCCGTTGCGCAATGACTCTTATGCTCTACTAGAATCATTAAAACGGCAATTTTATTAGGCCTTTATCGAGGTCATCATATTCCGTATCAAATGGCAATGACGTGCTATTAGGCTTTAATGGGACTACTCAGTTAGATGATCATAAACTGCTTAATTCTGTCAGTTAAAAAAGAAACTTAAAGTAACAAACAGGGCCATTTTGCCTCTCCCGGCAAAACATAGATAGTGAGGGGGAGACAAAACTATATGAAGCACTAAAAATAATCATTTTCCAAGTGAACAAGAGCAAGAAAGAAAAGAGAGCAAATGGAAATGCTAAAAGAAAAAGGACTCAATTTCAAAGGCAGCTACACAGGTGAGTCATTGATGTGAATACCGATTCCGCGCTAAACAAGGTCTTACAGCAAATACACAAGGCTCTAATACGCGCTGCTAAATCAACGCGGAACAACCAACAGTTTTAAAGAGGTGAAATAGTCCGTGCCAACACTAACTTAAAGAAGAAGTTAAAAAGCTGAAAATTTATTCTGTGTCTCAAAGGGAACCACATCAAGTCAGGACAGTCAGAAGAAGGAAAAAAATTATGGACACCAGTCAACACTCATCACTGAGGATTAAAAACACTTAAGGGTGGCTGCTAAGAAGTTGCAAAAACAAAACAGCAGTCTCAAAGAACTGAAGCAACTTGTGTTTTACAAAGTCTCAAGATGAAAGCCAATCTCCAGCTTCACAAAGCTGACATTTGTGTTAGGGCTGATATTTGGAGTATTGAACTCAAGTTGGGCAATGGAAAAAGTTATTTGGTGTATTGAGTCATATTTTACTCTTTTGGAGAAACCCACAGGACACCTTGAATCACTCTTAAACATGATGTGTAACAGTCTGGGCAGCTTTCCTGTGGGAGTCAACCTTGGCTGCTCTGGTATCTTATAACAACCAAAGAGTGTGGCAATATTGTAGGCAAGTAGGTACAAACTCAGATCGCCCCAAACCTCCTGCTAAAGGGGTTTGCGTGTGATTTCATGAACACCGTAGCAAAGTAAAACGCCTTTGACGGCTTTCAAAACCAACTCAAATAATCACCGCCCAAACATCATGCAAAGTTGGGTGCAGACTGCAGAACAGATTTACATCTCCTGGAGACTCTCCGTGAATAAGGAGCAACATCCATCTACAAACAGTTCAACTTTTGCACGATGCCCTTCAAGAAGGACTGGGGCTGCTCTGAAGGCAAATGGCAATAGTTCTCTTTGGTTACTGTCAGGACTCCAGCCTGCTTGGGGGCTTTTGACTGCCCTGCTGGCCATTTTGTGTACCGCAAGGGCTCCTGTTTACTTCCGTGTGCTCCTTGTCCTGCCTTTCCCACCCGATCACCATTATTACCCTCATTATTGTCTTTTGTGTTCCCCCAATAGCCTGCCTTGGTGGTTTATTGCTTTAAGCATTTAAGTCCTGTATTTGTAGTTGCTCTTTATCAGCTTGTGACTGTGTTTTTCTGTGCCTGGTCTGCGATAGTGGCTTCTGTCTGTTTTACCGGTTTAGACCCTGTTTCTCCTTGGTTGCTGATTATTTCTTTTTTGACCCTGTTCCTCTTGACCCATTTTTGCCAACGTCTTGGATTGTTTGCTGTCTGCTTCTCTGGATCCTGTTTCTCTTTGCCCCCATGAGTTAGATTCCCTTGTAATAAATCTCCTGCACTCCTTTGAATCTGCAATTGGAATGCACCTTTCTTTCTGTGATTTGTCAATAGCCAAAAAGGGAGTGCATTTTGCTTCACCCTTTTCCAGCTTAGAGCATAGCCGTTTTTCTTTTCGCCATTTCTAGTTGGCATTTTAGAACATTTTAGGCCTCCTGCCGAAACACAGGGGCTAGCGAGCAGGCTGATACTGCAGAGCATATGGGATGTTGCACAGCTCTCCAGAAAGCAGACTGCTGGGACACAATCCTCCAAACCATCATTCACAATGCCACGGCTGCAGTAAGATGTCTTCACATCTGCGATTAAGGTGGGCTGCAAGAGGCCCGCTGGGAATCCTTTGGTAAACAGCCATTTAAGCTAAATTGTATTAGCAGTTATTATGCACAGCGCAAGTGTATTGGGAGAAACGCAACAGGCATTTTAGCCATCATGAGCGGTGCATTACTCAAACCAACGGAAAGATGAACTCGCTCCTTAATCAGTCGAAGGTTTACTTTTACATCAATACAGAAAGGATGTTAGCTATATGAACTCAGATCAGATGTTTCTCCCCCAAAACTTTACAAACTACAAAACATAAGAGAATATGGCTGAGGATCGGTCACCGTCCAAGGACAGCTGGTAACAGGCGTGGGGGAGCTGAGGCACAACTGTAAACACCATTGATCAAATCCAATTTTAAGATACACTTTTAAGGTAAGAGCAAACGGTTGATAAATTGCAGACAACAGCACTTAAGGTGTTCACTTTGGAAGGAAAACTAGTTAAATAACAGTACAAGCCTGATATTGTTAACAAATATTATTATTAAATAATTATTATTTTACCATATTATTAATAAATTAAGACCATATGGGACCTAACAATCAGAATCTGCTGATATCATTTTAAACAAGGATATTAGCAAAATTTATTCATATATTTATGTTTTTATCATTATTATTGAAATTGTCATCAAGCTATGTTTTCATTGGAAGCTCAAATGAGCCGGCTTCAGCTGTCTTATTTTGGACACGGAGAGAACAGTTTTTGGAAAAGGACATCATTCTCGGCAAAGTGGAAGGTCAACGCAAAAGAGTAAGACCAGCAATGTGGCAGATGGACACAGTCACCACAGCCATGGATGCCCCTTTTTCAAGTCTTAGCCGATTTGCTGAAGATGGGATGCATTTCAGGAGAACTATCCATAGAGTCGCCATGAGTCTACATCGACGGCACAAGATGCATTTCTACACACTTTAGATTAAACCTTGCTGTAATTTCAAAATACGACTACCTGGTTATTTGAAGGAGCATTAAGTTGTCATATTTAGAAAGGAAAATGAAACATCCTATGGCAATCTAAGTTTCCTCAATTAAAACCTTCAAATGAAACTGGTCGAAAATGACAGTCTGGGAGCGAGAGAGTAACACACTGTAGCCTGAAACTGAATTCTGTCATAAAAAAAAATAATTAAAAAAAACAGACAAACCAAAATGTTCCTTTCCTCAAAACACTGCATATTCTTCCATTTTTTGTAAATGCAAGATCCTTATACCGCTGTGCGCCATCAAACAATCGTATTCTTCATGTTCTTCCAAAAGGAGTCCTTAATTTTATTCTCGGTAATATAATAAGTAGGATGCATCTCTGAACACAGCATATGTGCAAATAACCACAGAAAAACATGCTTTGTCAGAGGTCAGGAAAAAAAAAACCATGAGACAAGTCTGAACCAACACTGCTATGAAAAAGCAGTTTGTTACTCCACTGTGATAGTTACTTGTATGTTCCACAGACATCTGTTTTTCACTGTTAAGATTCAGCAGAAAGAATATAAAAATCAGATTTCCACAAAAGGATGACATTTTAATATCGGTTCATCCTTCAAAAACAGTTATTTGTGTGCTGAAACTGGAAGCTGCCAATTTTAAGAAAATGAGAAACAAGTGACGCTATCAACATGGCAGAGAATTGGGGCAGTTCTAATAGCGGCCATGACTATATTTAAATCCCAGATCTATAAGGAGGTTTAAAATGATAAAGAGGAAGAAAAAAATAATAATCTGATATCAGCGTAAACTCACCATATTGTTGGTGGCTCTGATCCTTCCACTTCCAAGTAGTCGTACTTGTCCTCCATCTGGAAGTCTGTAAAAATGATGGAGATGGTGTCTCCGGGATCAGCAAGTATGGTCCACGTACAGTCCGCACTATTGTAATATTCACTCGGGAAATTGGGGCTTGAAATGATGCCACTTGAACCTCTCAGAGTACCACCACATGTGTCCTCAGCTGTCAATCAAACACGGAAAGACTTCTGTTAGGAAACTGACTTAGGTATTTCACAAATTATACAGTTGAAAAATAACAGCTGGATCCTTTTCAGTAAGCTATGCCATATGTATGTTTGTATATATTTGCATATATACAACCATGTATACATACAGTATGTACCTTTTTTTTTTTTTAAATCAGATTTTCCCCATTTATTCCAGCAGCCACATTGGTCAGCACCACATTATTTATTCAACAAACTATAAATAGGATTTGCTTTAAATAAACAGTGTTCACAAGCCAAACAGGTCAACTGATATGGATGTGGACTTTAACTGGAATTTATGTTGCTGCCTTTGACTATTGAACCCAATGCTGAAATAAATTTAAAGTTCTTGAATTTCAAGGTTTTGTCAATCTTGTCACATTATACGATGCTCCTGGTTAAGAGCCTTTGGAGTTAAAGGATTCGTCTCTCTCTCATCACTTTTAATTCTCTCCATCAGTCAGAGGTTTTCCTAATAAAAAGGCCCCAGATGCATTTCCCAACAGAGTATGGATTTTTTTTTTTCCTCTAGTCTATATTTTTTATTCAAGGACTCCAATTTCATTTGAAATTACAAGCCTGGATTTACATTTCCATCATTTTTGATACATAAGAATAATGTACAGATAAAGACACATGGACTGGTCTGTGCACACATTATAAATTATATATATAATTTATACATAAAAGCATACATGTATATATGTACATGCACACATAGACCATACATAGAAATGTGTGTATGTACATAAATATTACATACAGACATTGTGATTCATTTTCATCATTCGAATCACATTTGTGTCATAATCCATGACCATCAGAAAGCTTCAAGAGGAATACACATATAAATACATATAAACAAAACATTATGCACTCTCATGCTTGCATTTACACATTCTTTACGCAGCATCACCCAATTGTTCACACATACGCATGCCTCTCATGCACACACCCTATACTGTGGTAGCGCTTCACTGATCTGTTTAAACTGATACACTCTTGGTGGTAAAAGACTGACATGTCAGATAAACTGACTCTTACTAAGAAAATTTTAGAATGCACCATACACATGCTTGTCATGCACACGCCCCGTGTAGTGGTAACCATTCAGATTAGCAAACCCTTGATACTAAAAAACCATTTTCCAAATGACAGCCAAACTACTTCATAAACAACAGCACGCACGAGCAGCCCTTTGGTGACGGCTGAACCTAAGAATCTTAGTTAAATTTAATAAAGTAACCCTTGACAACAGTGATTTTTTTTTTTTTTTTTTTTTTAGATAAGCATATAAATAAATACCTACTGTACATGCTGCCATATTCCAAACAATGCAGTTAAACTTCTATGGCCTGATGACGTCAGAGATACAGCCAGTCCCTGTAAACCACACTTTCCGCCATTCCAAACTTCTGGAGTGGTATTTAGTATTAATGCAAAAGAGTTGGCATACTAATTCAAATCATGCCCCGGAGCTTCTCCAGATTCGCACAACAGAGAGTGATTGTGAATTGTAAATGCTGCCTTAAGTTTTTCCAACAATCTGCTGCAGTTCTGACCAGGGTTCTTTATTATGCTTTCTCATTTTACGTGTCATAAAAATCCCCAGGGCAGCAGGCTCGGAAAGCACGAGCACGTGCGCAAAGTGTTCCGCCTCGCCAGCTGTCCTCCAACCTGGGCTGCGCAACATGCAGAGTGCTGCTCTGCTTCCATCTGAAAAACCCCACTTTTGCCTCCCTCCCTGTGGAGCTGTCCAGGTTGCTGCTACTTACATTGCATTTACATTTATTCATTTTGCAAACGCTTCCCTCTAACACTGCATGACAAGCGACACGGAGTAAACAAAAGTACATTTCACCAACAGAGAGATACGGAAACCGATAGTGTTGCCAGAACAAGGTCACTTAGTCCAATAGCACAGTTTTTGCAGGTGGATAGTACACGAGTACCTGCATACAGAACCGATGGTGAAACCCTGAGCCATTTTGTGCCACATTCAGCTTACAAACTTTGAGTCCAGAACCAACTTTCAATCTCAATTTATTTTTTAAGCAAAGGACCGACTCCATTCCCGCGTTTCACATATAAACACACAGAGGGGTATTTCAGTGCATTATGTAAAAGGACATGGTTACACAAAAAGTCAATGCAGAGGAAATGTGTACATACAGATCCTCATGTAACAGAAGTTAAGGAACTTATTTGTAAGGCTGGTATGCACATCTCAGGTAGGGAAATAAAATCATTGGAACTGAGTGCAAAGTTCTTTAAAACCCCTTAATCTGAGGCAGTTTCACCACAGTCGGGTTTTTTTTATAGGCATGAATTTCACATTCCTCCATCTGGGAGACACAGAGCGAGACTCATCCCCGTTTTCCATGTAAAACCGCCAGAAACCCCTTCTCACAGGTGTGCCCTGAGCCCACCATGCCGTGCTATGCCACTTGCTTCAGTTTAATGACAAGAGTCAGGAGCCCGCACGTTTCCACACCGTTCAATTCTGACACAGGAGCCAGCTGTGTTGAGCCCAAGCGAGGGCCTGTGAGAGCTGTAAGCGCATGTGCTAGAGAGCTCTGTGGAAAAGGTGTAGAGCCACAGGGCTAACTTGCGTGCAAAACCAAAATCCAGGCAACCAAACCAACATCCAACCTGGTTACTAAATGATGCAGATCCCATGCCAAGGGGCTCAGCAGCACAAAGTCAAATAAAAAAACCAAACAGCACGACACTTTCTAATTTAAATGCTTGAAACATCTAAACATAAAAATTGCAGATATTACAGCAAACAAAGAATGGACAGACCGCACTGTATGGACAGACTTCAGACAGTGCCAAGCTCTGCTGATGGTACTCCAGGAATAGCCCATAATCCCTTTGGCTGGGACCATCGATCTCTCCCATGCACTGCCCAGCCCAGTGTTCTACCCCGCAGTACACAGCCTGTTCCCTCCCGAGCGGGAAGGCACAAAGCCCACCATCACTCTCTGAATAAATTTCCCTTATGCGCTCGCAGACCTACACGCAGTATGACATATGGATAAATGTGAGGAAACACTGGGTAAGTAAAGTTCTTATTAGAATTCTAATCTAGACTGATGTTTCAATTTTGTCACACTTAAATTTAAATGAAATGTAAGCATTTCTAAGCAATGGAAGGGAAAATTCTTCACAAAACAGAATGTCATTGCATTTATCCTCGACCCCAACCCCCCCGGACCGGCTCAGAGCAAAAAATTTAATAAGCCACGTTTCACACCCTTAGCCAGGTAATGTAAATCGTCGCCATGACTACAGGCCCGGGTCAGCCTACCAGGTAGCAGCGCGCGCACTCATGCGTCCACTTGAGGTAATCCTCCAACAACAGACTAATGCCACTTGGCATTTCAATGAACTGGAACAGTGAAGCTGGCAGAGGATGGCGGGCTGCAGATGAAAAAGACTCCGCCTCTAGTGGATTCTATCCTGTGGCTTTGAGAAGTCTCATGCACAGCCAAAGTTCCTCAAACTGCACGCTCAGCTGGGGAAACCGACACCTCTCTGCACCGTTTCTGCTCGGATACAGGACATCTAATCTCAACGTTATATTTTATTTCTTATTCTGCAAACTGATCATCCAGATGGCATAGCTCTGCAGCACTCGCATACGTGCATATTTGCCTTAACTTGAAAAATACTAATTTAAAAAAACAGACTGGTACAGCGGTGTAGCAGGAGGTACTGTTACCTCATTTCTCCCTGGCTGTAGGTTTGGATGCGGGTCCCACAGGCCATAAACATGTTTCAGGTGATTTGGTGACTCTTGACTGTGTGTGTGTGTGTGTGTGTGTGTGTGTGTGTGTGTGTGTGTGTGTGTGTGTGTGTGTGTGTTTGCGTGCAACTGCGCTGTCATGGATTGGTGTCCCTTCCATGGTAGAACCTTTTCTTCTACACTCCGCATCACTGTAACCCTCCCCAGGACAACTGGTCATCCTGGATGAATAAATGAATACAAGTATATACAGGTGTAACATCGATACTTATCCATTAGAATAATAAATAAATGAGGTATGTCATTTTCACGCAATCTATCTTTTGAAACTGTTTGCAACTGGAGGAGAAGGAGGTATCAGAAAAACATTATGTACTACCTGCAAATTTAATAAACTAATTCATTTGCCAAAATCCCTCATTTAAAGACACGGAATGCTAGTTTCTCAGACTCAGCGCTGATTCTAAATTGAAGTAAAAGAGCATAAAATCCTTAGGCGGTGGCTGATATTTGAGTCTTTGATTGAAAGTACTATGAAATGGAGGACGGAATTGGGAGCAGATGACTTTGATGCCCTAAACTCTATCGATGCGAGGGAACCTGAAGTGTCCCTCAGAGAGACGACGGATCGGAGGCCCTTCGATCGCAGCGCCATTCAATGCCAGAGGCCTACCGCTGCGGTGGAGAAGCGAGCCTGAAGTGGTTTCTAATGAGACCAAATGTACGGCACACACGAGGAAAAAGAGCTTGGGAGGCCGTAAAAATAAAGCACCTTCCCTCTAAAAGGCAACACACTCCACCAGGCCCTGACGCACCAGGGAGAAAAGAACCAGGTGTTTACGGATGATCCGCAGCCACAGAGAATCGCACTGCAAAGGCAACGTGCGATCCTCTGCGCATTTCCATGCATGCCATTCACGCGCCTCCTTTGCCGGTAACACTCTTTGCCCACCCCTCTGGCTCGTGCCAATTCTCTCCTCCTTTCACGAGGCTTTGGAAACTGTGCCTGATCAGTAGAGGACAGCAATGTTTGGAACAGCAGACCCCGTGGGAGCACCGCATCCTCATCAATACACCTCGCCGTGTCTGGCAGGCTCGCGGGCGTGAGATGCTCGCCACGGACGCACCTTCCGCAGACATGACAATACAGCGCGTGCCGTTTTGCAAGCCTTTTTTGGGTGCTGTTCAATAACATCATTACTTTGCACTGCCATAGAGGGAACTTATGAACGGTGCCACGTTTTTACTCATTCAAACAGCTGAAACAATTCAGATTAAGCGCTGCGCTCGAAGGGAATGCAAGTTGGCTCCACCTGGGACGCGCGCCGTAACGTGTTGCTTAAGGCACACGATATTTTCGTCATAAATACAGTCCGCTAGCCATAAGGCAGCCTTCTGTCTCCTGGCCCTGACCCAGGATACGCTCATAAACCCAGTGAAGTTGTCTGTCACTGATCTGTTTATAAACCTTCTGAACAAACCGAGGGTCTTCCCAAGGTCTTAAATGCTAAGAGAGTCACATCGAAATGCCGCCGAGACAGGGCTGTTCACCCTGGGTACATATTCTCTTGGAGTTCAGATGTGACATATGTTGAATTTAATTGTTGGATTGTTTTCTGGCTTATTTTTCCAGATGTTTCTCAAATGAGCAGCTGTGCATCCCAATATTTAATTCAGGATATTTATTTAAATTAACAGTTAGTGAACCATTGAAGGTGTTACTGTACATCAGCTTTGCATGGATTTCTTTATTTTTTTAAGGAAAGGACCAGAATGCTTCAATTCCAAACAAACACGCTTTCGTCAGGACGACCAAAAATAATATCTCAAAATACAGCCTTGATAGGTCAGAGAGATGTGGAAAGTAAATATGTTCATTTGCAAAATATCTTAACTAAGCTGAGTTTTTAAATCAACGTCAAAATTTGATTTCTGCTATAGATTATTGTAATACAAAAAAATATATGCCAGTAACGCAGTAAACATGAGATGTATGAGGCTGTTGCTGGCATAACACAACATATTGTTTTACAGTAAACTAAAAAAATAATTACAGTACAGTAAATACATAAACCAGTAACATAGTATAGTAGTATGTCATTATTATCAAGTATTATTTACTGCATATAATGTTATGAGACCATCATCGTATATGTGGTTTGGCACGTTGCTATGCAGCGCATACCTGTGGGCGCACACACACACACACACACACACACACACACACACACAAATATATATATATATATATATATATATATATATATATATAAATAAAATACATTTAAGAAAAACTCCAACTGCTGTTCTTTAATCAGCCAGAGCAGTCAGTACCTTTTTCTAATAAGATGAAAAAGAAAAACGCGTGTAGGAGTGCATATTTACATGTTAACTGGGTCACTCGACTTTACTGTGGTATGCCGCTTAAGGCTTAATCCAATCCAATCCAAAACTGATCCAAAGTAAAATAAATAGTAAAATACATGAACATCAAGAATCGGAATTAATCCACTAAAAATGTAGTGGTTACAACTTTTTTAATGTGCCATTATTTTTCCTTTTCTTGCAAGAAGGGATACATGGTTTTAAGACCAGTTGTTGTTAATAATAATAATAATAATAATAATAATAATAATAATAATAATAATAATAATAATAAAATTAGCCTGGACATGATATATAAACGTGTACAGTTCCAAAAAAAGTAATTTAATTCTTTTTTCAAGGGCAGAGATTTTCTATAATTGGTTGTAATCCATAATATACTCACAGAATGCCGATATTCAACAACACAATTTACGAACTATAATCATGCAATTGGTGTAATGCTAGTAAAAAAGAAAAAAATATGGTGCACTTTCATTAGGATATATACACTGCCTGGCCAAAAAAAAAGTCACCACCTAGATTTAAGTTAGTGTTATGATGTGGGGTTGCTTCAGTTGGTCAGGTCTAGGTTCAGCAACATTATGAGTCCAAAAAATGAAGCCAGCTGACTACCTGAATATACTGAATGAGCAGGTTTTTCCATCAATAGATTTTTTCTTCATATTGCAAGATGACAATGCCAGGATTCATGGGGCTCAAATTGTGAAAGAGTGCTTCAGGGAGCATGAGAGAGACATCATTTTCACACATGGATTGGCCACCACAGAGTCCAGACCTTAACCCTGTTGAGAATCTTTGGGCTGTGCCGAAGAAGACTTTACGCGGCGGTCTGACTCTCCCATCATAAATACGAGATCTTGGCAAAAAATTAATGCAGTTCTGAGCGGAAATAAATGTTGTGACATCGCATAAGCTTATCGAAACAATGCCATGGCAAATGTATGCTGTAATCGAAGCCAAAGGCAGTCCAACAAAATATTAGAGTTTGTGACTTTTTTTGGCCAGGCAGTATATATGCATTAAGTGAAAATACAACTGTTATGATTCGATAATACGATGGCAAATGGGGAAACTGTCTGATTGACTGTCATGTACAAACAGGAATGTACAGCCCATGCCAAGGGAATTTAATGAGCACAACAATTTGACAATTCTGTCAGATTCAACTCACATCAAACTGATGTCTGTATTTTCTCTATCCTGTAATGTTCACCAGCTGAAGTTTTGCCTTTACCTTACCTCACCTTACCATGGAGCTAAAATGTATGATGCTCCCCCACCTTTGCAAAGTGAAAATGACATAACGGACATTCTGAGGTAGACAGTGGGCATTGAGAAGAGAAGAGCATAAGCAGAAAGGCAGGGCACCAAGAAGTGGTCAAGAAGCTATAACTGTAACCTGAAATTTCTCACAACAGCTGCTAGAGCAGGTGAAGTTGCACTTCCCTTCAGCAACTAGCCAAACAGCTAAACAAAAGCATATAATAATAATAATAATAATAATAATAATAATAATAATAATAATAATAATAATAATAATAATTAAAAAATGACTAACACCAACCGGTCAAAAGTATGTGGACTCCTCTTCAAATGACTTAGCCGTTTAAGCTGCACCCACGTAGCATATAAAGACATTCTAGACTACTATGTGCTTCAGCTTTGTTTTGGGAAGAAGCTCCTTTCCTGCTGCAGCATGGCTGTGCCCCCACCGGTGCACAAAGTGAGCTCCACAAACACATGGTTTGCCCAGGTTAGTGTGGAAGAACTTGAGTGGCTGCACAGAGCCCTGACCTCAACCCAACTCAACACCTTTGGGATGAACTGAAACACCGACCGCGAACCAGGCCTTCTTGCCTGACCTCATTGATGTTCTTGCGGCTGAATGGACACAAATTCTCCAAATCTGGTGGAACCCTTCCCAGAAAAGTGGGTACTGTTATAGCAGCAAAGGGGGAAACAACTTCATGTTAATGCTTATGGGTTTGGTATGGGATGCTCAGCAGGTACCTATGGCTGTGATGCTCAGGTGACCAAAGAGTTTTGACCACAGAGCGTATACTGACCACTCAGTAACAACTTTCCATCCCAAGCAATCTTCTTAAAATAGAGGAATCCAGTGGAAGCAAATTCATTAAATATAATGAGTGGAAAAAAATAAACATATTTCCAGTTTCACTAAGACCCCTGTTTTTTAGGTAGGCTAGGAATCTAACTATAAATTTTAAACAGACACTCAGGAAATCATGCTCATTCATTTTCACCGCAAATAGGTTTTCTAACACAATCTATCATACGGCACAGCACTATCATTAAGCGAATACTGGAAGGAAGGAAGAAAAAGAAGCTTGAATACTGGCGCACCTTACTATACTAACACTGGTGTGCACATAAATGCTAAATGTAAATGCACAGACATCCCCTGCGCGTTCCGGCGCTCGGACCGTAATGTGGGAATGAGCCGCTGTCATGTTGAGCAAGAGCCCAGCTTTCGGGAAGTCCAACGTACACCAATAAATCACCAAGGCATTACTAATACAGTAGAACATAAAACTAACCTCTCAACTCTGCACTGTATCCCTGAATAGGTACCACCAAGAAAGACATTTTTAGGCACTCCAAAAAAAATCATAGCTGTGCAAAGGTCACATCGTACTCTACCACTTAATCCACAAAAGGTTTAAATATACCCCAATAAACACGTGCATAATCCAGCCATTTCAGTATCTCTACTATGCCACTCAAAATTTTTCCTGTTTGAATCTGTTACAGTGCCATCGGTTATAAGAATAGAAACCAGAACCTGTAAGAAGAACATAAAATATACTATAAAACAGCATTTCCTCTTTTCCTATTTGTAGTTCTTAAAAATTTCAAAGGTCTTTGATTTTCCCTTCGGTATCGGCTTGCTTTTATGACGTGTGTGACATTTTTTTTTGCTGTTATCATTATTATTTCAAACAATGTTTTAACTTGACTCAACTAAGCCAACTAAGTAATAGAAAAATAACAGAAGCTGTTTATGCAACAACTCGTGTGTCTGAATTATAAATCATAATTCATCTTTGCCATGTCCTTAAGTGTGATTCAGAATAGTTCGTAAAACAGCGACTTCACTTAAGACCCACTTTGTGCTTTTTAGATTTTCCGGAGAATAAACAGTATATAAGAAAGGAGAGAGAGGAAAAATGAGGACAAGAGTTGTGTCAAACTGCCCATCATCACAGGAATATAACCAAAAATCATAGAGGCTACCAAACATTAATGCGGGAACAGAGAAAGTTGTTTGTAGCTTAATCATCTGTTCCCTGCCTTTTAAATTTATTACATTTGCTGGAGGCATTTGACTCAAATGTTCCTCTTCAGTACAAAACCAACAAATCCACCACAGAGAACATGTGCGCACCCCATTGAAAATGACAAAAAAAGCACGCTTTCTGTGAACTATAGACATATAATAACCGATTTTCATAAGAGAGCTGATGAACAAAAAACGATAAAGGAGAGGAACAAAGCCCAGTATGGTTAGTTGCTTTGTTTTAAATCACGTTTTATTTTCAAATTCACTCTGTATGTGTTTCCAAGTTAAAATGCATATCAGTTATATAAAATATTAACAGTGGCATGTAAAAGCCATCTAAAATGACTATGTAATCTATCAAAACAATCCCCTAGGCAGTCTGCATCACCAAAATACATATTTATACACCTAGAGGAAAAATGTTCATCCAGTGTCGCACCCGCTCCGTCCCCCTCGACGGCAGACACGTCGCTCTACCCAGCAGGGCACCTCTTCCCCGGGGCAGTTATTCGCTTTATTCTTCCAATATTCTGCATTTCATCTGTTACTGAGTTAACCATCCACCATAATTAGGGGCTTGAGATTTTCCACATTATTTCGGGCGACTATATTGTTAGTTTCATTATTTATTTATTTTTAGCTCGAGGTGGTTGTTTGGCTGGGAAAATGAAATTATTATTAATATTATTATTTTTCGCTAACCTGATCGCATTTCTCCAAAGACACCAGCATCTTCCCATCTGCCGATGAGAAAAACAGCGAAAAAGCCTGCCCCCGTGTTAATTAGTTTTCTTCATTACAAAAGCCCAGACTGACAGAAGCAGATCCCACTCCATGCTAACCTGACTCAGCCCCACAGGCGTCTCGTGGCTTTGGTGCGAGACCTGCTGAAAACCTTCAACTCCGATAGCTTCGCACGCGCTCCCATTCGATCCGACGCTTGAATCATTCATGAGCGCCGCAGATATTTCATATTTCCAATTATAAAACAGAAAATGCTTAAGTAACGCTGCAGACCTTCAAGCTCGAACTGCCGCGCTACGTGGGAAAGCAAAACAGAAATAACCCGCGTATATATTTATACGTATGGAGATATTGACCCCCCGTATAAATCACTTAAATCACTTAAGCACGGTTAGGGACGGTGCTGGAATTTTACCTTTTTTGTCTTGCTTGTTTCACATCCAGTCTTTTTATGCCACTGAAGTCTGGCATGTTTCACTTTGCACAATAGTTACAAAAACAGACTATTAAACACTT
The DNA here is from genome assembly GCA_018136845.1 of Heterotis niloticus. Lineage (NCBI taxonomy): Eukaryota > Metazoa > Chordata > Actinopteri > Osteoglossiformes > Osteoglossidae > Heterotis > Heterotis niloticus. The sequence continues at coordinate 30,112,348 of CM030892.1, read as the reverse complement.
AACAGACCATCATATTTATCTTGAAACATTTGTAGCATCCGCATAACCGTTGTTCAGGATGCCACAGCCGCCTCATACAAATTGGAAGGTCTGTTTATGGCATAATCACAGTTTTACGCGAACCTTTATTATTATTATTATTATTATTATTATTATTATTATTATTATTATTATTATTATTGGTAGTAACAATATTAACAATAATAATAATAATGTTGTTAGGTTTGAAGTAACTCCAAGCCTAAGCTACCTACACGTAACTACAGATTTATAAAGCAATATAATTTTGACTGTATCAGTTCAGGGTAAGAGTCTTGATCAGCACCACTGCAGCAGGAGGTTGGATTTGTACCTGGATTCTGAGTGAAAGGCGGTTGCTTTAACAAGTACACAGCCCTAATATCCCGGTACGTGTTTATACTGCTTTGTGAATTTTAATCACCTCATGATGAAAGTGGCAGGAATGAGCGAGTGAACGTGGAGGAGGAAAAAACTTTAATGCGAACTGAAGACAGGCTGCCTCTGCCTCCCTATAATGTGCATGTCATAAAGAGGTCTGGAACATTCCACCTAGAGACACAGAAATTTATGCCAACCGTGTGCTTTGCAGAAGGAGGAAATAAGGGAAATATAAAGTGATCTGCAGTCAAACACATCTACCCATCAACAATATTTGTTTATGTTATTTCCGTAATTTCATTTCTGTAGTCTGCATGCCAGAAAACTTCCATAATAAATTTTGATATTTTTGTATGCTGTCTTCCCCATGCGTATCTTTATATCCATCCATAATTTTATGCTGTCAGTCAGCCTCATCTTCTTCATGCCAAAATCTCTGTTGGCTAAGCTGTGGATGCGCCACAGGTATTGTGAGTCGGGAGGGGTCACCAGGTGCCTAAATGTCTAAGGAGATGACACTGTTTGCCCCATTTAACCATAGTAAGAACTATGAAAAGAAAGGAAATGTATTGCAACTATCGTTTTTTTTCTATAATGTTCCACATATTTAAACAATGGCAACATATTTATACAAAAATATATATATATATATATATATATATATATATATATATATATATATATATAGTCAAAACGTACTGGGAACTATGTTTCCTGAGACGCAGTGGTAAAAATGCTTGCATTTTTGTTTTTTTCTTTGGACAGGGGGTGTAGCCAGTAAGGATGGCTATATTTTTTCAGTTTTTAAAAGACGCTGCTGCACTTTTGCAAAATGTCATGTGTGTGCTTTCGAGGCCACGTCTCCAGAGACCGACGACCTGTAAACAATGCGCAGCCAGGTACACGTGTTTAAAAAAAAAAAAAAAAAAAAACCTGCTCCGAATACAGTCAAACTGTCTAGGTAGAATATATAACCAAGAAGAACATTGCCAACAAACAAATCACAACTTAAAAAATGCATTGATAATGAATTACAAAACCAGCAGTCTAGCCATTCTTTATCCGGAGCCGATTAATTCACTGCACTTCACAATGAAGTTTTATGATAATGGATGTCAAACCGGCTTGGAAAATGTGCCCCCCCCCCACGTCAAACAAGCTGTCAAAAGACAAGGTTTCCATGGGAAGGCACAGATTTTGACAGTTTCCCAGAAAGTTTCACACTGCCAGCGGAATCTCACAGACACACGCATGCACGTCAGAAAGAATGGATCGACACTGACAACGGGGCACCCTGAAACATTGCTCTACAATAAACATAAGGCCCCTTGCTTTAAAAGAAAACCAACTCCTGAAACTATTTAATCCTGCTGCAAATCGGTCATATTGATAGCACGGCACCTCAAAAGACCCAAATTCAAATCACAACCCCCCCAATATTACCCTTTAGCTTTCCACGTACACTGCATTGCGCCGGTAAAAATTACCCAGCTGTATAAATGGATAAATCACTGTAAGGAGCTTAGGACAGAAGCCTAACATGGTGAGAAAAGTGTCAGCTAAATGAATAAGGAATAAGTAGCTGATAATGTTAAACCCATAAAGCAACGTGAATTTCTCTTCGCACAAATCAACACGTCATCATATTGAAGCATCCGTGCGCTGGCACAAACACTCATAAGGTTATCTGCAAAGTTTAGGAAGCAGAACGAAGAAAAAACCTGTGCGCATTTCTACCTATTTTGACTATTTTAGCGAATGGAAAACGGAGCGCGGCCCTACGCGCTGCCAAGGTCTGGGGAAAGTGGATCTTTAGCGTTTCCTCCATTAAACAGTTCGACAGATCCCCGTCTAAACTCGTCATAAAACAATCCGCAGGGGTCCTTTCTTCATCTTCATCTCTAACACCGGCCTTAATCTTTGTCCAGAAAACCGCTCACAGATGGTTTCGAATGAGAATAAAAAAGCAAAGGTTAGGAACAAATAGAGCGCCAAACGCATTTGGAAACAAGAACTTTTGATGGAAAATACAACTTGTGCCGCCATTAACTGTTTTATTGTCGAGATGGGCAAGCGAAGAAAGGCCAGGCTGCTTGCCGCACAGCACACCACCATAGGTAATTGGTGATCAGAGGTGTGTAATGCATGAATGGAAGCAGACAGACAATTTCAAAGGGTGTGTGGACCACAGACTCTTTCATCTGCGTTTTTTATATGAAAATGTGTGTATCCCACAGCTCTGTTAAACACTTTGATACCTGATTCCTATTAAAATGCCCATTACCCCATTTGTTGTTCCTTGCTGAACAATATACAGATTAGCCTTATTGAGTTTTAAACCCGCTACACAAAAACAGGTGCCTAAATTTCCCAATTACCGCCAAATGTATTTCCGTACGCCGAAGCCCGCCGTCATAAAGAGTGCTATTTAATAACTTAAAAACCTGGATGCTAAGAGGTGGTTCGATACTCATTTTCCTACAGATGATAACATGGGCACGGAGCCTGACAGAAATGAAGAGCAAACAGCGAACGCTCAAGGACCATCGGCATCGCCCGGAAAACCGGTCGATGAGGGAAAGCTGAAGGACGCCGGAAGGGGGACGCTGATTTGGCACAGCGGCTTTGAATATCGGTGGTTTCCTTTTCGGTTACCGGATTGGAACAAGCAACAATCGTGCATTTTACCAACTGACCCTCAAGTTTGGCAAAACGGTGCCGGCACAAAACGGTCATAATGCTGATCTCTAACTCTGGAAGAAGGGCTGATCGATGTTTCACTACAAACATTCCCTCTTCGCAAAAGCAACCTATTCTCAGTACAAGTGTTCACTTCTCGATAAAACGTGTGCAGTTGTCAAGAAGTCAAGTTCCATTATGCACATTTTTAACTAAATAAAAGAACGAGTTCCGTAAGGCTCTTGTTTTACTGCCAGTTAGCTATTAAAGTTTAAACTTGTCTGACCCCTACTGTCTTTTCACTATTGCAAGATTGTTTTCCTTTGCTAAAACACTAACAGAGATGAGTCCTAGAACAATTTTGCGATATTTAGTGTTTTTAGGCACAGCAGAAGCTTTGCTGCAATACTTCAGAACAATTGCAATTGTTTCGAGAGCTACACGTTGCCTGCCTGTAAATAAGCGGGCCGCGAATTTAAAGAGTGTCAACAGAGAAGACAGAAAGTGCCTAAAAACATGCACTGTTTATAAAAGCAAAACTCAGTTCAACAGAAACAATTTTGTAGTCTAAGTAACTACACCGAGGCCAGAAAAGCACATCTACCGCATTTAATTTCTCAAGGTATAAAATAGCTGCGGAGGCAGAGAAGCAGATACACAGGATCACTGCAAAATAAACAACTTAAGGGTCCAAAATGGTGGGAAATGGTGCCATCGCCATTCCGCGCTGGGGTGCGAATCCAACTTGCAAACCCGGTAAAGTCACCTTTACCCCTACGCCTCATCCACTGAACATATCACGCATGAATTCCACATAAATTCTCTTAATATTTTACTTGTGGCAACTAATCGTATTATTCCAATGTCAATGACTGGACTACGGACAAAAATGCAGCCTGTCATTGAATTATTACACAGACTCACTATGATTAAGTTCATTTTATATTAGCGCTATGACTAACTTTTTAAATAATACGCAGCCTTGTAAAGTTATCGCCAAAATATTCGATCACGTCAGTCCTTATACGGTCATTCGTGAACATGAAATTATATGCTTGATAAATTATGGCAATAACCAAAGGGCTCCATGCAGCATGTTTAAGGTGCTCGAGCTGACAGCACTGCCACTGCTACCAAATACTATGCATCCCCTTACATTTAGGGCATAAATGTGCTTATTCACTGAACAATACAGCAATGTTACTCCCAAAACTGTACTAAGCAGACCGGACAGACATTCCAAGACAACAAGTATCCAACGCTGCAAAAACATTTGTCTTAATTCTTCGCCCATTACACAGCGGGACTTGAGCCTAATTCAAATTATTGTAATACTTCTGTAATCTGTTCCCTAAATACATGTCACTATTCCACCAATGTGCGGTACTTCGTGCCCCCCCCCCCCCCACATTCTCCTTGGAGAAAATAAGACAGAACAGTTTAAATGAATCTTTTATAAGGGTGCAAACAATGAGTCACAGTTTACTCTTCTCTGCACAGCAAGCAAAAAATATCTGAATGTCAGTAACTGAAGTGGCAAAGGGTCTATAATGTGATTTAGAAGTCACGCTTGTAATATTTTATCCATCACTCGCCAGTCTGCAATAGGTTAGATCCCTCTTAAAAAGCAGGTAATTTACGTTCTTCCATTTTTTGTGCTTCGGTTGGTAACCTGCTTCCAAAGAATAGGTACTGGTATAGCATTGAAATATTCGGCATGGACACCGGGAACCAGTCGGTCTTGGCTCCTAGCCGGACTTTTAATCGGTGCCGCTGTATGACATTCACAAGGAAGCGTAACCTGTTTGCAAGCAATCCGGGCAACCGCTTCGACTGACACCTGCTGAAAACAGACAGCAACGGCACCCAAATTTCCAGAGCCACGGCTGCGCACGTTCCACTCGCTGCCACGCGCTTCGTTTTAAGAAAAGCCTGCATTCTTTGTCTTTCATGTGCGCCTACTTCAAGCGGCGAGGATTTTATACCTCCCCGAAAAAGCACTTCGTGGAAAACACCAGGCGTGCCGCTCAGAGCAGTTTGCGAGCTGGCGTCTTCCGGTACGCGATTCACGCTACTCACAAATGAAGGCAAAATGAGACTCTTTCGGTCCAAAATGGGAGAAGCCATTTGGAATCCAAAGGCTCATCCTCGGTATGTCACTGTGCTTCAAGTGAGTGGAACTGAACCAAAGGGGGGGGAAGGTGTGTCGTGAACGAAGGCTAAAACGCACTATGGATCTCATCTAGGCAACTTGACACGCAATGTAATAACAAAGTTATGCAGACACATCAAAAACCCCACCACGTTTGTGTCACTCACATACACAGCCAACTGAGAAATTACTGACACGCTTGGTGAAGACGAACAAAAATGGCCGAGAAGAGAAACCAACATGACTAATGCAGGCTACTCAGGTGAGGAGGAGCATGTAGCCGTGTGTGTCTGTGTGTGTGTGGAAACGGGGCTTTGGCATCTGTCATCCGTTTGCAGATGCACTCACCCAATTGATATCTCCTTCTATAAATCGGCACTATGGGTTTATACAGGTCAAACGCTGTCAACAGCAAACACGTGCAAGTTTAATAGCCGTGGGAAGAGCGCTCATCGCAGGGGCCAGGAGATACTCAGGACGGGAGAGCAGTTTCGTACTTCACCGGAGAAGAGCGGAAAGCACTACGTACCCGACACCGAATGGCAAAACTTGCCAAACCCTGACCTGCAGACCCATCCCTGGGAACAACCTAAAGGGAACAAGTGCGTAGATCTGGCACGTCGCTTATTTCCCACCCTGGATTCAGGACTTCACTTACACATTTACTATATTTACTGCTCGCTCACAGTACGGCGGCGCAGAGCGTGAGTCCATGAGGAATTAATCCAAGAGTAAATGGCCGATTTTGCTCAGGAAAATTTTGTGATACCAAAGACACCACACTTGCTTGGAGACTTGTGCTGATGATGCCCTTTTTTTCATGATTATTAACCGACTAAGTTTATAGTTCATTTCCAACAGACTCGCTTTGCCCATAAATCTGACATGCACGCACAAGCATCTTAATGTCATTGTCCACGGAAACACAATTACTTTGTTAGTCCAATGCATTCCCAGTTATTAAAAATGTCCACACAGAGAAATACTGTTTATCACAGGGAAACTGGATGAATTTTAATTGGTATTCACTGTTCATGGTTACCCATTCGTTTTATCATGCAGTTATATTTAAAGACTTAAATATTGCACGAAATTAATTTCGATGGGGACGATGTAAGTTAAGTACTGAAATGCTTTTATACACTCTCCAGCCACTTTATTAGGCACACCCGACTATCTGCGCATAGTTCGCCCCTGCGGTCTGTGAATGCGACCCAGCATATAAAGACGGAACGCAGTTAAAAGTCAAGCCGCTCCTTGAACGATTGCGGCAATGGAAAAGACGCAATCTAATCTTCGAACGTAGCAGGATTGTTGAGGTCAACCGTGCTGGATCCCACATTTCAGAAACAGCAACCCTCCTTTGACTTTTTTTAAGCAGTGCCAAGAGTTTGCAGAGAATGGTGTGAAGAACAAATAAAAATGCAGTCAGTGGGAGTCTTATGGATGACAACCTTATTGGTGAGATAGATCAGAGAGGTTAGGAAGGAATGGTGACAGTTACACAGAGCTAAAATACCACCAGCACTTGGTACAACAAACAACTTGTCAAACTTTCAAGAAGGTGGGCAACAGCAGCAGAAGACCATGCTGGGTTAATCTCTAAGCAGTAATACGAGGTTCCAGGGCACATGTAGTAACTAATACTGAACAACCGAAGAACTGAAAAACATTGCCTGGACTGACCAAACCCCATTGTTTGTCACAGCGAGCTAACGGGAAGGTCAAAAACTGACATAACATGAATGAATCCATGGAGCCATCCTGCCTAGTGTCAAAGGTCCAGAAAGGTGGTGGTGATGGTAATGTGATGGCATGAGAAACATTTTCTTGGCTCATATTCCAGCTAACTATCTTTTGAAAGCTACAAAGAGCCACAGCGCTGATCCAGCCCAGGTGCATCTCTTCATAGCCAGTCTGGTCTTTTTCAAACCGATACTCCCAGCACGATAATGCATCTTGTCACAAAGCACAAATCATCTCAGGATGATTCTCTCAGGCATAAGAGTGGCTTAACTTTGCTACAATGTCCTGCACGGGTCTCAGCTTTCATCCCCACGGAGCAACTTTTGGGATGGGGTGGAAGACAATGTTTGCAGAAAGCCATAAAAAATAATTTTGATAGAAACTGTTTTAAGTTATCAAGCCAGCCTGGAACCAACCAACCAACGTGTCCAGAACCTTCTTTGGGAATTCATGCTCTTCTGGAGGAAAAACAGGGTACCCAGCCTGGTACTAGCTAGGCAAACCTTGGACAGCGAATGTGTAATATATAAGCAGCAAGCAAGACACATTTGCAATATGCGTGCATGTTGCCAATGAACAGCAAATGTTAAAATCACGCAAAGGAAAACGTGTCGGGCAATGAAACATCATGTCAAGACTCTGCATTTCAGAGAGAGAATGTAACCTTCAAATGTACCATGGGTGAGACAAAACTTGTGGGGAACAAGCATCAGCATATTTCCTCTCTCAGGACTGCTCCCACCAGGTACACAGAGGTTACGTCGAGGGTGAGGCACATCCTACCCCGCAGCCCGCCTTTGTTCTCTGTAGCATGTGGGTTCGCGAGATATCCGCAGCAGCCGGCCGCGCTCGACATTTCGCAGCCAGTCTCCCGTGAGGACCTGGAACATACCTTGGTGTTTTTTCTTTGGGGGCGAAATTGGCGAGCTGTTGTTCCTGTTACACTGCTGTCACCTTTGAGCGCTCCCTTTGTGTCTTATCGGCTGTCGGGCCCCGCGTGTAGGTGTGCGGCCTAAAATTGCTTAGCCATCCACCGAGCTGCGGTACGACGGAGGGATCTGAGGCTTATCAGGGGAAAAGCAGTGTCATGCAGCCCGTCAAACTAACCCACCCCCAACCCCCGTCCGCCTCGCAAAACCCCACAAGTCGTCTTACATGCCTATTGTTATTCATGCATATGTGTGCATGCGGTGCAGCTATTATGTTCAAACAATGGAGACAAACACTTCTATAAAATAAAACAAATGTTACAGCGAACTCATTATTTTGCTTTTACTTGCAAATGACTGCATAAGTAGTAAATGTTTACCGACCGCATAGAAGCTGTGTGTTCGGAAAAGTCTAAGCCTCTTATTTGGCCGTATTGATTATTTTGTTCCTCTGTTGTCTTCCACGGTGGCTGCATCTACTCTGTCCGCAGCAGAATTATGATTATGGACTATTATCAAACCTACTGCTGTTAGGATATCAATTTGGGAAAGAAAGAAAAAAAAAAGGCGGCGAGTTCGACAATTTCATCGTCCGCGGAATCCTACTTGTTTGAGACAGTTGCGACGTGTAAACAAACTGCCCACGCTGGTTCGGAAACTTCTGCCAAAGGTGCTCGCATTTATTAAAAAGAGGACCCTTGGCATTGGCACTACCACCGCGTCCGGATAATTCAAACCGGGCTAAAACATACGTATAAACACAACGGCACTACCAGCCATAGGAATTCCATTGAAGTAACTTGTCAAATAAATATTAATGTCAGCCCACTGTTAAAGTCCATCCTCCATATGGACGTAAAGGATGAAGCTCAGAATCAAAGCTATGCTAAAAAGCCCAAACTTCACAGCAAGCGTCGGCAGATTAAACTTGCAGGGAGAAGCCCTGTTGATATCCGCAATGACCTATTTAATTCAAGACTACAAGAGCTGTTATCTACACAATGGGTGAATCATGACAGGTCTCCTTAATTCGACACGGCCAATATATTTGAGAGCAATATGCCAGACACCACATTTTAATTAAAATTACATTAGCTTTCAGCGATCATTTCTGATCCCGCACCTACATGCATGTCTTTGTTCACGGTAAAACATCTTGCATTTAGTCCTCGGTGCCTTCATCCCCGCCTGCAATAAACTGTGAAAATGGACAGATATGGCCAAAGCAAGAAGATATTGAAAAGTTTATAAAGCCAGACAACAATATAGTGATTAAATAAGTTGTGGTTTCACGCGCTATAGTCAATAATGGCCAACATTTGCTTGAGCCCACAGAGGACTGCAGTGAGGTGAGTAAGTAAATAAATGTGAGGATGTCAATCAAATGTTTTATATATTATAGAACTAATATTAGAAGCTCATAACGCACTCATACATTGCTATTAGAACCAGGGGCTCTCCTGCTGTATACGATAACTAGTTCAATGCTTTACATTCAGACTGAAATCTAACAGGGGCCTACAATGCAATATTTACAAAACTTGAATGTTACAGCGCATCCTTTCACAGCTATTGCTTCACCGACTCGCTGCCTACTGTTCGACAAACAGGAATTGTGAAAATGTGCTGGGTTCCACGGTAATTTCATTAGCGTTACTATTACGGACACTCATCTTGACACGTATTGAAGAACGCTCAAAGTAGTTTTGAAATACATGGTGCTAAAAGAAGGTTAAAATGTGGGCAAAATAGCTGCCAAGCAAATAAATAATGTAAGTAACTCTGGATAACATCTACAGAGTGTGACTAAATGTGCTAGACTCATTCCTCAGAGCAAAATGTAAACGTTTCTTCATTTGTTTGCTCTTAAATCAAATGTGTTGAACTCAACGCATTGAGTTCGTCTGTATGAGTTGTTTATACAACACTTTGGCTTTCATAAATCAGTCATGTTTCAATCTTTATAATTATCCTTAAAAGCTTCAACTAGTGTAGTCAGTTTGCACATATACAAAATATTTTATCAACGTCCCATCAAACCAAACCGCTTCTTAAAAGGGTTTCTCGGTTCTAGAAGAATCTTTTTCCTGAATGCGGCCTGGATGTTCCGGAAGGAACAAGCAGGTTTAGATGCTGGTACTGGATGAACAGATGAGAGAGCAAGACGGAGCGGCAAATGGACTGACATCATGGACATTCACCTCACTGAATGGCAAAAAGCAGTTAAAAGCTGTACAAATGAACAGCATACATGTATTTACAGACTGGAGTCAGGTTGAAACAAAGGTACTGAGTGGAAATTCTGGAGAAGCAAAAAACAAAAGAAAGCCTTAGTTTTTTTTTTTTTTTTTTTTTAAATGGAAAAACACCAAATGCTGTGTAACTACTCCAAGCGATGGAAAATTACCTTAATTCAATAAAACCAGTTTTTCTAAACCTCGAGACCGAGCCTCATTCTGTGCAGAGAAAAATCTGTGTCAATATCCTCTACATAAACATCTTAAAGAAAGTCAACATTGCTTCCACATACAAATAAAATTTTTACAAAGGTATATATGAAAGGTGTGCGTTGAATATTTAAGGTTTGTTTTAGTATAATGTACTGTCGTCAGGCAAACCGTGCAGGAAATTAACGCATCAATAAAGGTGTTTGTGTTTTACGAAGAAGTCATCAATATCGATCGACGAAACGGGTGAATCGACAACCTAATGCCACTGCGAGTTAATCCACGAGTGAGGGTGACATAATAATATAATGGTGAGGTCTTTTCCTTCTTTCATAAATATTACGTAAATATATTCTTGATTTGGAGATCTAACCTCCGGCAATGAATATTTTACGACAGGCAAATTAGGGTTACTTTTCAGGAGTTCTCAACTTTTTCTGTACACAACTCCAAAGGGTTGATGTATAAATGTGCCCGTGGCAAATCTATTCCAAAGATGGCAATTCCCTTTGTTGGTTAATGACTTACACATTTCAAATGCTGTAAATGTTTTCTGAAGTGTTTTCTTTTCGACAGAGCTACCAGCGTTCAGCATGCATATAGTGGTAACTTATTTGTTCATCATTCATTTAGGACAGTGACAGAAACAGACATTAGAGGCAAGCTCAGAATAAAAAAAAAAAAAAAAATGTCATTTACCCCGCCGTATTAAAGCTAGCGATCCATCATATTACTTCAGTTTCAGCAAGCAACATCCTCGTGTTTTCATTAAATCTCCAACTGCATTTTTTTTATTTTTTTTTTTTAGAAAATATGTCCCACTGATCTGTGGTCACAGTTAACAGTTCATTCAGGCAGATGCCATCAAAACAGCTATAGCTGCTACTGTGTTTAACACTGCTAAATATTTTTGACATTAGTAGTAAGAGCATGCACAAAAATGACATGCATATGTACTTTTTAAAAAACTTCGTCGTTCGACTTTCAACAACGAAATGTCACCTTACGTCAAACAAACGTTTCATTATTATTTTCTGTCTCCTCAATAGTGAGAATGTCCTCCTCTGAGATTTCAAAAGGCCTTAAAAATGATTTTGTAATTTTAGAAAAATAAAATGTATAAATTAAAAGTAGCATATACTGAAATGAACAAAACAAAAGGGTAGCGCCACTATAATTTTTCCTCACATGCAGCAAAGAAAGATGACATAAAACGCCTTGGAAAAGGATTTTTAGTACGACAAAATGATCTTTTTCTTATCAAAAATGGGTGCAAACAAACTATGGTAAGTGATTGGGATCTCTTCGATGTGGGCACTGCAAATTGAATTCTCGGAGTCAGATCATCTCACACATGTGTAGGAGGCAAATCTTGTTTAAAAATTGAGGGAAAAGAACATCCCTGCCATATAATATCGATTTTATTTTATTTTTTTTAAACACTGAAGTTGTCTTTTACGTGCACTGCAGATGTAGTTTCCAGAAAAATTTGTCACTCATCAGCTTCCTCAGCAGAAATGGTACATAAACAAAATGTTTGTACAGGCTGTTTTCCACGGTCACGTAGATGTTTTTATGGGTAGTAACAAATTTAAAGCCTGGAAATATTCTGGACCATAGCCATGTGATGCAAACGAGAGTAAAACATTCGTTCAGATGTTATTATACTGCTTTAGTTTATTTAAAAAAGGGTGCTTAGTCAGTGTCCTTACTAATATGAGTTGCTTGTCTGGTTATGGCACATAGTGGACACCCTGCAGATTATACATAGAATAGCGTGTTTCTTTTTTATTTCTATTCTCTCCACAATTAACTTTTTGGGAAAGTTCACTAATGAACAATGTCTTTTATGGGCTTGCTTCCTGCAACACTGCATGAAACTGATGAGAAAGCACAAGCGGCAGCGGCTCAGCGAGACTCAAGAAGGAGTTGTGCTAACATGTTTTCAGAAATAATTTATTTAGGCTAATTTGTAAGTCAAATTAAAAAAAAAAAAAAAAAGGAAAATAAAATATATGATCTGTAATTATACATAGCCCACAGCATTTTCAAGAATAGTTATGTGCCCCTAAAAGTTTAATACATGATTTTTAATATCCACAATCTTTCATAAATATTTAATGGTGAATTTATCATTCACAACATTGTGTAAGAAAAAGGCAGATCTGGACATGATCTGTAAATAACTAAATTACTAACTCTTTGAACTGAATTAATAACCATCAAACTCTTATCACCAAGACACCCAGGCGTAAGCAGAAATTATATCTCTTCACAGCAGTCCTTTAAGTGCATCCGTGATAAAAAGTAATGCCTTTTAGCCTCTGTAGATAATCAGGACTGAGGTAAATGGGTTTTGCACAATTTCAAATATTATTTCAGCGTCTGGCTGTTGATTTCCCTCGGAATCGGCAGAATTAGAGGCCAAATCGGTTGAAGTGCGAAGAACTAAACGCATTCTATATTGTGGGTATTCACTGCACAGAAGGTGAGTTCATTTCCAATAACTGCTGTGACTCCTGGTAGTTTAACCATAAACAAAATGTGACAGTTTGCCAAGAGATGCTAAAATAATTTGCTTTGCGAGGAATTCAGCCGAGGAAGATGTTATATCAACGTGACTATTGCGGAATAAACTGCTTTTTCATTTGCAATTGCTTTGTAGGGGAGACAATTCCAGGCTTGTCGTGACTCACGGCTTGTTAGCTTAGTCTGTAAAGCTTTACAAAAACCTTGCCTACACCTTTTTTTTTCTTCCTAGGGTTCCCACTGGCGTTCATTATCCCACCGTGGAGATCAGATGGAGTCTTTCCATATGCATTACAGCACCCATGTTTCAGCAATAACTTACTGACCGAAAAGTAACTCGTGAAACAGCCACGCAGGTGCGTGCGGCTGCTAAATGTCACCTTGGGAAGTGCGGCAAGTGTCAGCATGGACGGATGAGCCAGATTCCATGCAGATGTCTTCGTGAAGCCGAGGACCGATGAGTGCCTTAGCTCCAGGGAACTTATTCAAGGCTCTTGCTGCTATCCTTCTTACAGCCTTAAGACAGACACCTCCTTCCTCTGAGTCAATATGGTGTCTGTGTGAATGATATGCCCACAGGATTTTACAGTAGCAACCATGGGGTTTTCAATAATCCCTCTGCTATTTGAGATTACCATTCATGTGCCTGCAGGGCAAGGAAGCACCAGGGTTGATGCCCATCAGACTGGAGCACTCTTACATCAAAAAGTGGCACTGTAAAAAACATTAAGGGTTTTTCCCTATTTCAGATATGTAACCACACTGCCTTAATTCCAAATGCATTCTGAGGCAACTGGAGCGTGCTCGCTTTTTAAGATTTCTTCCAAAAAAAGCCACCACACAGCAGGTACTCCCTTACTTAGAATACAAAAGTGCTACAGTGCCCTGCACTAATATTGGCACCCATGGTTAATAAAAGCCAGCTGTGGAAAAAAAAATATGTTTATTCTCTTGACCTTTCATTCAAAATATTAGCAAAAATCTAATCTGCTGTGCCTGCAGTGGCCTGTACATGTGTTACTTTAGTCATATAATACAGATGCATGACTATTTCTGCAATTTACTCAGTCAAATAACAATGATATTGCAAAATTATATCCTCAGTTTAACATATTACTTGGGTACAGTGGTATCCGATATTACCGAATGTCCATTAAATCCAAACGTGCAAAAAAGCATGTACATAAAAAAAAAAAAAAAAAATCTGTTAAAGTTAATTATAAATCAGACATATCATCCAGACAAATAATATATTTTTAAGAATATTAACCAGACTATTTCTAGGAGGTATCAATGTATCACGCAAAAAAATAAAATTTGCACCGACATTTCAAAGATCTCTGTTAAATCGAAAATTTTCTATAATGAATGCTTAACTAAATTTGGGAATTGGCTGACGGTCAATATTCAGCTTGGCTGAGTTTGAAATGCATACTGAAATATAACAATTGCTTGATGAGTGAGTAAGTCATTTCGGGCTGATGGAGGAGTCTTGCGCAAAGCGGCGGACGTACACAGAATTTCAACTGGTGGAGCAGGAGGGACTGCGTTCGAGGCGCAGTGGCATGTTATGAAATAAACTGCCCCCACGGTGGTACCGGATAGCTGTGGACAGTAGGTTTCCTCGCTCCTCTTTTCCATTATGATCACAAAATCTAAATGCAGTTATAATGGATCTTACCGCTATACTTGCAAATTCAAATATTTGTTTGCAAAGTAGGCACATATCCATAAACATCAGGTGGCTGAGGTTGAACACTGAAACATAAGAGTTCAGTACTAAGCACCTGAAGCAGAGCGGTTCATGGGTGTTTCTCACAGGTGCGCTCCTTTGCAACAGCAGGTCAACACACGGTCAGCGATTAAATCTTTGAAAAGACATCCACTCCGTACCCATAAATGCATTGAATTTCATATGTAACGACTGAATAATACTGACATTTTAGAGACTACAGTGATCTTTGCATATGACTTAAGATAGGCATTGACAGCAAAAAATTTATCAACACTTAAAAGTCAGTGCTTGGTGTCGCTACATCAGAAATATACCCTTAATTTGCCAGAAAAAAATATAAACTGGTTCAAGAGTCTCAAAGTTTTATATCATGCGACTGTAACCCCAAATGCCTTTTTGGTATGCACTGGCCACACACATAGTGCGGCAGCACTACTGATAAAAGCAAAGCCTTTAAAATTATTAGACATACTAGCATCTAGCGAATCCACACACACAAGCAACACAGTCTTGCTGATATATAAAGAAGACTACTTCCTTGACCTCTTGGATGACTCCCAGACCTTCTTATGAACTTTATCTGTTTGTTTGAAATATTTGTCTATGAGAAACCGATCATTTAAACTTTCATAAAAATACAGTATAAAACACCAAAAAGATAAATTATATATATAAATATATAAATTGATAATTAACATTTTTACTTTTCATGTTGATTCTCCTTCATCACTTCATTTTTCTCTACTTTCTTCAGTCTTTTTTATTCGAAAGAAAGTAAGGTTTGGTGTCACATCATAGTCTTTTCATCTCAACTATAAAATTTAAACAAATGTATATAAGAAATGAATGTGAAAATGCTCTTAAAACGCTGAACAAAGTTATGCATGAACAGCCATGTAAATGTAAAATGAACTGTTCTAAATGGAAAATAATCATCAGGTCTCCTCTCAAAATAGATCAAATAGTTGCCCATGCCTTTAAGAAACTGATCCACTTGACGCTGAATGAGACATGAATGAATATTTATAATCCATAGATTTTCACTTGATGGCTCTCTAAGAGTCTGTGTCCTTAATCTGCTCTGGTCTACATTCCTTATAACTTTGCCTGTACCACTGTCACACTTTAGTACTCTACAATTTTCCATTATTCTAACTTAAGCTAAAATGCACAAAGGAGAAATAACCAATGTGTGCACACATGATATGGACATAGAAAAAGTACAGATATGTGATTATTAATTCCAAAGAATTTAGGGAGCAACATAAACTTGGTCAAACATGTCATATTTTGCACTGCATTTATGATATAAATTTGTTATCCGACGCTACCAGAAGATAGCACAGACTTCTTATTTATATCGAGCAGCGAGAGGGATCAATTGCTCCGGATTCTTTGTAAAATGTAGACATTTGGGCAGTGAAACCGTGTCTCTGGAGACAAGGAACACGTTTGGAGATCAGTAACGCACGAGTCTGTGGGTAGAGTGGGCATCCACGTGCCTGGGAAATGACGAGGATACAAACAGCAGTCAGGTAAGAAATTCAGGGAATACACACGAAGAATGATATATTAACCATGAAAGAAAAAACGGCAACAGAGAGTACCATAAATATTATTAGAGAGCACAGATTAAAATAAGTACAAACAATGTAGGCCTTTTAAGAAAAAAATGGCTACAAAAATAAAAAAAGAGAGAGAAAATTATATAAAACTGCTTTGGTATGAACAAACGAATGAATTCCACATATCACTAAATGTCATGTAGACTGGATGATGGACGGACAAACTCATGAAGAGACACGGAATCGACAAAAACTCGCATTCATTCAGTTTATGCACACTGGTACATCTCAACGAAGGGAATGGGATTTACACCATTAAGCATGCGGTCCTTTTGTTATGCATGTCAGAGAGGAAAGCTTCTTCAAATCCAAACCTCTGCTGACAAATCCCAGAAACAGGGCTGTGGAATCGAAAGCATTAAACATCAAACAGCTTGTCTTTGGGCTCAGAGTCTCTGTGTCAAACTACGTCACGACTGAGTCTCGTCACGGAATTCCACTCGGCAAAACGGTAACATCTCAGGCCTTACTGCACATTAGACTGGTCTTTCTCCATTTTACAACCCAAAAGCTGCAGAAGGTCAAACCTCTTCTGGTTATAAGCAGTGCTTCGAGTGGGTAGGCACTCAGAGCAACACAGTGCAGCCACTTCTATGTTGCGCTCTTTTATTAGCGTGAATTTTTCTTTTGTAGCTGCACTTCTCATGACCCCCCTGAGCTCTCTTTGTTTCCTGACCAACCAGATCTTCTGGCTGAACTGCTATCCGAGCACAATGCTGCTCTAGAGCAGGACCATTTCCCGTGATGGAATTTATAGCTACAATTCATTATCCAGGGTGCACCAAGTTCTGCCGCAAGTCGGCTCAGGTTCCCGATTCATCGCTTATTCATAATTTGTGTCCCCTTTCATAAAGAAATACTTTGCACGTTAACTATAGCAGTACCTTCTAGTATCTTGTATACCTTGCAGAATTTTCACATTTAAAACTGAATAGTTTGCTGATACCGCCTAATACACACACCAACGTTCTAATAAGAGGAGTAGCGACAGTTATTCTTTTCCTCTTCCAACACTGATGTAATACACCATACAGGAACACATACGACAATACATCATACGCACAAAGTATCAAAAGATATTCAAAAACACATAAGGGCATGCTCCTGCCTAACTTCATATTTAAATTAATAAATTAAGCACAGTCATTTTCTAGGATAGAAGGCATGCACAAAAGGAAAATGTGGAGCACCAGAGCACCAGTTATGTCGGATTAGAAGTCATAAGCAGTATGCAAACTCACTGGAAGCATATGCGTATATATAAAATGTAATATGTTTGAAATTAATTTCAGCCAGACATATGTGAACTTAGGCTATACATCCTTGCAGTGTTATATATGTAAACTACTTTTACTGCCCATATTTGCCATTTAAATCATTAATATATTTCTGGAAAAACAAACTTACACAAACCGTCACATGTAAACACTGTGCCAAATGCAGCATCACAGACTGTATATACATCTAAGTAAATAATAAATTACCAGCTCTTCAAGTACAGTATAACCGCATGTTACTTGAAACATTACAGCTGCAACTGAAGAATGCCGGCATATAGGAACGGTAGGCCTTTCTGCAGAAGATCAATTGATACTGTACATTCTGCTGAACATTTAAACATATTCAGTGTGCTTTTCTCATTACAGATTCAGCAGAGATTGTTTATGACTTTGTTATATAAAATACTTGAAAAACTAATGCTCTCATGGTTTCTTTATAGCAAGAGGTGACCAAACTGAACCGCACAGTTAATTAGTGTACCTTGTTCCAGGCTTAAACAAATAAGTTTAATATCTATGGATATATGTGCACAAGGTCAGTAGTGAGATGTAAACTTTTAAATTGTACTACAGTTACAGTATATTAATGAAGCGATATTAATAAATCTAAGCGTATTGCTGCTGCATCACACTTTTTTCCTTGCCTATGTATTTTACAGCCGGGAGTTGTCTGGGGTTACCATGTAATAAAAAAGGCCTCCGAATGCATCCTACGCGACATCCAATTTGCTCCACTTTATGGAAGTTTGATTTGGGCTGCATTTTCCTGTTACACAATGGTCCACTTTAACAGGCTCTGCAGTCGAGTTATCAGTGACCTTTACAGAGCACTAAAAAACATAATCATACCAGCGTCCTTTATTAGCTGCCAGATATACTGATATAGCCAACAAACTCTGTGATAAAACATCTTTGAGGGCCTAAGCATAAGCATTCTAGTCATGCATGACCAACTTCCCACTGTCATATTTAACAGAAAAAGAAAATGGATTTTACAGTGAATTACGCAACACGGTACACTTGCGGTACATCTGAGAACCCCGTAACTAACAAAATAATTCCTTGTGTAGGCATCTAAGCATTGGTGGAGCGGAGCAGTTCTGGGATGCCTGAGCTGAAGCTGAGGCTTCAGGAGGTGTTGTGGGCCTAATCCAACGAAACACCTGTGAAGGAAGGTGCCCACTTGACAACCCTAATGAGATACTGCACCATCACTTCGCTGTACCATGTGTACGGTTGTAGATGGCCACCACTGGGTGTTAAGGAGATACAATCCATCGCGTAGTGGCTAGATAGGTTTGCTACGGCTTGAATGCGGGTTTGCCGTGGTGGGTGCAGGTTAGTATAAAGTAAAAAGGGTGCTTAGGGTTGAAGGATGAAGGTTAGGGAGTGGGATCCCCTTTGAAGTTCTAGTCCTTTTGTTAGCACTATGTGTTTGACATGAATTTGCATAAATATTAAGATATTAAACGTATTCATGTTGCTTCTTACACTTGTTTATATTTCTACCAGGCTCACCGCACTCAGTAATTCAAAGAGAGCACCTTGCCTCAGACATAAATGTGGTATTTATTGTACTCAAGGTTGAAGCAGTTCTACTGTTGAGGAACTCTTGCCAGTTTATACTTGGGCCACTAACAATGGAAGGTGTGAATTAAGGCTGTAACTCTTTCTCATCATAGTAATCCCATCAATAATGTATGTCATTAATAAAAGAACAACTGCTCCACTGTGAACAGGTCCTGCTCCTGTAGGCAATGCCTTTAGCAGAAATGAATAAATAACAACACACATTGATTGTGCAAGGCTGTGTTAGAGCCACCCTTTGGTTTTAGTGCAGATATGATGCCAAATAAATAAATAAAGCTTTCTTTCTCACTCTACTGGGAAATTTTGACACACTTTCAAATACATACTGTGCTCTATTCACATCACACTTCCAAATATTCTGGATTTTTTTTAAAGGTTAGATTAAAATGAAAGTATAGCTGGAGATAGAATTAAACCCATGGGTGGAGAATGACGTCAACACGTGGTGGTACAGTAAGAAGGTTCCAAGACTGGCCACTGAGTGATGCTGCAGTGGCTGCAAGCCATTGTGAATTAGGGTTACGGCTACTGGAATAACTCCTCTATTGTAGATTAAATACAAATGCTTAATATTAGACTGCATTAGAAGAGAAGTCACCAGTGGCTGAGGCACCGTTCGGGTCCTGCAGGCCTCTCTAGTGAAGTCAAAGAGTCTAGGAGAGAGGCAAGGACCCAACCTCAAAACTAGGTACCAGTACAAGCATTCTTTTCTTTATTTTAAGCTCTGTATATAATTTCCGGGAAAAACCTTGTGGTTTATGTTATGGTGAACTTGTAATAATGATGTGATTTAGCCCTCAGGAAGCATCATCTCAGCTGCCAAGTATAGCGTGTTCTCACTGTCCAACAAGATTCAAAAGCAAAGATTCAAATGTTCTCCATTAAAACCTCCTGCCAAACCGATCTTTACAAACGGGATGAATTAAAGCTAAACCATCGATCCAGTAAGTACTAACTTCATTGGCACACAATTTAATTGTGAAAAGCAAACATCTCCTACAAAAAGGTTTGAGCACTGGCCAACAAGATGGAGGTGATCGCCGATAGGATAAAAAAGATAGGACAGATAGCTTTAAAATGACGGAAATTCCAAACTAGATAACATAAAAAAATGAAGAGCCCCGTGTTATGAATGATTGTTGCCAAAGCATAAATGC
Source organism: Heterotis niloticus (assembly GCA_018136845.1). Taxonomy (NCBI): domain Eukaryota; kingdom Metazoa; phylum Chordata; class Actinopteri; order Osteoglossiformes; family Osteoglossidae; genus Heterotis; species Heterotis niloticus. The sequence continues at coordinate 30,092,080 of CM030892.1, read as the reverse complement.
ACTGTGTGTACTGAATATCTAATCGTATCACCAACACTTCTGTACCATGATGGCTTTTTTCACATTTTAATAACATAAAATAAAATAAAAATGCAAGAAATAAATGAACTTTTGACATAATCCATGCACTTAGGCGAGAACTAAGCTCGGTGATGTACTAGAATTTTCAGCTGTGCAGTGTGCCCTCCAAAAATTGTTACGCAAGTATGAGGAGGCAGTTTATTCATCTTTAATGCACCATGATATACTGTTCCAAATCACAAACTCTTTAAAGTACAACTATACCCCTCCAGAGACATTCACCTTATCTGACTGTGGGAATTTACAGTACTCATCCTTCACTACAGCAACACCCACGATGCATCCCTTCAGTTATATTATGAAACAATCTTTACAATTATCAGAATAGCAATATTAATGCATGCATGTTCTGGACCATTTTTGATTGTAGCTGTGTTGCTACAAATTAAAATATTGACAGATTGTCAGGAACAAATCAGGTTTGAAGAACAGGGAATGAGCGAATGTTAATAATTGATACAGATTTTTAAATATCAATATCTGCCTGACAAGCTGTGAAATGAGATTCTTTTCCTTTCTTGTATACAGTGGCATGCAAAAGTTTGGGCACCCCTGGTCAAAATTTCTGTTACTATGAATAGCTAAGCAAGTTAAAGAAGACCTGATTTCCAAAAGGCATTACATTAAAGATGACACATTTCTGTAATATTTTAAGCAAAATTACTTTTTTATTTCCATCTTTTAGAGTTTCAAAATAACAAAAAAAGGAAGAGGGCTCAAAGCAAAAGTTTTGTCACCCTGCATGGTCAGTACTTTGTAACATACCCTTTGACAAGTATCACCCTTTGTAAATGCTTTTTGTGTCCAGCAAAGAGTCTTTCAGTTCTTATTTGAGGAATTTTTGCCCATGTTTCCTTGCAAAAGGCTTCTAGTTCTGTCAGATTCTTGGGCTGTCTTGCATGTATGACTCTTTTGAAGTCTATCCACAGATTTTTGATGATTTTTAGGTCAGGGGATTGTGAGGGCCATACCAGAACCTTCAGCTTGTGCCTCTTGAGCACTGGCCAACAAGATGGAGGTGATCGCCGATAGGATAAAAAAGATAGGACAGATAGCTTTAATTCCATTCCAGTCCATTGTAGATTTTGAGGTGTTTCGGATATCATTATCCTGTTGTAGAAGCCATCCTCTTTCCATCTTCTGCTTTTTTACACATGGTGTGATGTTTGCTTCCAGAATTTGCTGATATTTAATTGAATCCATTCTTCCCTCTACCAGTGAAATGTTCCTCGTGCCACTGGCTGCAACACAAACCCATAGCATGATCTTTCCACCACCATGCTTAAAAGTTGGAGAGGTATTCTTTTCATGGAATTCTGTACCCTTTTTCTCCAAACATACCTTTGCACATTGCAGCCAAAAAGTTCTGTTCTGACTTCATCGGTCCACTGGACTGGTTTCCAAAATGTATCAGTCTTGTTTAAATGTTCATTTGCAAACTTCTGATGCTGAATTTTGTGGTGAGTACAGAGGAAAAGTTTTCTTCTGATGACTCTTCCATGAAGATCATATTTGTACAGGTGTTGCTACACAGTAGAACAGTGCACCATCACTCCAGAGTCTGCTAAATCTTCCTAAAGGTCTTTTGCAGTCAAACGGGGGTTTTCATTTGCCTTTCAGCAATCCTACGAACAGTTCTCTCTGAAAGCTTTCTCGGTCTTCCAGACCTTGACTTGACCTCTACCATTCCTGTTAACTGCCATTTCTCAATTATAGTACAAATTGAGTAAATGGCTACCTGAAAACGCTTTTATACCTTCTTATAGCCTTCTGCTTTTTGGGCATCAGCTATTTTAATTTTCAGTGCTAAGCAGTGGCTTAGAGGAGCCCATGGTTGCTGATTGTTGGGACAAAGTTTGAGGAGTCAAGATATTTATAAAGCTTTAAAATTTGAATCATCTCGCCTTTCCTAACTATGACTGTGAACAAGGCATAACCCTAATGAACTAGTTAAGGTCCAAGACCTTGGTAAAACTTATCTGAGACCTCAAATCTCTTGGGGTGCCCAAATTTTTGCATGGTCCTCCTTTCCTTTTTTTCCCCCAACTCTAAAATTGTACAAAATAACAATAACACACTCATTTTGCTTAGAATGCTGAAAAGAATGATTCATCTTTAACTTTATGCCCTGTGGAGATCAGTTCATCTTGTACTCACTACACTATTCACGGTAACAGGAATTTTGAACAGGGGTGCCCAAACTTTTGCACGCCATGGATCACAAAGGAGTCATTCTGGTCTGACGGCTTAAAAGTTCCAATTAGATGGGAAGTGGAGAGAAAAGGAAACAGATTTACACAAAAAAGTAAATTATGAATTGCTATAAATAATGGAAGGAGTAAAATTACGGTGACATCGAATAACCTTATAAATGGGCTGACAGGCCTAGAGTATACATAAAAAGCACACTGTTTCTTTCAATAAAAAGAAGAAACTAATAGGTCAGACTAAAGTTTTAACCAGCTCTTGCTACGATGTGATATAAATTTAATCAAAGACTTGAAATCAAAAGACCTGCATTTTTAGGCTTAAAAAACATGGCAGATTCATCAGCCTTGATAAACCGCAGAGAATTGTTCATTTGCAACAATTAGGATAATCTAAAATTTTTGTGTGCTACATATTGGAACCCCACAAATAAATTATGCATTAAAGGAAACGGACAAAAAAAAAAAAAACACGCTTTTCCTTCTCAAATCTGGCACAGTTTTGCATTGCATTAGTTTTTTTTTTCTTTTCACTAAATAAAAATAAAAAATAAAATAAATAAAAAAACAGGTGATGTTTTTGTTGCATCATAATCCTGCGTTTACCTGCCCCTTACGCTGGTCAGAGACAGCTTCACAGGAGCGTGATGAATAGACAAACTGCTCCACATACTAAATCGCATTAAGATACCATAATAAATCACAGTACCATAGTAAATACCACACTGCGGCCTGAAGGATTATGCTTATTTTGAAAAGAAATTCTCATGTTACATTGGAAGCCAATTTCATTTATTTTCAGCCAAGCAAAATGTGAACATATTCACAGCTACTTACAGTTAAGAAGAAAAAACTCAAGCTAATAATTACTATAGCTTACTACAGGGTTCTAAAATATTTGATGCCTGACATTACTAAACCCAACAGTAAAATCCTACTCCTAATAACAATGATAGTTACTGACATGTGCTTAAAAAACTGTACAAAACCATTTATCATAATAAATATTTCTAGGTGAAAACAAAATGTACATCACCAGGAAAATTTGACTGTTTTGGAAGAAAAATAAGAAAAATACTATCCCGCTTTCCTTAGTTACTGGTTATCAAGTCCAGGGCTGAAATCACAGAAAGACATGGGTGTATTATTGTGCATTATGAAATATCCACCTTATTTCCCGTTATTATTATTATTATTATTATTATTATTATTATTATTATTATAGCTGCATTACTCATCACTAACATGTCTCCCAGCTAATATGATGTTGTGTTTCTGGCATACAAAGTTATAGCATGCCTCACAATGTGCTAAATGAGCGAAATACAACCAGTTCTGCTATGCACCAGTAGACCTGGAGAGGGCAGGAAAAATGGCAGTGAAATTAAATTCTGGCTCAGCTGGGGGTGGGGTTATAAAGAACCCGCAGGACATACTACCAACAATGAAACTTAATGCCGTCTATCTTCCCCGCTGTAGAATGGAATATTAAAATGTTAGCATTTACATTAATCTTTCAAGCTTCAAAATGTTTTATTCTGACAGCACATGTGTGGGTGTAGTGCAGAGGTTCCTTTATCATGTTAATTGCAACATAATGTAACGTAGGAAAAATAAAATAAAAAAAATCATAATTTTGCCGACATATGGATGTAGGCATGTTGATGCTCCAATGAAGGCGGTGATACTTTTTTTTTTTTTTTTTTACCTATGACCTGCATGACCCTGCTGTCCTACAAATATACAGTAAATCAAACTTTGTGGGAAACAAAGTTTGTGTGTACTGTGTCAAGAGCAAGTGTTTGTGGCACCAACATTATTATTTTAGCAATGTTAACAATTAACAAAGATCCATTCCTGTTCAAATCATGCTGTTCTGCATCTACAATTCACAAGCAGAGCAGCACGTTCTCTACCTCACCTTCGCACCGCTTGCAGACCTCTGAAGCTTTTTCACATATCAATGTCTGAAACCCAAGTGGAGACTGGGATTCATGTTGAATCAGAGATGTGGACCAGAGCATGCGCTAGCATCAATAATAGCTCACCTTCTCTTAGAAAGCACAGGGCTCCATCAGTTTTTATGGTTTTACAACCAGATACATGCAAAACGCTTATCCTCAGTAATCCTTTCTAGAAGCCAGCGAGAGCTGGGTCAAGACAAGTGTACCAAAGTCTTCCTAAACTCAACTCCGAGTCTCTGAGACTCTTGATATGCCGCAGACATCACATGCTGAGATCTGAATCCCACAGGTGTGGTAGGCTGCTTTCTTCCTGCGAATACTAAGCGCAACAGCTACTCTGGAAACATTTATACATCTAGATTATCACAAGGAGACTGCTCACAGAGGTGCACATTCATACTAGCATAAAAAAAGAGATCTACTCTACACACTTCATTGGTAGTCATTCAAAATATTGTATATTCAGATATTTCATAACACCATTATGCCCCGCTGAAGGATTACTTGGAAAAAAATTACTAGCAAAAAATTATACCCCTGAACTGTGAGTGAAACTCAAAATAGTCTGTGCATATCCATATATCCATGTTTTATGGATATTCATTATATATATATAAAATTTAAAGGATTCTGTCAAGTTTATTATTAGTATTGTGTTCATGCTGTCTGTGGAAATCCAGTCCCAAGAAGATGCTAAGCCTTCTCTTGGCCAGCCATGCTGGAAATGATAATGCCCCAACTGGACATTGTGAACAGGCTCCAGAACACACACACACACACACACACACACAGACAAACAGAGATCCAACAATTGGTTCTGTCCTGGCCATCTGAACAGCTATTGAATGATTTTGTTTTCTAGCACCATCTGCATTTTGTCTGTGTGATCTAGTGGCTCAATACCCACAGGAAATTTAAACATTCACACAGTAAAAAAAAAATAAAAAATACCTTCATCATTACAAATCAGAGGACAGAAGCATACTCGGGGAGAAAAAGTTTTCTTGTTTTTCTAAGGACAGACTTTCCTTAAAATCAATTTTACTACACAGAGCAGTTTTGCTCAGCTTGTAGACACACCATTTTCAGGACAAACGTGTTCTGCTAAAATCCCTCAAACGCCTTTCACACTATTATTGCAGTTGTTTTTGTTCTGGACAGCATTGGACGTGATGTAGTTGCTGTCGTCTTCGCTCATTAATTGTACAGCAAAACTAATGCTATCCATGGCGATGGCCTTATTTAAAAATGGTCATGGACAGTGCACAATATAATTGGCCAGGATTTGGGACAATAAATCTTAATATGTTTAAAGCAAGGACACCACACCTCCTGCTGCACACAACCGTTCTGAGCACAAGGCCTACGAGCCGATGCTGTTGGCCTCATGCAAAGGGAGCTCATCCTTCTTGCAAAAGAACTTTTCTAAATGTGCTTATTTGGATGATAACACTATGGCTGCTGTTTGTCTCGGTATTCTGCATTGTGTTTCATGAAAAATATACCTAGGATGTCAAATTTCTGCTAAATCATTGTGAGTCTAAATTTAAACATAAGGATCATCTTTAAAAGAGACAAAAAACTACAAAGCATAACAGAAATTGAATGGGAAACTAAAACAACTGATAAGTCATGCAGTGAAGTAACCGTGTCATCTTATATAAATATTGCTAATAAATACTAGATAGCGTACATATAATATTTATATATATATATATATATATATATAATATATAATACCTTACAGCATTATTTTCGATAGCACTCTTATTTTGGCTTTTGAATAATGTATCCCTTATTACATCATACATACAGTATATGTGTATATATTTAGAAGTTTCGTTGGAACTTTAGATTTCGTATCCATAAAATAGACAGTTTTTCGTGTTTATTTGGTGCGATTAAAGATATAACTAATCTACTTTGTATTATTTTGCACATGCACAATTACCAAGCCCCATTTATGCAATGTACTGCATTAATGGCCGTTTATGTTGTCTCAATAAGATGTTATGTTGTCGCACATCCACTTAGCGTTGTCTCAGTAAGGGCTCCATTTCACAGCTCCACAGTATTAGTCAGGCTACTGTACAAATACAGTGTGTGTACACACACACACACACACACACGCGCGCGCGCGCACACACACAATTGAGGCCGCAAATTTACGTATATCTTGGCTAAAAACTTTCAAATTTAAAATTTCCCAACTTCACACATATCACGTTGCCAAACAATTTGTGTTAAGTCAATTAGAGCATCTACTTAATGTCCATGATAGTTCCCCCCACCAAAATAGTGATTAAGAGAGATTTGTTTCAGCTTTTATTCACTATGTCAGATTTTCAGCAGGTCAAAAGTTTACATACACCAAGTTGACTGTCTCTTTAAACAGTACGGATGACTCCAGGAATCGATGTAATCGCTTTGAATAGCTTCTGATTGGCTAATTGTCATAACTGGGGATTATTTGGGATACCTGTGGCTGTATTTAAGGGCCTACCTGTAGAACCAATGCCTTCTTGTGGTTAAGACAACGGGGAAATCAAAAGAACTGAATCAAGACCTTAGGAGGAAAATTGTCGATCTCCACAAGTCGGATTCCTTCTTAGGAGCCATTTTCAAAAAGTGCAAAGCACCACAAGTAACTGTACCATCAATTTTACAAAAATAGAAAAATCTTGGGCCCATACAAACTACTGTGTTTAGAAAGGAGACACAAATTAACTCCCAGGGATGAACAAATTGTTTTGAAAGGTTCAAAAGAACCCCAAGATCACAACTAAGGAACTGGTGAAGGAGTTGGAGGGACCAGGAAGAAAAGTGCCATCATCCACCACTAAGAGAATACTTCATCACTATGGCCTGAAAGTTTGTCGCCCAAAGAAGAAGCTATTACTCTAAAATCGACATAAAAAAGGCAGACTACGGTTTACAGTTGCAACCAGGAGAAAGACATAGCCTTCTATAGTAGTGTGCTCTGGTCAGATGAAACTAAATTTGAACTGTTTAGCCTTAATGATCCAATGAACTTCTTAATCCAAAGAAGACCATCCCAACTGTGAAGCACGGGGAAGGCAGCATCATGTTGTGGGGGCATTTTGCTGGGAAATGGACTGGTACACTTCATAATAGATGGCATCCTGAAGAAGGAGCAATATCTGGAAATTCTGAAACAGCACCTCAAGACATCAGCCAGAAAGCTAAAGCTTGGTTGCAAATGGGTCAGTATACCTCCAAAGTTGTAACAAAATGGCTTGCAGATAAAGTGAATGCATTGGAGTGGCCACTGCAAACCCCTGACCTGAATCACACGGAAAATTTGTGGACTGAACTGGAGAAAAAAAAAAACATGTCCAAGCAAGGAGGCTCATGTACTTGGCTCGTTTACACCAGTTTTGTCAGGAGGAATGAGCCAAAATTCGAGCAAAATATTGCAGGAAACTTGTGGAAGGCTATCCTAATCGTTTGATTCAACTTAAACAGTTAGCAACACAGCGAATAAAATGTGAAATAAATCTATTTCTTAATCATTATTTTGAGAAGAAAAAAAACTCGTATGGACATTAAGTAGATGCTCCAAGATGTTCGACAACATGATGTGTGTGAAGTTGGGAAATTTTAAGTTTGAAAGTTTTTAGTCAAGGTGTATGTAAATTTATAGCCTCAATTGTATGTGTATATATACTGTATATGCGCACACAAACATATATATATATATATATATATATATATATATACACACACACACACACACACACACACACACACACACACACAACCCCCAACCCCAAAAAGTTGGGATGGCATGGAAAATAATCACAGAAAGCGATGATGTCAAATTCACTTTGTCTCCTGAGCCCTTGTGGTTACATCACTTATTGATGAATGAGGATTCTTGATGCGGTGCTGTCCAAGGTGTCTGTAGGCTTGCACCCTTGCCCTTTACGCACCAAAATTTCTCCAGAGTCCTTGTATATTTTAATTACATTATGCACTTTTGAGGGTGAAATACTCAAATTCCTTTCGATCTGTCTTTGAGAAACATTGTTTTTAAACTTTTTGTGGGAAAATTGGCGCTCCTCGGCCCATCTTTGCTCCTAAAGGACTGGGCCGTTCCTGGATGCAGCACGATTACAGTCACCTTTGGAACGTTCATCTGTTTTTTTCTGTTCATACCAATATTTTCTTTTATTTAAACTTAACCCTAAAATTGCCTCATCCCAACTTTTTTGGAATGTGCTGCAGGCCCTCAATGGCAAGAATGGATGTATATTTCCAAAAAAAGATGACCAGACTAAACATTAAATATCTTGCATTTATACTGTTTGTGATGGATTACAAGTCAAAGTGAATTTTGAAATCACCGCTTTCTGTTTTCATCTGCATTTTCCATACCATTCCAACTTTTTCCAAGTTGGGGTTGTACATACTATATAGATACAAACGCACACATTAACTTCAACATATATACTGTTTTGTCACACAGAATAAATTTGTCACTTCGCACATGACAGTGTACAAAGACACAGACATGCACACTGCACACACAAGCAGACATCCATGCTAGCCATCGCCCAAGCTCTGTTACACCACTTTCATACCGATCACACACTGCCATCTCAAAGTGAGACAACAGCCAAGGTTACACTGACCTCTGCAGATGGGGACGGGGAAGTCCCAAACAGCGGCGTTGCCCGCATTGGTGATGCAGGTGAGCTGCGGGTGCCCATCCAGTACGTAGCCCGTCACGCAGCTGTAGCGGATCTTGTCCCCCACGTTAAAGCGGGTTCCATACAGGATTCCTTTTGGAGGGACACCTGGGTTTCCGCAGGAACTGCTCTGCAATTCTGAACAGGAGATAGCGTTGTTGTAAATGTGATATCCTTCCCTCGAGACCGTGCATATGTGTGAAAGTGACTTCCAACAACAGAAACTGAACATCACAGTTACTAGACTACAGTGATCACCTTCTGAGGCCCAGCCATTCATTTTTACCATTCTAGTGGACGGAAGTTTTCAAGTTTATCCCCCAAACTTCAGAGTTCTAAAGCCCAATACAGAGGACAAAACTACATGTTTGTGCTGTGGCTTGGAAACTTAGAAATTCTAGAAGTATATTAAAAAACATTATTTTCCTCAAGTGGATAGAAAAAGGATAATAATAAGACTAACAATAAAAAATTTAACCAAAAATAATCAACAAACCCCACTGTCCTCAACCATGAAGAGAGAGATACAAGAGAGATGATCAAAGAAAAAAAACACCTTCAAAGGAATGAATACTGAAGAGGTTGTGTTTCATGTCTTCTTTCTCTATACTTTTCTGCAACGTCACAGTGGTGCAAAAAGGTGGTTTGATATGCTCTCCCCATCCTAGCCCTGCCCCCCAACAAAGTCAATACGCATTACACACAGATTGTATTTTTGGAGACCGCAGCTGAAGGTAAGGCAGCTGCCTCTGCCAAGAGCATCAACATTGTGCAGAGCAAAAGACAAAAAAGCACGGTTAATGTGAAGGGGTTTAAGCTGGTGAGTCAGAAACATGGCAGAGAGAGAGCAGCCCTACAGCTAAGAGAGAGAGAGAGAGAGAGAGAGAGAGAGAGAGAGAGAGAGAGAGAGAGAGAGCACCCCTAAAGCAGGCACAACCCAAACAGAAAAGCCTCAACGCAACTTTAGTGCTCGGCTTTCACAAATGCCTCTCCATCACATTGAGTGGGTCATGTACTCAGCACCCTCACTCACAAACTTCACGCCGAGCTTTCGGATACTGTTCGCAGCAGCCTTAATGGCATTTGTGGCTGCTTGTACATTACGGAGCTTCTTTCCCCCAAGACAAAACGCAGAGGCTTTTCAGACAAGCTGTCGATAGAATTTATTTTTCACATGTTGAAGCTAGCTAGTATTTTGTCAAGTCCTAGAAGATGACTTTCGGTTAAGAGCGTCAGTGTGACAGAGACATGGGTTTGGCAGATACGTATATAATCTGTCGCTTGGATTAACCAGGTCCGCATCAAATGTTGAGGAAGCAGGACCATTTGATGATAAGTGGGCCAATGGAACCAACCACAGATAGACAAGATCTGATATTATGGACTTGATGGAATGCTAACGTAACAGAACATCCAGTCATATATATGCATTGGTGTGTGTGTGTGTGTGTGTGTGTGTGTGTGTGTGTGTGTGTGTGTGTGTGTGTGATACCGCAATGTTCTTAGAATTGTTGATTTTGTTTAAAGAAAGAATTTTACAAAAAAATCTACACAGTTGCCATCATTTGTATAACACATAAAAATATACAAATTAATAATAATAAATGTACAAGCAAAAAATTTTAAAAGAAAGTTATCGTGGATCAACCATACAAGCCCCTTTCAAAATCCTAACACTGCCTACTGAGAAAGTTTTTGACTGGGATCAGAAACCTTCCAGAGATTCATCTGACGTCCTGTGATGTATTCTTAAATATAAGCTATCACATGTAATAAATGAATGAACTGATCAATAATTCAATTAAAGTAACGCGAGCTGAGCTACCGAGTATCTAAAAAAACATGCAATTCATTCTTTATTCAGTGTAGTTCAGCACTCATAAAATTCCACGATGCTTGCTGGCCCAGCTTATAGCAGTACGGCACACACCCCAGAAGCAAAATGGCTTCCCATTCCATGCTGCTAATATGTCAAACGGAAAATATCACAATAATGGGGTGGCGATACTTACAGATGGGTTTGGAATTTGGACAGGCGAGCGGTTTAACAAGAGCGCACGGGGCACGGGTTTGCATTTCCTTCATTCGTAGTTTACAGTTCAGTGCTGCATTACCTGTGTTAGTCCTAAGCAACGTTTTTAAGCATCACCTGGGAATTAGGAGAAACTGTGCAACCGATCCAACGTTCATGAACGTACACAGCATGCAACTAACTTTGAATTCAAGCTAACACCCAATCACTACCGGCTCAGCTGCTGTATATGGAGCGGGCACAGGTTGTCGAGTCATTGTCTCCAAAGTGAGGAGAAGACGGAGGCTTTCAGCAGCATCCCCGGCGTTGCTTTACGTTCCCCACAGTAACTCAGCAACGTGACAGAATGTGACAAACACATGCAAGCCAATGGCTTTCATTTCCCTAACCGCTTACAGCAGTTGCTCACACTGTAATGGTTCCAGAATCAAAGTTATTAACTGACCTAACACCTCAAATCCCTGTACTTCTAATGATCCTTAAATCAAAAGCTTCGTGTGTATTATCATTTATGTATTAAAAGCAGACATAGTCGCCAACTCGGTAGTATCTTATTCCTCCACATATATTCAGAAAATAAAACGCAGAATTTGTGCACGAGGAATAAAATATTCCCTGTGAACAAGAGATGAATGAATTTAAATCATATTAAGACTTTTGGTTTCATGGTTAAACCATCAAAGGATAGAACAGGAAAAGATAAAATATATCAAGAAAGAGACCACCTGAAAAATGGTATTTATGCATCTGGCACACTAAATCCCACTGCTACGCAACTCTGGATGAACGGCACACATTGTCCTTAGTATCAGTATTAATCTTTCAACTGCTGGCTCATTTTACAATTAAAACTATTAAGTAATACAAAACAGATTAATATAAACGTTGCAATAAAAGAGCAGGAATGCTACATCTGGCAAGTGTATAGTATCTGACAATATATTGGCAGAATCTAGGTTGGTCATCATTTTGCTTTTCAAACATCATTTTTATTATTTTAAGACTCTAGCTGACGTCGTAACATCCACACATAAAAGGAAATGTGTTTTACCAGCTTTTTGTTTGTTTGTTTGTTTACCAGCTTGTTGTGTTGCACCTTGGTCCTGGAGGAACACTGTCTTGTCTCCACCTGGCAGTTTGACAAAAGCAGGGGAATGAAGGTAACCCATTGTTGTTTAACAGTAGCCGTCCATTGCAGAAAACCGGGGCTATTTATTCATGAAGAAATATTAAGAATCTATGCAGCGGGTAAATAATTATAACTTTAATGCGAGCCCGGTGCCGCGAAATCATCGATGGTTGACGGACAGAAATCTATAAAAAAAAAAAATAAGTACGCTAGTAATGACTAACTATTACATTAGGACATCATAACAAGTCACCGCATTTCTTATTTTTTCTTCATTTTATTAAAATTAAACACTAGTCGTGCAGGAAAAGCAGCGGCGAGAAACTAGAGAGCAGCAGAAAGCAACTGATCTATTTTGCAGTTTATACTTGCAATGAAAATCGAGTGCATAAATTTAAAATGCATTGAACAAAATTAGCAAAGGAGCCATTTATACAAATGTGGATGTTCTGATGTACCAGTCACTTAGTAACAATAAAACGACAGTTGTTTGTCACTTTCTGCAGCTCATTGCTTACCACCAAATGCCACTAAGGCCAGACTCTTGCACTGAGGAGCAGACATGTTGTTGCCCTAACAGGGAGGACAGTAAGAAAAACTTAACGTGAAATAATACCTGAAATAATAATTTCATCCTTTCCGTGCTTGGAACCGAATTGTATTTTTGGTTTGAGATTATTCTCGTTGCAGTTTATTCATGAGCAATAATGTGCTTTTAATAAATTTCAGATCACAATATCTGTTCTCTTTTGCTATATGTAAGATAAGAATCCATCTGTTATACTGCCACCCGCTATAGCCCACGCTGCCAAGAAGTCTTTCCAGAGCACAATTAACCTGTTCAGCAAATTTAATGGATTCTGTTCCAACAGATGTGGTGTTATTGATACCACAGATCTCTATATTGCGGAGACATCTATGTTTTTTTATGTGTAGGTTTCAGAAAGACTTGAAATCTTACCGGCGGCCACATAACAGAGCATTAACATAACACCAGTGACTTTCACCTTATGAAAAGATCTAAATCCATCAAAACTGCATACTAAACAGGTTTCATCTTTATTACTGTACGTGATGATCTCATCTGTACTCATCTTATTTGGCAGGTTTAGCAAAAAAAGAAAAAAAAAGGGATCAGCATAAGCAATCCGTATACTTGGCTGTGGAACTGGGGGGGCTGGGTAGCAGAGAACTGTCGTTTTTAGAGGCATCCTAGTGTGTCGAAGCAAAATTCTCTACAACATTCTGATGTCAATAAGGTTGTCGAGCTCCCTCCTGCCTGGACTGAGTACAGATAAGCGCTGTGATGCGGTGGCCTTCAGAAGCTCCATGGATGTTCATAGGTGGGTTGATGTCCAAATAGCAGCACATAACAGCAGCACTCCTGCCACTGTCCTCATGATTATATAATAACCACAGTTTTCATCATCTTTCTGAAGTTCAGTTCTACGCCGAATTTGTCAAATCTCACTGTAGAGTCACAACGCTGTCAACAGTCGAATGGAGATGATGGCTACATATTAATTATTGTGACAGTTTCCCGGCAGCATGTACTCTGTAACGGGGCCCAAGGGGTAGCAGCATGGGGTACAGGAAATATCCAGAAGATCGGCATCAAGAGATCTTTCAGATCATCTCATTTAGATGGCCATCAAAGCAGGAGACAGGGAAACTCCCAGCAATCATATTGTGGATTGCAAAAGAGGAGGTTCTCGAGGTCTTTCCCAACAGACAGCAACAGTGCCAATTCCTCCAGACTATGGTGAGGAATCCCAGACAACATGTCTTAACCTGGTTCTCCATGCAAAAGGGTATTTGGCAAAACCCCACCAAGTACCAGGGTATTCTTTTTCTTCTTCATCCGAGCCCTTGTTTGCTAGCTAGCTCTTGCCCTTTCCTCTTGTCATGCTCCCAATTATTCCAAACCCCCTGACAATATACAGCACATACATCATTGTTATTTTTGTGTAAACAGAGGTCACCAATCTAGTTACTGCACAATCCAACTGTTTGAGTCGAGCATTTCCTTGTCCTGTCCTTCAAAATATAAAAAGGGGTGGTAAGTGGTGAACTGGAAGGTGAAAAACAAACAACGTGATCACGGCCATGCTTACAGACCGTAAACCTACAAGGAAATCGTGTGCATCGGTTTTCCATCCTGCATAACTAACAGTGATGGTGTCTCCCCTTCTGCTGCGTGCATCCTAGCATTTGATGGACTCAGAATATTTATAGCATATTAAGAGTAAACATAATGCGTACTGCTCAGTTTTGCATTGGCCTGTCATCTATGATCATTCATCAGGATGTGGATTTCATATTTCCGACTCTGTTCGAAGCAGAGTAAACAAAAAGGACCGAAGAGAAATTGAGTCTCGGCTAATGTAACTCATTAGAGCCAATATATTTAATATGAAATTAATTACAGATAGCGATAAACACTGTGTGCTTTGATATTTAAAAAACTGAAAAAAATACATCGGTCTGCCTCGGCTATTTGGGGGCTCCAGAGAAACGTCTTAAGAAGCATCACGCATCGCGTTCTAGGGCAGAACCCCGGACAGATCGTCTCCGTCCCCAGTCATCGCCAGGTTCGCATCAGCAAGTTTTAAAAGTGAACGTGATGTCAGAATTCACTGGCCGCTGTCGCAAAATTGGCGAAAGTTTGCTCATATGATTTATCGTTGGTGGCAGAAGTACTGAAGCGTGGTTTGCCTCTAGTCAGAGGTTTACTTAAATTTTAAAGGCTGAATACACAAGTTTCGCCAAGTTCTCGCCGGGATCAGATGTGGGCATCTTTTTGAAAAACGAGACTTCCTGCACTCAATATCAAAATGGCAACAAAACCAAAACGGCGCCACTGTTTGCACTGAAAAAAAATGAATCGTACCTTCACTGTCTAACAAATGGACCTGCACGCGTCTACAAAAATACAGCTCTGGCTCACCTCAGGATACCACGTGCATTTCGGATGCTGGCAGTCTCTTTCAAGCTATGATTAAAGGAGTCCTACTTTATTACGTTTCTCATTTTCATATGTTCTACATAGCACATTACACTTTGCCGATCGGCGCGCGACTTTTTTTAGCAATTCTTTTTTCCGCCTACAGTGAAGTCTCGGTACATGTGGGCAACATGCCTAATACTTCTATGGGATCAAACAAACAGCAGAGTGAACCAAAGCAGCCCACAAGTCTCCTACATCTCCTGGACTTACTGCAGAAGTCATGTATTGCAAGAATGACACGGAGGCTCATTTCACGATTAAACCACCTTAACCAAATACCTAATAAAAATTTAATTTGCAGTAAAATTTTACCAGTTATTTAATATAACCCTTTATTTCTTATAGTTATTTCATATAATCTGTGCACCTAATTCCTGTATATTTTTTATCGGTTTGTACTAATATTCTACTGATTTAGCATCACGACTGCAACCATGAAGGGAATTCAGAGCATGTCGCCCAGGAAAGGAGCCACATCTGTTCAATCTGTCTGAAGATCCATCCCGGCTGAAATACTCCAGTCAACCTTGGTCTGATTAACAAAGGGCAGGGGATATTACTCTGGCGCTGCTTACATTCTCTCATGTCCACTTATCTATGGAGTTCTGCCACAAGTTTCCATCCATCTCAGTCTCTGCCTCCCAGAGACACATTTTCTGATAGCAACAAGGCTGGCATGGACATCCGGTGACAGAGCATTTCCCTCAATCTGGAGCTCCCACTAACACCGGGTCTATCGATTGCATTTTGTGGACTGGGATGTGCCACAGATTTTATTTGTAAACTTAAATGTGGTTAAAGGGCTTCGTTGCCAGAGCTCAGGGCCCGACCTCCACCTGGCAGCTGCAGCCTCTGTGCACACAAGGCTCTCTTTCAATGGCCAGTAAAGCTACATTCTTTTTATTAACATTACATCAATGTATTTATTCGCCCAGCAGCTGTGTCTACCCACAGCGACATGCAATACTAAGTTTTATGGCTTGCACATTCAGTAACTCATTGGTACAGCAGTCCTTTACAAGAGCAATTGAGGGAAAGTGCCTCGCTCAAGGGTATAATGGCAGCGTCCCACCCGAGACACAAATCCACAAGCTTTCGGTCCGCGGCTCCGATGAGTGCGTCTCCTGGCACCAATAAAGCAGTAATACGTCGATGCCTTTTTTAAGCCATAAAAATAATAAAACAAATGAAGCATTTCAGTGTTTAAAAAAAAAAAAAAAAAATGAAAGCAGCCAAGCTTTAAATTGTTATGAAATACTTCTGATTTGTGCCACTTTTTCTTAAAATGGGAACATTTAATGGCAGGTGTAAAAATAGCCTTCCATAAGAGCCCGACCATTGATCACTGTGCTTCGGGTAAAATATTGTGGAGCCGCCCGTCCGTTACAAGCGTTCAGCGGAGGAGCTTCAGAGGTCGTGCCACAAGTGAGAAATAGGTGGAAAGGGACCTGCCCATCCCCGGGGATGAAGCCCTGAGACTGATAGCATTACGACATTGCAATAAAAAAAAAATTGCACCCAGGGCCAAGGAGATGAAGCATTGTATATAATGCCAGGCACCTCTGCTTTCATCTCAACTTTGCACATATATGCATTAGTCTCCCGTCAGGGTTTAGTACACCGTGGCGGCGCCACACTCATGCTCCCATGGTAACGATAATACCTTACAGTGCTATTTCGACCATCTGGGAAACAAACCCGACTTGCCCCGGTGTCTTCGCTTAGTTAAGATGTAATGGAGGAATTCTTTCCTAGTATTACAACAATAAGTCACTGGAGATGTGGGAGTTTTTTTTTGGGTGCATCCATATTTTTGTGCCTCTGAAGAATTGACACCGTAGCTGAGGGATTCAGGTGGTGTTCGGAGGACTAGCGGAGCAATCCCTTCTGACACACTATTTATTTGTCTCGAGATAAGCGAGGCTCTTCACCAAGAAGGTAGGGCACAAAAGATGTTGAAATGTAAGCGAGGAAATATGAACGCAGAACCTCCTGGACACAATTTCAGCAACATTATTTTTCAGACAGACAACACTGCAAACTGGAAGACTGGGACACAATTATACTGGACCTACCAAACCAAGCACTATTTATGAGGTTTTAATGTATTTGCCATACAGGAGCAGAAATATAAGGTTTGCACGACAAGTTTTGCATGAAAAGCTGTACTAAACATGTGGGGTCTCTAAGGATAAAGATAAAAACAATCGGCATTTTATATGTTTAAGAAGAATTTGCTTTGGCCGGATACACATGTCTTTCCTTTATTACTTATATGTTACTTTCATGCTGATTTAATACAAGAAATGTGTGTGTGAGTATGGGGGGGGGTGATGCTACTGCAAAAAGAAAAAAACAAGATCTATACATTAACATGAAAAACAGATTACATCAACAAAAGGTTGGGGGGAATGGAGCGGAGCAGCGCTATTTCAGTTTTACAAAAGTAATAGCCACTCCAGCATTTTTCAAACTTTGATCAAATTCTAACCAAGGTCTCTAATGTCATGAGCAGAACATGAAGATCACTACATTGCTCAATTGGGTATTGATTCCCACTTGGCGTGGGCATGTGGTGGTGGTAGTGGTGGTGGTGGGGGGTGCCATTCCGTCTTAGTTCCAAGCAACACGCCGCACACTAATGACTGTGAACCGTGGACATCCTGAGCCAGGCACACAATCGGCACAGCGAGCTCGCTTTGATTTGGATCAAAAAGGGTTTATGGCTTCTGAAACAAAGAGCGGATGGTGAGGGGCGCCTCGCATCACTTGTGAGTAACAATGACTCCCGTAATACGATGTAATGTTAAGTTCCATTACAGTTCATCGACGCATTTGACTTGCATATGCAGACAAGGGCCGACATCATTACAGTCAATGTTAGCATTTAACAATATAAAGTTGAAGATTCCACCCCCCATAGTGATAATGACTATTATTAGCACCGCTTTCATTAGAGTGGACTTGGACCAACTGTTAGCGAAAGCTTGTAAGCGGAGGGGATCGTATTTGTGACCGGTTATTAATATTGCTGTTACAACCGATGCATTTCAGTCTTGGGAGTATGCCGAAGTCTGGCAACTTTCTGAAGCAGAGGCATATGGGCAAAGATGGCAGAAAAATACAAAAAAAAAAAAAAAAAAGCTGCAAACATCTGGGCAAGTTCTTTATCCCAAGTGGAAAACTTGGAAGAAGAAATAGCACATCCTTAAGGATGAGCCAGTAACAGCTGTGACCATGAGATTTGTGGGCTGAGTTTTTACCTTTGAGGAAGTCATCTCACATCCATGCATTTTCAACAGCTGTATAAATAAGGAGGGGGGAGAAAAAATAAAACAAAACTTGAGGCTATGCAAGATGTTCTGCGAAGGAGATGAGTATGTGGTATCAATATGTCCAACTGTATGTATTTAATTGAAATTTACACAGACAGCACAGTGGGGGCCCCCACCTGAATGAGGCGCTCAGCGAATAAAATGTGCAACCGGAGCACAAATAGCTGCCTCGCACAGCACCTCGGGGACGATCTATTCATTCTGCAGGAATTTATAAACTCGGCGCAGCCTTTGAAGAAGACGGAGACATGTGGCAGTGGACGTGCAACGTGAAGAAAAAATGTTGTCCCACGCAACGACTCCGCAAACTTCCAAGGGAATCCACTTTGAATCTGAGTAATTTTGGCGGGGTGGGATAGCTGCCCACACCAGGCGCTCTGGGGACACAGCAAACGGATAAAGTCAATTTGCTCAGTTGTAGCGAGGCACAGCACAAGGGTCAAACTAAAGGTTCTGGAATAAAATAAAGGGAACCATGCCAGCGGTGCACAGCCCACTATGGTACGGCGGGGCATTTCCATTTTGGCAGCACACTCGCATCAGCAATGCAGTACTGCGTTCAATATATTTACGGAGCACGTCAATTCACCTCCATAACAAAGGAGAATGTTATCCAATTTGGATTGCTTTATTTTATTCATACAAGGGCAGAATTTGTAAAGGACACCTGATACATCAATTCCACATGCATACGGAATGGTTAGCTGTTTGGCTACATGTTTTTTTGCTAATTTCAACAGACAAAGCAATCTTTTAAAACATAAAAATGAAAAACCAACTATAAAATTCCTTTTGTATCTTTACAATACCATTAATATATTTTCTGGCATTATATGGAGTGAGAAACGCTGTTTTTTGTATGAAACACAAATGCTGTTATATTTTATTTATCTATTTTTGAGCAACAATCTGACCAAAATGTTACACACACAATCTATTTAGGCAGGTTGAGTATATTTTAGTATATATATCAAGAGTGCATATATAAGAGCAGTTCAGTGGGGTTTCAGATCAAATCTAGTGCTGTGATACCCTTTGTTTTACTGTAGTAAAATTACCGAGCTGCGTAAATAGAAAAATTCTCGTAAGCACATCAGTCCTAATAATCACTAACCTAATATTAAGTTGTGTAGAAACAAATGTGTCAGCTAAATTAATAAATTTGGTTGGAAAGTGACATCACGAAGCAGCCAAATTACTTCAAGACTATGGAGTTTTCAACAAAGTTCAGCAAAGACCATTTCAGGCAGTGGGTGAAAGTGGCCTGATTTGGGTGCTTTTAAAGGCTGGACAACGCAAAGTTCATGACTGGGCTGATTCGAAGGATGAAACAGCGACGCACAAATTGAAAAAGAAGTTTAAAAAAAAAAAAAAAAAACACTAGTAAATAAAATAATCCTTGCGTCTCCTCTGACAAGCAAGATTAACCTGAAATCAGATTGTCCTTCCATGAAGGCTTATTTTAAGACTTAATTTATTGCTGGATATATCTAATCTACCCTTAGAAAATCAGATTTTTAAATCTAGATTTAGCTGACTCGACACAAACTGTAAACCGTGTCTAAAAAAGCCCGTTTGGCTTAATCTGCTCTAAAAGGGTATTTTAAACCGCAATTATTCCCTGGAAGGGAACCGGACCTAAGAGATTTGGGAACAGACTGCAAGGATCTCAAATGGTTAACTCCCCACAGCAGGACTCTGAACTGTGTTCTGTGACATTAAACTGAGCAGGGTCTTGGGTCTTCTTCAATTTCCCCATGGAAAACAATGCATTTTGGCATGAAATTGGATGTCTGTGTGAATAAGGCTTCTTTGCAGTGTTTAATTAGCTAAAACAGCTAAGACATTTTCAGATTAAGCTTTAAACTACAAGAATTAAAATACCCGGCTCTACGACTGGTAACATCGTAAAACACGTTGGATGAACAGTCTGACCTAGCTTTGACATAATAAAAAAATTTAAATAATAAAACTGACTGCTCTTGGTTATCCTAGGAGGCATATAGTTTTGGACAGCCCACCAATGCATAGGCAAACAAACAAATAAATGTCATATATAATAAATAATGGGATAAATATGCGTTGTGAATGTTCTACTAGTCCTTTGAGGAGAGTATTTTAGTTTTCAGTCTTAATCCACAAGATCATGCAAACGCCTTGCATGAATGGTAAAATTACAAATGAATACAGAAGGATCCACTGAACCAGATAACTGCAGGTAGCGTCACGGATAATTCCGGTGGGAGCAAGACGGATCCTTGTGTCATTCTGGACTCCTTAGGACTGGTTAAGGGCTGCAGAGCTTCCTCTATGTTTAGATAAGCTAGGGAAAATGCCAATTATGTGTTTCTACAGGCCGCGACCTCTCTTCCTATCTCACTGTCACGCCTACACGTTCAGAAATGCCAGGTAAATTACACACGTGTACATGGCCAGGCACAGTAAAAGCTTAATTTCTGACACATTATTAAACAATATAATGGCAGGCATATGACAGGAAATCATTTATAACTAAAAACCAGAGTCTCGGAAATCTGTTACCATGGCAACCACTCTACTTACAATCTTTGCCAAAAGTTTCTCTCAGCAGAATTATATAATGGTGACTTTTAAGAAAGATCTTGTTGGCATCGATTGGTACCTTGTGATGGACAGCAAATGTCAAGGTGGGAAAACAAAAGAAAAAAAAAAAAAAAGAAGAAGTCCACAGCAACCGGCTATTAATGACAGCGCGCCATACCTGCTCCCGACCTCGTGCGGCTCTTCAGTGAATTAAAAACAGCACTGTGAGTCCTAGCACAATAAATGATGAAAGTGCTGGCCTGCCATCCATGAAATTTCATAGTCGCCCGCTTTTTGGACAGGTAGAAGCGGTGACAGTGTTGGGAAACAGTTTACAAAGCAATCATGAACTCAAGGCCCTTAAAAACAAGACATATAATCAATTCTGTATATTAGAACTGTTCGTGATCTGCACCTGGTAAACGAAAAAAGAAAAATCCCGAACCCCTTGGCAACGGTACACGGTAGAGGTACATAGTAAAGCTGTGTAATTCACAAAGCACCTTTAATGGGAAGAAATTAGCTGAGACCAGGAATGCGTGAAAGTTCACTTTCAATTCATGATGGTGTGCCTTGGTTTAGAGTGAGCGACACTACGGTAGACTGAAAGACTAACAGCATTTCCAAAGAACCCCTTCAGCAGACCTCTAAACCAGACCCACGTTGACACCCCTCGGCAAACTTCCTTAGCTTCATCAGAACCCGCAGCCTCGTGAGTCGTGCGCCGTTTATCTTCTGGAAGGCATTAGTGCTAGAGAAGTACTAATCATATCACTTGGGACTGCAGTGGACCGGCTGAAGAGCAGTGGGGTTCAGCCAGGCGGGTGGCTGGCTGGCTGGCTGCAGATGGGTTGCTGAACGTGCCATGACAGGAAACCTACGTGGACCCAGCTCAGAACATGCCTGGCGTGTAAATGTCAATGGCATTTCCCGCACAGTTCATGCAAGCATAAAATAATTTGGAAACAACGCAAACAATTTCATAGACACGGGGGTGCAAGAATGGTGATTTAGGTTATGTAAAACTGAAGCTGTACCATTTCAGAATGCACACCTGTCAATATAAATACAGGTATGTGCCGCTTAACAACGGGGATATGTTCCGAGAAATGCTTCGCTAAGCGATTTTCTTGCTGTGCGAACATCATAGAGTGTACATGTGCCACTTCATGTCTGTTTTTACTTATTATTATTATTATTATTATTATTATTATTATTATTATTATTATTATTATTATTATTATTGTTGTTGTTGTTGTTGTTGTTGTTGTATATGGTATAGCTTATTGCTCCTGGGCTACAAACCTGTACAGTTGCAGCAGATGCGATAAACACAACATGTATGAGATTGCTGCCAGCGTAACATGGCATACTGTTTTACAGTAAACTTTTTTTATAGAAAGAGTACACTCTAAAATAACAACAAAAAGTACAGTAAATACATAAACCAGTAACGTACTTGTTTATTATCATTATCAATTATTATGTGCTGTATAAAATCTTACGGGACCACCATCGGATATGTGGTACGTTGTTGACCGACATATCATTATGTGACACGTACCTGTATACAAATACTGTATGCATACAGGAATGACAGAAAATGCACAGCTGACATAAGCAAACAGACGGAAGCAAAAATATAAACGTATCGTTTCAATGTTTCCCCCCTAACATGGAGGAAAGTAGCTGGATTTGTCCCGAAAAAAGCAATAATCATTTTTATTTAACTTAACGCATGATATTATCATTCTTCCGTGAATGCCTTCAGAGAGTTGCATCGTAGGTATTATTTTAAAATTCCATTGAAGAGAGTGGAAAGAAAAGTTCCAATTATTAAAAATTCCATCTATTAAAACTTTCAACAAAATTGCTTTCCATAGTAGAACTCTTTGCTCATATTTTATAAATTACCAGTGTTGGCCATTGCCTCACCAAGGTGTGTCATTTATTGGATTAAAAGAGTTAAATAACATTATGCCCTACTCGTAAAAAAAGTAGGTCTTACTTATTAAGCAAAATTTATGTGCTTTGTTGCTTACTTTGAGCTTTGTGTCTAGCAAGGCTATGAGCCTCGCCAAATACTTGTCCTTGTGTACAGCAGGGTATTCCGATTTTCCATACAGCTGAGTGGGATGTAAAATTCACCTTGCATAGCTGTGTTAAATCAAGAATAACTGGGCTACTGATTTAAAAAAAAATTTCAGATTTCTATAAATACTTTTGAGCAATGTTATTTTGGTCAATAAATGACTTCTGAATTGTTCTTAGGTGCAGAATAAATGAGTACTACAGTGTAGAGTGTATATGCAGTATGTATAAAATGAGAAAACTGTACATATACACAGCACCTCAGATGGGTTCCTATCATTTTGAAATCAATAACTTATTAACTGACTGAAGTCATTCTATGCGGTCAGTCAATGTCCCACACTGGAAATTCTCCAGTGTCACCGCTACTTCTAGGTCATACAACCTGTTAGATCACAAGACCCAGTTTGCAACACCAGTTGCCTTCATTAAATCTCCAGAGACCTCTACTAGCCGTATTCCCTGGTGACCCACAAAGAGCAGAGCGCTAGGGGGGCGGGGTCATCCCAAAAGGACTGCATGTTAAATGATGCTTCGATAACCAGGACAAGTAGGGAAGTAAAGCATTATCAGGGGAAATCAGAGTTTATTTCTAGTGTGAGAAGGATCTTCAGCTCACCTGATGGATGCACAGGGCAATGCCACACATGTGCACGCTTCCCACTCGCACTTACGAGCGCCACATGGAATTGCAGTTACCGCAAGGTCAGTCTGAGGCACTCAGTCAATGAAGCCCAAGCTTATTTAGCGGAGCCACTACATTACATTTTTGCATTTTGTGTTCAGCATATATTCTGGGGTGTGCAAGTGTGTGGCAGTAGGAAGCGCAAGCAGTGTTGTGTAGGCACAGGTAGTTGTAGATGAGGGATATAAGGCTGCCGGGCCCTTGCGGGGAGGGGAGTGAAATGCATCGTCTCCAGCATTATTACCGGAGCCCGATTTTTGCTTAAACATCAAATTCACGGCTGCCGCACAGAAAACATGGAAAGGACAAATAAATCCAGCTTCTCAAAGCAGAAAAATCTCCCGGGTCAGACTCTTACCCAAGCCTACCTCCATAAAGTTATCTGCGGAGTGCCATCATATTCCCACACAGAAACCACACCACTTTAATTAATCCCCTTGACCTCCCCATCTGCAGCTATCAGCAGTCTGGTTCTGTCTATTCCCCGGTGGGGCTCCAGACCTATTCATTACACGCTGCTAAACGTCTATACACACTCCATACATTACTTTGCAGGTCGTATCATTAGCACTCCAGGATAAACAGAGATGCGCTGCATATTGATGGACTCGTATGTGACTGCAAACAGGATGCAAGAAGCTACTTTTAGTGCAGGGGCTTCTTCTGCAGCAAAAGAGCACCATGCTTATGATGCAGCAGAAATCAAATGAGGTGCAGGACAGGAAGCTATCACAGCACCTAAACCCAAGTATGTGGACAGCTGTTAAAACTTAGTCAGACTGACAACGCATGCAGCCCCGTGGTGAAAGACGCTGTTTTTCAGAGATTAGTGTCCAAAACGTTATCTGTTATAAAGGAGAAAATGAGACGGATGGAAGGAAAACTACTTGCCTCAAAAAGAGGGCCTCAAACCATGTGAATGCTCCTATTCTCATAGACATGAGATACCAGGGGTGTGGTCAGAGGGTTGGGATGGGATAGGAAAAATCAGAAGCAGCACAATTACAAATGACAGTTTCCTTTATGTGTGTCCTCACTTCAAAGATTCAGGCCACATTATGCAGAAATCCGGGATGGAGAAGTATGTGAAAGACAGTATGGATTTATTTATAATCAAAAAAAAAAAGCAAGATCAATGTAGTGGAAAACCAGTTGAGAATGTCAAAATCTTTATCTTAGCCAACAGTTCACATAAGAAAAGGATTTGACAGAAATGGGTATCAATGGACCCTAGATAAAGCCACACTCCCCTTTGGGAGAAGAGCCTTGGAAGTCTGGTCTCTTAGATTTCACACCACGCTGCTACCTCCTAATGTCCCAAAACGATTCCTCCTTTGCGCTTCTAGAATTTTATCAAAAGTTTAAGCAAAAAGTTTTAAAGCCTTGTTTCTGATGTAATGCTTTGCAGTGATTTCTGGAATGAAATGCTAGGAAGCGTTTGTGCCAGTCAACTGTTTTGAACGTATATACGGGCATCCGCGGCTTCTGTGCCAACTCACTGGCCCGTTGTGTTGCTCAGGACTTTAAAAAAATAGATTCCATCTTCAGTAAGCATTTATCCACTTAGTGTGGCAGTGAGTCACAGCAATCCCAGGAAGTGTAAGCTGTACATCATGCCATCGCAGCTCACCCACAAAGACACACTTCCGTACGCTACAGACAATTTCTAGCTACCAGCGCACCTGAATATCAGCTGTTGCATCGTATCCGTGCCTTTTACAAACATAGGCAACGCATGCAAACAAGCTGAGCGAACTGTGCAGAAAATATGAAATATGTAAAAGGACTCAAGCACAGTAAGAAGTCGATTTCATGATAGCACTCAGTAATCGCTGCAATTTACTATGCTTTTAAATTAAAAAAAAAATCTTAAAAACACTTAACAATTATATTTATAATCCACAAACTTGACTATTTTCCGTGTTCATTCGCTGCCGCAGTGACAGAAGGTGGAGCCGTGGCTCTCCTATAATGCACCGCCACTGCTTGTGTGTAAACAGATATGTGTCTAGTCGGTGAGGGGTGTTATGAGGAGGCTGCTAACCCCTCACCGTTTAATGTATTCGCGAGCTTGGAGGGCAGGTGTGTTGTGACGCAGTCAGCGCAGGTGTTTAGACAGCCTGTGTCAGAATAAAGCTAGTGTTCTTATAGTTCTGTTTCCCCAAACCCTCCATTCCTGACTCCGCTGACAGCACAGTCGAGGTGGGCTGTTACGCTATCATCGAAGGTACGGTTAATCTGTTTTGCTTCATGTACTACATACATAGTCTTCAAGCTCCATTTATGCAATATACTCTATTAATGACCGGCGCTTACGGTGCTGTTTCATTAAGCCTCCATTTCTCATTTCTGAAACACTAAATGAGGTATTGCTCTACTTCAAAGTAAAGCTGCATTGCAGCTTTTGGAGTAATGTATTCTTTTATGAGGTGAAACTTCTAATTTCATTATTTATATCTTTAAGCCATTCTTATAATGAATATATGACCTATGCTGTGGATCCACTGCTGACCTGAATGGCTGAACTGTGGTACCATGATCACCTGTGGCCCAAAAACGGTTCTCCTGTACTCATTTAAATTTGACTTCCAGAGCTCTTAAGCACACCGAGAGTTGCATATATGATAGCACAGCACCCCCCAAAAAGCATTTGTTCCCTTTTTACATTTGTTTTAAAAAGACCTCCTATCCTACTCCCAGGAAATTAGCAGAAAGAAATGTCAGGTCTACTTCTTCGCCCACTTCAAAAAGATTTGACCCTTCACTGTACTTACTGTGTGTTGACATTAGATAGAGACTAGATTGACTGAAGGGAAACAACTGGATGTCTTTGAGATGCAGTTATATTCCCAATGTGGGAATAATCTCTCAACAGCACCGCACTGAAGATGTCTTAAATCCCACAGGAGAAAAAAAAAAAAAAAACCCTAAAATATATCTCTGACAAAAAAAGAGACTCGCTCAACACTCAAAGAGCTAAGAGAGAACCAGCTTTAGCATAGCAAATAAATGCAGGCATCCCTCGATTTACGTGCGCTCACACAGCGGGTTTTCACTAGAATGCAATTTGATTTTTAATAACATTACTCGATTCCCACGCTGATCTGCCAAATACAATGTGCTTTGTCCAAAAAGAAAAAAAATTCCAATTTCCCAATTTCACCAAAACATCTAAAGGGGTGCAGAAAACTAAAATCAAAAATAAATCCTCTGTGCATTGTGAGTGTGTGAGCCTATATGCAGGATCCCAGCCTGTGCACACACGCATGGCCACTGTGTATTTCATAAAGGACGTTATGTGAAGTGCATATGCCTTTAAAAGACCTCCAAGAAGCACTGAGTCCTGAGGAAGTCAGATGTGATGATCGCATACATGCAGCTGGTGCAACAAAAGGTGAGTTAAAATGAGCTCCTGCAGTTCTACCTTTAAGAGGAGAGATATGTGTAAATACATTTGTCACAAATGGTCAGTGGATGACACCATACTGTGTACATAAAAAAAAAAAACCCGAAACATGCCCAAGTTCCTTCACTGTCACAGCACTGCTGCCGAATGGTTGTGTTATAGTTACGCACTTAATGATGTTCTGCATTATTAAATCAAAAAATGAACTTATTTTGCATTCTTCCACCACCAACTCTCAAGCGCGTCTCTTTAAAGCTTTACACCTACTAGACACAACACCTGAAATAACCTTGGTTTTGAACACCCTTGGTTTTGTTCAATAAAGATGTGAGCAGACGAGCAGTACGAACCCCCGTGCGTGCGTGTGTAAGCGTGCGTGCCTGCGCATGTGTGCGCACGCCTGTGTGGGTGTGTGCATGCAATGTGTTTTACAGTGGCTTCGTGATATTTGGGGTCTCGATGTATGCATTTTCAGACAACGTGGTCTTTTCAGCAACCTGAAATATATTCAGGTGCCTGCATATGGTCTGCATCAAACAAAGAAAATTTCAAGGATTTTTTTTTTTTTTTGGCAAAGTCATAAATAATGTACTAGCGTCTTGCTTCCCAGTGCCAATAAAAAGAAAAAAAAATGGACCCAAAAAGAACTGTGGAACTTTTGGCAACTAAGGTCACCTCAGATGGAAACCTAAGCTATACCCGTCACAAAACAATGGTGAGTGGTAAGAGAAGCAGATAGTGTGTTAAATGTCTTAAATAAGTTATGACCGACAAGGTCTCATTGCGCTGTGAACGCTGTCACTGCCAGGCTGCATCCGTTCAATTCTAACATGACAATCTTACTTTCACACAACTGGTCCCATCGCCCTGACTGACAGAAATCAAAATGAATGGAGATCGTGTAGCATGTTCGCTGCTACCTCCTATCAGTCCTGTAAAAAGCAGCCAGCTGCATAAGCACACATCTGAAGTCGGTGAATTAAACTCGTGCAGATTTAAAGTCGCTGGGGCAGGAGCATTTCTCGAGATTTGAACTAAGCTGCAGGGATTCGGAGGAGCTTCGTGTATTTAGTCTAAGTAACGGTGAAACAAATTTCGGAAAGCTCGGCTCAGTCAAAATCTTTTGACATACACTTTCTCAAAGTCTGTCTGTCAGAAGGCCAGCCTGGTATCGCCTGAGTTTAAGGGGTAGAAGCGCCACATCGACTATAATAAAACAGAGCCCAATCTTCAAGGGCTCTGATAGCTGGCGCACGGCACAATGCATAAACGGTTATCAGCATCCACCCCGACGTGGGTTGGATTCTTCTGCGGCGGGGACTCGGCGATGCGTTTACGACTGCACAGATACACTTTGGATTAGATGCAGGATTAGGTTTTGAAGGTAGTCGACGTAAGAAGGAAGGTAAGCGAGACGGCCTCCTGCATCGGGCGGATCGTACCACCTCTGGTGAGTGAGGTGCACTTCTCTGGGCAGCTTCCCGTTCGGAATGAGCTTGGAGGCCCTGCTCCCAGAGCAATGTCAGCGTGTGCGGAAGACGAGATCCGACTGATGTTTGTCAATGAACGGCACTGACGGTAAAGCGGCCGAGTAGATTAGAAGCCTAAAAAGAGTTCAATAGACCGAGTGGGCAGTATCCACTCCCAAAAACGGTTCTTTGTTCCCGGTTAATGCTTGTTTTTTTGTCTAATTACATCTGCCGAATAGGAGTACCGCCACGTTCAAAAGACATCAACCGTAATTGCATCTCAAGAGGACGCAGATCTTTGTTTCCCTTATTTTAGTTCGCCACCTTCAACTGAAGAGTCTGCCCATGTTACTGTCCAACGGATGTCAGCCTATCTAATCTTTGCCGCATCAATAGGCGGTCTCCAGAAGCGCCCTGCACGTACTTAAAGGTAGTATTGCATTTTTTTTCTGCTCCATAACTTTGTTCTGCAACTATTACAACAACCATTTCGACCGATAACAGGAGATATCGGTTTGGTGCCAGCGTTTCACCGTGCTTTTGGGAGCTGTACGGGTGTTTAGTTCCTGCAGAGTTCCCGTGCGATCTTTATTGTTCTTTCGCGTCCTAACTCTGTTCACGAGTGTACAAAAGTGCAAATTTCCCATGAAACGCACAAAGGTCATCGCCTTCTAATGCCGCACCCCGGGGTTTCTAGAATAAGGGGGCCCGAGACGCATTTATACGTAATTTGGCATTACGTTTGTTAAAATTTGTCAGTTTTCTGGCTGAACTTTTGTGCGTGAAATTAATAGTCTCTTTCTGGGCAAAGTTATCAGTGTCATCACCGATGCAGTGTCATGTCGGTGACATTCCAGATGTCCACCATTGGCGAATTCACTGGTCAGGCCACTTACATCACCGCGGCTAACTTGACGTTAACCGTTATCGTGAACCGCCAAGTAATGCACAGTGCACTACTTTCCAAAACCGAACTGTCAGATGTATAAGGATTTTTGTTAAACCCCACTATCGAATTTTGCTGTTCAGAGCAAACTGTCTTCATTGAATGACACAGTTACCATGCAAATGTTTCATTAATCCTCAAGGAATCATTGGGTCAGCGCCTGACCTTTGTGGCAAACCCGCGGATCTGGCACTCGCACAATGAAGTCTGTTTTATTGCTGCTCTCGCGCTGACTTGACAGAGCTATTTTTTCAGGATCTGTCCAAGCGCAACGAAATTTTTGTGCATTTTGGACATTACATGAGGTCACCTGACACAAAGCTGAATGAATGATGACGTGAGGAATTAGATAATAATGGCTACCCAACAGTCCGGTAAGAAAAGTGGCCAGGTAAGTGAAAGTGATGGAATAGACGTTTCAACCAATGCCAAGTTTCATTTAAATACACACGGCTCCAACCCATATGTCTGCAGCACGCGCATGTTAACATTTTCTAGAAGAATGATTGCCCTCTGGATTCAGATATTATTTTTTCCTATGGCTTGACTGACAGCTGACATCTAAAACAGATGTTTAAACAAAGGCCACAGAAGTTAAATGTGTGTGTGTGTGTGTGTGTGTGTGTGTGTGTGTGTGTGATGGTAAAAACACTTGGAGCCACTGAAAGGTGAGATACTGAGCGACAAGCATTTCAAAAAGGATGCATGGAGCCTAACATATCTCCAGCTCTGGAGGGCTTCTGGGAATAACACCGAGTGTGAGGCTACCGGGCCTTCATCTCTGTGTGTATGAATTAATGGGGCTATGTAATCCCCAAATTCAACTGGCTGCCATATCAGCCCGCAGACTTCCTAAAGAGGGCTCAGTTGTTTAAATGGAGGCAGAGCGATAATCCATACACTGTGCAGAACTACAGTAGGTCCTTGTGTGAGCACATAAGCAATGTTTCAATGACCCAAAAGTGCACGTTGTACACATTAAATACAAGGATTAAAATGTAAATACACCTCATGCAGTTTAAAATATTAAAGATAGATAGATAGATAGATAGATAGATAGATAGATAGATAGATAGATAGATAGATAGATAGATAGATAGATAGATAGATAGTCACACGCTCACTTTGTTTAGCTCTTCTACTCATCGGGATTGCACCAGCATGCACGTTTATCCCAGAACCACTGGGACAAACCCTGGTCAGGCTGCCAATTCATTGCAGGGCAGACAGGCCCATGCACACATTCACTCGCACAGTCACACACTACAGGCAATTTACAGAGGTCCAATTGACCTCAAATATGTTCTTGGACTGGTGGAGGAACCCAAAGCATTCAGAGAAAACTCACTCATACCCTGTATTTGATTACTTCGGTATTCTCTCCTGTATGAGAAAAGAGATGCTCGCTGCCACTCAAGTTTACACGGTATCTTATTTTAAATACAAATATACCAAATTCCAGTCTTCGAGACTAAGAAATTAAAGACTTTCAGAGTCACTGTACTGTTAACCATTTTGTTGCCAGCAAAGGAGCCCATGATAAAAGCCCTTGCCAAACAGCAGATGAAAAAAGAGGCTTACAAGCCCATCAGTGTCAACCAATCTGTTTCTGTGAGCAAACAAGCGTGAAATATAAATACCAGTAAAGCGACATATGGAGCGCAGAAATCAGGGTAAATCTGTTAAATGTTTCCGAACTACTCCCGAATTACTCCTTGCGGCAGAGCGAAATTAAATTTTACTCGAATGGCAGCCGAAGCCAGCGAATATAAAGCAAGCCCAAAATACCTCAGCTGACATATGAATATGTGACCGAAAATGCCACATCAAGAGTTCATATTTTAAAAGTGCTTCACATGTTCAAATGACCAAGGCGGCAAAAAAGAACAAAACGAACCTGCCAAAGAACAGGCAGAAAGAAAACGGTGCCGCCGCTCTGGTATCGCATCGGTTCATATCATCCGGGCATCTTTTTTATGTCCTAACTGATCGCTGGTTGTAAACAACGCACAATTAAACAGATTTTCAGATGGCAGGAAGACATTCAATAACTTGGCGGTTCGGGCGCTCGGACGTTTTAATGAACAAGTTCTGGCAGCGCACTTTGAAATGGGCTTCGGACTAATGGATTATCGAACAAGAACTCGGAGAATCCATTGATTTGAAAATAAGGGAGCCTCTTTGGAACCTTAAACACTTAAAAACGGAGAGCGGCGCACCTCAACAAATGGGCACGCTTGGTTACTGGCAGAAAACACAATGCGGCTCACGAACAGTCGCGTTCTCTATGTTACGCGGTATAATTAAAGGTACGGACCCAACGCTGTCTTCCTCTTCGAACCCGAGCGCTACCCAATACCGAGAATCGAGAAAATAAGGGTAATAAAATAATAAAGCAATAGAACATTTTTTATTTGCGCTTCAACGTGCAGGCAGGTGACCATCCATCCACCACCGGCCATCGAAACCATTAAGCTGGTTAGGGTTTGTGCTTGTGCTGATCGTTCGGGAGAATCGTCACTGTCCTTGACCATTTGCGCCAAGCGGACCGCGTGCCATTTTCCTGACTACTGCTGCGTCTCTGGTCGGATCTGAGAAAGCCCCAATATAGCCTTGCATTACCAGGCCGCCTTGCGTTGGGCTGCTTCTTATTAATCCGTAATTCATCGCGGCGAAGAAAGAGGCATTAGCAATTGCTCCAATGTCGCACGTTGTAATGCAGAGCCAGAAGTAACAGCAGACAGACGGGAAGCGGGCGCTTCTGAGGGAAGCAGGTTCCGCCGTCCTCCTGGAAGTCAGAAATGAGAGCAAACGTGTTTGTTCCGCATCCGGCGCACCTCTCGGGATCACGGGGGAAGCACGTGCGACCCAGCAGTCGTCGCTGAGGAAATGAGAGGGCTGAATACTAATGACATATTACAGAAATTAATGGAAATATAATCTGAAGCCTCGTAGCGACGGCTTCCTGGAAGCCCCAACAACGCGGCGATGATTCCTTATTAATACCAAAGTGTTCCGAAGCACAGCTAGATTCATTAGGCTGGATGCACAAATAGCAGTCATTTGAGAGTGAACTTTGCAGCTGGTTCACTTTAACTTACCAACCAGGGGGAATGTATCTGCTCAAAAAACCTTTAAGTAATTTAAAAGGGAAGGAAAAAAGTGCTGGGACAGATTATGGTGGGAAGCACAGCGGTTAAACCGTCAACCGTACTTTCAAAGGACCTGGTTTCACATCTCTTGTCCCACTAGAGTTCCTCCAAGGTACCTACTCTGAGTCTACAATATTCATTGAACTGTCACTACAATGTCACTTTAAGGTTTTATCTATCTATCTATCTATCTATCTATCTATCTATCTATCTATCTATCTATCTATCTATCTATCTATCTATCATCTGTCTGTTTGTTTGTTTACTTACTTATTTCTCTGCTTGTTGTTTGTTTGTTGTTTTCTCGATGTTTGGTTGTTTGTTACTCATGAAATGGAACCACGCACAGTCTCATGTTGAATTAGGGCACATTTCACTGCATGGTATACTTGGTAACCGTGTATGTGACAAATAAATTCTTTTGACTTTTGAACTAATATAATGAAAAATACCTATTTGTATAAATTGGTAAATTATTCCAAGTAGATTTGTATACAATAACCCTAAAATGAAAAGCTGCTTTGCAGAAAAGGCATCGGGTAAACGTGTACAAATGAATAAGAAATGTTTTGGGATTCTTAAGGCATAAAGATAGCTGGACTGTCACCTGGTCAAAGGTAGCAGAGAGGGACGGCATCTCACACCTGCATGTGGCAGCAGGTGCTGGAGGAGCAGGTCACTTACACAAGTCATGACCTCCTTGAGTCGATGAGAGCACCGCACCCATGGGCAGAACAATGTCGCTCACATCACAGCGCAGTCCGAAATAAAACAAAAGCAGAATTTCCATGAATAAGAGCAGCATCAAAGAGGCCTTTGTAGCAATGGCTTTTGATGTTGCCTGCGTGTGCCCTGCTTTCTAGTGTTATCCACTCCACATCACAAAGTGCGGGGCAGCTCCTTCTCCATCACTCGGGGGTCAGATGTGATCTACTCATAGCGCCACCCAGAACTTCCGCTTCGACAAACAGGTGTACCGAGCATTCTGGAGTCTATCCTCATCATACGAGTGCAAAGAGTTGGCAAACAAGAAAAATGTGGAAAACGGAAAAACATTAAATTCTTATTTACAGAGCGTGCCAGTCCATAAGAACGGCCTCTTGAGGTAAAGGTGGGAAGAGCGTTCCAAAACACAACTGAGCATGACATCCCTGTTTACTACCATTTCACGTACAAAATGGTTAACGGCATTGAATGTTGCGAATGGACTGCTCTAGTGTATTTGTTGCAGTTATATTCAAAATCATAAAATACGATAATTATTTGTGTGTATAATAATAAATATGAACAAATCATTCTGCAATCGCCAACAGTTTTTACATCAATTTCCATTCTATTAAAAAAAATAATAATAATAAATAAATAAATAAATAAGACCTTGAATTAAGCAGTATCTGAAAATGAAAACCAGGGGAAATTACACAGCTTGGCAACTAAATATATATCTGCTATAAGACTAGATAATGTATACAGTGCTTACTATATATCTAACCTAACAGATGAATTGGGCTTATCTGCCAGAGTGCCCTTGAAAAATTTCTCTTGAAATTTTCCAAAGCGTTTTTTTTCATAGTTACGCAGTAAATCTCGAATGAGTCATATATTCAAAATGGCATGTATGCTTCATTGGCACAAAAGGTGAGATGATTGCTTGAAAGCATGTCTCCAAGACGTTTTAATGCAAACATTTTGCTGTTGCGTCAGGACCAAGTACGGCGCAATTTCTCAACTGTCCCTCAAGCACGAAGCACGGGACCCATGGGCCACTTTGCTTTTTTCGTCTTTTTTCCTTTCTCTGCACAAAAGCTCCCTTTAAGCTATAGTTCCGACTCCGCAGAATATCCTTCTGCGCACAAATGCCCATGGGTCCCCTCCGCTACGTGCCGACCGGTGTCCAAAGAGCGGGCCCGGTTGGCGTGGCGGGGACGGCAAAAGTGAATGCTGACAGCACCTCCTCTCAATCTCTGTCTGCCACCCCCCCGGCAACCGCCCCGGCAACCGGCCCCTTCCACACAGCCTGCCCAACACTGCCCCCTTGCAATAGGTTAAGCTGTGCCTCGCTTCGGCTACGAGAAAGGGGGTCTCGCCTGCCGCGCGGCTGATGGCAAGAGACACCATTAATCAGCGCAAACCAAGCGGCTGTCAAATCCGCTCCGATTTGCCCTGT
Organism: Heterotis niloticus; assembly: GCA_018136845.1. Taxonomy (NCBI): domain Eukaryota; kingdom Metazoa; phylum Chordata; class Actinopteri; order Osteoglossiformes; family Osteoglossidae; genus Heterotis; species Heterotis niloticus. The sequence continues at coordinate 30,057,135 of CM030892.1, read as the reverse complement.
TTGTCTGCCGAGCCGGTGCGAGATCTCCTCTCTCTCCCGCGTAGCTCCAAAAGCGCTCCCCAACATCTCAATCCCCCCGCATCCAAGAACGCACCACAAACCTATCTTTATAATTCAGCGTGCATTCTACTTGACACAAATGCACGGCTGGTTTAAAATGCCAATGAATACAGCATTAACCTTCATTGCTCCGATAAACAGCCAATCAAAGCCCCTTCGTGTCGCGCTTGGCGCTTGCGCCATGGCCAGAGTCGCCATAGAGACACCGGATCAAACCACCGCGGGGCTTTGCGGCTGGTGCACGGCCGTTAGAGGTCACAAAACAGACGCGTCGGATGCTGGCCGAAAGTCGAGGCTGGAATTACATAACGTTATTCCCAGAGCCTTGTTAGTGGTCTGGACGCATGACCCAACCGGCGGACGCAAGGAAAGCCGTCACCTGTTTTATAACAACGGCAACTTAAAAAAGTGGAAAAGGCTGCGGGGGGCGCGGAGGCGAGCCGCATGTCGGCTGTATGCGCTCAGAGTCCTGAACGCGTTTCGCGTCGATCGGTCAGAAAATGTAAACGCGAGCCGCGCTTTATTACTCTTAAAAATAAAGTCTGCGACGGCGATGTTCGCGGTGACAAAGATTAAAGTCGGGTAACCCACCTGGTATATCCGGAGGATAAAAACGGGAAGCGTTTATCGATTAAACAACGCGGTGCGTCGTAGTAAGTCACCTTGAATAAAGGTGGGAGCCGAGTAACGGTTAAGTGTTATCTGTCACTTTGAAGAAAAGCATCTGCCAAGTTAAAGACCATAAATGCAATGTCTTGCTCTGCTCAGGTCTCGGGAAATCCCCTTCATCCAAATTCAGCCCTCATAAACAAGAAGAAACACTCATAGGAGTATTAAATCAAACTCCTCGTAAAGTCAAGTTCTCGTAATTCAAACAGGGGGACTGCAAAAGCAATGCGACCTTTCGCTGGATATTAGAATGAAAAAATACGTCTGTATGCATGAACTATGTGTCCAGTGTGATCTCCAGGTATGGGCGAGGGAGTCGATGACATGGGCAGGTCAGCAGCGGGCTTCTCCGTTTTTCCACGAGGGGATGCTGTGTTCAGAAAGCCAGCTGTACATCCACCTCCCCAGCCCAGAGGCTCACGGCTTTAACTGTCGACGGGCCCTGGGGGAGAGCGGAGGCAGCAGGGCAAGTGGGTGGCTGAAGCCAGTGTCCTGCTAAGCGGTGTGCAAGTGGGCAGAGGACGCACGCAGGGCTGACTGCTGCGAGTCTCGCAGGGGCATCTGAAGGATGGCGAAGGCAAGCATCGCAGGTGCTAGTTTTCTGTTTCGAAGGAGTGAGAAAATACCCACCTTTCCGTGCTGGAAGCTCAGTGCTGTCCTCGCTCCCCTGACAACCCCCCTGCTGCCTGCTAGAGCCGCTTACACACGGGCCATTTTTACACACCCTAAATATACACAGATATCTCCCCTGGGCAATTTAAATGCTGACTTGTAATGGCAGCGCACTTTTTCTATTTTTGCAGCAAATAATCTAACGTCTCAGTGGTTTGTGAAAAACGCTAAAGAAAAACGTCGTGTACTGTCGTTCCATCTTAAAAACTATATATAAATTATCCAGACTTTGAACAACTGTGAGTGAGGAAAGTCCCAAGTTACATCCTCTGCAGCATCAAAGGAAGAAGAGTAAAGAAAAAAGGGATACAGCACCATTTTTTTCTGTCATCCGTACATCTAAAAAAATAAATAAATGAAATAAAACATGGAACACCTTTTGGCGTTAGTATTCAAATGCTGAAAGAAATCAGTTTTTTTTTTTTCTTGTGTAGTGTTATTGGACAAAGTATAAAACCAGTAGCTCTGCATAGATTTTTTCCCCGAGTAGATTTTTTTTTTTTTTGCATTACTAATGCATTAGGAGTATATAACTCGCAATTTCAAAAGGGGATTTTGTAGATACGCGGTTCTGAATAGGATCAAAGCCACCTATACCTACAGACAGGAAGTTTGAGGAGTCTAACTGATAGATAACACCAAAGTCTGAAAAACGCCAAGAGAACAACTCCGTGACTTTGTTCCGCTTTCTGACTTCAAAGTCTTTTCTTTACTTATCCTTTTGAGACATGCTACAGAAGACACAATGGCTGTTGGTAAGTGTCCACCATGATAAGAACTCAGGAACAGAGCACATTCAATGGCGCTATCAAATGCAGAAGAGCTGAAGGACTGAAATGCAGTTTCAAGGTATTGTGGGAATGCTCTGTGTGTGTGTGTGTGTGTTTGTGTGTGTGTGTGTGTGCGTGTGTGTGTCAGTAGGGTAAAATTCAGTCATTTAAAATTACGAGCAACTCATTTTTCTTGGGCTAAAATATTACAAAAATTTAACTCCCAAACAAACATCTGCTGGAGACCTCAAGAAGCCGAAAGTAAACTACTGACTATGTCATAAGCATGTTTCGGAATTACATTCTCTATGTTTTCAAAAATGAACGAGAACTTTCATGAACCTTCCGATAGCAAGAAGACTGCTTTGAGATACTCCTGAGCAAATTCTGCCATTAACCGAAACAGTCTCTTTGCAAACTTGAGTGAAGCAGAAGGTCAAAAGCAAGAGCAGTATTTATTGGTGTCCATTAAAACAATCTGTGATAATAGAGAGAGCATCTCCAAGGCCGCCCCGCATTTTCTCACCTGTTCGCGCTGCGATCGCAACCCAGAACCTACGACTTGTCTACTTTTTTTCATGTTACACCACAATAAATCAGACATTTAAAGAAATGGAAAGAGAAAGTGGAAATCGTGGCATTGCTGATGAGAAAATTACCAGCACGGTGACAGATGAATCGCTAACAGTGCAGAAAGACAGAAAAATAGAGATTGCAGCTGCTTTCTGCACCGTAATTGCTTTTCTGACAAATTTTTCTTACCCATTACTCTATGATTTATAGATCATTTGATGCTGACAATTACGTACATGTATAGGCTTTTAACAGCGCTAATAATAAATATTTACTTAAGAAGAAAAGTGAATGTTAACCTCCGTAGCGGTTATGTTTCCTTTTATACGTAACCCCCATTTTCTAATTAAGGTTACTTCCATGAGCTTCTCGTAGTTGAAATCCACGCTTTGCTATTTCTCAACTTGAGCAAAACGCGGCGGACGCGGGACTCTGCTGACCGATGTCTCTCCGAATTCTGCGCCCGTCCCGCCTGAAATAACTAGCATTGCCAGGGAGGGCTGATCAAGGATCGTCGGCGCAAGCCATCACTCAGAGCTGGCGACCGAACGCTCGTAGACGTCAAACAGACTGACTTTCGCTGGGGGCTGAACCCCCTCTGGAATCGCTCCCTCCCTAGTGGAACGAAGCCACTTTTCTTGGGGAATAAGAGCGACCAGATTCCAGCCCTGATCCAGCCTGTAGGACTCATCCAGCACACAAAAAATGTGCCCGAAAGACCCGCTCAGCACTTCTGCACATCAGTATAATAGCTAGAATAACTGCGTGTCACTAGGCAACCATTTATCAACTTCTTATTCCAGTTAAATGAAGGCTGAATAGCAAATGCAGTTTTCAAAGTGTCTACAATGTCCACAGAAAACACGGTGTTGAAGACCACACACACACAAAAAAAAAAAAAAAAATCAGAATCTCTTACCTTCATAGTAAATTTTGAATCCGTGAGCGCTCACAGCAAAGTCACTGGTGAGGCGCAGGGAAAAGACGGACCCCGTGCTTGTGACGGGGGGAGGAATCTGGAAACCGGTTAACCTGTGGACAGAACACAGTCATCAGAGGGGGGACATCGCTCCGCAGAGCATTCGTACAGCTTCACACAATTCTGGTTGGGTGGCAGCTATATCGCAGCAGTCAAAAGTCTGCGGTCACACGGTGTCATTTTCTATTTATTTATTTGTTTGGCCCCACGTGAGACATGTGAATTTAGGCAGGAAAGTACTCAAGATGTCTTTTCAGCTCCTCTGCACCAATTCTCAGAGATGCAGGACATATACAAGTACCGTAGAACATCCCAGTTTGTGTTTGTGTCCTCAAACTTTTGACCTGTACGTACACCGTGTTCTGCAAACACCACAACAGCAGCTGGAAAGAGGTACAATGCAGCCATCTTTTGCTTCTGCTGTATCCACATTTGCCCTGATTTAAACTGAAACATGACAGCCAGAAAGAAACTACTTTTAAATCATAGACACTTTTATACAAAGTGATTATTTTGTATGTCTAATAATATGCTAATATATACATACCGCAGCAGCAATAATAGGAAGAAGCCACTGGGCCCAACACAGCAATTCAAATATATTTAGAACACTTAAGTCATCTCTGTTGTCTCATCTTGGAGGAGTCCTTGTCTCCTACATATCCCAGCAGGGAATTCAAGTCATTTATAACTTTGTGTGAAGGAGAGGGAGAAAAAGTAAGTAAGTAACTAAGTAAGTAAGTAAATAAGTAAATAAATAAATAAATAACAAACACCCCTCATCCGCAAAAGAAAATTAATAAGTTGAATTTTCTTTGATATTCTTCTCTCCGCAATGGCAGTTCCACAAAGCCATAACTGAGATAAAGCGCCCTGTAATTGTGCATTCAACCTCAACACTTGAAATGTGCTGTGGTTGAGTCTGAAGATATACTGCGATTTCAGTTCTCGAATGTGCATGCGTGCAGCGTTCGCCTTCTCTTTGCAAAAATGAGCTCTTTAATTCCACAACCATCCGAAAGTTCTCAGTTCATTTGCTCTGATGATTCATGCGCTCTATTAGCGTGCTAGACATGAAGACAATCTGCATAGTACAAACATAGTTTGAATATATTGGTTAATATATTTATAAAATATTCCATGTTTATTAACTATTCACATACTGAACGTAAGGGTTTATGGCAACACATGAATACTTTGGGTGGTAAGGAACCCAGTAATTTAACGTGGCAGAATAAGTTGGGACAACGGATATGGTATGTGGCAGGAAAACGGGAAGAAGGTAAAACCAGTGTTTCACCTTGAGACCGTCTGCTATTAGCAGTGTATTGTCACAGCTCAAAATAATGGTTTAATATAGTATACAGCTTGGGCACGCATGCACGCGCACTATGAAACCCAAGGTCTGGCAGTTGCAACACGGATGTAAACTCACCATTAGCCACAATTTCTAAGCATCTGAATCACAAACTCCCATGCAGACACTTTTGAATTTCCAATTCAAGTCTATTAGAGGAATTATTCGTGTGAATCAATGTGTATTTGTATGTATGCACAACTGTTCGACTGTGGTTCTTATTTACTGTTCCCTGACATGGCCACATCTCTCTCTGCTTGTTTTTCTGTAGCCAAACATGTTCTTCTGTCAAACTAATACCATTTAAACCCTGAATTTGTTTAGACACTGACTTAATTTTGTGGAAATCACACATTTACGATCAAGAGCACCCATCCAACTGGATCACTGTTATTTACCCTCGTGGTTTGCTGATGACAAGCAGATACAGAAGGACACGGCTTAGTGTTCATCAGTGTTTGTCAAAGCTACCTGCACACTTCGCCATGGCACGCAAACGTGACCGTTCAACAGTAAAACAGCTCTGGCGTCTACCAAACCACACCTGGCTTTGTGTTCACGCATCTTCTGCTGTAATGCTCCAGGTTTGGAGCTGCCTTTGCAGTGAAAGATACCTTATCCACAAAGCAGTCAGATGTCTACTGGACCTCATCGTGTCATCGCAGAGACCCCGCAACAGAGCGCCAGCACACCGAAAAGCTCACAAAAATTCACCGCTTTAAATCAAAAACCAAGACTGCTGGGTATTCTAATATGCTTGACTCTTAAATATGCATAAACATCTATAATAGCTCAGAGGATTTCACATATTTCTTCATAAAAAATTAACCTCTAAACATCAGAGTCAAAGCACTTTTGACGCGAACACAACATAATGGAGGTTGATGTGAGTTATAATTTTATGTAGATGATGACTGATGGCCTTTCTTCACTCATCTGCATGAAATTGCTTCTATGTCTTCTAAGATATGCAGATAAAAGAATTACAATTGGCTCTGAATGTATGCATGATAAAAGGGGAAAAGTTTCAAAATTTCCACCGTACAACTAGATACGAGCTTTCGGGTTGAAATGATCCCTCCCGTGGCTGTTGTTGCAAAGGGGTGCAAGGAAATATGTAGCTTTGCTCTCTTCCTTTCAAGTCTTTCAACTGTGAGCACAAGGAGAAAACGTGCACCTTGACCAGGGTTTAAACCTATGCCCAAACGCACAGGTGAGGCACTTTGAGGTGCTAGAATTACCTGCCGAGGCACCACGCCGTATTGGGTACGGTTATTAGCACCAAATATCTCACTGTATTCTCAAACAGGATCACCTTAATCCGATAAAAAAAAAAAAGAGGCAAAAGGAAACAGACATTCGCACTTGTTCAAAAAAACATATGTTCTCATATTGGATTGTTTAACTCTTTATAGCTTAGCTTTCTTTTTTCTGTAATTTTTAATAAAGTTGCCAGTTGTGACAAGCTCTGTTTATACTTGAATAACACTAGAAAATATTTATCCTGTAATAATGATGCTCAGTGCTTGTGCAGTGTTTACTGCATGTTCCACCACTCTTCCTACATCCTGTACATCAATTTATTAAAGTGTAAAAAAAATATCACATTTTAAGGTTGCAGTGGTTTGGGGAAAACACATTTGACTTTGGCTCAGTTACAGTACATATACCCAACTAATAATTCATTACAGCTGTAAAACTGAAGGAATTAAGTGGATTTGTAGAGCTCTAAGCTGTAGATTCACTCAGCGCAGCCTTAATGAGGTTTATCTAACTGACACAACATCAGCACCTTTGGGAAGTTCTTCCCGGTGTATGACAAGAAACACTTATAGAGTGTATGGAACTTTCCAGCGTGGCATGTATTACGGAAAGTACATCGCGTATGCACGGCCACAAAGTTATTCTTTTTATATGTTTAATATTACATTTGATATTACGATATTCTCGAATTGCGCGCTGATCTGCTCAACAAAATGCCCTGGATCCAAAATTTTAAAAAAGAAAAGAAAAAAAACAACCAAGAAACAAAATAAAATTTTGAGCTCACTTCATATATCTGTTTAGTGCCTTGCTACACAGGTGAATACGGTAATATTTAGTTCTAGACTACATGGGTGGATACGGTAGCATTTAGTGCTATTCTACATAGGTGAATACGGTAAGGACACAAATTATCACTGACTATGAGAATAAAGTTTTAGGGGTCTCGTCTGTGCAAGAATGTTGTGCCTGGTTGTTAAAAATACTTTGTTTCACTCATGCATGCTCCGGTTTGGTTTTGTTTTATTTTATTTAAAGCCTTTGGCTTTGATTTACCGTGGCATTGTTTTGATAAGTTTGTGAAATGTCGCGGCATTTGTTTTCGTCCGGGGTTGCATGACTTGCATTAGTTTTTCATCAACATCTACTATAATTCAAGATGGTGTCGACGCGATGGCTGAAAATGTAGTGAAATGTACTGAAAATGTACTCTATGAAGTCTGACTGTCTGACTGTTTGTTTTGTTGTTGTTCTTTACTCGTAAATTTTTTTTCGAGTTGTTCTTCATTCGTAAATTTTCTTCTTTCTGGAATGTAACCACGCACAGTCTCCTGTTGAATCAGGGCGTATTTCGCTGCATGGTATACTCGGTTGCTATGTACTTGACAAACTCTTCTTGATCTTCTTGATCTTGATCATGTACTGGATTCTACCACAACAGCTTTAAACAACCCTGTTTCTTACGTAAGCTTCTTTCAGTGTTTGAGTAAAATTTGAGAAGATGGTTTTGGGTTTTGGGTTGAGCTGGAACACATTATAATTTTCTCCTCCAGAAATAATGGAAACGGCTGCATCGATTTACTTGATTTCAAACAATGCAGCCTTTTGTAGGAGCCAAATAGATACCTCGATCAATGGATGACCGCATTTTATTGCAAAATTTCATTGTACGGATATTGAATGTTCAGATTTGTCTGCATGTTTTTTTTAATGTGTGTCGAATTTCATCGTGGGATACGCATTAGGCGGCACAGAGTGCATGTTCAGAAAAAGGGAACAGAAAGATTGATAGAAGGTTTTTATCAACATGAAAAAAAAATGGAGCCAAAATAGTGCTGCGGCGATGCACAGCCGTGGCCCATCATTACACTGCGGAGTGTGTTGAGGATCTACATCACACCGGTCCAACAGTTGTGATAACAAAGGCTGGGGGAATTACGCGCTAAGCCTGGAGAAGTGATGCCATCTCCCAGTAAAACCCTGGGATCAGCAGTGTAGGCTGTGTCTAGCTGCCCGCTGCTCAACCTCCGAAGACCTGGAACTGCAGCACAGCATGCACACGAGGAAGGAAACGTCAGGATGTAATCTGGCAGCTCAGGAAGGTTGATATCACCCAAAGAACACAGTATTAGAACCTTATCTTTCACGTGTCTGTTTAAGCTCAGGTGCAACCTGCTGTAAAGCGGAGCTTTCAGGAATTTGTCTGCGAAAGAAGCCACTGTTATGACTTCAATGTTATGCAGTCCTTGAGAAAATGGCCGCAAGACATCTAACAGAGTGCATTACAATGAAACAAAAAAAGTAGTACACAGCAGCACAACACAGTGTTGAACATTGAACCTCGTGAAAAGCGTATTTGGACACGAGTTTGAGTCTAACCGGTTTTCACATACAGGTGGAAGTCATGTGATTCAGGGGCACTGGAGAATCTAATTTCTGTGTGTGCGCACGTGTGAAAGCGAGAGACAGAGGAAGAGTGACTGCTCTCTTTCAAGCACTGGCATCGCATCCACAAGGTACCCTGCCTGCCCTGTGTTTCCTGGAATGCCAAAACAATGTATTTGGTAAGTAGTTATTGATCACCAAGGTATGCCTGGATGGATGGATGCATCAATGGATGGAAAATGAAACACCATATTAGGAAGGATGAAAAGCAGAAGTGGTGAAAGCACAACGGCGGAGAAACATGAAAACATATCGCTTGTCTCGATACTACCTGTAATCCTACTGTAGGGCTTGCCTCAAAACCTGCATATATCCTATATTAATATATGAGGTGTTTTTTTTTTTTGTTTTTTTTTTCCCCAGTCTTTTGTCAACATTCTCGCCATTCACATGCTGGTGAGTGATCAAACACAAGGAATTTCGTTTAGCTACCTGAACGTGTGCAGAAAGATGAAAGAATCTATCATATTGTACGTTAAAAATAAATAAATAATAAGTTATTTCAGCTCAGAGGAAAGGCCATTAGGTCACAGATGCATGACAGAGCACAGGGACCGAATGACCTCTTGAAGAACCGTCGAGATGTTCGCTGATCACAACAGTGGTTTCAGCTTACTTAAGCCTGAATGGTGCCGAAGTGAACTTGAGGAGCCCCAAGGGTCAGACTGCTTTTTTAACTGCTGTGCAAATTGGAACAAATCTAGTTTCCGTCTTTGCCCTTAGCAAAAACAGTCAAAACTAAAGCTTTCTCTCTTGTCAGTGGAGCACTGGGCCAAAATTGCTTAGACAGCCAGAATCACTGGGGTACACAGGGTTGCATCTCCTCTATGAGGACCTCAGTCATCATCTCAATCTACTGTACGCTTTAAAATTCTCCAAACTGGCACAGTTGTGGTTTGAGACTTTTTTTGAGATTCTAAATAAATGTCATTTATAAAAAGGATTGCAGCAGCTGCCTGCAAGGCTTTCTGTTGAATGTCAGATTATCGAAACTTTGATCACACACCCAATATCAGATGTAACATGACATCTAAAGCAAAGGACAGGGCATTGCAAATTACAAAAACATGCCATCATCTGAGCACAGTCAAACTTGGCAGTTTTATTGTGTCAAACTGGGGACATTCATACCGGAAACAGTTGTCTGAAGGAGCTAGAGAGGGTCATGGGCTCAGCTGGCCGGTCAACGTTCTCCAATTCTGCCTTAGATCAGGCAGAAGAATGGATATAGTTAGTAATAACAAAAAGATTGCTGTCTATCTGTACAGATCACTGGCAATGGAAAGGTTGTGAGTGAAAAAAGTTGCGAAGGTACAGAGCGTGCAGGCACCGAAGATAACCGGGTTCATCTAGAATGTTCCGAGATGCTCCAAGGAGAAAGAAGCAAGTAGCAGCAAGAAGACAATAAGCAAAAAACAATCAGATTTGTTTCAAAACAACTTGTAGCCAAAAAGTTGCACAAAGTGAAAGACTCTGCTGACGCACGTATAGCTTGCACCCGCGGAAAATTAGAAAATAAGTATGAAGCCAGTGTTTCATGTTGCACACACCATAAATGTATAATGAATACTACATCAACTGTTTTCTTAAAATGATCGGGGAGACTCCCTAACCTCTCGTGTAGAGACGCGCCTCTCCCAAAATAAATTCTAAGTAGAGAAACTTTCTCCTGTCCTGAGTCTTCGCCGAGATGGGTGAATTTTTTCCACAAGGTGTACATATCGCCCACGGAAATAATCGGGATGTCTGCACACGGCACTTCAGAGCTCTGAAAATTATTTTATAGATGTTGGTCTGATCCTGAGGTCTGTACTTTTTACATTGTTTACTTGGGTAATTCAAGGTATCTTGTTCTTGGAAACAAATGACTTTACCACTCCCTGGAAATGTGCCATCTGGACAACTATCTGAACCACAGCTATACCAATGTCAAAGTAGTAAGTGTTGTAAACACGGAGAAAGCCAGGATGTTCTGCCTGCTCAGAAATAATGGTTCCCGTCAAAGCATGATATTTTTAGAAGCTTCATTTTGCTGTGCCTGTGCAACATCAGGTCCGGCCTGGTGTTACATAGATTTTTCAAAAACAAAATGCAACCGGGTAAGTGGAAACATCGCGAGAGGATTTCTCTGAAGAAAGAGATTAACTCCTGGTTGAGTCATGTGAATCAAGTCCAAACAGAAGTACTTTGGGTCTTGCTGTTACCATGCAAATATGAAAGGTGAGAAATTAGTGAAACCCCTAAGCTTATCTCTGCAAAGGTGTTTTGAGACAACGGATAAACATTATTATCATTTAGTCTCTCCGCCCAAGTCGCCGACAGGAACTGCGACCAAATAGATGTCCTGCTGAGAACGTCAGGAGCTCTGCAAACAGTTTCAAATCTTGCGTTCAAGCTCCTTAACAGAAAGGGACTTGACGGATATCACCTACGCACGGCAGTTCTGTCAAAGCACGAATAAAACTCGAGCTCCCGCAAATTTCCCAGCGGCAAGATTTGGAAACGCGAGCTTGGCATCAGACGGTAATCCTGGACAACCTGAGCGCATCTTCGCAGCTAATGGGCGGCCATGTAGAAATCCTCGCAACACAACGCCATTCTAATGTTTACCGTTGTCATGACCGAGTTGCCTTTGAATTTTATTTTTTCCTTTTCCAGAATCTTCATCTTCGGTGCTGCCAATGCACTGTGGGATTAATTACCAATGGTGCGGAACAGGCGGAAGCACACGGAAAGACGCCGATTTGCTCCGCGGCTCATACGGCACTCCGCTGCCTTCCCCCGATCAGACAGGGCTGCCCGCCTTCCCGGTGCGTCCGCAAAGAGCAAACATCTCTTCTAAATGCCGGGGCGCCGCTAATGAAACCAAAGCCGTCCCTGGACTGCGCCGTTGACTGAATATTATGACACGATAAAGAGAAGCGAAGCTCCGAACCACACCAGGAACGGAAGGCACCATCCATCCCTCGGTGTCTCGGAACTGCACATCTGAAACCAATTAAATTTGTCGTGCAACACTGGGCCGTAAAGAATGCTTGAACTTTTCTTGCGGTTTTAATACGTTTTTTTTTCTCAAAGCAATCATTAAAATTGAAATTAAATAATGAACACAAAATCAGAAACAACAGAATATTAATATTAAAACAATGGCGCGCGTGGAGCCCATAAACCCGTATAGATTTGCAAAAAGCAGATTAATATTTAAAAAAAAAAAAAAAAAGAAAGAAAGAGCGCGACACAAAACCCTCACCCTAATGTTACGGATCTGGTGAGCTGCCCTACTCAGAATAAACAGACGTTCCAAGATGCGGGGCCTTTGGAATTTGCCGTGATTTCCGTTCATGAATGTTTAAGACCTCAACACACTGAGCAAGCAGTAAAAATATCCATTATTTAAGATAACAACAAACAAGGGGGGAAATGACAAATACCCCCCAGCACACTTGAATATTAATTTTATTCAGCATGAGCATCTATCTTGCGTTTTGGTACTTTAGCTCAAGAGTAGCTCGGTGTCCTCCGGCCAAACTCTAAAACTGGAAGCAACTAGCGTGGCAGCGCTGATGATAAAAAGGCCCGACCTCACGATTTTGATGATAGTTCCTTGAGTCGGTGCTGTTGCTTCAGGTTCCATTAACATTTCCACATACGCCGTCTCACCTTAAGCACACAAGCCCAAGCTACACAAGTGCCAATTCCTGGCTTGTCATTTATTGCAAAAAAAGAACGGTTCAAATAGACAATCTACGTGCTGTTTATTTATATTTGCATCGCCTATGAAACCGCCCATTGACAAACAGCAACGCCCTTCGACAAAGCTTGCTAGTGCTTTCACTATCAAACAATCCTCCACATCATCCTTTTCATCGAACACAGCGCAAATATTTAGTCATGCAAAGCATTCGTTTTAAATATGAATATGCCGGTGTGATTTGTCTTGCTGGACAACCGGGTGAACGAAAACAGATGACAGCCCTGTGCCAAAAAGACACAGACCCGCTCTTCGACAAGTCGGGCTGTGAATCTTGTTCGGCGTTGGCGGTTTACGTTGGCAGCCGTTCAAGCGCTGCACGGACTTTCTTAAACCGCTCTCAACAATCTACAGCATTATTGACTTCTGACGGGATAAAAATTGTCGCAAAAGCGGCAGTGATACCAGTTGTAGAGGACATCATCAAACATCCCGTGGGTAATTCATGCTTTAGGAGTTACATGCGCTGTATTTCTCCGTACCGTTTTAGCCAGCCAGTTTGGAATCCTGAAGATCCATCTAAACACTGTTTGTCTGTACGTCTCCTGAAAACGCGTTTTCGAATTGTCACCCGGTACATATTTACATCATGCAATCTGGATCGCCAGATAATGGAAACCAGCTTGCTGTTCCCTTTAAATTGTAAAAAGGTAAATAAGTGGGATGTCAACGGGAAACTGTCGATTAAAATTCATCGGTTTCCTTCTCAAATAATTCTTTTCATCTGTGCCCATAAATCAAAATCTTGAAGAAGAAAAAAAAAAAAAAAATCATTGTTCACCTAATATGAAGAATTTACACACATTTATTAGCATAAAATTTAAAGTACCAGACTAATTTCAAAAAAGAGCAGGAGTACAACCGAAATATATAATTTTTTTGTCCTTTTTTCACTTAAAAGCAAGCTTTTATAATTATTTAATAAAGGCAAAGAGCTACAGGACCGACCAGCTGGAATGCCAGTGCTGTTGAATCCAGCTGAAAAATAACACAATTAAAACTGAATGAGCAAGGTCACTTGTTCTGCTTTCTTGACTCCATTGTGAGAGTGAAGTGATGACAGACCCTGAGCCTCTGATGGAAACATCCTTGCAACACAGAGCTCCACGCTTCACCAGTGACCTGTGCGCTTCCAGGAGGCGCTCGCAGGTGCGGGACTCGGCCTCGTGCCTTTGACGGATCTGCTGTCACACAAAGGGATGGGCATCAAATCGCCGGCAAACAAACATACAAATTAAGTGCAACCAAGTGCACTGTGAAAGTCACCCCCCCCCCCCCACCACCGCTCGCAGATGTAAAGGTCCCGTCGGCTCAGGGCCGGCCACAAATACAGAAGCACCTCGAGTAGCGCTCTTTCCATCCTTGAGAAATGGAGTGCTAAAGGAAATGATGCTAAGAGGTCATTAATGTAGGATTGCATTAACAGAGCTTTAAAACTGTGTGGGCGACATAATAGAATTTCAAAATAAATATTTTTCAAGTAATGCTGATCTAAATACCACTGCACTGCGGTACAAAGTACCCTTCTATGGCATCTAACTTGTGATGAAAATCGTCTGTCAGCCACTACTCATGATTCACATAATAAGTCAAGGGCTGCAGCTGAAGTCATACTAGCGGCCATGCTGCTACCGTCAGCCCTTGACCCCTGTCGAGAAGATCCTTCATCATCCTGCAGCCGCAGCACCGGGCAGCGCTCTTGTGAGAAGGAAGTGCTGTACCGTGCACCGATGTTTAATGTGAGGAAGATATCACCGTACTGGCGAAATTCCCAAAGAGGCATTATTATCATCCGCCGGTTTCGGCGCTTCCGATCCGCACATACGTGACAGTCATAATCTGCACTATTGTGGAACGTGCTTGTTGCCGGAACCGACACGTTACGGCGCGTTTCGTTGAAGGAATCCAACGGAAACCTCACAACGCTTAAAAATCTGTCTTACTGTCCCAGTCGCATCATGCCGGTGATGATTTAAAAACCCGCTGAACTTCATCACATTGAGGCCGGCGCGCCGTACTTGGGCCCCTGGGACAGGACCGCCGCAATCCTGGCAGACCCACCGTTCAGGGAGCGAATGAATAAATGCGTGAATACACGGATCGAAGGCTAGCGACAGTTACAAATTCATTTGGCTCATTGCGTTCCCGTGCGTCTCCACCTGCGCGCGCAAGAACGCGGACCTTGTCGACGGTTCGGAAATGAGAGACAATTATATGTCCTGCTCTTCTTCTCATTCATACCTCCTGTTAAAAAGTTTCGCTAAAGTTACAAAAACCGAGGGAAGCTTTGCTGTGCTCATGCGGAAGTGAGTAAGCATTAGTCTTACATAACTGGCTTTTCAATGTGTTGTTTGAATGTGACACCGAAAACCAGTCTATATTTAGCCGCTTTACAGAAACAAAGGTCCGGTACCTGACTACTGTGGGATGGAAAAATTCCGAAAGAGTAAAATTAAAGCACTTTGAAGAGCGCAGAGGGAATTAAGTACGACTTTAAGACATAATAATGCAAACGGTTGTCATGGATTTGAACACCGCTGCACAAAAAATGATGTTTACTTGTTTACCGGCGACTTAATACTTTTAGATGCTGTCTCTCGGCTTTAACACTTTTCTCCCTAGTTACTTAATGTCTTTGCGGTGACATTTAAACCCTATATTCTTTAACTGCTTCAGCTTCAGAAAAGATGTCAACACATTACACGTTTTGTACAGTATGCCAGCTTAAAATGTTATTTACAGAGAGCTGGGCAATTCTGTATCAATGGGGGATAAGTACCTTGTTCAAGGGTACTACAAGGCCACGGTTGTGACCTCTACTCTACCCACTGCTCAAATACTGCTTCAAGTAGTACTCATTGTGTCCTGTATTAAACCGAAAGCTTCATACAGCTTTTCCTGCTGCGATGCTGATCTTCAAATATTTCCGACCGTTTCATTTCTCCTACAAATGTATACACGCGCACCGTTCGATTTTTGTACGCGCCGTTTCCAGAGGGAAGTCTGTTGCTGAGCAGTTTGTCGCAGGAACGCGATCCTCCTGAGATCCATACACATAAACCTTCTTCGAATGTAGGGAAAATACTAGTTTGGCCAGGTGTACCGAGTCAGTGTCCTCAGTTAGCAAGAGTGCATATTCTGTTAGAGGCCGCTGGTATTTATTTGTTCAGGCTGGAATGGGCAGGAAGGCAGGGGCTGCGCACACCCCGGGATAGCCCCACTTTACGGTTAAAACGGCGCGGCACGAGACGGACTGCTCCGTGACTCATCGGAAGCCACCCCGGCATTTTCCGGATCATGTCGCACTGCCGGGTTCACGCGCAGCCCAGTTGCCAGTAACACAGTTTGGGGGCCCAGCAGAAAACTGTGCTGTTTGTATAGAGCCAAAGCAGGCAGCCAAAGTGCATTTCCGACATAAAATTCACAGCTGAAAGAGAAGGACGCAGTACTAGAAATCGAAAACCTTCTACTAAGTTTCACTCATCGTCGTAAAGTATGATGTACAATTCTAGTTGCGATTTCGCAACACCGGCTTGTAATAAACGCACCGCAACCCAAAGACAGCGGTTTCCTTATTTGGAAAAATATCCTTCACACATCCCTGAAATAACTTTATGCCACTTTGAACTCGGTGCATGCTTTCAAACTAAATTCCTATTCTTATACAAACCATTTGTTGTCGTGATGTGAACTGAAATAATCAGGCTGCATTTTCCCCAGTGGTCCATCAGCACACATTGAGACTGTCTGACACCGAGCTAAATGTAATGCATTAGAATAGACAGAGCTAATGCAGCCAGACAGACCTCTAACAGCCACATTTTGCTGGGCTTAAGCACAAAATGGAAAGCTGAAAAGGAGGTAAATCTTGTCCTTGTGCTGCAAATTAAAAGGCACGTAAATAAATATAAAATACAAAAGCCTATGAACGCCAGAATGACTAAACAATGGATGAAGTCAACGATATCCAAAAATACAACAAAAACTCAACCGGGATATTTGTTTCGGAAAATGTATGTATAAATATGTATATATTTTATATGTATAAAAAGAAAGTCAAAATAAAGAGGAAGGAGATTATTAATTTAATGGATACGTAAAGCGAGTTTTCTGGGAAAAATAAGTTGCTACTGACATTCAACTTTGACTCAGAACGATAGCAAAGCGTCCAAGGAAACAGATGATGCCGCCCGCTGTCAACCCGTTGCAGTCGACTGAGCATCCTGTCTAGAAGTAGCAGCAATCCTAGACGTTGCTCCGGAGGAACCGAGTGGGTATGTTGGCAAGTGGCATCGTGGCACACGGTCCTGTGCACACTCTGTTGTGTCTGTCGTGAGGCACCACCTGCCCCCTCGCGCGCGTTTGCCAAAAACGACGCGGTTGCTCCGGTGGACGGTGGCCCAGGACGGCCAGTGGGGTCCTCCATCGCAACAGGGTGAAACGCGGATGCGATGCGCGCGTCTGCTTCCTTCAACAGGAAACCAGGCACGTGACGGCGTTCAAGCCACATGCAATCGGTGGTTAATGCACTTGATATTCTTTTAATGGCCTCTGTACTCACACTGCCATCTAATATGCATTTGTCACTGTCTTCATGTTGGAAGCACCAGACCATACTACAAAAGTAATATTCTGATGAGTCCCAAAATCCACCAAGGCTTTACAGTTCCATACCCGCTTTGGGTTTCTGCTTCAAACTCTTAACCACATAATTGGACCGATTACCGGACGACATTAATTCTCCCCCATAATTCCACTGACAAGCATCCAGGAAGACTAAATCCCAGTAGCCTGGCAGTGGCTATCAGAGAAGCTTGTTGCAATCGCTTAAGCTTAAGCGCTATCTCCTCCAGTCACAGCCGTAGCATTTTCTTCCTAAAAAAATAAACAGATAATAAAAAAAACAAGATAAATAGCAAATGATACAAATTTTTGACGCAAAAAAAAAAGACTTGACTGCAAAAAAAATGCACATCATAATCGAAAACCAACTCGGTTTCTCAATTTTCATTTTATGTTAATGCTCAGACTCGCTCGTGAATGAACATCGCCCAGCTTTTTGGAACAGTTATTAGTGTTCAGTAAAACAATATTAGTAGTTTAAAATGACAGTTGAGGGCACAGTCATTAAGTCTGCATAGCAATATTAAGTTTAAGTTAAGGCGGTCGGGATAATAAGAATACGCAAAAATTAAAAATTAAACTGAGATGCTCGGTCATTTACAACCTTAATAACAAGATGTCGCGGCAAACGGCGGATTTCCATTTCGGTGCTATCCGTCCGTCTCGCCCGCTAGAAGTTGGGAACAGATCTGCAGCTTCTTCCTCCTCGGCGCACGGAGCCAAAAAGAGCGCTAGAGCGACACCACAGTCACAAGTGTCTCTGCTCAAGGCAACTGACTATAATTGAGGTTCGACACATAAGCAGAAGAGAAGTTGCTGCGCGATACAACGCCGTGCCGAAAAGACGCTTTTATTCATTTTCCTCAAACGCATGGGGGAAAAAAAATGTTCCACACACATGGATCCACCGACCTGAAGTATGGCTTGTGATCGCCAACTTTCTTTGGGAAAACGTTCGGTGGCCAAGAAGTACAAATACGAATTCTCTGTGTCTGCTCTGCTTTCTCAGTGTCGCTCACTCACTGCCGAGGGACTACCGAGGACAAGGAAAACCTAATTAGGATTTAGGATAAATCACAAACAAGGTACCATGACCCATGAAAGTGATCTAATGGCACCAAAGTAATGACTAATGGCTGACCGTATCAGACAATTGGGAGCTCCAGCAATGGAAAACACATCCAGGCAGTCATGAATCCGTTTTAATGGGAAGCGGGGGATTAACATATACATTCTCCTCTTTTTATGTCATGTTAGAAATATTGAGCAGCAACAAAGCCGGTAATAGAGGGTCAACAGGATCGATAAAACTTGAAAGGATGCATCCAGATATAAAATATGGAAATTACTATTATCTGATTTCTGGAAAGCAATTAGTTTCGGAGACCTGCTTCTCGTGCCGTTCAGCTGATCGTTCTACGACATTTTCGCAAAATGCTTCGCTTTAGAGGAACCGCTGGAAGTCAAGCTCACCGTTGCAGAACACAAACGGAAGGCCTTCCCGTAAAATAATTTTACAGGCCGCTTAAGCTTACGATGTAAAGCCTTTTGGTGAATGAAAACGCATGTATTTGCTGTATAGAGCAATAAAAGGAAGGACGGTAGCCTGAGCCCCGGGCTGCAGAGATGGCCTTGTTAAACTCCAAGTATTGAACAATGCATTCGGGCTGAACGACCAAAACAATCGCATGCAAGGAAAAATTATTCACAAAGAATATCCAATAAGCCCAAACGTGCCTCGCAAAATTCAACAGACATTGTACATGTTAATAGTGACAATTAAACAGAAATCCCAATTTCCTATATGTTCATATTACCTTAACGGAGAAGTAATTGTGTTAACTTTGTAGCATTAAGCATCTCGATAACATGCAGCCATTGTGAAACTATCGGGCAAACAACCAGGCTTTCAACATTCTGTTAAATATTTAATAACGCTGTAATTATACTCCACTGTGAGTACGAGAGATGTAATTTAAAAATGTGGGATATTTATCACAAAGCATACAACCAAATCAGTTCAATAAGTTGTTTAGATGGGTTCTTTCACAAAGGCCTCCTAGAATTTAATTTGATTCCAAAAGTTGAGAGAGGGAGAGGAATGCCAGTGTCGAGCATTTTCCATTTTAATACTGAAGGAGTTTCATAACTGATAATGCACCGGCTGGGGATGTATCTTTGTGAACTTCACCATTTCTCATAATAGCGTAAGCAACAGAAAATGGAATGCCGGTACACATCACACTAAAAAAAAAAATTCAAGTATATCTTTTATTATTGCCATTGCAGTGATTATTATTTATTATCTATTTGAAGCTTTTTTCTCCAAGCTATAAATATTGTAGCTGCATAGGCTACAATGTTTTAATATGTATTTTTTTAACACCGGTAAGTAGGAAACTCAAGGATACTACAGCAGGAGGGTTGAGCTCTATTCACTGTGGTGCCCGCTGCTTCTATATACACAGAATCCCATTATTTTGCCTCTATTTCACCAACCCCACATCTCACCTCACGCTATATTTCCCCAAAGAGCTGCCAACCTTGCCTAACGCCCTCGTGATGTACCACCTGTGCAGTTCGACCCCATTATGCCGCCGCTCATAGCTAACAATGGTCTCTGACGCCTCACCCAAAGTCTCACGTAGGCTAACATACATAACCGTAACCACCGCCGTACAAGTTGTCTGGCTTGCATCATACTGACATCCCCTATTAAATCCTCATCTCACCATCCTCACCTGTAAACATTTAAAAGTAAAATCGTATAATCATTTGAGCATATATGTAGTGCGTGATTCAATTTTGTCCTTTTGTTTCTGGCTGTACCTCACAATTACATTACAGTTGTACTTTTCAAGCAACCTAGACATTTTAAGCCCTGCAGTGACCAAGGCAGTTCACAATGTTTAATTATAGTAACCATCTTTCATTTTTGTTTACCGGGGTACATTGCAATCGGCCCATGTAAATGCTGTAAGGTCAAGCCATAGCACACGTGGCACAGTTCAACACGGGCTTCCACTTTACGGCGTGCACGTGATGTGGAGGGCGCTCGACAAGGGCCCGGGCAACCGGGGCGGTCAAAGACGAGGACGCTGGTAATGTAGAGCAGCTGCGGGAGGCGACCGTTTCTGTCAAAACAGGTCGACTGCTGGGGGAAAATGTGAGGATTTTTGGCTTACTGGTTACAGTCCAGATCAGCGGCCGCGCAGGAAATCATCGAGGCCTCCCTCGGCCGCACACGGCGTCTTCACCACGGAGAAAAGTGCTGGCCTAATAAACAAGTAAATAAAGTAGTGCGGAAAATAAAGGCTGGCCCCTGTTCAACCTAGTGCACAGGGAGATAAGGAGCATGAGAAGATGCAGGATGCCAGAAAGGAAAACCCTTTTAGCATCACACCGAGATGCCAAACTGTGGGGTCGGTTTAGCCACGGAAATTAACACAGAATCGCACGAAGACACAGCGCTCCCCAAGAGAGGCACCAGAGCAACAACGGATACCGAGCTACGTGCTTTGTCGAGATTAAAACCTTTCAAAACATCATCGGTAATCGTCCAAATGAAGCTCTTCTTAAAGGCAGCGTTCTGAATAAGATGTGAAGACTGTACAAGCCCATTATTGTCAGCTAGGAGTGAGCGGGGGAATCGGTGACAACTTTTACACACACTTGCATTTAAAACCTCGACAGAAAAGGCAACACGGATTTCTGCTGTCACTGTGCATCGAGCTGCAGATACATGCTGCCTTGACCGTGAAATCGTGCAGAACTACGTTTCTGGAATTATCTCACGGAGCCATATTGCATTTCAGCTTCGCAACCTGCACTTTTCTGTTGCTGCTTAAAGTAAAGCATGCGGTGAGAAGCACGGATACATTTCAATACTTGCATCCCGTTTCTTATTTCAACCGTGCGTCCGTGTCTAAAAAAAATAACCGCTGGGAAAAAAAAACGGCGCTATATTTAATTTGTCATGGAATGAACAAAGCACTGCGTAGTGAGTCCACCATGCATAGAAATGCGCAGAATACGCGACCGGCTAACTGCTAAAACCATACTCGAGCGCTGCTCTAATATCAACCTCTAACAAAACGTCCGGCGCAGCACGCATTTTTATACGGGCGGGGAAGGAGCAAAGCTCAGCATGCTTTGGAATAATTTTTGTATGTCAAATGATACGCTGCGCTTTCACGCAATGGCACCGTTTGCTCCTTTCTCCTCCCTCACAGGTCAAAAAAGCAAGGCCATTTAATTGAATTCTTGGATTTCCACCCCTAAAGTAATGAACTGCTTACCAGACCATAGCAAAACATGGTGTCGCTCTGAAAACGGCGGCTAGGAATCGCCGCGGCAGGGAAATCCGAACGCCTAGCCGCAGCGCACGCGAAATGACCCGAGATCCGACATCGTGGCATTCGGCTGATTTATCTGTTTATTCGGTATCAGAAACAATTAGAGAACCGCGGCACACGAACAATGGCATTTGTGTACTCCCTGACGTTGGTTTAATAGAGCAGAAAACACGCATTTAGCGGCACAAAGGAAACATCGGCGCGGAGGTACGGCGCGTGGTGAGAAGCGGGCATCCAGGTGGCGGGTTTGTCGTTTGACTGCTCTTCCGTAGATTAAACGGGACCGAAATAAATAAAAGGACGCCGGCGCTAAAACGGAAAATGAGCGCTTATAAGAGGGGAGATCTGTGGGTCTGGACACACGCCCATCCCACCGCGTGTCCACACCCTTGGCCGGGAGAGCGGGGCAAGGTCTGGCTCAGAGCTGCGTTCTGCTGTCCGAGGCCCAGGCTCTGATCCCAGCAGCACCCCGCACCCCATTCTGTGTGCTCTACTCTACCCACCTGGGTAAGCATCCTGCGGCCTGTCCCTCGATTTTACCCAGCTCTTCCCCGGCGACACCGCCCATCGTGCGCATATAAGTGAAAAAAGCTGGATGGATGTGTGCGTGGAAATATAGTGCAGACACTATCGATCAAGAGTACAACTATATTAGGATAGAAGTAAGAATACACCGCATACCTGGCACCCTGGCAATACCAGAACTGGGGAGTGACCAGGTGTCAGAGGGGTAACAGGTGGACTTACAGAACGTTTTTACTGAAAGACAAAGAGCGTAAAGAACACATGAGGATAAAGCGCATGTCGATTCCAGGCACAGCTCCGAAGCGCTAGACACCGCTGTCCCAAGGTTATCTCTTTTAAATACTACTGCCACCTCTGATCCATGCCTCCAAATTAGGTAGCTAATTCTTCATTACGTGAATCTGGTTACACTGCTGCCTGCCACAATATATATTTAAACTGGTGGTCTAAGGGCTTCTTTTTTTATTCTATCTGTGATCCTAAACAGAGACCACAGGGACTAAGTCAGTCAGATGTCAGCAAGTTCAATTTAATAAACTGTGTGGCGGGACCATGTTAAAGAACCAACATCGGATTCCCACAGCGAGTCTTCGTCAACTCACCTAGAAGGTGGTGTGAAATTCACCATCAATTTGGGTAAATTCAAAGCAAAAACAAACAGAATCCAGATCTTGCAAAAAAAAAAAAAAAAAATTGAAAACAGCCGGTAAAGGTGAAAAAATCTCAGGTAGACTGTGGTGTGATCCTTTACTGAACGTAGACAAGGACCCCTTGGATTTGAAAGGTCTATATTATTATAATAAATGGCCATTAAGACTACAACCTAAATAGACATTAGACATAAGGAGAGCTCCAGCTACCAGAAAGTGAAGCTTGCAGTCACCAAAGGAAAAAGGAATGCAGAGCATCTACAGCTAAGCATGTCACATGGAACCCACCTGCGAACTGTACATTTGTGAATACTTCAAAATGTCTCGGAACACCGTCGGTAATTTGCTATCGAGAATAGCACAGGCTACTGCCCAGAGTTCAAAATGGCAAAATGTACATTTCATCGTCTTTTCTACTGTAAAACTACATAACCTGTGTGAAAAAGCAGCATGGAGACACTGACGATTGGCCAAATAGCTTGTTCACACTGGGTACATATTAGCATGCCCTCTTTGTTTCTTCCACTTCTGTGATGTTTGGGAAAAGCAGATTAGTGCATTATGAAAGAGCGACAAATGTGCCTAAGGAAGCTGGAGAGATATTAAAAATATGAATAAATGCATGATGCCTCTGTACATGTAGGGTAAGATGGTCCAATTTGTCATGCAACATATCCTGCTCCAATAAAGTCCAGCATTAAAGAGGGTAAAACACATTTTACCCTCTTAAATGCTGGACTTTATTGGAGCAGGGAGATCCTTCCCGGAGATTCACAAAAACCATTCGTCTTTGTTACGTGTGGTTTTGACAAACCCTTCGGTCACAACCTTGAGCCGTGCAAGGGGGAACCCCTCTTGATCTCCGTTTTAGTACCGCGGCCATCAAAAGTCACTGTGTTCGCTTTAGCGTGATGATACCTGGAACGGCACTGTTTTTTTTTTTTTTTTTTCCCATTTCTTAAAAAAGGAATTTAAGAGGAATGAAATAACCTGAAAACAGTCTTCTTAATATGTTTCAAATGAGATTGGGTTTTTCATTCTGGTGTTGAGAAGTATGTGGGAATTGGAAAATGGACTTCAGTAATGAAGTATATTCACTGGCTGTCATGTAATGAGTAAACACTCTCTTCGGGCAGCATCCTATCACATCAAATCGCTCTTGACACCTTCTCCTGTCTTGTTTGCCGTAGCCTAAAAAGAGGCAGCACAAGCCACCGCAGCTCAGCCACAGGATTATTTAAACAGTGGCAATTAGTTTTTCAAAATTCACCCAAATTTCCTGAGATACCATCTGGAAGCAAATGTATACCAGATCATCCATCAAATATGGGGGTGCCTGGTCATTAGTTCTTCATGCATGGATTCTCATGTTTGTTTTTGGATGTTGGCATCAAACGCTTAAAAGGGAAAAAATATTATTTTCCCATTCAAAGCAACAGGTTAAAGCTTAGTGATTTCTCTCTTAAGCAGCGCTACCTCCTATAACACTGTTTTCCAACATCATAACATATTCACTCTTACTAAAGGTACAAGTAATGTTACTTTGCAGAAGGTTTTGCACGTACAGTTTTCAAGCTCCATTTATGCAACGCGCTGTATTAATGGCCCGTTTCATTAAGCGGTCCATTTCTCAAGAAGGCATCTAGCTCACAAAGAGAGGTTTAACTGTGTTTAATTTGTCGTATTTCACTTGTGCCAAAGTAAATTGTTGGACTTGGCTCCGCAGGAGGGCTCTTTTCACAACAGACGAGAATATGGAGGAGAAAGGACCGTGAAAGGAAACTCCCAGAATGATCAGGCCTCCGTAATATAACGTCTTGAAACCGTACGCCCTTCCCCAGGCACAAGATCCAGATATTGCTGCTCCGTCATATCTCCTCCATCCATTTTTGACACAGAATACGGCAAGTCAGCCTTTGATGGCGGCTAGAAAGAGAGAAGGGCACGCAAACGTGTTCCATTCGTGATATTAGGACAGTGATGATGGTGCGGCGGAGATACGGAGGAAAATTAACCTGCCTCACTGCGTAGCCAGTAAAGGCGTTAAAACCAAACACAGCGCTGCAACTACCGCTCTGGCCATTTGTCCCTCGGTCTACAAAAAAGGAGCGCGCTGGTCGCGGGGCGACTGCGATGTCAATAGCGGCCTCGATCTCGATGGCGCATTCGCGTTCCCCTTCCGGGGCGTGGGAGACATTCGGCTGTAAAATGATTTTCTTAAGACCTCAGGCCGCTTCTTATGAGCACCGCTGGCACCATGCTTACAGCCTCTACCAAGTAGCATTTCATACAAGCAGTGCAGGTTTTCATTAGCATCATAATTTATTAATGTGCACGCAGATTGCAGCAGCATTGCAACAGAAAACAATGCACTGGAGAAAATCCTGTGACTGACATGCAGCAAATGTGCCGGCGGGGATAATGAAGATATAAACCTCTACCAGCAGCCAGTTCATACAGCTCAACGTGGCCTTGGATGACAATAAGGTTATGAAAGCTTTCAGAAAACGCCAAATAGGGATGCAATAAGACAAAAAGTTACCGTTTAAAAAAGAATGAAAAACATGTATCTGTTTTGCTTTTCAACCCAAGACCCAAATTCTTTTATTTTTGATCATGATGATATAGACCATAGGGCGATCATGCTTACGTACCGCACTTGGCAGGGAAATGTCTTTTTTTTTAAGGCTATGGTCCACACCTGAACGTCTCTCTGCAAATGTGTACTGCAGACAACCGAACTGTTTAATCGGCTTCTGCTTGAAGCATCCATATTTCATCTGCGCGACACGGAATTTGTCGGACGTCCGGACACCTTTCTACAACTTCGTAGATCGTGTCACATGATCGTACCTGTGGATTACGTTACCTTTTTGCACTTGTGTGACTTCTGCATAACGTATGCATTTGCAGGTTGTCGGTGTGCTGTTTCTGGCCATGACGCCGTGAGCCAATGCTGTCCATAAAATGCGATAACAAACAAACAGGCGAGCTGGCCTGGAACGGCAGAATGCAAACGGTTTAGATTTATGTTAGCTGTGCAAATAAGCACACTAGTGTGGCACCCACTGAGGTTCATCAGCTGCTGGAGGGGATGGAGGTTGACCACTGTTTTGCTGTGGTCACCAGGAGAAGCCACACAGGGAGAAGTGCTCCCCCAGGGCCACGCTTTCCTCACAGCCGAGGAGCACAGAGGCCCACGCCTGTGGGCAGAGGACAGCGTACATCCCCGCCCCTGCACAGGTCGCCTCTTCTGTGGGCGGACAGCCGTGGAAGAAAGAAGAACGGAGGTGGTTGACATGGCCTGTGGGCGATGTAAACTCGCTGCATGTGCCCTTCACTTTGAAGTAAGCGTCGAAACAGAGAAGCATGAAGGCCAATGGCCGAGCGGCAAATTTCTGCAATTCCAAAGCAAGTCCACCAGAGGATAAAATTTGAATAAATCTAGTGTTTTTTAATTTAACTTTGAGTAAAAAGAGTGCATTCAGTGCTGTCCCTAAACTCTGCTTTATAAAATACCCGCTACTTTACACAGAACAAAGTAGATACACCTCTTTCGCATTGAATATTACACCTGGATGGTCCCCATATTTGTTTCTAAAGCAACCACAAAACACAGTTGATCATCCACTGCAGAGGTGCAACTTTAAACCAACTTTGCTGTTGACAAAAACACAATTTGTGCACTTTCCTTTGGAATTCATGGACTACAAACCTCCTTTACCTCAAATGACACCACTGTGTGTGTGTGTGTGTGTGTGTGTGTGTGTGTGTGTGTGTGTTTTCCTGGCATTCAATGCAATTTGCTCTTTCTTAACCATTCTATTTCCTGTGGTTGTCCTCATCTGACTGGGCACAACTGAGATGTGCAAAATGTGAATAAAACGCATACGACTGAATCAATGCTTGTGCTCGTATGCCCAGTGCAGAGGATCTCGTGAAGCCAAGCAGGACTCAGAGGATGAAGATGAAGAAACCACATTTATGACAGATGAAAGATGCAGATGTGTCAATCTTGCCCGAAAGACCTGATTCAACTCGGTCCAACGTGTAGTAGTCCTGCACAACCTGCAGCGCAGTGTACATTCTAAAAACGTCCTCTAATTCCATTCAAAATAAGCTCTTGCTTGGGTTATTCTTTAAAACTTTTCAAGCCATATTAAAAGATAATAGTTTTAAACTGGATGAATTATAGAACAAACCTTTATCAAGCACAAGCAATTTCCTTTTCTTTCATACAGTAAGTTACCGTAACACGTTTTCTTTCAAACATCAGCTCAAAATAAATTATTCAGTACTTGCAGAGGATCTAGTGTTTCTATAAATAGCTTTTTCCCCTCTGCAAGTACTGTACCAAAAAAGAGGTAATGTTTTTCCTATGATGTACATTTTTATTTTTGCCTCTCTCCATATTAAAATTCATGCCACTTGTTACTAGGTTCACCTTTCCTTTCCTGTTATACCTTCTGCATAACAACACGCGTTTGCTACTAATTCTGAAATTTTATTCAGCCCGTTGCATACAAAGAATCAAGCTGTTTGTAAAAAAAAAAAAAAAAAAAAGTGCAGAATAACATTAAGCATCTAACATCTACTTTGCATACTAATTTCAAATAGTAACTCCACCAAGGAACCCTCTTGCGAGTAACTGTGAAACTGAATATTTTTTTCCGGAAATTCAAACTGATGCCTAAAGCACTGTGGATATATCAGGTACAGAATTTCCATCCTTGCTCATATATCTGTTTACAAGTAAGGTCCTTAAAGGTTATTCGGGCGGCGATTCGTGCAGGCAGACACCATTAATCACATCTCAGGTTCTTGGATACTTCAAACTTTGGGACTGAAGGCGCGCGGTATGTTTAACCGATGGGTAAATGAACAGTAGGCTAATAGTTCGCCGGACCATAATCGTCTTGAACGTAAAACAGGTTTTGCTTTTGTTCCTCATTATAACAAACCTGATCCATGTGAAATTTGCAAATAGCCATAATAACTTATTTCATCCGCATCCAAAGCTACCCTTGAGGGGGAACCCAACAAATTCTCACTGTAAACCCACGTACTCTACATTTATTAACGGAACGGTACCGGGTCACGGCAGCATAGGCACAGAAACGGAGAATTGCAGATACATCTGGAACATAAAAGGGCCTAATAGGTCCACAGGTGCGACCATGTAGCCCTGCACCAACTTTCTGGTTTATTAGCTGCACTCTCCATCTTCACACAAAGTCTACATTTATTTATTTATTTATTTATTTATTTATTTATTTATTTATTTATTTTTTAACAATTCATGAGCTTGCATGACTGCGGTGTGAGGTATAAATAAGGCAGAGAAGCTTTTCTAGCATGAGTTGGGTGTCCAGCTAGAGTTGTGCAGTGAGAAAAGTGACTTTGGTGACCGTGAATGTGGCATGACATGCTAAAACAAGAAGTTGTGTCTCCAGTGGGTACAGCAGCATCAAAACTGGACCGCTGAGAGGTGGAAAAAGGGAGCCAGATTGCATCGTGCTGATGGAAGGATCAGAATTTGGTTCAAGCAGCGCGAGGCTGGCCAGTTCATCCACTCAGATGGACACTTCCAGCATGACAATCGACAAAATCGCAAGACACACATCATAACCAAATTGTTCCAAGAACACAACAGAGTTTTCATTGCTTCAGAGCCCTGCACAGCCCCTAGATCTCAACTCTATCGAGAGTCTTCAGAATGAGGTCCAAAAGGCCATTTGCTCCAAAACTCATCCATATTCCCACAGCTACATGGTGCAGTTGTTCCCATATGGTGCAACATTCCTGCACAACGCATACAGTATTTTGAAGAACCCTAACCCCAAACCCTAAGCCATCCATGTCTAGACAAAGTCATGCTGTTCAGAAGGACAGAAGAGATGCAGCCTACTACACATATTTCCTTGCCAAGTATGGAAGAGAAATCAGCCTACGTAAACAAGAGTGGACAAGTAGATCAGTGAAGCTTGTGCTCTATCACATTCCCAGAAGACACGTATGAAAGGGCCCATTTGGCCCCAGATGATAAGCGTCTTAACCACTTCACCACAGGTACAGACAGACCGAAAGGACAGAAGACGCGTTGAGCGCCGCATCCCGTACAGCGAGCGGTACAGTTGGCACGTTTTAAAATAAACTGCGGGGAGATAAAACCCAAGGCGACAACATCAGTCCCCGGGTGGCCCACGAGAATAAAATTTCACTTCTCAATTTATTTTATGACTCCGTTCACCTACACATTCATTCAAACGTGGTGCACGGAGACACGGTCCCAGGGACCTGCATGCGGAGATCCACCCCATGTTGCTCTGAAAACAAGCTATGAAAAACAAGTAGTGTTGAGTCAAGCAGCTTTGAAGAAGCTATTCCCTAAACAGAACACCAGATACATTTCACATCCATTTTTTATTCATGAGCAGCGCATGTAGAGCCTAAACAAAGCCATACCGCCATTCCATTAAGACGGGGAGGGGAGCCACGCTAGAGACATTTCTTACAGCCACAGCAGGAGCAGGAAGCCTCAGAGAAGCACTTTAACTGGGTTCTTGGACGTCGTCTTGTTATCCAATGATTGACGTTTACACAGGGTACAGGAAAGGACACATGGGGACACATGATTCTAAACACAAAAGTTCAACATTTCAGGTCCATCACAGCACCCTCACCACCACCACCACCACCACAGCAGCAGCACATCTGCACAAGGGGTGAAGCTCTGTGCCCTCAGCCAAGCAGCCCATAGAGACTCGAGGCGAGGCCGTCTCCAGTGGGCTGATCCGGAGGAACTGCATCTGGAGGAAGGAATGGTTCCTCTGTGGAGAATCCTCCTCAGTGATGTGTGCCCATGACTGCAGAAACACGTAGACAATCTTCCACCCACTACTTCTGGCAAAGATGGTGTCTGCCCCAGGGTGGCATTCAAATCTTGTTTATTGTTTACCGTTTATTCTCTTGAGTGAGAAATAAACTGAACCAAAAACATCTGAGGATTTTATTACAAGTACAGCAGGCCAGAAAAGTTCTACTACATAAGTGCAGTTTATTACATCTCCCAAAACTGTACAACAGGCGTGATGCTGCAGCATCAAGAAAACGTTTGCAAGCATCA
Source organism: Heterotis niloticus (assembly GCA_018136845.1). Classification (NCBI taxonomy): domain Eukaryota; kingdom Metazoa; phylum Chordata; class Actinopteri; order Osteoglossiformes; family Osteoglossidae; genus Heterotis; species Heterotis niloticus. Next base: position 30,027,317 of record CM030892.1, on the reverse strand, counting down.
TCATATTACTCAATATATATGCCAGGCGAACCGAAGCTCGTGATGCTCAAGATGAAACCGTATTTCTTTAGGGCAAAACACAGATAGAATTAAGGGCGTAGAATCCTCAGCACTGTTTGCACTCGTAACATCAAAGAATTTACGCAGTGATTTTCACGGTTATTAAAATGCTTTCAAAAAAGTAACTTTGAGGTCTGACTGGTACTGTTGGAGAACTGGGGAGAACGGGATTACAGTATGGCTATGATGCGGGACTGCGGCTGCGCTGCGACCGTGACAAAGAACTCTTGTCTCTCATTTGCTTTTACAAAACACTGTCATAAAAGCTACAAATTCATCCAGTTACCGCATTTTAAACTTTTATCCAAAAGAAAGCGGAACGCAAATATGTCTGTCTCATAAACACAGCTAATGTCGCGGAATCTGTAATACGTACGTACAGGACCGGTGAAGAGTCCGAGTCCATCTGCGCAACACCTGTATGGGACAAACTGGACACGACAGCGAAAGCAAAGCAACACAAAAATGCCCCACGTCACAACAGAGCTGGGAAAACACGTCGGCTCATTTCCTGTTCAAACTTGTTGGCCAAATGTTTGGTGAAGAAAAAGGGAAAAAAAAAACTAATTTCCAGAAAGCTTGGTCAAAATTTTGACTAAAACTGTTCACCGCCTTTGTACTAAGTACAACTTCCAGATAATTCGGTGTTGGTTGCTCAGACAAAGATTACCGGTTCTTGTCAAGTCACTAACATAATAAAAGTCAACACTTAAAGGTACTTTGGTCATAGCTGCACATTTAAGTTTAACATACTTGGGCCTATAGACCAGCCTCTAAGTCTGGAGACTTTGAAGTTGGGAGTAATCCTCTGTCAGTCATAGACTTTAACACCAGGCAAAGCCATCCCTTCTTATAACCCATAAAAGTGAAGAAGCCTCTGAGGGGAAGCGGCTGAGAAACGCAGTTCGTGCACCGTAGCCTTCGACCGCGTTAACCGCGAACAATAACCTTGTTGTGTTTTAACGTACTGGGTGTGAAGAACAAAAGCAAACATTCACTGCAGCGTTGTCTGGACGCCATCTCCTTAACTTCAGCCCGGAGCCACGGAGCTCCGTGGACGCCTGTGGAGGTTCGCCGGACAACGGTCCTTGCTGGCCACCGCACTGCTGGCCTACGGCCGTGCGCACCGCTTCGACGTCCTCGAGGATCACTCGGCCGCACGGCCAATAGAAGGCCAGCCTTCGCACTGTCAAAAAGCGAACACCGTATAAACTGATCTAAGTAAACGGGCTATGCAGAAATTATGAACCAAATGGCATCAAGTAAAAAGAAATAGTGTCTAAAAATAAATACCGCATTTAGTTACTATTAGGCAAACAAATGCAGTTGAATCTTTAAAAGGGTGAACCATTCCTGAGAGTGTTTTCCTTTCTTGGGGTGAGTTCTATTCACTCGTCTCAGTTTCTTTCAGCATGGTATAACAGGATTAGTTCCAAAGACCACAGCTTTGGCACACTGGAGAGGAAATCCCAAGCATTAACCCTCTCCTGCACACGGGCCGAACGGTGGGACCTCCTCAGGGTACTGGCAATATCGAATCCGTTCACACGCATCACCTGTCATCCAAAGGGAGTGGCCCGCTGATATCCAGCAAAACCAACACTCACGCTACCAGACACAAGCAGCTGAAGGTGGCTGGTCTACAGACTGCATCTCCTCACACCAGATCCCAGCATGGACCTCTCCCGTTAGCGTCCCTCAGCCATTATTTAATATAATAACATGCCGATGAATGAAGGGATTCTGTTGAATGAGGAGAGAAGGCTGCAACAATGGGGTAACCTGGTACCGCAGTGGAGGGGATGCGAAAAGCAAGTCAGTGAAACCCGCATGGCAGGGAAATTTAACACTCGAATACTGAAAAGATGCAACCATCCACTGCGCCATGTGCAGGATTTCAGTCGGAATATATCATCCATCACGATGGACCGCGGCTCTTTTGTAGAGTCATCTGCTGCAAATATTTTAGGAACCGATGGTCCGCACTTAGTTTTCTTTTTGCAGATCTGAAAGTTACGTAATAATTTCATGTGACTAAAGAGCTTAGAATGAGAATATTATACAGCAAAACGCTATATTTTGCTGACTACCGATTTTTCCTTTAACGTGGAAACCATTTGGTTTAAAATACATGGCAGACCACTGCTATGAAAAGAATTCCAAATAAAAAGCACACAACCACTGTGAAAAAAGGGGTTGATTTAGCAGCATTTTGCCTTTGTAGGATTTTGGATGACTTTACAGTAACACACTGGCAATACTTGTACCGATACTCAATATTAAATGGATCACAACAGATTTTTCAGCTAGCGGGGGTCAGTACGGGTAGGAACAACGTATACATGTTGCATTTTGCGCTCAGTTTCATGCCTCACGCCCTTTATGGAGCTGATCTATAAACGTGATCGACATCCAACAACAAGTTCGACGTGACGGAAAATGTAGGCTCGCTCCAAAAAATCAAAGCTCACGGTGAGAAACGGTAAATACGGATTTTTTTGCTTTCATCAACTTGTATTTCGCTCCTGACACCTCCCTAGGAGCAACAGTTAAAAGAGGCGCATAATGATTCCAACTGAAATGTTTGAAATGCAGACGAATAAAAGGTTTCTGTGAGTTTTAAGTGCTGCAATACAAATGTCTGCCACTGGGTGTCAGCAGAAGAAGCTGAAGTGATCTGCCTGCGATAAGCTTTGAATACCTCGGCTCTCATGAATATTTATATTTTGCATTTCCAACAATAAACCTCTCCTTATCCGTGCATTAAACCCTTTACACGCACTCCACGGTAAGTGCATGTGACAAAGAATAAAGGTGGGCAAACAGCAATCTCGAGATGTCTGTTTAATTATAATTATAGCCGACGCGTGTACAGCGGGCCCTGTGCTGCACATTTTTAGAAGAAGTGGCCATTTTTATTTTTTATATCCTGGAGAAAAAGTTTTAAAAGCTTCTGTATCGCCGAGCACCCTTTCAGCTGAACCCTTGCAGGCTGCGGCCTCTGAGATTAAGGGACACGGAGGCGCGTGCAATCCCTCGGCTCCCTGTCGGGGATGGCCGCGTGGGCGGTTTTTCCTGTGCTGCCCTGACCCCCCCCCCGATGGGCAGAAGTGACCCCCCCAGAGCAGAGTCCAGTTCCAGTCGGGGCATCTTTTCGGCGGAACCGCCATCTTTTGAGCGTGAAAGGGAGTGTCGGCAAGTCTTGTGCTGCTCCCCTTCCCCCCCAGTAGCAGAGGACAGCAAGAAACGTGGGCCGGTTTTCCCTTTCCACCACCTCCTTGCCATGTTAGTCAGAGGGGAAATTACACACGGCGCTTCGAAGACGGCGCAGCCCAGGCCTGGCAGCAAAGTGACAGGGGCGAACGGGGAAAACAGGGAGGAAATAAGTGATAATCTCAGTACATTACACCAGTCCACCATGAGAGATCCTCCATCTGCAAAGGGTCAATGAATGCATTCAAAACAAAAACAAAAAATCTATCTATTTCCTGTGATACACCGGCATCCTGGCGAAGTAACAACCAACAACCCCCTTTGGTCCGTTTTACCAGAAGATCTCACAGCTGACTGAAGAGCCATGCAAATGCATGCTCGGTGAAAGGTCCATAACTCAATTACTTGTCAGTTAGTACCTGCCACCGCGTGTCCATAGTTACGTGCATTGGTTCCGTTCCCATTTTAAGCGCAGCCCCGTTTCTTGCCTTTTCGGAACCGCTGCCGCCACTGGGATTAAGCGAATGAGCACGGCGCACGTCCCCATTAAAGATCACGACCCCTCGCGTGAGCCACGGCTCTCCGTGTCGCCACACGCCGGGTCGGCTGAAGGCAGAGCATCGTGGGCTCCTCGCGCTGCAGCCGAGTGGCCCCCTGTCCCTTTAAGACGCAAGCGCTCTCTATGCTGGGTGAAAACGGCCACAATTACTGCAAGCCAAATTACCATTTAGACATATCTTTAATTCATTTAGAGGCACACTTTAATATTTCAGCACATCTCTGAATGATTCAAAGGGACCCATAAATATTTCAAGATAACTCCAAATCAATTGCAGATATCTTCATATATACCGCGGTTGCTCTAAATAATGCGCCAAGAGCTTGTTAAGGTGCTGTGAACGTGCTTGTTGGGAAAGGTGGTGGGGGTGGGTGGGCTTCATCTGCGCTGGTGCAACAACGCGCCGGGCCCCGTTCGGCAAGTCGGGTGATTTAAAATGCAGCGCTTGTTTCGGCACCAACGCTGGAATACATAAATAACCACAAGTTATGCAAATGCAAGGCATTGGGTATCAATCATTTTGCACCAGCACTAACTTAGGAACCCCCCTCCCGCGAGAGTGCTCCATTCCCACTCCAAGCTCACCTGCCCCAGTGCCAATGTCGATGACCCCGCAGTGGAAGTGGAAACAGGGCCGGGTCAGGTAGGACAGCTCTTTTACCGACTACGCCTCTCGGAGGGACAGGGGTAATGCTTCATTTAAAAGTGAATCTGACTAAATAAGGTGTTAGTTAACATCACGTTGCCTGGTGCCCCGTCCTCCTCGGATCTGACTCGAGCCGACTAAGGGACGCGGAATTTTAGCCAAAATCTCACGTCCGGCACAGGCGTCGACGTCTCCCTTAAACGTTCTTGGGGGAGCCGCGCGCTCTGTACGGAGAGGCTACACGAGCGAGTCTTCCAGGCATTTTTGAGTAGCTCTAGGCGGGGCGCAAATCCTACACTTTGTGCAAAACCGTGACCCCATCTGCTCGTGCGGCACCTCACCCACGTAACTTCTGCTACTTTATTTCCCAAGGGCAGCCACGCCACTGTTGCATCATAATCCGTTTCCTTTCATTTTTCCTTTCAGTTCGATGTGCTACAGATGGGTGTTCCGCATCACGAAATCTGCCGCATTAGCGACGCCGCGGCGTCAGACATCTGGAGGGCCCGTGCAAGCTGGTGGCCCGAGGTCACAGGGGATGCCCCTCCGGCAGGCAGCCGGTACGCACCTCTGGATCCAGGCCTAGGTAGAACATCACCCAACAACACCAAGAACAACGCCATCTTATGGCCAAACAGGTGCAACACATGCTGGAAACACTCAAAAGGAAGAGCTTTTTCGAAAGCAAAAATCTTGGAAGCCAGGGAAAAATTTTCTTTGTTGGAGCTCTGGACGTATTATCATAATGCGATGCAATTATGATATCCTCTAGCTAGAGAGAAATGCTTTTTTTGTACTCTATTGCCTAGTGGGATCTCTGTGGCCATTTAATCTGAGCCAACTGCTCGAGATAACACGTATCTTGTTTCCACTTTCACCAACTATTACACCAAACTGGTTTCCATCTCTTAGTGATCACAAGTGTAAACTAATGAGAGAGTTTTGCTTCAGCGCTGGGCTCCAGTTTAGTTTAGTCGGGAAAATCGTACACAATATTTAAGGCTTACTTTAACACTTATCTCCCTGCTGCTTCGATGTAGCTTATCCTTTGTCCGTGTTTATGCAACTCTGTAAGACACGCCGCCGTTTAGCCGCAACGCTGTGCATCTTGGGTTGGAAATGTCGACGGGTTTGCGGGCCGCTTACCTTGTCCTGAAGTTTGCCGGGTGCGGATGCCCGTCGTACAACGATAAAAAGTCGTATTCCTCTTCCACCGCAAATGACTGAAATACAATCTGAATTCTGTTCCTCTCCTCGGCCACAATAACCCACGTACAGTTTGCGCCATTTGGATATCCGTAAGGAAAACCAGGGCTTTCTATGGTACCGTTCCTCCCTTTTAATGTCCCACCACAGGTGTAAATGAAACCTGGAAGACAAGACAGGGGAAAAAAAAAAGAAACAGTGTTAAGCCTCTCCAAAAAAAGGCAGCCGCACATATTGTAGTACCAGTCAAAAGTTTGAGTACTTCCTGGAAACCTCCCCTCCCATAACGGACAACGTTTCTGTAAAGACACAAAACGCGAAAAGGCTTGGATTCCACAAAATACAGTTTGGCTTAATAACATCTTCCCTAACACAGTGTGCTCGACTAACAAGGTTCGGCAGATGAGTTTGTGACTGGCGCCATACATCTTGTCCCACTCTAGAGAGATATTTTCAACACTGAAAAATTGTTAGTGGAGTAGTTCATCATTAACCTCTTTACCACTCACTAAATTAACAAGAACCTTACTTAATGGACAATCCAGTGGTGTTCCAGTGGTCCTGGAACCAAGGAAGATGCAGGCTGAAACCGAGCCTGAATGCAGCGTGACATTTTGGTATTATCATGGTAATGGGTAACAAGCAGAACTCAGCGGAGGGCAGGCAGAAAAGCTTTTACAAAGGTAAGCCGAAAACACGTCGCCACAGAATACGTTCCTGCATATGTATTAGACACTTTTTGGCACATGTTAACAGTATTAACAGGGAAATTTGCGGCTACCCAAAACGTCAGTCGTGTTTGGGGTACAGAATGAAGCGCACTTAGCATAACAGTACCGTAAAACAACAAAACGGCATCGGAAATACGAAGAGAAATTTCAGCAGCTCTCGGATCACAGCAAAGCATTTGACTCGTGACAGTGTTTTTTCATCTGCCAAGAAATTATAAGTGAGGACCCCCCACCCCAGGCCAGGTGAAACATCGACATGAACGCAGGAGACTGATATATTAAATGAAACACAGTGCAACCAGGGATGGCCACTTCATACCGTTTTAATAATGAGCAAGAATAAATTATTCTTTTTAGCCTACTTGGTTCCAGTTACTTCAGATGTGTTAAGAACTCAAATGACGATAATATTTGTCTTGTATAATATATAAAAAAAAAAAATAAAAAAAAAAAAAAATCCTGACATTACAAATCTTGGACATATGTAACTTGACATGACAAAATCTCAATTAACAGGAATCAATAACAGGCTACAAGTTACAGAGTAAGAAGGTGAACAAGTGAGACCCAACTGTTAGGATTTTGTTGCCGCAAGCAATTCCCAGAGCAGCCACTGCAATGGTGTCAGAAATGTAATACAAACCTGAACGCCGGGGGCTAAGACCAAAGCGCATTTACATAGTTTTCGCTTTTTCTCCAAGACGGTCAACACTAAACGGACACAAGATCACTACAGCAAAGCAGATTTTGGCGGAATTGTGTCCCCAGACGTAGGAACACTTTGCTTATAGTTGACATGCACAGCACTTTATTTATAGGACAGTTCCTTTAAACTCTTGTGTATGACTTTATGACTTCGGGGGGGGGGGGGGGGTTAAAAAAATAAAAATCTGTTGAGCATTAAAAGAATAAGTTGTGATCCGGTGCTTGTGTTTAGATTGACTGAGCGTTCAGTGCTTGAAGCTGTGTGAGATTGTTTCTATTTCTTCGGCCCTACCTTTTCACAGCACTAAAAAAATGGGACACCTTTTCCTTCCATCTTTATTTTCTTGGGATTGCATCTATTGGAATTAACACAATATTCCGAGAGGGAGGTCATAAAAATTTTTCCTCTACTTTTGCGCGTACTGTGCATTTGGCAATGGATTCCTTCGCTCAAAGAATAAATGTGCAAACAAGTATCCAAAACTGTTGAAGAAAAAAAAAATCATTTAGGCATCAATGAGTTCCTGTCACTGCTTTCCATTCTGGAAAAATCTGAATGTGGTCCCCCAGCAGAACGATGACTATCACCACCACAATTCTGCAACATTACCTTCGCGCCCCTCGTCTTCAAGTCACAAATGAATTGTGCAATATTTGCCTGCCAAGAAGTATGATGGTTCATTTGCGTGCGGAGAACTCGGAGATAAAACACTGCGGTAGGGATGAAAAATGAACTTGCTTAGGTCGTGTATTTATCCTCATCACTCTCTAAAAGACCACCTCACTTAAGGGGGAAGGACTTTCAAACCACTGCACTGTGTAGTATGTAGTTCTAGGTGGGATACTCGGAGAACTCAGCCGAGTGAAGAACTGCTTTTCATTAACTGCATTTTTACAAGCGGTAGTATATAAAAATATTTCAGCATCTTCAACTCTTGACAAACTTTTAATCTCTTTTTATAAACGGGGCAACATGTAGCATAGTGGTCATCTTACAATCGAAAAGACCCGGGTGCAAATTCTAATGCCCTGCGGTAGTGCCCTCGAAAACAGTTACGCTACACTGAAACAGTAAAGAATATCCTGCCATTAAATGGTTATTATTATTTCTTTTTTAAATCTGTACAGTATGGTTAGACATGGTTAAATCAGTGTAATCAGTTTAGGACACAAGGTGCCCAGAAGGAATAAAGAATAATAATAATAATAATAATAATAATAATAATAATAATAATAATAATAATGCATTGTATTCGGTTAAAAATGATGACAAATATAACAGGAAGGAATTTTTTTTTTACCAAATGTGCCACCAATAGTTCACTGAAACAAGTCATAACTGAACCACTGAGTGGGTGCATGCTGAATGCTGGCAGGATTATAAGAATTAAATGCAATAATTTATTCAAAAGGACAGATTTCATGCAAAATATACCACAGTAGCACCTACAGTTATCAGGCAAAGTTCCCATCACACAGAGACCAACTGAGCCCCGTCACTATGAAGAAGGCAGCAGCTGAATTTCACTCTCAGCATTCATTCTCTCATTAACAACTTCAGGGAGCCTCAGGTTTTACAGCAACAGTTACTGTAAATGGCTTCACTGCCCATGTCTCCTGCTTGTCAGGTTCTTTTTCTGTCTTTTCCCTGCAGGGCCCCCGCTCCCGCTCCTGGATGGTCACCTGTGGGACCCTGGAGATCAACCAGCAATGGACCGCTCACCACAGACAGGTACAGACTGGAGCTGCAGCTCCCTAAGGAAACTGAGGTTGGCAGCCAAACATTAAAAAAAAAAAAAAAAAAAAAAAAAAAAAAAAAAAAAAAAAGATTTCTGCCTCCGTTAAAAAAGTTGCGTTTCTCTTACAAATGTGATAAATACTGAATAAAACAGAATTTGCCAACAATTTGTAGAGACACAAATTAAAATGTGGAAAAATTAAAAGAAAATATGAGGACAACAACCTGTTTAGGGTACTAAGGTATTTGCATTCAGAAAGACATTGCTATCTGACAAAAAAAACAGAGGCCTTGTATCTCCTACTTACTGCTCCTCCTAAAGCTTTTCTGTTCCGGCAACTGTTGTACCTTTAGAAATGTATAAAGTTTAAAAAATACTGCAGTGCGATACGAGTGTCAGTACAACAATGAGAACACACGGCCCAGTCTTGTCAAAGCAGAGCGACCCACAAGTGTCCTACATCCGAATGCCGCATGATAGAAACTAGTTTACAGTAAGTGTACCATAAATTTTTTACTTGCAGGTACTGAAAAAAAAGGAAAAAGTGCACGATTTTGTACGCCACGCCACTTGTCACCCGTTTTTTTGCGTGTCTTAGCTTGTAAGAGATTACATTTTAGTATTCTGGATAACAAAAATATTTTTATATAAATTAGAAAAGCCTAACAGAAATACAAAATCAAGGTTCCCCGAGCCTCTGTGGGGTATTTAAAATAACAATGATAAGATTTACCGTAATGCCTACTGACAAACTGCACGCAACAGCTTTTCCGTCTCCCATATGCCTTCACCGTTTCGGAAGGGGACGCCCACAGGCTTGGGTCTTCACAGCGACTGAGCATGCCTTCAGTGATCGGCACTGGCAGCTCCGCAGTGCCCCTGTCCTCTGGAGCAGCTGGTGCAGACATTCTCACCGGGAGGAACCTGCAGCTGACGGTGGCCCATCTGGACCCAGGTAGCGCCGGTGCTCCAACGCTCAGCGGAAGCCGTTCAATTAAACCCAACACAGCCCAGAACGGACAGCTTCCCACACGGAGACATGCACGTTTCACAGGACCACCACTTTTCACAGGCCTGTGCTAACCCCCCCAACAACATTTAACAGGTGGAGACATCCTAACTTGTGTATAAACAGAAGTAGCTGATAGGCAGCTCAAGACACACTTGTGTGTGGGAGAGCCCCGTTGCTAAAGCCAATGCCCAGAATCCCTTGCAGAGGATGGTTCCTCACTTCGAGTAAAAAGAGCGGCGTGCCGTTCTTGCCGCCTCCGCTGGCAGAGGCGCGCTGCTCGTTTTTACCCTGGCAAGCGGCCGCGCCCCCCCCCGAGCTCCTCTCTGTTCTCAAACAGCAAGGCCGTCTGCCACCCAATATTTACCACAAAAGCTCGCCGGACACCTTGGGTCAACCTCTCGACAGCCCATTTTTCTTTACGGCCAGCAGAGTGGCTGGATGCTTCTGGTGCTATTTCAACATCTCTCAAATAATCCTTCTCGCCGACAGGGAAGTCAAAATAATTTGCCTTCTGTTACCCCTTTTGTAAACCCAACCAGAAAGGAGCAACAGGAGCTAATATTGTGCCCACCTTTAAAATATCCATTTCAGCTGACGCATTGCACTTTTTTTTTAATTTGCTGGTGAGAAACAAACGTCAGTGTGTGAAAGTAACCAGTGTCACGGAACATTTAGATTTATTTTTTTATATTTCTTTATTGATGTATTTATTTTTTTTTTTTTTTACACATTTGGTATGGCACTCTGCAGGACCAATTTTACTTTGAATCCTCCTCTTAAATGAGCACGCACAGGTTCTCTCAGAATAGGGAACACGTTGACAATTCGGCATCCGACCCTTCTCCCGCTCTGAAATATATGGGAATTTTTCTGCGAAAAAAGAGGGAGGGCACACTTTCTACCGGAGTAGACCGACTGCACATCTTTAATTCTAATTCTCTGCACCGTCCAGACCCCCCACAAGGCTATGCAGATTTTTTTTTATTATTTAAAAAAAATTGTTTTTTTTTTGTTTGTTTTTTTTAACAGCTACAAAGGATTTTCCTGTGATCCGAAACAAAGGCGGCGGCGTCATGCAAATACTAGATAGATGCCCCATAACAGACATGAGCAACAGAGTTTTGATTATTCTGTAGCTATTAAATCCTCACAGATTTAATACAGCTCTCATGGGAATGTGGATCGACTGCAATTACCATGCTAATGCAAATTGGAAGTACAGTTTAATAGCCGATTTTACACAGCGGCTAGAGATCTATGGCTATCGCTGTCCTTAAACCCCAGCTGCAAATATTCTGGACTTTTGAGGTACGTGAACAAATGCCAGAAGGTAGCTATTAAACATAAACCCAAACGGGGATTACATATCCCCCACATAACCCTGGTATCAAATAAATTGAAATTTAAGGCAAGTTAACTGAGGTGAATGAACAAATGCACGTGTTCCTTTGAAGATCCAGCCCAAAGCCCTTTCTAGGTTCACTCCAGTGCATCTTGTGTGAGGCTGAGCGCTATTAATGGATAAAGACAACAGTCTGCTTTTCCATGGAGAGATAGCTCGCGTATACAAGCCAACGGTGGAAAAACAAGGGGAAACGCAGTTGAAAACTATTCGCCGAGCAGCAATAGTCATCTGCTTCTGCTAACACGTTGTAGATCTCACTCGCAGCGCGGTCAAGGCGGAGGCATCCGATTAGGAAAGTATTTGGCAAACTTACAATAGGCTTAAAGTGCCACTTAAAATCTTGAACACAAAAACAGGATGCAATGGGAGAACAATTGAATGAAAACAAGAGCTCGAAAACATCTGATCTAATAGAAACTATTTAGCGTTATTAAAAAAAACTGTCAATTACACTTTTTCAAAGGTGCTGTGAAGGTTGTGTTACAGGACTAAAGATGCAAAGATAAAGAGCATATGCCAGAAAACCACAATGCGGGTTGTAGCATCATCGCAATGACTAAAACAACTTAAACTGTCCTGTTATTTTGCTGATATGTCGGTGTATTTCTGTAACGCGGTGTGCATTTATAACCGTCAACTAGCTTATCTTTTTCCAGTTACTCTCTACGGTTTATCACAATTATTACATCACGCGCTTTGGAGAACCATGTATTTAGTCTTCCTGTCTCAATGTACAAAACGCCATACGCTAGCTTGTTCTTACTCATGACGTAACCATCAAATAAATATTTACGTATCAGCTAAAGCGGTGACTAAACCGTTCCCTTAAAACAATGACCTTTGTATTGCTGGAAAGCAATGATTTCCAGTAAATCGGTGGAGTAATACAAAACACTGGCTTTTTATATTTATTATTTTGCTCCGAAAGTCGTGACCTATTTGATGCTTGCAGCCGCCAAACCCGGCTGATTCACTTTTAACATTTAGTTATTCGACTTATCCAAATTAATATTTAAGTATTCAAATGGAGTAAATAAACCAAAGCGAAGAATTAATTCCTACATCAAACGATTGGGGTGAAGAAGCCTAAAGGTTATCGTCGATTTACAGGCATCCTTTACATACCCGCTTCCCAGTGACATCAGACGCCAAACCCAACTTTAGAGCTTAACTCAAATTAAACTTTTCACGTAATTCTGTGTTTTTTCTGGGTGTACATTTCCATTTCCTTTGGTGTCCATTGCCTAAACGACTACCCATTTTGTAGACTGCATGGCAGTACAGAAGGAATTGCATCTCACCGTGGAAAAAGGGCTTTCAAACAAAAATGGCGCTATATTATCAACCCCCCCCAAAAGACACACAGGCAAACAGATGCTCGCAAAGCAAGAGCCTTGCACGTTGTTCTATGTGTCAAGCATTCATGTCTGTTCCATACGGGCCAACCGGCGAGCACTGCTCGGCCAGCCAAGCCAGAGCACCCCCAGAACGGAAAACTCCTTCCATCGTTTGGAGAGCAAGAAGGGAGGAGGAAATGGCTTTAAGTGGAAGAAGCTGTGTGCAGGCCTGCGAAGGAAATGTCAAGTTGTTATCACAGGTGCCAAAACAACAGTTCTCCTCCAGCCGCGGTTTTCCTAGGCATCTCCCACCGCCTGCATTCACCCACCTTTCAGCAGCCATTCATTTCACATCTCCCCCATCAAGTGCCACACAAGAACAGCAAAGGTGCGTACGTCTCGCTTTGTCACAGAAACCCGAATGCAGCACTTCTTATTTTAAATAACCGAGGATATTTTAAGAAACACTGAGTTTTGATATGTAGCACCACTCTGCGTAACATGCATATTTACTGTATTGCTGACCAACGCTTGTGTGAACTTGCTGGATATTGACTTAGAGGAGCAAGTGAAGCTATGTGACATATAAAATAGCTGGCCGTTCCTGAAGCCTTGATTTAGAAACCTGCCATTCACCTGTTTGCCTAAATTATAATGTTTGAATATCAAATATCTGCAGCACAACAACATCGGGAATCAGACAGCTAAGAAATGTAATATACACACTCCAGCAAGACTATTACTGTTGAAAAACGGACTTGTTCATTGTCATTTATTGTTTTTCTACCCATCTGAAAAAGGAAGCAATGGCATAAGGACATGGAACTTACTCTCAGCTTACTCATACGCACGGGAGCTTCAAGCAAACCGCAAAACAAAAAACCCACCCAACGGTAGAGCGGAATGAGCAGCGTGGACCTCATACAAGGCGGGAAACTGGGTTAAGATGGGAGCAGGAAAGGGCAACCTATCAGATGGCTTTGAATTGTTAACGCAAAGTCCCCCCCAAAAAAAATTACTTTTGCATTGCAAAAGAAACCGAGTGTGAGGCCAGTGTAGGTGCCAGTCAGACGGACATTGTTTTTCCAAGCAAAGAAATCGTCGGAGCAGTGACACAAGATGAGGCGAAAAGAACTGAGCGCCTTTTGTCAGAGCACTGCTTAATATGCTGGCCTGTGTTAGACATTAATGTACTAAACATTAGTATCTACATTTAAGCATGTATGAAAATTGATTTAATGACCATAAATTTTATGTATTTTTTTAATATAAAAAGTTTCATCGCTTATTTTTTATTAATCATCACGATGATATTGAAATTAACCTTTTTTTTTAAAACTGAAAAAATACACCTTCTTCAGGACAGCACTGCCCTGGTTCCTTTTTTGTATTTTTGCCCAACGTTCAATTAATTTAGCACAGATCAGGAATTTGACGTAAAGTTTGTGACTGCTGGGAATTGGAAAATACTTATTTTTATTAAAACGGAAGCAAATAGTGATCGGAGTGGTCATTAAAAAAGAACCTTAAATCATACAGACAAACAATACACCAAGAAATTGCAAATATGTCCCCATACAATTTTTGTTATAGTTCCTGGCCTGTGTGCGCAGATGCGGGTCTAAATCCGACCTGTGAATTGCAGTTACAGATTTTTCCCTGCATTTGCAACCCAATGAGCTACGCAGAAGCACTTACGTCTGTAGTTTCTTTCGCCAAGAAATACAAGTGAGAGGTCATCATGAGTCAAATTCTTTACCACATTTTACTCATTACTATTATTTTACCCAGGGTTGAAGTCCAATTAAGGTATAAATCCTTAGACGGAGGGATGAGACAGAACTCGAAAGCGCGAATTCCTTCAGTCAGTCCATTTCTGCTGCGGTGGGGAATAATTACAGTGGAATCTGTTTCACACCAGCTGTCCTTAACCGCCATGATCGATACAGAGTCCTCCCGTGTTCACTAATAATCCTGGAGAGCCCCTGTGGGGGCGGCCCGCATTCATCCCCCCTCCACCCTGCTCTTTGAAACCGTCTTTGCGCTGACAGCATTCTGCTGGAGCCAGGGCACGCGCCCAGCGCCGTCCGTACCCGAACAGCACGAGGGCTCGTCGTACCCGGCATTTTCCTTCACCGATCCGTAATGAGCCCGGCTTTCTGTACTCATCAGGCTTTCAAGTCGCACGGTTCAGACAGTCCAACCGCCATCGCCGCACGATTCAAACTTGGGGTGAAAAGAAGGGTTAGCGCTTTTATAACTAATATGAATCCAAAATGTGTCGCGCTAACTCCAATGCAGATAAGAACTTTACATTTTGTTACTAATGATCTCGCATCTTCAAACACACGACCAATTCACAATTACAAAGACTGTTGGGATGTTTCTGAAAACTCCACATGTTTTATTAAGCAAATATATAAGATTAGTCGATAACTTTGGGCACTTATTTTAAATCTGAGGAAGCAGTGGGTAAAAGTGGTCAAGATTCAGTCCAAGTTTGAGTTGCTCTCAGAGTCACCAGGGGGCATGGTGGTTACAGCCTTCTCCTTTTAATGATAGGACAAAAGACCGTGTTTTTGCTGCTGCTGTGGTATCCTTGAGCAAAGACTTAAATAATGTTAAAGCAAAACATAAAAATGAAACTGACAATTGACTCACAAATCATTTAGAGGAGCATCATCCAGCTCCATCTGTCTGGATGTTGCATGTTCTCCCCATGTCTGCATGGTTTTTCTCTGGGTACTTTGAGTTCCTTCTTTCACGTGTGCCAGGGTGGCCATTCTGCACTGGACCGGTCCAGCGTGTACTGACCTTACCCTGTATGCAGTGACCCCAGCATAGGCTCTGGACCGCCACGACCCTGACCAAGATAGGCGGTTAAGGATAGATGAATGAAAATTCATTCAGAATGCTGATCATAAAATGAGTCACAAACTACAACACGCTGTCCTTGGCTGACTCGAGCTTTTTTCTTCTTTTTGTTTAACGAAAACCATAAAGTTTGAAATGTTAGCTCACAAAGTTTAGTCTTGCATCCAGACTTCTTTTCCACCGAAGAAACGACACCGTCACCGCAAGTCGAGCGCAAGGTGCGAAGGAAAGAAGTGACTCAGGGAAGCACATCGCCACTTGGGTGACTTACGCATTTGCTTATTCCCAATCTGCTAGTCTGCTTTCTGCTAAATGAACAAAGCAAGCACGGAGACAACCCAGCACGTTCTGAATCTGGAGGCATTACGCTTTTCTTTTGCCAACGCGGGCCGATGAGGCTTCGCTCGGCATGTCGGGGACAACCGTCTCGCGGAGCTATGGGGTCGGAAGGCGAAGGCGTCCTGCGGGTTCGTCCTAGCCGAGTTCCTCCCGAGCACAGCTGCCAGAGCAGCCGAAACCCTCTTCCTCCCAGAATGTACGCCCTTTTGTTCGCCATCGACCGCAGACAAGATGAATGAGACTGTTCATAAAACGTGTAATGTGGTCCTAATTGGAAGAGACTGACAGGACATATCGATAAATTACAATGATCCATAGCACTCGGTGTCACAATGTGCAGTAGGAACACAACACAAAAAGCACAGAAAAAGGTGAGCGCCTGTTACCTTCCGCCGCTTCGCCATGCAGCTTCATGCTGATGATCTGGGATGAAGGTGCACTTTGCTAGTAGAGCAATACAATCTGACCTTTCTTTTTTTCTTTTAAAGCAAGCAGGAAAGAACAGGGGGAAAGTAAGTAAAGTTTTTAAAAATCTACACACGTCACATTTAATAATATAAAACTGGGGAAAGATAGATAGATTTTTTTGTTGGGGGGAGGGACCAGACCGATCGACGCCAGGCCCACGCAACACAACCGTGATGAATTTCTAGTAAAACAGCGGTGCATCTTTTAACTTCATTACCTGGATGGTTTTTGCAGCCCGCGAGCCATTGCGTGAGCGATGTGTTAATAGGCTATAAAAGCCATCTTTTGCATCCCAAATTCAGTGTCTGCAGCGCTTCTTCTGGATTAACAACCAATTATACTGAGTTTAAACAAGCAGCCATTCATACAAATTCAGCAGCTAATATTCCAGAACCAAGGGCAGCAACGCACGGCGCGTCAACTTGGGACAAAAAACCGCCCAGACAAACTCTGCAACCTGGTCTAAAAGCAACACACACAAATTATTGAAGCATAACATGATTTAGAACCTCCGGATCAATATATTTTATAAATACTTCATAAATGGTAGTTTAGCCGTGGCAGGACACAAAGCACCGCCCTTTTGTACCCACTTAACATAAACACAGTGGGATGACTTTGAAGAAACTGGCACTTTGGTTTATCCATCAAGTCTATCTATTTAGGACGTTTTACTGGCTTTTAATGATCTGGCGGCAGAAAAGAAATAATTCTTGGCTGCAGTACAAGGAAAGAAAGCCTGCTATGAAAATTTAGATGCTGCACTCCAATGCATACCGAAGCGTGTGCCTAAAACACACTAAACTCTACAACCAATAAGTGGAAAACTGCAGTCAAGTAACGTGCGCCAGGAACATTTATTATCACCAGCATAACTAACAAGAAGTTGAAAAATAAAATATATTTTAGTTTTAAAATGCACAAACTCATCAAGTATGCTGGGGCCACAAAAAGAGCAGATTCGTGAGCCAGTAAAGAGCTACTCTGAGAAGCGGTCCAGTATTTTTCGATGTGCCTGGTAGCGTCCTGGAGGTAGAGCGGAGGAAAATAAAATAAACCGACAACGTGAATCTGGGAGCGGCGGCGCATCTCTGCGGCTACTTTAACCGGCGATGCTACGGAGCACAGCTGAGAGAAAAAGCTTTGCATTTAAAAGGAAGCGGCGGCTTTGAGGACATCGTGGAAGCCGTAGTGACCACGCGCACGTCGGCTTTTTGGCTAATGAGACGGCTCGCGGAGCCCTCGGAGCCCTCGGAGCCCTCGAAGCCCCCTCTGCATTGGCACAAAGCACTTCTACCTCCACCGGTGCACTTAAGAATGATTAATTAAAACAGGAAAAGAGCCGCTTCAAAGCCGCCCTTGTCAATTACCAATATTCACCTCTTTCCTGCTGCTACATACGCTGGACAGGTTCCCATGGTGCTCCAGACAAGCCATCCTGTTTTTAAGAGGTGGAGAAATAACCTTTTTCTGGGTAAATTTATGGGTGGATCATGGATGCGATGGGTTTCCTGCTAAGGCAGGTGCACGGCTTTAAAGGCCAGCCCTGGGGGGCCCTTGGCTCTTGGCCGCCCCTTGAGAACTAAACACCAGCCACACGTGCCCCACGTGGGCGCAGCTCAGACCACTTTGCTGCCACCAGCCGGCGCTGCCCTGGCAGCTACAGATCCACCCTGATAAACCACGTAAGCGCTGCTTCCATGCAGCCCACTTATTATTCAGCACAGGGCCTCAAGAGTTTCAACCAGTCACGTTGATCAGAAAAAAAACCAAACTCATAGCAGAGAAACGCTGAAGTACAGAAGCTTCACTCAAAGTCTCTTTCCTTAAACCTGTGCTCATGAGAGGTGGTCAGGATCGCTTCTTCCATGCATCTAACGGCCAACTCTATGTAAACACCATTATTTTCACACCGGGAGCACTGCAGGTGAGATCAGTTCTCACAAGGTGTGGCTGTGCTCTTTGGCCCAGTAGGGGTGTGATCGCTTTTGAACACCAGAAAATGCTGAGGGCCTCACCAATGTATTCCCACCCATAGTTGTGTTCCAAGGAATGAACAAAAAAAATGGAAAATAAACTCAACAAAACTTTAATTCTGAAGAACAAATTTGAAATATCGTGGTTTTTTTTTTTGTTTTTTTTTATTAAACTAGCAGCCGGTTCATATTCACATTTTTCTAAAGTGCATTCTTTCAAAATCAATAAAAGTTAGTAAAATAAGACTAATGTTGACAACAGAGGGCATGCATTAACTAAGAGAGGATTTGGAGAGACCCGAGTGCGCTTCTGTGTGGCTGAGGTGGACACAACCATACAAAATCCAACATGTCCAAATCTCATACTGACCAAATTTCAGACCCAGCGCTTGCGTCCAAGAAACAACCGGCTGGAAGCCCGTGCAGGCGGCACACAAAGCCCCCCCCAACAGTCCTCGACTCCCATCCAGCAGCTCCTGTTTCCAAAGAGGCTCTTGAGCTGTTTAATTCCAGTCCAAACACAGGCACCCCTAGGGTATGACCACTCTTTCAAATAGCTGCATCAGCCTCCGAGAGAATGAGCATACAATGAAAAAATAAGCATATTGCCACACCGCTATCTCCAGGTGAGTCCAAGGAAGGCAAATTTCTATTCTTTTACTACGGTGTGCTATCTCCGCGAGAAACTCCCCTGGGAAAGGTCAGAACAGATCACGCAGCGGACCCTTCGAGATCGGCACCCTCCCTTCCCACTCAACTGAAAGAGGCTCGCACGTGACAGAAAATCAGTCCCTTCCACCTTCTTGGAATTAATTACCGCCTTTAACCTCATCTGGGAACAATACATCCCTGGCACTGCCACGGCACCCTCTCGCAGTCTTGGCTGCCTTGCCGCCTTGGCCTTAGCAATAACTCCTCGAGAGACCTTCCTCCATCTGCACAAAAGCACTGTACATACAGTACGGCCAGTCAAAACACTGCTGTCATGTCTTAGTTTTTTTAACCAAAAAAAAAAACCTATTAAATAATGGCTGTTGGAAATTTTGGATGACCCATATTTATGCCTATGAAAATAAATATTAAATGTGCCCTGGCAAAGTTCTCCTGGCTTTTATGCCCTGCCTGAGCCCCCAAGGCGCTGTAAAAACCATCTGAGCACAAATAAAACAGCTATTTGCAAAGAGAAGCACTGGCTAAATTACAAATGCAAAAAAAAATATGCCATTGTATGGAAACGTATATTATAATTGTAATGCAGAATATATATTTGTCATTATCAATAATCGCTGAGAAATTGCCCAATTACGACATAGTGATCGCGGGGAAGAGCTGTTTATTTTTGTCCCATTGTTCCGGTCTTCGGTGCTAAACAAAACGGTATCATTTATTACATTAATGAGGGCAAAAAAAATTCTAACACAGTGGGATCCATGTACCCAATTAGACAATTATTTTATTGGAAAATGGCACATTTCAGCCACACCAGCCATTACCCATTCACATCGTGATAGCGTGAGTCACCCCTAGAGATGGATTTTGCATATGGCCAAGGTAATAAGTCAAGGGGTTTATGGGCAACTGTTGGTTTTGGGGGGTCAGGAGGGAGAAACAGCACTCTGCTGTGAAAAACGCAGTTCGCCAGCGTACCGTGTTCAAAGGCAAAAGAGGTCGCAGAATTCACTGTGCTATGCAGAAATCAGGCAAATTCCCATTGTTTAGCAGAGAAGAACCGTCAGGGTAAATAACACCTTTATCCACAGCTTACGCAACACGTACAGTTGCACAACGCGCCTCCCCTCCTTCATGCTAAACACACCCACCTGCCTCACACTCCAGGCTCCCCAGAGGAACCTCCCCGAGAAGAAAAGCTGCGCTGACCTTATCTCCAAGCCAACTCCGTGAGGAGCTCTGTATGCAAACCGAGGACCGGCGAGCGTTTTCAGATGGAACAGGATTAACTGATCCACATGGGTTAATTCGGTATGGAACTCCAAGATGGACAGGATCACAACTGTATCTGAACCCGGATAACTCCCATCTCAGGCTGCATGTTAACTGGCGGACAAAAGTAAAACATTTCATAACAAACTCTTTAGGAATGCACTATTTTGTAATTTAATGCATTTTTAAACACATATTAGTCAATAAAATGAAAAGAAACATTTTAGAAAGCTCATGCAGCACAGTTAAAAAGAATTAGTGTCTGATTTTTGTCTGAGTTTCACAGCATAAGAAGTATTATAATGCTACAGACTTATAAAATTTCCCTTGAGATCAATAACTATATATATATATATTTTTTAACCTACATGTTCAACAATGTATGTATCTATATCCAGTGGAAAAAAAATAAGTGCCGGTGCTTCCTTTATTGGAATGACAGTGTGCATATCGGTTTGCGTCAAGAAACTATTAAATGTTAATTTTGAAAATCTATAGCGAATGAGCCGGTAGGAGATATTGCTGATATTCACAATATACATTTCTTTTATAAAAGTGGCACAAATTTCAAAAAAATTGTTGGAAAGCAACGCTTGAGCCAACTCGCAGCATAACTTAGTGCACCCTGTGTGTAGCTGCAAGGGGCGTTATGAAAAATCGTGCACGATAACCATTATCTGCCGAGAGATTTGCCGAGCGATCCGGGATTATGAGGAGTATGGGGAGTGTCGATGCGCAAGAAAAAGTCCCAGCGCTGTGAAGAGCAAAACATAGAAGCGCCCATACTGTATACCGGTGAGTGCGTAAGTACCGACCCACTTCAAGCATCGCCTGCATCCAACTCTGCGCACACATCATCATTTACATTTTTTCCCTATTTCTGACAGGTGGTTTTCTCCAAAGTTTTAAAAAAACAGACACGCAACTATCAAAGCGCAGCTCGCTTGCTGGACATCGCCACTAGTTGCTGGAACACATTACTCGAGCAGTTGTCCGCAGAACGGAGAGCTGGACCTTTTAAAAAAAAAGGTCACTTAAAAGATGGAAAGCTGCCGGACCGAATTTGACCCTCCCATATTGTACAGCAGCTTAGTCCTCCCTGCCTCATGTTGGGCATTGCATTTCATAAACAGACCTCTGCGATACAAAGAAACAAAGGTCAGGTTTGTAAAGGACAAATTATTGCACTTAATTACTTTTTATTACTATTTTGCACAGTTCTTTTTCCATTACCGCCACACAATATCGGGTATAAATAATAAGTAATTTTGTAATTGCAACACATATCTATCAGTGGCAGCGATGACATGGAGCAAGTGAGCACAAAGCATACGGCCCGCGTTGTGGCTCTGGGCACGGTGCCGGCTGCATGCTAAATTAATTAGACTGGCAATCCGCCCGCTGCAAATTCACTTGTAACCTTCTTCCTGCACACCAAAGCATTTACTCGAGACATGCACGAATTTCTACAGTACGTGTGCTAAAAACAGTTAACAGCAAAAAAAATAAATAAATAAATAATAAATAAAATAAAGAAAGAAAGAAAAAATCAAATACAATTAATTTGTTACCGTGGAACCTGCTAAACAAGACGGAAATAAGCAGCGCGAGACCGATTTTGCTTGGAAGCCGATAAAGTGCTCTTTACAAAGCCAGGCTGGTTTCGCTTCGGAAGCACGGAGCAGAACCCAAAGGACTTGTTTAAAAAAATTTTTAAAAAAAGGGGCCACGCTCAATGGCGGGAGGCTCAATGGTGAACGGGAGGGAGGTCCGGGGGCCTGGCGCTCATTTTTCAACTCGTGAAAGAGACTTGTTTCAGCGTCTTGTTCTAGAAGTCATGTGTACGTCTCTTGGGTTAAAAAGGTACATGCATCATTCTGACCATTTGCGCCAGCTTTTGTTACCATTGCTATTTTAACCGTTAATAGCAAAAATGTTGGTTTCGAAAGGCATTCGAGCTAAAATTCATGACCTTAAATAAATAAATAAATAAATAAATAAATAAATAACTTCCGGACAATAGTAAATGCTGAGCATCTAATCTGTTCCTTAACTGTTTTCCCTCTTTGGAGTATTTCTGGCTATTAGACAGGCATGTTAGGTACACGGAGGACTTTGCATCTCGCAGTCTGACAACACGCAAAAGAGAACTGTG
The DNA here is from genome assembly GCA_018136845.1 of Heterotis niloticus. Lineage (NCBI taxonomy): Eukaryota > Metazoa > Chordata > Actinopteri > Osteoglossiformes > Osteoglossidae > Heterotis > Heterotis niloticus. Next base: position 30,004,951 of record CM030892.1, on the reverse strand, counting down.
CTCAGGGCAATCTCTCCATCTGCACATTGCCTTTAGCAAATGGTCCGTCGGGAGTGATTCAACATCGAGCATCACAGCACATGGTGACGCCAGTGTGACAAACTATGTGTGCCCATCCTGCAGTGGCACATCCGTGTTGAATCGCATGCCAAGACGGAACAAGATATCGCTGCTTCTTACTGGCTATTTATCACGTCTAGTCACTGCTCAACACTCATACCGAAGCTATGCTGACAGGATTTCATCCCTTTGAAATCACTAGCACCGAGTACTTATTTTAACACATTTCCATGTTTGACTGAAACTTGTCATTATGTGAAGCAAAAAAAAAACATTACATTTATTTTATTTGTAATATTTTCAGGACACCTTGTAATCCCAAAAGTAATCCCAAGAATAAAGAACAACTGTTGAAAACAATTTGTCTTTATGCTCATACATATGCCCCCCTGGTTCTAAAAGACGTTTTCCTGTTAGCTTTAGTTTTAAAGCTGTCCGGGCAATTCACTTGTTACATATATGGAGGTTTTGATATAGCCTGATCAGCCTTTACCCCTGAAATACAAGGGTAAAAAATAATAAATGCAGCACACAGTATGGGGCAACAGGTGGTGCAGGGGCGAAAGCTGACGCAAGTTTGAGCCTTAGCACATCCTGTACCCACCCTCGGGCAAGGTACTCACGGTAAAGTTACCCAGCTGTATAAACGGGGTAAATAACTGGATGAAGCCTAATATTTTAACATGCTTTGGATAAAAGCATCAACCCCCTCCCCACGCACCCACGCTGTACATCCCCACTTGATGTACTTTAATCTGTCAATAACTGGCACATCTAAAAAATTTTTCAGCATATAAATGAGCATTCAGCACAGACTTCTAGAATTGACCAATGAGGCAGGAAACTAATATCCGTCGAATATTTGGGCACAAAAAGGACATTTAAAAAAAGGCTTTGTTTCCAGCCAGAAGCAAACCAACCTCACGCACCCTACTGGTCTCATTTCTGCCACGGGCACAAAAATTACTTTAATATTAAGACCACATTCATACTTCTAAACACTGTAGTAAATGAGAGAGTAATAACATGAATAGTATGGGGCGGAAAAAGAAAAAAGCAAGCGGCTCGGCAGCAGCGTACGTTTCAGGTGGCCACAAGAAGACAGAAAGCACAGCTACGGTATGGTCAATATTTAATTTATAGCGTCAGCGGGATTCTTTTTCTGAAAAAAAGCCGACGTCTCCAAGGTTCTCCCGTCTGACTCCACCTTCCACAGGTGCACTCATACCCAAATCGCCCCTTTATTAAAGCTGACATGAAGCTTTTACTTTCCAAGACAGAAACTGATTCTTTTTTTTTTTTTTTAAATTCTTTCTTTACAGTACCGTTGTGTTGGACTAAAATGGTAATGGATCCGTTCAAATATTATCTGATCTGTCGTATGAAAAATGGCTCAACAGGAAAGCATGTAAGATGTCCCAACAGGCACTCCAAGAAACATCTGACAGGAAATTAAGTCTATGGCATTTCAAAATGCTCTATGCCATCTATCTCATCGCACCACCTTGTCTCTGCCTTTACAGTTATCGTGCCATTCCTCACAAGTTGCACTTTTGTGACTTATTGTCAAGATAAGCTCATTTAGGCTTGAAGATGTTACTGGAATAAGGAAAACAATATACTCCAATATTACACGTAATACCCTATTACGCTCCTTGGCTTATATTCTCAAAGTGCGGGAAAAGTCTGCATAACAGTAAGATCAGCATTTAATCACAGTAACAAGAACCCGACATTAAAATCTTATCGATTAAAATCAAAATCTCGTAAAATTTTATTCATTCAGCGAAGCTTTTCCGCAGAAAAAAGCCGAACTCGGAGCGCGCAAAAATATATTCGTCAATTTTACAGTTGATCGTTTTACAATTTTAATTCATTTATACACTTCACATTTAATGGGAGGGGAAACCAGGATAAGTATTTTGTCTGTCAATGACGGTTGAGGTTAGAAACATAAATTGAGATAAGTCATCAACGACAGTCAGAATATTTTGGCCTTTTTAGCGATGAGTTTTGAATACGTTCGCTGCCGTTGATGAAAACAATGATATAATGATAAATAATGACGATAAGCATTGACATGATCCGACGGTAACTCGCAACCTGCTGCGAGAGTTAACTCCCGAGTGTCGTTCATCTTTTTTGTAGCGTTTAACTCCTATTGTGTTACGGAGACCTGCTTATAATGTCATACGATCAAAGCTAACATTTCCAATTATTTGCCGGCATATTTTATTTTATTTTTTTCCTTCGTGAAAATGAGTGTCCTTTTCATTCCATAGAAAAATGTCGCTGCACGTTCTCCTCGTATTGGTGCTTCTTAGGGTCACTGCGAGAAGTAATGGTGGTACGACTCTGTCATTCATCTAATGAGACCAGAAGTGGTGAGAGAGGATGATGTTGTGTTTACCAGTAAAAAGGTGAGATTTATTATTCCATGGAGAGCTGTTGAAGTCTGCGACATGCAAGGCTGACGCAACCAAGGGCAACTGAACTTCTCAGAGACAAGCTACCAGCAGGCCTTGTGTCTTTAGCCGAGTGCAACTTTCCACTTTTCTGTGCTTAAAAAAAAATCAACACGCGGTGCATTTAGGACTAGGATGCTTTCCATGAATAAGTTGTGGATTTTTTTCCTTTTTTTTTTATAACAAAATATTTTACACATAGAAGGCGACCGTTGTTAATTACGGTTGCCATGAATGACTGACAGAGACAGCAGGTTTCGGGAAAAAAAAATGCCCAGCGTGCAGTAAGACGCCTCTGAATGATGCCATCGCACAGAAGCCTGTGTGTGTCGGGACTCCCTGCAGGGAGACGGGAGAGAGACTCATTCACTGCAAGATAGAAAGCGGATAAGCCTGGGACGCAGCCAGCTCTCTGCTTGGCTATCGGGGAGACGGGGCGACCGTTTCGCATTTTTCACCGCGTTCCTCTGTGCCGCCGACGTATTTCAGATGTCTTAAATAGGACATTTGTATAAACAGATATACGTTTGTGTTTGAAGCTGTATCTGTTTTCATGTCATCACAGCTGTGGCGCTCAGACTTCACGACACTTTGACATTCTCAGCGTGCGCGCAACACAAGGCTGGGAAGCAGTTATGTTTATTCATTTAGAGGATGCTTTTCTATAGCATAACTTTGAAAATGTTAGGTTTTTCTTACACTAAGCTACTTGCAATTACTTATCCGCTGGGTCATTTCTACTGTTGAAATTCAGAATCAGTACCATGCTCAAAGGTACAACAAATGGAGAGGAGATCTGACACCACAAACTTCCCATTGCAGGTTTCTAAACGTCCCTGCTGTTATCATGGGAATTTGGGAGCCATAAGTATTTGCATGTCTAAATGTGAAAACAGCCACTCTGTTTTACTAACTTAGTGGCGTCAGATAGCTAAAGCGCCCATCACTCATGACACGTGGCTTTGCGGGACAACCAGCCACCGAGACATTTAACAGCTACGGTTGCTATCAGTTATTTATTTACTGGGCCTCTCTTTTGTGTTCCCAACAATGCAATTCTAAGCAGAGAATACAGTGATTTACCCATTTATACAGCTGGGAAATTTTTACTGCATTCACAGTGAATACCTGGACATGGATGCTACAGAATAGGAGGTGGGATTCAAAGCCGAGGTCCTTTAACTGCTAAGCTACACTAAACACTCCTCCACCTGCTGCCAACAACCTTAAAATCACTTCCTCCACCACTTCAGACAGTTGCTACCCCAATGGAAAACCAGGAAGCAGCAGAGACCTCTCTGCTTTTCACCTACATTCAGTTTATATTTTTACCGTCATCTGGGAGCCGCTTCCTCCCTCCGCCCATCACCTTGGATTCACAGCGCACCGCCTGAAGAAGCTGAGAGTAAGCAGAGAGCTGACCGCGTCCACCATAAATAAGGAGAGCAGCCGGAATGGCACAGTTGGGCTGCAGGCCGGGGAATTCAGGTCAGTAATATGAAGCAACGTTGCAGTGCATAAATCTCCGTCAAATAAGAGGCATGGCAGCAGCGAGCTCCAGCTGCTCCTCAAGTTGTTAAGCATGTTTGCTCTGCGCCACATTGCCTGCCTAAGGCCCTCTCATAGACAGCCCACAGCCTTCTGACTGATGACTTTTATTTCACTGGAAAGAAAAAACAAAACAGATAGATGCCATACATAAACGGTATAAAAGCATCTGTGAAACCACAGTCATCTAAAAGTGAGCTTGCGAGAAGTTAAAAGTATCGCACACAATGTAACCTGTAATGTAAAATAATGACAATGTGACATCTAAGTCATCATCACAGAAGAAAACTTAAAAATTATCCACAGAACTGGGGGGGGGGCTGTTGACCGTTACATATTTGTCACATTTGGAGTAAAGCGAAAAACACAAATCATCGGTAAAATAAATTTATTAAATAATATTTAGATAATTTAGATAACTAAATGTTAACGTAATCTAAATTTGAGAAACGAGAACGAAAGAGACATTCAGATGACAAATTTTTAAAAGAATGTCCTATGAACAACTACACTGTAGATATTTGTAATGGTAAAAATGAAACATTGGCCCACATTCATTTCAAAAGAGTACCGCGTTGTTGTGCAATGCCGCTCAATTATTTGGTGGCAGTTCAGTTCTAACACAGCTTGTGTACCGATCTGAAACTCACTAATGCACATAAGGCATATCAAAAAATTGCAAGACCACATACAGAGAGAACATAAGGACCTGATGTTTTATTCCGGTTGCCATTTCACCAATAAACTTTGATAGTAAACACTAGTTTGGGTCCTCCATAAACATCAAATCAAACACCACTGGGCCAACAGTGCTGACATAACAGCTGCTCATGGTGCTGAGTCTGAGTCAGACTGAGAGAAAGATGATTTACTGCCACTTGCCCTAATAATAGACCAGCAATTTCTACTCACTGACCAAAAGAAATGTGTCACCTTGCTATCTGAAGGTTCTCAAACTCAGTCCTGTTAGCTTTAATACCCATCGCAGTACTTTACAACTAGAATCGGTTTAACTGGCCAAGCTTGTTCAAACATACTGGGACTTGGCTTGGAACGTACCAGTAGCATCACCTTGTGCTGTAAAAAAGACTGATGAAATGAATACCATTGATGTGATAGCATTGCAAGTCACAATGGACTAAGGTAGCGGCTAAATAAATGAATACCAGACAAAAAAACGGCATCTGAAAGCTGAAACGTTGTAGTTCGCTGTCTGACCGGCAGAGGCGCCCCACTCCAAACCCTAATTGACTGTGCAGGAGCCAATGTTGCAAAACCAGACTGTTTTCCCGTCTTCCAGGTCTGTTAATCTGCACACCAGGAGAGGAGACGGAGACACTGCTCTTGTTTCAGACTCACCCCGATGACACGGACCCTGCTATTTTGCACCTGGCTTGTGAACGGCATCACAGTTGAGGACAATAATGAAGGGCAGCGCTGGCTGATGGCCACACCAACCATAAGTTAACCGTTTTTTGTTTTTTTTTTTTTTTTAACAGCAAATTTGTTTAAAAAGAATGCTCCAGGAAAATTAGCATAACCATGACAACCATCAGGATGGCCACCCAGAATTCCGTGATGGGGAAGCGGGTTAGTGAGCGGTCATAAGAGACACCCGCGATCATATTACTCTGTGGAACTACAGAGGACCTCCAAGAAAATGTACAGAAAGACAAATTACCGATATTATGTTTATCGTCGTATTGACCGGATCACCCAAAACTTTTAAGCTTAAGACACATCTGACTGACAAGATTAAAAAACCAAATCAAAGCTTAATATGCATTACACTTTTTATCCATTTCACACAGGAAAAAAGGCACTCTCATTCAAATAAAAAGGCATTTTTGTTGGAACGCAATTTAATCATTTGGCAATAAACAAACCGATCCCCAAGTATTCTTGGAGTGATTTCGGATTTTTTATTTTTTTTTTTTTAAATCTGCACATGAACATTTCGGCACTCACAGTCGGGTTAATTTACACCCAGAAGGTGAAACGCTTATTAGTCAAACAATTGGAAGTAATAATAATGTCAGTGAGGAGGAAAGAAAGAAAAGGCGTTGGGAAGATGAACAAAACGGCAAGGAACAAAGGAAGACTATTAGATTTTAAATTTAACAGGTAAATCAGATCAATAGCTGTAGTGACTAAGCTGTAAGAATATGTGCCCACAGCTAAATGTTAAAATGATTATTAGAAACATTTGTTTGGCTGCATGTGTTACACCAAATAACTGCCAATAAACACTCCCTTAATGGCAGAGGAGAATACGACAGACTAGGTTTTTTGTTCTTTTTAAAATTATTTCATTCCACCAGAAGCCTTCATCACAAGTAAAGGCGTTATCAAATGAAATCATGCCATGTCCAAACCACAATCCACACCTTGAAGAAATACAAATGGCTTCCATTACATGAAATAAACTGCAACCGTCACATATGCACTGAAGACGTTCAGTATTATTTTACAAACATTGCATGAGATGTACATTTCATTGATGGAAGCTCTACGAAAAGTAAAGGCGGCACATTGATCTTCTGCCCTCCATCACACTGCTGCCTGTCTCTCAAAGCCACATAAAAACAGCGAGGGTCTCCAAAAGCTCGTAAGGCTCTGGCTACCGGAACACAACCTGGATCCACCATCATTCCCTCACAATGTTGTGGACTGCTCCCATTTCAAAATCCGGAAGTACACGTCTTATTAAATGAAGGATGTCTTTTCGCTAAACATAAAGATCACCTCGAGCTGGCCAGCTTTCAAGCATGTTGGACAAGCACATGTCAGTTGTCATGGAAACAGAACTCTTTATTAAACTGAATAGGGAAATCAGAACATAATACTTTTAATTACATAACCCACCTTCAAGAAACAATGGCCAAACACAAGGCGCAGCCGAAAGCCCCGTTTACTTCATCGGCGTTCTGAATGGCGTGCGGTTTGAAAGCGCATGCTAAACCGCGCTTGGTTAACTAGCAAGTCGATAAAGCAATAAACCGCCAAAGACAAACGGGGTAATAAGCTGGACCTCCCTTGTTTGCAGATGTTCATCTCCTGGGTTTAACCAGCTTCAAGAGTCACTAGAAGTGTCGCATCGCGAAGAGTCACGGCACTCATTAATCATCTCCATGGATACATACAGTGCATCGCCAAGCAATAACTGAAAGACGTGCCTAAAGGACGAAGCACGTCTGGTCTTCTCAATGCTTCTCTGTCCGAGAAAAGAGCAGCAAAACTCAAATCGTTCACGTCTCCCACACCAAGGTCCCACTTATTCCTTTTTGAGACCTTCACAACGCCATGGGTTGTCTTGCCATTTAGCGGCCTTAAAAGCACATGCTTGTAAGCAGCTAAGCGGTTAAGGTTTCTCCAACAACCATCACATGGTAGCAGTTACGGTAAGATGGATACACGAGGGAGGTTGCTCCCTGAACCGTTGAATGGCGGCTTTGGTTTCATACCTTACTTTGGAAGTGAAGCCAAGGAGGGTAAACAAATCATGCTGGGTTAGGTGGTGCGATTTTAAAAGTTCTGCTAGAGAAATAATCCATCAACTCAATGTTCTGTTTCTCAGTCAGTACGAAAATCTTCCCTGAATACGTTCTTCTCTTTGTTTTTCAACCCCAACCCTTTAACATGACCGGCGCCCCCTAACCAGCTCTGCAGTAAGCCGTCTGCGAGGAGTCACGTTCTCTTCTTCTATGACTTCTGCAGATGAAATGGAACACTTCCTCACCAGTACACAATAATTTTAGTTTTTCTAACATCTGACAGTCAACACTGAATGAGCATTCGCATGCACGACGTTCAAAATATTTGCATACAAATAAGACCCAAAGGCAACAAAATTCACAAATTGCTGTGAGATTAGAATGCTGGCATAGTCATAAAATCTGACCTAAATAATTTTTCCGGCATTATGAACCAAATTCGGAAGCTCCAGCCATAACAATGATGTCCTGCAACCTTAACCAATCTGATCATAGCTCCGGAGTTCATTTTTGGAATATCTTACTGAAGGTGGGGAGGGGGGCGTAATAAAAGTATGACGCTTATCGCAGAAATGCAAGACCTTCCAGTAGCGACTAGTTGAAAGTTATCACAGGGACAGAGGACAGTGCACAAAGTCTTTCAGCAGAGCCAGATTAAAGCACAGCGAGGGACCTCGGGAGCTCATGAAACGGCATTTACCCTGAGCCAGCAATACGTATAGAAATAAAAACAAAACTAAAAAAAAAAACAGCCACTATATACCCACTGCAGCCTAATGTAGGCCAACCACTGGATCAGACCCTTCAGCACAGTCCCTACAGTCCTACCAAATATGGAGAACAGCATCTGGTACAGATATTCAAAATGCACTCCATAATATTTCTGCATAATCATCAAGGGTAAGTACCTTCAAAGATGCTATATAAGCAATACACTTATGTTACTTCGAGAAACATTCATCACCCTGGTGGACAGAGGTCATAGTACAGGGCACCAAAGGATAAAGTATCGTCTTCTAGTTTTTGTTTTTTTTTTTTTTTGTTCACAGTGTTGTTTTGGAAATAAATTCTGCTCTATGTGAGTGTGTGCACCTGTTATACCCGATTTCATCCATCTATCCTTCATCCTTAACCGCAGTCCAGAGCCTACCGAGGAATCACTGGGTCTTAAGCTACGAACCTATATCCTGGAAGACATGGCAATCCATCACAAGGTGGCCACACACACCCACACACTACAGGGAACATGGAGTGATCAATTAACCTGAAACATATCTTTGGACTGTTGGTTAACCAGAGCACCCAGAGGAATCAGCAGTACTCACTGGGGCACCATGTCAACAGCCAGTATCAACAGCTTGTACATTTGCTAAAATGCTCTCTTTACAGCAGCACAGGTGCAAATCTTTACTCACTGTAGGCTATACCGTATGTACCATGGGGATAAATACATGTACACTTTGTCATTCGGCCAACAGCAAAAACTCAAAATTCATCTAACAATTACACAAAAATCGCAAAAGGACACTTTTTCCTCCAAGTCAGTTAGTAAACTGCTGTGTCAAGAATTAAAACTAAAAACAAAAGCATTAACCTGAAGTAACAGTGATTTAATTTATTTTGCGTCATTTGCTGTCATCATTTGTCCATAATAAATACATTAGGCCTGGAAACATTGCAAACAGTGCTTTCTTAGTGTTACAACAGCTTGTGTCTCAGGGTGACTTTGTGTTTAAATAAATTAATGAATTAGGAACACATGAAGACACATGTGGGCCACCTGGGTGCACCGCGGGTGTAAATGAGGAGGTTACTGTCAGTGTCCAGCGTGTTACCTGTTAGACAGCAGAATCAATTAAGAAAACATGGACACGCTCATGTGTGTCCCCACGGGTGTTTGCCAACAGTGTAAATGAGGAGGAGATAGTCACTGTCCAGGATTTTAACTGTTAGACACCAGACTGCAATGACACCTCTAACAAGGATGGTGTACTACACACAAACTAGCACCGTACTGTCCAAAGCCATCTCGACTGTTTAAGCGGAATAGTGTGAATAATGGGTGACATTATTCTGCCATAGCGAATGAACGAGTGCGTGTGACTGTCCTGCAATCCACGGCACACCCTGCTCCGTGCCCTTTGCTTCTGGGACAGATTCGGGACGGCCACGACCCTATGCTAGGACAAGCGTGTGTCAATTACAGAGGGACCTAAACCACGCTGCGTACGCTTGTCCACCGGTTTCCTTCCGCCCTGTAAGCAGCAATACCAATTGTTTTATTGACTGGCTCCTAATTCACCACAGATCGAAGCGGCTTAAGCTCATTGCCGAGGAACATTAAGACAAATACGCGTGCACAAGGAAGGGAGTTTAAGCAAAAGGATCCTAATGACTGCTCTCGAGACGATCTTCCGCTCCGCTTGAGAATCTGGCGTCACCCTCCGAGACAGCAACCTGAGACGCGGTGACAGTTCACTTAAGCCTTGCCGCCACTTTAACTGGCACGCGGAGGTCCGCAGGAACCCAAGGTACTTAGAAAAATTGCGTACAATGAGCGCCGCGCGCATGAATAAGAGATGAGCTGGAAGTGTTTTCGCACACTTGTTTATACATTTTCTTAGCCAGTTTTCAGATCTTCCTTCCCTAATTTGAACTTCCATAATCCACGATTCCAGCAGCGGCGAAACGCTGAAACCGTTCGATTCCCTTCGCCAATGACCTGCGGGCATTCTGTTCTGAAGTCTGTCTTTCCACTTCACGCGCGCCTTTTTCTTACATCTCTGACCTTTGTTTAACGCGAGATCCATCACTTTATGCAACGAATCCGCGTGGAGAAATATGCAGCGTGTCGACGATAGCGAATACAATTTTTTAAAAATACCCAGTAAGACTCATCACTATGAAAGGCTAAAAAATAAAGGAGAAAAAATGAACAGGCAAAATAAGGTTAATGAAGTAAGAAAGGAGCGTTCTGTCTGACATTAAAGCGATGTAGCATGACAGACTCATTACATGAGATACATGGATCGATACCTGACAGGTTCGAGAGTCCCCAAGCATGCGAGACAGCAAAGATCCTCGCTCAGCACTGACACACCGTCCCACGTGCACGTATCTGTGCTTCAACGTATCTGCGCGTTTCTGCCTTTGTTTGTGTTCACGGAGGGGGGCCGGGGTTGCTGCTAGGGTTCCGTGGACAAGCATTTCCAGCCGAAACACTTGACATTTTAAAAAGCCCTCCAGAAATACCGGCTGCAATAATACATCTGTATTGGAAAGCAGAGGAAGAGAGGGTGGAAAAAAATACTATGAATCAGACTTAAGTGGCTTTAACTCTGCACGACTGACATTTGGGTTGAGAGGAGTGAGAATTTGTTGATACTCATTCCCCTTGCTTGCGTGCCTTGTCCCTCACTAATTCAGTTAAATGTGACAGGAAGATCACTTCAGGTGACTCACATCATAACCTGCAACTACATGCAGGAACCACATGCAGACAAAACTAGCTCTCCATCTAATGCCACGGTGCAGCATCAGTGAGGCTGACAAGAAAATGATCAAATGCAGGAGCTGATCATAAAAATAGCATCTGTGTGTGTGTGTGTGTGTGTGTGTGTGTGTAGGCAGCAGGTGGAATAATGATGAGATCCATCACCAGCCCAAGTAAGTCCTACCAGGACAGTCAAAGAACCCAGAAAATCAAATTATTTAGCTTCATAAATGGGTAACTCGCACTACGCAGCTCAGTTCCATTCCTAAACATTGCAAGTCAGCCTAGTGAAAAGGCATATTACCTAAATAAATAATGTAAAATAAATGTATGACATTCCATATTTGAGATTCATTATGCACAAATATAACAATAAATAAATGTCAATTATAGTCTTTCCAGATAAACAGCCCGTGCTTAGCGACTATGCGCTTGGATCAAACTATGTGAGTGACTCAAAGAGCAGGGCTGTCGCCAATGAAAATGACTATTTGTCTGCTCTCGGCGGTGTATTGGCAATCTATAATCTATTCCCTCACATTACCATCTGATACGGCTCTAGAATTCATTTACTCTCATTAAGTCCCGATTTGTTCATTACGGCAATAAGCTGTTATTCCCTACCAGAATATTTAAGTCTCGATAAATTATTTTTTGAGAAATGCATTTCGCGATTCAATAACGCCTTCGCTAATGTACAGCCATTAAGCCATTAGCTTATTTTCTTTACTTTTTGCGTTGCTCCCGGATTAAAGCAAAAATATCTGAAAACTTTGCTCAAGTTCTGACCTTGTTTGCACGAATATTGTCAAGCCCAACTATCATTTTTAACTGACTACGAACACCGGGAATCTTTCATCCTTCATTGGGGGCAATGTCATGTCAGCAGGATTAGTGAGGTAAGCGTGACCAGGTGCGTTTTGTTTCCGAACACGAAAGAAAACCGGCGTGTTTTTCTAAGCCGTCATCCGTGTGCCTGATCGATCTGCATACGAAACAAGTCAGCATCCCGCTTATGCATGAAACTAATACCTTGGAGATGCGGCGCTGGAGGAATTTCAAAGACGACGCACGTCGCTCTCGATGGCGCGCCGCTAGTCAATAGCGTTCCCTCTTTGTCTCCACGACGATGCTGCCGTTACGACGTCCGACTCGACGGTACGGGCCCGAGGCGCGCGGTCCTCGCAACTTACGCTTTGCTGGAAAGCCTCACTTCAAAAACACATTAAAGCATGATCAATACCCTTGGTGTCTTGCTAATTTTAACATGCTATAGAGGACTTGGATCGGGTGGAGGTAGGTGGTGGGGACAGCAGGCGGGCGGGAATGGAGAACCCCTCCTGTGACTAACCACAGGAATCCCTCTCAGCTTACATAATTAACTATGCTTCGTGCAAACCTGATTATCCAAGGCATTAGAGAAATAATCTCAGCAGGAGCCCTCATCGCTGCTCTATCTCCCCGGACAAGCATTGATCTGATAAGCTGTCCACTGGCATATTAGTCATAAGATGTGCACAACGTGCTCGGTTAATAATTCACCCATTATGTTTCATTTCTGCACCGGGGTTGATACCATCTTACTACAAAGAAGCTGTTTCACCTAAAGACCGCAGACAACCAGTAAGTGGGCCCTGTCAACGCTTCAGCCACTTGACCTGACATTTTCCACATACTAATATTGGGTTTGAGAAACGCTCACGCTTACGTGCGGCCAAACCTCAAGCGCACGTACAGTCTAAAAAGCCAGAACGCTACAGCCATTTTGCATTCAAATGCACAATGAACCTAAAGTTGACGAAGGACTAATATTTATACAATTTTTGGTTTCGACATCGATGTGATGGAATGAGCTCCGGCTCTCCCTCAGAACTGCTGGATCCCTTGCAGCCCTCAAAATGCATCCTTTTTATACCCACTTCTCTCCCGAGCCCCCCAGAGATCCATAAATTTGCATAGATTTGCACCAAAATCTCTCGCTATAACCTTCGCATTTTTTTTTTTTTTACCCAACTCAATTCTAGAGGAAGCTATTTGTGTAATGCGTACAGGCAAAAACTGCAGCACTGGACAAATTAACTGCTTTGCACTCACGTGGCTGTATTTATAGCTCTTTGCCTGTCATTTAAAGGGCTCTTTGCCTCCCCCCCCCCACTCGGAATTGTAAGTCACTTCGGAGAAAAGCATCTGCCAAATGAATAAATGCAACAGCATAGCCTTTCAGTCCCCACAAGGCTAACAGGAGCCATTTTCAACATTTTCAGAGGCAAATATTGTGCAGCACAGACATGGCAGATACACCATCGGCAGAAAAGTGAGACTGCAGGGCATCAAATGACGGGAAACAGCGGCAAACACAAGGGGCTCAAAATTGTAACGGAACAGGTGAGCTTTTACCCGTGGACCTTCAACAAGCTCCCATTCCTCAAATCTACAAGTTTCCAGAGTAGGACTTCTGGGAAAGTTTAAACAGTGTAAATAGCCATTTTGCACAAAATGCAGAAGAGTATGCTTTTAAAGCCGCAACAACATTTTGCAAGCACCTCTGGCGGCCGCTGATAGTCCATGAAATGTACGCAATAATGAAAGGGGAACATAAGTGCATCACCCTGCCTGATGGAAACCATGGAAATTTGAGATCTTCTCTACAGTATATGAAAGAATTCCAGATCATTTTCTACAACTCTTCAAACATTAACTGCAGTCTCAATTCTGCCCATTTCAGGTGATAAAAATAAGCAAAAAAAAATACTTTTAAGTAACAAAAACTTCGTTTAGCATTTATCTTTTTTTTTTTTTTATTACACAAGTTTGTTTTCATGAATGTCAATGGCTTTCCGTTAGCAATTTAAGAATTATGACGGCTTGATATTGAACTTTTGAAAAGCAACTGTGTGTCTAAAGGTGACAGTTTGGTTATTTTGCTCCAGTAACACAGTTTCTTCAACTACTATATGAAAAGCAAATACAAAATTTGTAGATTTCTCCGAAATTAAAGGGTTCCACTTTCTGAAGTTCCTACTTTAATACAAATGAGATCTGTGTACGTGGTTAAATGCACGCTCTCCACCACATATAAACACCTTAAAAGCAACAGAAATTGTTAAAATCATACACCATTAAATGAAACAGCAGATTTGAAGAGTCAACCTCCGAAAGTGGGGAAAAAGCAAGCAGTTATTTAAAGTCAGAATAATTTTATATTTTCACACATTTTAAAATTTGCATTGCTGCCAAAACAAGTTTATTCATTCAATAGAAAGTAGAATAGCGCTTTTTCATCGCTCGGTTCAACAAATATGAAACCAAATCTGCTGAACCTACTGTGTATTAATCTAGAAACTGTCACATTTTCCCATCTGGTAATTAAGAGTTTATGATATATCCTTCAACTCTTATTCAAATTTTTTTATTCATATGCTACAAAATTCTCTCCCAACTACGGAAGCCTTTGCAACCACCCTGGAACCCCCAGTTGGAGATTATTACATTATCTTTCCCAGCAGCACCCAGCTATCTCCCACTGATATGACATATATTGACACGTTCCTTGTCACATAAACTCTTTGGGCTTGAACAGATTGTTTATGTCTCAAAGGACCCCCTCTGGTGACTTGAGAAGGGGTGGGGTGGGGGGGGGGCAGCACATTTGGAATATCAGACACCTGCTGTTCTCATAATTACAGAATTCAGTGAGCTTCAGGGACGAAGTCCCGCCATCATTCCCACCGCATCAGTGTGACTCACGTATGGAAGTCTTCGAAATTTATTTCCCAGCTCAGTGCGGTATGAAGAGGGGCGCCACACCGCTCTGCATATCGGGGAACAGTAATCATGTGATAGCAAAGGCTCACAGGGGTATCTGCTGAGGAGCAGATGCCCGCCGATGGTGGCCTCTTCTTGACTTCTGAGCCTTCAGGAAAGATTAAGTTGTTTTGGTCATCCAACGGTCCAGTTTTTATCGCCGGCAATGATGGCACCCCCCCCACATGACACATACATGCACAGCGTGAGAAATATTTCAAGTTCGCCGTGCGAACGTGTCTTATTTTACGTTCAACTGAAAATGCACAAACATCATAACTAAGCAATGACACATTCGCATTAAGCAGTCCCGCTCCCTGTGCTGATACCTGTTCAAACTTCCTACAAAAATGAAAACTCATCTTCCAGACTGTTGGCAGTTCAGCTTTTTGTGTCCTTTTAATATTAACAGCTTTGCTCACAAGTGTAAATTTGCGATGGAATAAGAAGAAAAGTAAGCAGACTGAGCCCACCACAGTTTATACATCTCAAAAAAGTCATATGTCAGAGAAAAGAGGACAGACTCATTTATTTTTACTTTTTTTTAACCTATTCAACCAAATTAACATACAGGCACACACATCCTGTCACCAGCCTGCATAATTCTGCATAATTCCATTCATCTACTGTATGACCAAAAAAAGACCAATATTACCTCCTTGCTGCACGATTTTAACCGCAAACAGAAAGCTTTAAAACATCCAGCTTAGACTGATGAACTTAGATTCAGCTAGTGTTGCCATGACAACTATGCCACCAGGTGTGGCCACAGCCAGAGACAGGTAACAGGTCCTCAAGAGGCAACGCTCTCTTCTTTACAACCCGCTAGCTTCCAGCTTCTCCAGGGTCTCCGGCTTCATGCTACAGCGTGTACTGCAGGTGCTTTTACCGCTCAGATTTACTGTGTACACATTATTTAACAACAACTACAGACACCTTTGGGGCTGCACAATATTTCCAAAAGGCCGTGGCTTAACTGTATCACCCCGGGCTGGCAATAAAGTATCTTTAAAAATGGGGTAAAGTCATCAGCAGAATAGAAACTCAAAAAAGGAGGAATGGTTTTTCCCCTTGAAGGCAGATTAGAAACCAGTTTTTTTTTTTTATTTGCAATTCTATTTATGTATTTTTATGGTATTCTGCTTTGTAATTATTATCACATCCACAGAGAAATGGTTGTGATGGGATATAGGATCCTTCACCCAAGGCTACTTACAAGAGTCACAGGTAGACTGTACTTTACTACCTTAGGATCTGCACCAAGACTAAGACCTTTCCATGTAATAGGTTTGTGCCTCCAAGCAAATTGCTCGCTCCTCCAGTACACCTAGTTACACAACTCCAAGCAACAAAACAACCAGGACCAACAAATCGGATTGATTTTGCTGTGATTTGTGCGTAACAACTGTGCTACCGTTCAAACCGTGAACGGTGTACTGTTATTTCTCTCCGTATTCTCAGAACCGAGCACTGAAACACACAAACAATGAAAACACACATAAACTGTATGCTGGGGGGAGAGAGAGAAGGTCCTGCTGGGTCAATATGAGCAAAGAACACGAGCTGGGCTATCACTATCCAACTTGCAGGGTTCAGCCAATTATTATTTGTTTTGCTGCTATGTACTACAATATTTCTGAGTGTTATGTCTGAATCATTCGCAGAAGGATCATAGAGAACACCGCATTCTTAAAATTATTATGTTTTTAAGAACATAACCGTCGCACGAGGTCATCTCTATGTCCCAGGAAGCTGAGTTGCAACCCAGTGTGTGTCCTGTCCTTAATGGACACAGAACGGGTTATTTTTAACTCAGCATTTTGAGGGTGTATAGCCATACATTTGTCACAAAGGGATGACATGTGTCGCCAACGCACCGTGAGCACTAACCAAACGGTTCATTTTGAAAAAGGCCTTGAAACTGAAGGGTGTCTGAAATTTTACTGACAGGTTCCATTGACTTTCTGGAACAGCTTCTTATGTGGAAGCCACTTTTCTTTGGTTATCTAGCACTCACACTCAGAACACTGACAGCCAAAATGGTGTAGGGCACAAGAAATGGACAAAAGGCTTATGGCAAATTCCAAAATGATCACAATGAAGAACTGTACTTTTCAGATAACATGTTCTCTGTGCAGTACTACTGGGTCCTAAAATGAATGCTACTGGGTTCAGTCAGTTGATTTTATAGCATGCCCTTTACAATGGGAACATACAGTGCTAAACAAAGCCACTAAGAAACATCAAATGTTACAGTTATAGCTAGTAACAATTTCAATATACAATTATAGTTAGAACTAAAGTTTAGTACAGGAAATGCCAGTTGAGGAGCGGAAAACAAAAAGCTTCCAAATTCAAAGAAAGACAGGAAAACGCAGTAGATCTCCGGTGGTCAAAGTAGTAGAGGCCGCCCACCCTTCCTGCACATTCTAATTGGATGGCAGGGTACATGCATGCTACAGCATATGGCTAAAACAAAAAGAGCTATATGGTTGGCTAAGCTATAGTCTAAGACAGCGGTCCCCAAGCAGCGGACCGCGGACCGGTACTGGGCCGTGGATCATTTGGTGCTGGGTGGCACAGAAAGAATAAAAAAAACTTTTTATTTTCATTTTATTTCCGTTTTATTGACTATCGGAGTCTGCGGGGTGTTTTATTTTGAAAAATCTATTAAAACCAAGGCTGAATATCCCGAGATCGCTACAAAAGCACTGAAAACCCAGCTTCAATTTCCAGCGTCTTATCTTTGTGAAGCGGGGTTTTCTGCAGTGACAGCAACCAAAACGAAATTACGGAGTAGATCGGACATAAGGAACGCAATCCGGGTGTCGTTGTCTCCCATCACCCCTAGATGGGACCATCTCATTGCAGGGAAACAAGCTCAGGGCTGCCACTGATTCTGCGTTACGGTCGGTTGTATTTATTATGCCCTTTATTATGCTTTCTTATGCGCGCGTGATGGCCGGTCCGTGGAAAATTGTCTTTGATGAAAGCGGTCCGTGGTGCAAAAAAGGTTGGAGACCGCTGGTCTAAGGAAGCTAAATCGCTTGTCATACACAGAAAAACATCCATAGGATATTTTACCTTCAGTTAAAGGGGGCAGTGTTTTTATAACTGGTAATGAAACACAATGAATAATTTAGAGGACTGCTCAAGAGAAATGTCCCAGAGAGAGATGGCAAAGGGGTTGCTTTCTTTTGCCGAAATTTTACCTCTAAAAGAGGTGTCACTCGGACTGGAAAAAATAAACCAGCAGTGATTTGAGCAGAACCACAATAACATTTCAATATGTTATAAATGCCATCACAAGGAACAGTCAAAGTGTTACTGAGGTGACAAACACCACACGTCTACTGAAAACATGCCATTTTGAAATTATGCAGCCCAAGACTGCACTTAAAGCTGCAATTTTTGTTTCACTATGTTTCAAGCTACAAGACTGTGAGCATCACAGAGAAAATTCATTTTATATGTAAATATGAAGCCTACCTGATGTAGATTGTCATATTATTCACATATTTACTCTATAATGGATACCATGTAGTGCATTTGCTGGCTGTACAGTTATTTTCCCCATTTTGAAGAGAGTCTGTGAAATATTTAATTCATCTTTTAGCCTGGACTGTTTTTAAGGGAATACATGACGCTCTTTAAGGAGAGTCACCAGTTTAATAAAGTGGTTTTATGAGAGTGGATCAAGATGTACAGTGTAAAGATAATTTTAGGCTAGCGTTGAATATTTCAAGTGTGTCTATGGAAGCTACCCAAATAAAGAATTGCCATTATTTTTTTCTGTGTCAACATGTTCAAAGGTTACATTAAATTGTCTGACTGTGGGTCTCTTACGGACTTACTATGTGTATTTACGCAACCAATTTTGACATTCAAGTGGGCAAGTGGGGAATTACTTTATGGATAAGCAAATGCCTCTCAATAATTCAGATATAAAATACAACAAAATTTTATTTTATTAATTGTGAGGGACCTCTCCCAGCAGGGCATCTCTCATGTCTGTGGCAACACACAGCTACCTTTACAAAACCACCACAACTCTGTCAGCATTCACACAATATCACAACCCTGTGTCTGTGAGGGCACGGCCAGACTGCCGCTTTCTGGCATTACTTCCTGTCTCCGTGTTGCTAAACTTGCTAGCTTAATAGTCCTTCGTTGGACGGTAGCATCATCTCACGGGGGAAGGGCCAACATGCTTTTCCCTTTCTAAACTTCTACTGTTGGCACTATATTAGTTTTATTTGACCTCATTATGTTTTAGGAGTTAAATGAATGCATGCCAGTGCATTTGGTGTTCAAACTTCTGTATTTAGGTATGGTCATGATAATTCTTGAAAATGTTATGATTCATGGGGGTAGATTGTGATTTACAAGGAAACCCTTAGTACAAGAGAGTGTGAGGTGTATGAAGGTAGTGTGTGAAAGCCTTCAAGTGGAAATTTTGCAGTCGTACAGCCTTCGGGTTTTATCTCAGGAATCCAACTGCGTCGACCTGAAAATACTCTAAACAGTTCAGCTCTTGGCACAGGATTATTGCAATCTTACGTCTGCAATGCATGTCTGTGCCTCTGAGTTCGCCATTCAAGACACCTGAGGGCCCAACACACTCTCTGGAAAAACTTCATTCAGTGTTGCATTAATGTTTAGTGTCCACAATACCATAAATTGGTTTCAAGCTCTCAAAATTCTGCTGAAGATTTGAAACAAAGCCTCTACATTGTTATATTATTAGGCATTACTTTCATTAATGATGACTTCTGTCTTGAAAGAAATTTGAGTTTTCAAAAGTTTTAATTTATTTATAAATGTTTAAGCTGAAAAAAATTAAAATGGAGCTAAAACATACAATTTGATGGATGAGGAAAAAGAGATGGTATCATTACAGAACAAAGCCTGTGGATTGATATATGTCTAATATTCCCAATTTATATACCCAGCACAGGGGAATATATAATTTGTCCGTTGAAAACATAAATAGGATCTCTCCCTCACACACACACACACACACACACACTTATTTCTTCATATGTTACAGCACAAGCTGTTTCATGGCAGCAGCCATTGAAAAATCTATTCGACTACAGACATCTGGGAACCATAATGACTCTGCACCTGCCTCTCACAGCCATCTCACCACAAGACTGGAAGACTTCTCTCATCTGAGCAAAGTGAAACCACTGTTCCTTATCCTATAGCATTTTTATATTCTATTCTGTAAATTACAAATCTCTTTTGGATTCTGCTCATTCTTGTTTCTCAAAGGAATTTGAGGGACTAATTTAAGTGTTTCGTTGCCCGTTTGTGTTGCTGTTCAGACAGTGCATTAGAGTATGGACATTAAGTTGTTTAGACAGCATTGCCTAAAATCACGGACGTCCCCGAACCAAAAGAATGCAACTTTACACGTAAAAAGACGATAAAATCAAGAGGAAAAAAACATGGATGTTCTAATAGTCCAGCCTATATCTAAAAACTGCATTTTGCAAGGCAATAGTAGCTAACACCATTTAGTCAGGACAGCGGTGCAGCGGATGGTTCTGCTGTCTCACAGCACCTGGACAGTGCGACTAGAATGTGATTCAATCCCTACTACGCTGTTTTTTAGTACTCTCCCCTGGGTTTGTGTGGGTTTCTTCCAGATGCTCCAATTTCCTCTCAAATCTATGTGTTTCAAGTGAACTGGTGATTCTAAAATGCCCATAATGTGTATGTGCTACACCACCCTGCTGTATAAATAAAAGGTAAGATTACTGCAGCGTATCTACCACCTGTGAGTCACCTCAAATAAAGATGTTACCCAAATAGTACCTAATACTCACCGTAAGTCACTTTGTAGAAAGTATCTGCTAAATAAATAAACATCCATGGTACAATACAGCTTTGCAGAAAAACGGTAGGGTTAAAAATCGCTGCCAGGTAAATGACCTGTTTTATACATTCATTCTGTTTGTAAGGCATTGAGTTGCACAACTGGATTTTTTTTTATATGAAAAGTACACGTTAGGAAAACAACTATGGACAATGCATTGTGCTATGGGGCATGAAACCCCTGGTCAAGGAAGCAAGAAAGAAACCATTATTACTAAAAAAAATAATAATAATAATAAAATAAAAATAAATAAATAATAATAATAATAATAAAAAAACCACCAAATACTACAGGGACTCTCTGGGGAAGATGTGCAACACATTAATATCTTTTTTAGACAGAAAAAAGCTGTTTTGCTCTACAACATTTCCCAATTATGATCATTTCAGTATATTATATATAAACAGCATATACATGCAATATGTGTGTGTGTGTGTGTGTGTGTGTGTGTGTGTGTGTGTGTGTGTGTTCATCTACGTAGGGTGTGGTGCGTCTTGGAAGAACTCCACGATCGACTGAAGAAGTGTGTGTGTGTGTGTGTGTGTGTTCTCGTCGTCACGCACGGATGTGTTGGATTGCGCCGTATTCATTACGCAGGTATCTCTTCACAGTGCCACCAGGCGTCAGGTGAGCAAAGACCGGCCACCGCACACCATTTCCCCCTAAATACCCCCCATAAGGCTACACCCCCCTTCAAAAAAAAAAAAAAAAACCCGAGACGCGAATACGATCCGTAACACTGCTACCCATGCAAAGCACTCCAGGATCCGCTTTTCAACAACCGAGATCCGCTATTCCGACACACACATACACACACACACACCCGCGCATGGTGTTACACGTTGAAGATTTTGATGCTGTAAATATCAGTTGCTGCATTAAGACTGAGAAGACAACTTGAGCATCGCCTGAGATTCTTCCAGCGTGGTGAAGATAAATCAATGGTGTTTTTTTGTACCATTTTCCTGCCTTTTAACACAAATAAAATATTTTACATAAACCCCCGCCCCTCCAAACGCATCCAACTAAGCCCGGAAACGCTGTAGGCTTCGGACAGGTATTCACCACAGCATCCATGGTCCATGAAAGAGGAATATGCGTTGGCTGCCTCATGAGTAGCTCGTTTTTTTATTGCTAAGTGGTTTTGTTTGCTATCAAGATGTTCATGTCAAGGACCTAAAGAAGCCCGTGCGTGACAAGGATGCCCGTCAGTCTTATCCATATAAGGGGGTGGCGGGGGGGTCACGTCAACTACGACATAAACATTATGTTCTGGTTTTCTGTCAACGTTTTAGTCAACGCAGATGAGAAGGGGGAGATGCGCCGGTGAATGGTGGTTACAACGGTGTCGATCGCCCGTCGCTCGGGTTCCCGTTCCCGTTCCGTTCCTTCTCGGCGTTCCCTGCGCGCAACAGTTAAGAAGCGCTCAAATCACGGCGCCCGCGCTCGTCCCGCGTCGGACCCGCGGTCACAGGGGCGACCGTCCCGTTCCGCGCCGGGGGCGCGCCGCAGCCCTGCACCTCTTCTTCGCCTATTCTGTCATTTCTCCGCTCCTCACATCGACACCTCTCCGTATTCGCGCACACGTCCACATCGTTTTTCCTCCGCACACCGCGATGACGTTGGCGGGAGCCCGGTTGTTTTTACCGACAGAAATCCTGCTGGGGTGGGAAAATATTATTAAACTAAACGTAGGCGAGCCGCACTTGGGTGTTTTGGGGCTTCTTAAAGGTGGCCTTTCGGGCGATCCAGCCCAGTCTCGTGTAGAGAAACGCGGAACGCAAGGGACGGGTAGGGAAAGATCGCCCGCGAACGCATCAGAAATCGGAGGGAAGGGGTTTGGGGGGGGGGGGAGAGGCGCGACTCGGGCGCGTTTTGCGGGGATGCGGGGTGCGAGCGGTGGGGAAACCGAGGGCGAAAGAAGCGCAAAAAACGCAGAGCCGCGGCTCCGAACCGAGCGCTCGTTAAGCGGCGCGTCAAGCAGCTCACGTCCCGGCGCGGGCGAACCGCGAGAATATTTATTGAGGCGCCGCTCAAAGCCCGCATTGAACCGCCGAGCCTGGCAAGTAGAGGCGTCCGCTCAACTCCAGCCTATTTTCATGCATTTTCTACAGGCGCAGCCGGATCTTCTCCCTCGCACACACACAACACACACAGAATAAATAAAAAAAAAACACAGAAATCGGCCTTGTTCTCCAAAAAAAAAAAAAAAAAATCCACAGGAGGAAAGAGGGGGGTGTTAAAAAACAAAACAAAAAAAAAAAAATGAAATAAAAAAAAAATAAAAAAAAAATAAGGCAGATGCGTGACGGCTGGAGGACACTCACCTCTCGCGCAAGTGGTCGTCATTAAAAAAACGAGATTCCAAAATACAACTCCGGCTTTAATCCTCATTTTCTTGGGTGCGGAAAAGTCCACTGGAGAACATTTAATACATCCTCCCGGGGAAGGGTCGGAGAATCCCGTGGACCTCGCGCGGTGCCCCTCTCTGCTGGCTGCTTTCATGTTCACATCAAGGTGGCTCTCGTTGTCGTTGCTGTCGCTCGCGTTACGCTTGTCGCTGTCGCGGCGACGGTGGCGGCGGTGTCGATGGCTCCTGTTCCTCCGGCGGGCAGCGCGGGGAGCTCGCCGCTGTGGCTGCTTTGCGGTCACAGCTCCAAGTGAGCGGTGCTTCTGGGATACCACAGCAACCTTGACGAGGACTCAACCATCTCTCCAACAGGGGCCCGGAGAACTTCTCGGTCTTCTAACCTCCTCTCACCCCGTCAAACGTTTCGCCTCTCAGGACAAAATGGAAAAAGACAATTTGACCAAATAAAAAAAAAATCCGCCGTGGAATTAAGATCAACCAACCAACCAACCAAAAAGCCAAACCAATATTCAAAGATGTATAAGAAAGAGACATGGCAGGCATATGTAGGGGGACGGGGTTGGGGGGGGGGGCTTCATCAAATTTAACTTGTGAATTATTTGGAAGTGGTGGGTTCAAAACCAGCAATGGTCACCTAACATCATTCCTTATTCCTTAGGTATACCTAAGGTTCTGCTATACAACATTATCATCACTATTATTATTATTATTATTATTATTATTATTATTATTATTATTATTATTATTAATATCGTTTTTAAATGCCGTTATAGAAGGTGGGATGTGCCTTACACTGAGTGAAAGGATCGTTTTTGATTTACCTCCGTCATTCAGGCACAGCAGTGGAATGGCCGCTATAAAAATGAAGTTGTAGAGGAGGATGAGCAGGTGCATCCTCCCCTCCATGTCATGCTGGAGGAAAAAAAAGAGGTCTCCTTTAAGTAAACCACTGTGGTTTCCTTTTTTTTTTTTGTATTTCATACATGCACGCATACCCTGACTTGTTTGAGATACCCAGTCTTGGAAAAAAAAACGGATCAAAACCTCAACCTCAATTTATATTTGCAGGGTTAAGGTGGCGCTGTGGAAGGACGCGTCTGCCATCTACAGGCTATGGACCCATGATCTTAAAAATCATCTCAGTGGCCGTCATGCTTAGCCAACATGTACACACACTCTCACACACAAACACACGCAAAATAGATTTGCCTCCACACTGCAAGAGCAACACCCAAAATGTTTGCCTGACTTACTGTGTTTAACCTTTTATTGTCTTTTATTGTCAATTGTAAAGGAACCGCTGCGACTAATTTTATTATAGGCAGTTCTCGTTCCCTGTGCTCAACTTGTGCAACACAGATATTTACCAAAAAAGCACTACGTCGCCCAAGTTAGATGCTCACATGAATGCAGATCCACCGTGAACTTCACGCCCTTGAGAGCCACTCGTACAATAAATCTGATCTTTGACTATTTTATTGCATCATAACACAGACAAGAAGACTGGAGGGGCCGGGGGGGGGGGGGCTCCATTATTTTGTTTATTATGAGCCCTGTGTTTATTATCAATCTATCTATCCATCACTCCATCCGTGAGCACGAAAGCACAGACGAATCCAAGAGAGGGAATACTGGCTAAAATAAAGAGTTGCGTTATTGCGGGTTGCATCGCATCCGTCAGCGGCGGAGCGCAGCGCATTTTTGACGCTTTTTTGCTTCCTGCTGCGCAGTCGCGACGTGCGGCTGCAGACGGGAGCTGTCCGCGGTGCTGAGCGCAGCCTTGACGTGCGACTCGGTGTATTCATGCGACTTTAAAGTCCCACTGAAGTCAGGGATCTTCCCACATGCATCTATCGCCCATTCCCACGCACACAGCAAGAGCAGAGATTGTCTGTGTGTGTGTGTGTGTGTGTGTGTGTGTGTGTGTGTGTGAGAGATCTCCTTCCTTTCTCGCGTCGCGCATGCAGGCACGTACACACTCCACTCATTTAAATACAGAGTGGGAATAAACCCACTGGTGGAACCTGTTCAATAGTAGGATGAAAGGTGTGGTGGGGTGGGGGGGTGCTGACTGTTCCCTATTAAATTTGAAGGACTGCACTGCTTTATGGATGCAGGGATTTGTGGAACCCACCTTTCCAGAATAAAGGACAACAGTGCACAGTCTACCAGAAAGGCAGAAGAAGTGAAGCCTGGAAGATCACAGGGCTCTTCAACACCCGTGATCATTTCTTTGACTTAGACTGTTATTACATTCACCCGTTTGTCGCTTGAGACCTTGGCCCAAGGCAACCAGCGGTGTTAGATAATCAGCTTTACGGTGATTTACCCGTTTATACAGCGGGGCAATATTACTCTATCAATTCCGAATAAGTACCTTGGTGGTCAAAGGTACCACAGCAGCGGAGGGATTTAAACCCAGGACCTTCCGATCGCAAGCAGAGAGCTACCGACACTTTTACACCAGCCTTCCGAGAACCTCAACAGATTTCACCCCTTTGCATCAGTTAATTCCGATGTGCGCAAGTTCACCTCTCAACACGCAATATTAACAGCATCGTTGTGCGCGTACCGAACGCAAGCTCATTTTAATACTTCCGGCGTACACGCAGAACATATTAAATAAGCCTAATAAGATGCTTTACATAGTGCACCCAAATTTAGGCACGTTGACAGCATTCGGGATACTTCACCCTATATCATCCCAAGTTTCCAAAAACATGGTAAAAATAGCACGGCTTACTCCTTTTGGTGATTTATAGACATCTTATTGATAGTGATTAGTTGTAGTGTCTTTAAAGAAAATAGCTGAAAGGGCACGCCGTTTTCTTAATAAAATACACGAACTGCTGTCCGACTCGGTCTGCTCTTGCTCATCTATAGATTAGTATCAGATTAATCACAAGCCCAAATGTCTGTGCAAAAGGCAACAAATCAAATTCAGTCACAAGAATATGGCCTTTGCACATAACACTCATTTTATCAAAGCAAGAAGGCATTCATAGCAGTCAATAAACCAACAAATCACGGTTGCACCTCATTAACTTCAAGCTCCCCCCCCCCCCAAACTTGGCTCATGATAAACTGTAGCATAAAGAGCCACAAAAACAGAAAAATTATTTGATTCCGTTATGAAATGTGCTGCATGCGACATGCATTAAGTCAGGAAAAGGTTAAAGTACTGCCGTTCCATTTTACAGCATATTATTGCATACTTTATTTTCTCTACGTATAAATAAATCTGTATGCCATACAGTACAACACTTATTGCAAAAGGTTATCTTAACCTTAACAGGTATGGACAGCAGGTGTTCCTCACCAAACCTCCACAGGCATGGGCCTTGACCCAAACGCCCACACCTCAGACTGAGGTATGCATTTGTATTATTTTACTGCAGCTGACAGGTAATGCATGAAGCACAACAGATGCTGCTTCCTGGGGCTTTAAAGCTAACTGGTGCACAATTGACAAAGCATCTTACTATCACAGGAGCCAGAGTCCTTAGAAATGCATACGATTAAAAGCGCTGAAGAAAGCCCTCAGGCAAGGGCATACATCCAACCGGTGCTCGATCAAAAACCACTATGGTGAAGATGGTGCCTAGAACCCCCGTACAGTAGGCACTTGTTGAATGACCAGCCTTCCTTGCACAGTTCTGTTGCCTGGTAGAAGATTCTTATTTCGCTCAGCTTTTCCAAAGCACATTTAAAGCCTTACCACCTTACCTGGTCTAATATTCTTCTCAAGCAACCCAGCTTGAGCACATGGGCAATCCTGAGCAACAAGGTTTCAAGATTGTGTTGCAAACCCGGCGCCTTAAACACTGTGCCATCAGCTGTGGAGTCTTGGTAGTTTGTACTGCAGGACTGCATCCAGCACGAGCAGTTGTCAAGTTCAACGTGAGAGTATGAGATACGAAAAAAAGAAATCAAATCTGTCACAATCTGCCCAGGCACCAACTGTTCTGATGTGCTCTGGATCTGATGTACTGTGCATCTCCACCACATGCGAAACACTGTAACCTGTGTCGCGGCCTCACAGGTCTGGACTAGAACCCGGTCACAAAGACAACAGAATAATTTGGTTCTTGCTATCTAACCACTATGAAATTCATGTTTTATCACGAGATCCTGCAGCCCTTCTCCAGGCGTATCATGGCCGCACACTTCATTTAAATACATACTCCGAAGTTCTGTATCTGTGTTAAAAGACCTTGGTGTTCTGTTTGATTCTGAACTTGAGCTCATTTACAAGGTTAGAAATGTGCAACGTGGCCCTGTTGTGAGTGAAAGATTTAAAATGTATTAAGTGCTGTGTGACTAACTGGGTCAAAGTGGGCGGAAAGCGCTAACAAGTCATGAAGGGAAAGCGTACAGACAGGCACCAAGGATAACCGGGTTCATCTAGAATGTTCTAAGATGCTGCAAGGAGAGAGAAGCAAGTAACTGCAAGAGGACAATAAGCACCAGAGAATCAGATTTGTGTCAAAACAACATCTTGTAGCCAATAAGTTGCACAAAGTGAAAGACTCTGCTGACGCACGTATAGCTTGCACCCGCGGAAAATTAGAAAATAAGTATGAAGCCAGTGTTTCATGTTGCACACACCATAAATGTATAATGAATACTACATCAACTGTTTTCTTAAAATGATCGGGGAGACTCCCTAACCTCTCGAGTAGAGACGCGCCTCTCCCAAAATAAATTCTAAGTAGAGAAACTTTCTCCTGTCCTGAGTCTTGGCTGAGACGGGTGAATTTCTCCTACTCTGTCACAAATGGATTCTGAAACTGAGTATTTCAAGTTAGCCTTATTTAATATAACCTTCGGGGGGGGGGGGGGTGTTGGCTTCTTTTGCAACAATACTGTACTGTGGTTGGTACGGTTATGTCCCAGTATATTAGAATGTTCAAAGACCACCCTCATGACTCGGAGACTCTTGACGCCACAGGTCTTTTCCAATTTTACGCACATCAGTGTTTCATCCTATTTCCCTCTGATCCCCCCCCCGACACACCTCAACCTACAAATATCTGCAAACAACAAGTGTGTCTCTATGCTCAGCCACCACCGGATGTTTCTCCTTCACCGGCTAACGGGGAGCCACCAGAGGACCATCTCTGTTGTCATCTGTTGCCTTCTGCCGTACGGCCATGCACCCTACCCAAAACTATAAGAGCTGGAGTGACTCTTAGATAAACTTCTCAATTATTTCAGTCTCAAACGTTGCTTATTTGTTTCAGCTACGATAGCCGTGCTTCATTTCCAGCTCCGTTCAGGAAATTTCCTCACCATGTGCAGCCTCAGCATCACTGCAAAATGCCTTATTCCAGAGAAATCGTGACTGACATTCAATTACATGTTCTAGAATCTCAAGTATGCATTTTCCCTGAGCAAAACCAGGGAGCAAACCAATGAGCACTTGTAAGGATCCGAATTCCCCAGAGAGCCAAATAATTTCTTCAGCATTTAGCTGCGACCACATGGAGCTCCAAGCTGGTGGAGTTTTCACAGATTGTTTCGGGCCAAGAGGACTCTACAAAATCCTGACATCAGCCACCACTTCAGATTTAACTATCATTTGTCCACTGCTTTGTTGCTAATGGAGCAAACGTACAGTAAAGCAGCAACCACCGGGCCAAAATAAGACTTACCCATGTAGGAAGAAACATCAGTCTTCTTCTTACTACGTTTTCATAAAAGTCCCAAGACAACAGGCTGGCAAAAGGCAAATCTCGGCAAAGAAATGAGGAGGACAAGTCAAAACTTGGCGAGTTTGTGTGTAATGGCGGCAAGTAAAAAGCTAAGGAGAAGGTGCTGAATCTGGGAGGGGGATAAAATTTAAAAATGAAGCTTGAAATTTTAGGTTTGGATGTTATGCGCAGAGTTGGAGGTAAGCAGTTACGCAGCTGAGCCATAACAAAACTATGTGACCAACCCACTGAACATCTACAAGCACTTTATAAACAAACTACACGGGCATGAACAAGCATGTGACAACAGGCCCGAAGTTCTTGCGAAATAACGTTTGCGCTCTTTCTGAATACTAGCGAATTTAATATGACAGTGGCCCGAGTGCCAGCAAGGATGAAATTCTTCAATTTTGGTTTGAATCTTCAATACACACAAAGCGTATTTACTTATGGGAGCCAAAGTATATATCGTTTCTCAAAAGCGCACACACATTTTATGTGAAAGCAATAAATCAGAGAATTTAGCCCTTAAATACAACAACGCACTTTAATTTTGAGAGGGCAAACTGAGGGCTGCCGTGGGCCACTGAGCATTCCATCATTCAGGCATCCTGGTCCTCTACCAAAAATAATGCACAGTGCCAGCAATGCTATGTTTTACTCAAGGATATCATCAAGGACTTTGCCCACTGGAAGAAGTGTATATTTAAGAGAATATAATGCAATTGCCCTTACAGCAAAGGTTCAAACAACTGTGATCATGCCAATAAATGTATCTGTATAAATAATCTTTATTAAAGCAAGAAAAGTGAATCCCTGGCAGGGAGGAAAGAAGAAAAAAAAAATCCAGTGATCCTCCTGGTTGGTTTTTATGCATCACGAGATGTGATGTTATTTAGCTTTACTAAAAATACGAAGGGACTTCATGGTATCAACAGGGCCAAAGGTTCAAAGCCAGGAGGAACGTGGCATAAATCATGCGGTGGGTATCAAGTGTTTGTGGAGCCACACAGGAGAAGTCCGGCTGTGCTCCGTGCAAGGCTCTGACTGGCACACTTTTCTGTTGCGGGTGCTCGAAAACTCACCTGTGCCCCTGCAATCGGTGACAACTGCTCATCCTCAGGAGAAAACCCAAGTCAAAGTACTACAAACATTTAAATAAGAAGGATGACAGTTTGTTACAGTAGAGCAGTAAATCAACTAAAAGTGACACATCAAGGCTACTTACCGGGGTATGAACCATATTTCACATTCACATTGTGTCTCTGTGTTGCTTATTATTCGAAAAATATGCAGAAATGCAAATACTGTATTATTAACGTGAGGTCTCGGCTCCTTACAGACATTAAGGACGAGGGTCGAGCGCTAACCCTGCTCTACAGGCCAGACTTTCCTTTCTATGGTTCGTTTTATTCTGGACCATGTAATAACCCTTCAAATGCACGTTTTTGACCGGAAATCGTGCTTCTCTGCGGCAACCAGAGAGCGGCACGCATTCTGGCACCACACACGACCCCTGTATTACCCGGGCGGAGGTGATGGATGAGGTGAGCAACTCCTTCCATTGCAAAGCACTTTGAGGTCCTTGAACGAAGGGCACTATATAAAAAGCGTGTTATTACCATAAATGTCCATTTACCAATAACTGTGCTGCAGACTTGTAATCGGCAGCTTGCTCCCGACTTCCTACAAGGTAAATGTTATGGCCTTGGTCAAAAGACCTTTGGTATTCATGTGTCTGTGTTCTATCTCCCCATTTAGCCAGTTGGAAAAATCAACTCATTAGGAAGGGATTTAAAGAATGAAGACATCTGGAGAAAAGCAGGGGAGCAAGGAAGGCGCAAGCCCGGGCCAGAAGGAGTTGCGTGGTGTGTTGTTAAGCGTTAGGTGGTGAATTGTCTGCTTTCGGCATTCTTATCCTCAGTTACCACCAAGTGGTAAGTGATGCGCATCTCTGTAAACACCTGCAATTATGAAACAACTGCCAAAAAGGGATGAGAGATATTTATTTTGATGAGTTTTCTCTTGGTTTTTACTGTGGTTATGGAGCCAGGGTGAAACGGTGTACTTTTGTTTATTAGAGAAGTTATTTAACACCAAATTGAGAGGGAGTGTCTATTTGCTGGCTTAGCTCACCCCTGGAGAAAGGGCTTGGTAACTGAGTTGCATTAATAGTAATAAAAATAGTAATACAGAGAAAAGAAAGAAAAACTTCCCACCTGGCACTGGTTCCTTCCTGGCTGGGTCAATTCTTTCCTCAACCCCTGCCTGATGTCCCAGCCCTAGACTGGGCCATAGCAATGAGAATGAGCTGCAAAGCACGGACCACAGTAAGACCTAAAGCAACGGAAAGCCAGGATGAATCATAAACTCACCGAGACATCATTCCAACCAAATATAGGACATATTTCCCAGCCAGCAAAAAAAAAAAAAGTGTCATTGTCCATTATGTAAACATATCTAGGACTCAACTGAAGCTCATCAGATTGAGGAAATAATTATACCTGCTATAAAAAAATCCGAAGCCATTTCTGCTCGCCAAGGCCAAGGCCTCTTTTAACAAGTTAGACATAATCCACATACGCACCAGTGGATGTGAATAGTCTCAAGTGCTCTTAAATTTGAAACACAAATTATGAAAACATATTCTCCAAATAGGCTGCGGGTTTCAACAAGTGCCCGTTCAATTCTGATTAGCCGTCCAGTCAGAAAAACGCATGAAAAAATAAGCCGTGGGGCTTGCAAAGGACCCCTGAAAAAGGGAAACGGTTTTTACGCTTGCTGTTAAGCGTCTCAAATCCACATCAGCTGTAGTCAAACTTGTTGTTTAACAGTGGCATTTAGCAAAGGTTTGCAATTTGGATGAACCTGAGCAATATTTTGTGGCATTTAATAATGTGCGGGAACGCTGTTTCTGTGCGTGTGCATGTGCGTGTATCCATGCTGCCGTTGTAACTGCCACACCCATACTTACTAAAAACAGAAAATTATTTCAGTAAAATAGCTGAGTGTCTCAGCAGGGGGAATAGGCATCATTTATATATACATGTTTTTAATACACGTTTTCTATTTATGTCTTAAAAAAAACGGGAAAAAAAATCTTTTTACCTACATTTGATGATGTTGCCTGGATTGGTTGAATCTGTCCATTTTTTTCCTTTTCGTTTTAAAATAAAAACTCCAGATTGCCACATGCCACACTTATTTCCCTATTCTCTAACTACTGAAAAAAGCATAAACGCTATGTCTGCTAATAATAAAAAAACCCAAATAGCTACACACCACTAAATTCAGACAAATATTTTAAGGTTTTCGCTAACATATTAACAATTTTCCGTTTAAAAAATTAAATATAAATATTACCACATTCAAAACATATGATACATCCTTACCTTATAGAACATAACAGATACGGTCTGGATAAACAAATCAGTCCAATTAGAACATGGCATTGGGTTTGAAAATGCATTATATAATCTACATTAGCAATGCTGCTGTTGCTATAGTGAGCTGGGGAACTTAGTCCCAAGCTTTATGTGCACATTACTGTGTGCTTTCATCCTGCAAATTAACAGTAGCCTGATAGACATCAGCAGCGGGCTGCATTTCACTCCTGCAAAACCACAGAAGTTGGCACAGAAAACCTGTAGCGCCATACACACAAAACCAAATTTTCAAACCTTGAACCAGCATTTTTAAACAATAGATCTGGACAGGAATGAGCTTTCTTTTTTCTAGCACTCTTCCTATATTTTTATATTTCTACACACTGTGATGTTGCAAACAACTATATTTACCCTTCAGAAATCAAAAGAAAAAAATAAATAAAAATGTAATCCCCACATGGCTAAAAGTGTAGTCCTAAAAGCCAGTTTTTTTGAAAACAGGATTGTTTGTTAAGCTATATCGTACCGAGTTCAAATGATCTATACCTAATAAAAATGAAAAAGACACGATTAAAACTTTATTTAATCGGAACTTCATGTATCAACGTGCACAGAGCGGCACAAAACCTGGTTAAGGGCCTGCTGTGCTGGAGGTTAACACGCGACACAAATGGGCCATGAGTCACTGCTTTTCTCTTTCGTGTCCTTTTACTGGGGACCTGAATTCATACTAATTTACTGCTACTCTTTACCTGAAGCCGTAAAGCGGCAGCGTGCAACAAGTTACGCTCATATTGCTGAACCCATGTACCACCATAAAGTCACTGTCATAAATAATTAAAAGTGCTCAGCTACCCATGCAGACTTTGCTGCATACTTCCTTGGAAGCAAGGAGCATGGAACAACACAGGTTTAGATAAACGTTATTCTCTTCTGCAAGGTGTTCCTTATGAATGTTGTCAAAGGATAAACACTAACTTAGTCTACTGTACTTATGCATCATGAAGAAACATTTCCATGGTGTAATCCATCACCGCTCTGTAACCAAAAATTTATTACGTTTATGTAAGATTTTGAGAGCTCCTGCATGCAGCACTTTGCAGCTTAACAGAATGCCGTGCCTCAACTTGCGCTTTTATTTCTGATTTATCTTGCTTCGTTGAAGTCCGCACATGCCAAATGCAAATCTGTAAAAGGAATTTCATGTTAAAACACGACACGTTGTTTGGAAATAAAAACTGAAAATGGTGAGAGGACCAAGAAACACCATACCTGATCTGTCCTTGTTGAAACCCTGTGCAGTTTTGTCCGTGTAACAGTTTCGAAGTTTGGATTAGCGCAGCTACACCTTGCTATCTGCAACCTCCCTATGCAAAAATCTGCTTTTATGCAATTTGAAAGTTTGTACCCAAAATTTACTATTCAGATGAAACAAATTGCTCCTGTAAATCTGCATCAGAGGGTCCGCCAGTGAAAATGTTTGAGCCACACTCAAGTGTGGGGAAGAGGTTCTCAAGTGTTAAGTGGGAAACAGGAAGTGAATGTAACTCCAGAGAAGTGTGTCTGTCTGTCATTTTAGGTGTGTTACTTCACAGAACAAAAGGGAGGCAGCTACTAAGATGGTTTTGCTCATATATATCTGTATTTGACAAAGTTAGCAATTATACATTTTCACAAAAAATGTAACATTTCCAGTAGATCCAGGTTTCAGTTCATTTCTCAAACTTTACAGTTAACCTAAAAGTGGGAGCGACCCCAAAGCGATAATTCCAGCCCTCAAGTTTTTAGTACAAAAATCCCCTGGGGGTAAGAAGCACAACCCATGCTCAGAAGAAAGCCAGGAAAGATACCAAGAGTGCGCTGCAGTTGTATCTCAGCTATTCTCCCAGTAGGATTGTGTGCCACACTTGTGCTGTTTAAACCCCATTCGGGTATTATTGCTTCCTCATTCCTCACATTAAGTGAAACTGTAAATGAAAAAGCTTGTGAAAAAAGTCCACGGTGGACTCAGAAGTGCTTAAGAGTATTTTTAGGTAGTTTAGGGATATTTAGGGAAATTGGTTGTGGGCTTTAGTATCCGCTGTGAGCGCATTATCTTTCCCATTGAATATAATGGAATAAATATCTTGCGCTATCTAAAAACTTATCAACACACGTTTTCCAGAAACGCATTAGATTCACATAAAGGGGGATAGCTGTACTCCAGGATGGCATTTTACAGCTCCTAAGAAGCTTAGGACTAGAACACCTCTGTGGGATCAACTGCAACAAGGCTGTCTTTGATGATGATTATTACGACTACAGCTGTATCCGCCTCGAGCGCAACACTGAAAATTTATGAACATTGGAATATGTCAAATTGGCTGTGCTATGGCGGATTCCAAAAAGGAGATAGAGGTTATTAAAAAACTGGAAACATTATCTACAGTATGACCAGTCGCCCTAGAGAACAGCTATAAAGGACAATAGTGGTATATTTTCAATGCTTTAATAGAAAAATGTAGCAATTTTGCTGGGACTGGAATTTAACTGGGACCTTTGTGCTGCATTACTTACGAAGAAAAAAAAAATTAAAACAAGCTAGTTTGAGTGGACTGGTGATTGAAATTGGCATGGAAATGTTTGACTCCTCAAACCAAGGCCTTGGGCCTTCCTTTCATCCAAAGAAAATCCTCTGACGACTTGACATCCTCAGATAAATGCAACCAAGAGCAGCCCTTCTGGTGAGGAGGTGGGTCGCGTTTTACCCAAAGAAGAAAAAGGAGCCATGTGGATTTCAAAGCTTAAACATATAAAAGGTTTCAAGAGAAAATGCAGAATTGAAGCTGCTCTCACCGACACACTTGGATTCTGTTTACATGGATACCATGACCGTACACTCCATTTTTGTGGGAAATGCGCTTGTGCACCATTAGAACAAGTCATTAATACGAGGTTATGATTCATTAGGTTAGTTTACAAGCATAAGGAGTGGAAGAAAATCTTCCCCCTCAGCAATATTTTACTTATCTGCTGTCTGCAGTATCTTGGATCGACTTTGGCATTTTGCTAGCGTTACGTCAGACGAGATTTTAATACCGTGCGTACTTTTTAAATTAATCATAACTAGAAAAATTAAATATTAATTTGCATTCCAAATAAATTACAATTGTAAATATTCTTTCCCTTTTGGCGTTTAAGCAAATATATCACAGATGTAGAAGCCAAGAAGGACATGAGGCAAGGAAATTTGACAAGGCAATTAGATAAGTAAAAAAAAAAAAAAATATATATATATATATATATATTCATTTGTCCCTATGCCATATGCATTTGTAACAACTCCAATAATTATACATAGATGGCATATGGCATGAAAGGAAAAACTGCTTGTGTGACATCTGCAATAAAACATTTATCGTCAGAACAGCGAAAGAATAGCTTTGACAGTGTCAGAAAAAGTCATGCGAAATGGAATTATTGCAGTTGGGAAAACAACTGCCTGAGAATCCAGGAATAAGTTAATATCTTGTTAAGGGTGACAATGAACGAGCAGTTATTCCGAAAGCCTCCGTAAACCCGTCCGTAGAGCGGTGTTGTTTTATTACACGGAGGATTTAGCATAATATAAAAAGTGAAGATTTTTTTGTTCCTCTCCGGCAGCTAAGTAGAACTGAAGTTCCCTCACTTTTAAGAATGTTTTGCTGAGCTTTGCTGCAGCCAGCAAACATACATTTCATTCCTGTCTTCTTGGGGAGGGAAAGAAATAAATAAAAAATCTGCCGTGATGACAACGTGGCATCCTGCCAAATAGGTTCAACTTTCAAAAGGAAAATTGTATGTAAAACTGGAGCTACTCAAGCCTTTTAAGCATTGCTTAATGGAAACACGACACGCCTGTTTGTATGCAGTGCGGTGGAGACTTCTTCCCAAGTTCCTGCAGCTTTTTAGCATCAGCTAATGCTCTGAAGTATTGACTGGCTAGACAAGCATGCAAGCAAGTCATAACAGCAGCTTGGAGGAGCATTTTGATGACAGCGGTTAGTGGAGAGCTGAAGGCAAATGTCAGGGAAGGACAACGGGGGTTTGGCTTTACAGACAGACCGCATATCTCAAGTGGACATTTACAAAAAATGGGAATAATAAATCAAAGCTGCATTTATTGACTGTGTCAGTGCTGGCTTAATATGTCAACTTTGTCTTTAACACTTCTATTTATAACATCACAACGCATGGGTAATGCTTGCGCTTAGCATAGCAGGTATACGACTGTCTTACGTTTAGTTACCTTAAGCTACCTGGAGGGATCGAACACTCGCTGTTTGGTAGAAACCGTAACTGAAAATCAGCAGAACAATAACCCCCCATCTGGCACCTTGTTTGCTTTATGATGAGCTGGGGGTGGGGTTGCCATTTCAGGAGGAAGTTGTTCTCAAACCAGCGTCGGTGCTGGGGGTCCGAGCCAGGTTGCGGTGGTCCACGTGGCACACCCATCGACATGAATATCCCCTAGATGAGCTCGACGGCTACAAGGGAAACGCAGAGCAGCGGAATATGAGCAAAATAAAGACGTTCCCTCTGTGACCGATTGCCGCCCGCATGAATCCCCATCCGTGACGTTCCGTGATCCAGCCGAGCCCTGCAATCTGTCAAACAAGCTGGCTTTGTCCTCGCGCTCACTGGAAGGGTATCGCAGCCAGCAGTAAATCAAAGCCAAGGGGGGGCATCTGAATATTCATTAAATAAGCCATTATGGAACTGGCCCCACCTCTAACAAACCAGTCAGATATAATGAATCCGACTGCAAAGCCTCCATCATTAAGGGTTTCAACCCTCCCGGAGCAGCCCATTTAATAAAAAGACTATTGAAAGGAGAGCACAAGATCAAGTGAGGGACAGAAAGGGGCACGCAGAATAGACACCTCAAGCGGGAGTGAAAAAGCAAGGGTTGATAAAGCAGACCTGAACCCAAGAAGGGCTTGAACGATTTTAATCGAAGGGGTGATTTTTCCTAAATACGGAGTAAAAGGTAGCTTCTTCATGCCTACGCCTTCACACCCACAGCGCAGTGGTGCTTCATGCATCTTACATGGCTATAATGCTTTACAGTTGTCCTGTCTGTTGTTTTTCCTGCAACTGCAAAATCACAATACTGTTATTTGAATCATAACATACAGCAAAAGATCCCCCCCCCCCAATAAGGGACTAAAAATAACCAAATCCTGACAACATATCACTTTGATAGGAAAGATCTGATGCTGGAACACTAATGTACAGCAGCATGAAAGTTAGCGGCAGGAGAAGTTAGTGTCTTCGGCACTGGCTTCCGAGTTGCAAATTGTGGCAGAATCCTAAAGAAGCCATGCAAGCGTCTGAGCATCGGGTGGAAACACCATCTCTGGACCAACATTTTCATGTCAAATATTAAATGCCATTTTATATAAAAAAAAAAAGCAGGCAAGAGATTAAACAAAGCAGGAGCAGACACATCACAGCTACTTGGCTCCATAACGCACCAGGAAGAGGGGGAATAACATGCTTCTTATGAACGGGGTGACCTGTGTAACAGATACAAGCCTAGTAGACAATTTCTTTTTGTCACCACTGTGCAGGTCAGGAAATCATTTATTTATCCACTGCAGCAGCCAAGGTTATTTCTTTCTGTGGGGCACACCCCTGTAACACCAAAATTGACAAGACGACAGGGCGGATAGAGGTTAACAACCTCTGCCTTTGTGGCAAACTGCATCAGGCCCTTCCGTTTCTGAGGAAGTGAACGGATGAGCCTCATCCAGAACGAGTCGGCCTTGCTTCACTCCACGCATCCTCCAAGACTGTTGCGGAGGCTGAAGGAAGCAGATGCGTTTGAGGTAAGGGCGCGCACGAGCTTCGAGGGACTTCATGCCACCCATGTCCAATCTAGAAAGTGGAAAAAGCATCAAAAAAAAAAAAATCCGTGTTTGCATTCAGAGGTTCGGAGCCCAGTTGCACATTGGACAGGGGGGTCCTGCCACCAAATGACAAGTGATAAAAAGTGACAGGAAGAGCCGACACTTTCTGTGCTCATTGCGCCAAAGACATGACATGAGTTGACTGGACTAAATGTGAGCAGGTGTCACCGTAACTCTGGTAGGGCGATGCCTATGGTGTGTTCTTGAAAATGTCTACCCTTTGGATGTCTCACGGTTTTATCAGACATGGCAAGTCCTCTGGGAACACTTGACAAATATGTCAACATGATATTCCATCAAACCCAGGGCTAATGCCCTGGGTTATGACCATCGCAGTCTTCATTATGGAACAAGTTCAATTGCGGCATAACCTTAACAGGCATTATAGGGCCCGCTAATAAGATAACAGGCTACGCTTTATGTAAAATGACCAATATAATTTCACAGCATGGAGCAACTTGGCTAAAAAAATTATTTCTCTACAACTAAATTATCAACTAATAGATCTCTTTGTTGCTGATATTTGATGGTGATGTGAGGGCAAGTACAGCAGCACGCCATTTCAATTTTTCATATCGCTTGTTCTATGCAAGGTCCAGTGGTCTAGAGCTTTTTGCAGAAGCTTAGGGTGATGGGCAGGTTGAATCTGGGAAGGGGGTTCACTCACACAATGGCCAGTTTGTAGCCACCAGTTCACCTCAAACACAAATCTTTGCACCGTGGGAGACACCCAGAGGAAATAAAATAGATTTTATACATACATTTTTTTCATATAAATTAAAAAAAAAAAAAAAAAATGCAAACCCAGATCTCAAACATCCCGCTTAAGGTACCAACCCTACCCACTGTGCCACTGCCACAGCAACATTCCTCTATAAGGAATATGGATTAATACCCATCAGCCAGTTTATTACAAATATCAATGGCCTTTTTTTTTTTTTTTTTTTTTTTTATCTTGCTCTTCCGCGTTCATTCGCGTGCTGAGCACCTTTGTTTCAAGGATGCCGCCACGCTTCGGGAGATTTCAACCACTTGCTCACGTTGCATGGATTACTATTACTTAGGGCCTTCGTCTTGGTAATAAAGCAACAATTAATTGTGAGGCAGCAGCTAAAGCCACTGGCCTAATAGCTTCTGGGTGAAATGTAGTTGTAATCCTTTTGCTACTCGGCTCCCTCCTCGGTGGCGGTGCCAAAACTGTTTTTAATCAGGGTTTATGTATTCTCGGTCACAGCAATTGAACGCCATTTCCAGCCTGCCTGGGGACTGTCTGTGCATTCACCTTCACGACGCAAAGGTACTAATGTTTCTTCTGTTTACTGTTTACTCCCGCTCCTGGCCTCTGAAGCAGGCCGCATTTATACGGTGTGATTCACACCCTTCGTGGCCCTGCGTCCGACTCCTTCCGTCTTATCGCCCGAACGAGTTTGCTTCCCAGTGCTCCTGCCTTCCCCCAGAATGAGTCTTAATACGATCCTTCATTATTGTTCTTAAATGGCGCCGGGCAAGCCATCCAGATCAGTTTCGCTCCTCTTTTATACCTTGTCTGTTCTTCAAGACCGAGCCCCAACTGTGTTAGCTTATGGCCGTATACAGCAAACTTCCAGAGGGAGACCCGTCTCTCTCTCTCTCTCTCTCTCTCTCTCTCACTCACATACACACACACACACACACACACACCATTTATACCTTTCTCCCTGCTTATATGTGCAAAACTGCCAGTCACACACCCCATTCTTATATATTAATGCGACGGTGGTATAAACATATAATTCTCATAAATGTTCTCTATTAATTGGTTTCGCTGCACCATGACAGACGCGACGTGCCCTGGCCTTCCCCATCATCTTCCCTCCACACCTCACACTCGGGTAGCTTTAATCTACGCAGTCGAAAAGAAGAAAATTGAACCTTGCTCCTATGCTGTGATGCTTTTTTTTTAAAAGTACTTCAAAAGTATAGCTTATACAGACTTGGGAAATTTTTAAATTACACCCCTCAAAAAAGCACATCTTCCCAAGCTCGCGGGTAGCATCAATGGCGGTCATTACGTTTACCTGGTTATAAATTCAGAATGAGGCAAGCGTGCCGCGGCTATCAGAGTCATCGGACGTTCAAGTCCGATCACAGCTGCGTGGGAACAAATTTTAACACACAAGTGCTTCAGCCATCCGTGCAAAGCACAGCTATCGAATACGTCCCACCGGTTATATCTTCCTCGAGATTTCATTTGATTCCGTCCTTCGGGGAAAAATACTGCAGTGTTCTTATTTTTTCTTACAGTTCCACTCAAGGCTCACGCGGGAATCGCTTTATACATTTCCATGCAATAACTCCAGCGAAAAAACAACAAGGGGCTTCGAAACCCATGCCAGGCATCTAAGAGGCATCCTTTGCGCAAAATAAACATAACCACGCAGGTCCTTAGAATCATTTACTAAATATATTGTATTTGGGCTTTGCTTTATTTATTATTTTAATAGTTCTGCTGCAGCAACAGTATTTGAAGTTTGCAATCTGGATGACATTTCTTAATGGGTGCACTTTCAGCGGTTACGGGGAAACATCTAAAACATTTCTTATACATACAGAAAAAGGCTGACGCACTTCCTCCCCCGTTGAGTGCATATGTATTGTGCGCATCTCAGGCAGATCAACTTTGAGTCTAGGAGAACCGTATTTTTATGAAAATTTGTATGCAGCCGAGCTGAAGTCTAAATTAAGACACAAAGCCACCCGTATCTATTTATACTGGCAACTACTAAAGATGCTTTCCATATCCATTTGTATTTTTTCCCCCATTTCAAAACCATATTTTGTAACAGCAATTGCGGAAGGACACGCGCTTAGTAATGAAGTGCAGTGCATTAGGACAAATGTCTAACAGAATCTAAATGCTTTTTAAAGCAGGCAAAGATTAAAAATGCTGATTCGGCGTTATTGTGGCGAGGCATGAATCTGAGCGAAAACGTTCCATGTGGCGGGATTCCACTTTTTTCTCCGCTTTGTTTTAATGAGACTTCCGCTGCGTGTTGTCCCATTTTTTCCTGCGCTGACGTGCGGCAGACTCCCGCGTGTTGCACAGGTAGTCACAACATGTGGGATGGCGTTTCCCAGGTGGGGATTCACCCTGATGCACGCGGTGGCAGGTGTGCCGCTATCCAGGCGAACACCTGGGTAGTCGCACACACCTGCGCTTGATGGGAGCACCGTGGCAGCGGGGGGCCACAGAGGGGGTCTCGCCGGTGTTTTGCGAGGGCATCCCAGGCTGCCTCTGTTTAATGAGCCAATCTGATAGACTGCGGCAAACTGTTCCCAAGGGACAGGTTAATAAAGTCTTCCTTCTCATAAGGAAGCGTCTGCTCGGCCCCCTCTTCCGATGGCCAACACAGGCGGCCATGTCACTCACCTGAAGCCACTGCTGACACGTTGTGCACAGTGAGCTCCTGTGCATATCCTTATTTATTTATATTTGTAAAAACCGAGAACCCTTTGAAATACAACTATTTCGGTTTGTATTTATTAATTTAGCCGATGCCTTTGTCGGAAGCTGCTTACAATGCCGCGTTTACATACAAATATGCGTTCAGCGATTTACCCATTTGTAGATTTGTGCGGTTTTTACTCCCACATATCAGTCCACGGTAAGTATTTTCAAAGATGCTGTAGTAGGAGAAGAATTCAAACCCTGGCCTGTTGACTTCAAGGCAATAGTGGCAACCATTAAGCTACCAGCTGCCCAATGATAAAGTGACCCATTATTGTTAACCGTTTATTCCCGAGTGGGTTCATGGCAGTTGAGTCCATCCCAAAATCGTAGGGCATCAGGCTGTGAAACTACAATTGGATGGGGCATCACAGCATGACCACACGCACAGGCCAGTATAGAGTGACCATCAACCTGAAACAGATGTCTGCGGTGTGGGTGGAAACCAGAGCACCCAGAGGATAATAACGTATCAACTAAAATCAGTAAGAAAAATAATACACAACACAATATGGTGTAACATGCAGCCGCATGGCCACGTTCACCTACGGAATCATCTGAAACACCTGATGAACAGACAAGGGTCAGGTGCCACAGTAGTATTTGAAAGACAGCCATGGTACAGGAGTTCTCTGCATTTTGGAGCTCAGAATGGTGCAGATGTTCTGTAGATACTGCTCAGAGCTTCTGTTTTTCCTTTTAGTTGTAAAAAAAAAAAAAAAAAAAAACACTCTGCGAGTTCATCCTTCTCTGCCTCACACCTCATCACTTTCTGCCTAAGTAGAGGTGGCCGAATAAAAGTCTTTACTTCTTTCCCTGAAAGCTACCTAGCCTTGCCCCAGACTTTGGGTATTTATTCTAAGAAAGTATAAATATAGACCTATTTTCTGGACAACATTTTCCCCCCCGTAACTGTCACTTTAAGTTCAAAGTAACATGAAACACTCTCTTCTCAAGGGGATTTCAAAATATATTCACAGTTTGGAGAATGATTAAGCGATTTCTTGGAGAGTTGTGTAACCAAGATTCACATATATACCCTTCTTATTGCCTCAAGAGCCGCATTTCACACTTGTGACACCACATCTCATTAAAAATTAGGAAGAGGAGGTATTGTGAGCTACAGTGCCAGCCTGACAGGGGAAAGAAGGCGGAAAAAACACAACAAAACAAAACAAAAACAAACTACAGCAACTTAGTCCAGTACAGCAGGAGGCTCGGGCTAATGTTGCACCCAACCACATGCTAGCTTTTTCACGCAATGTTAAGAACAATTATTCATCGGAAGCTAACCTAGCTCAAATGTTTGACTGCT
The DNA here is from genome assembly GCA_018136845.1 of Heterotis niloticus. NCBI lineage: Eukaryota > Metazoa > Chordata > Actinopteri > Osteoglossiformes > Osteoglossidae > Heterotis > Heterotis niloticus. The sequence continues at coordinate 29,962,021 of CM030892.1, read as the reverse complement.
TGGGAAGCAGAGCCGTACTGCAGAATGGCAGGTAGCGGAAAACAGAACACATACACACGTGCTAATAATAGGAAATAAAAATAAAGATTTATTCATACTGGTTCACTTATAACAGGACAAAATAAAAAGAAAACAGAGAAAAGGATTTGTGAAATTGAAGCGCTGTATTAATCTCAAGAAATAAAGAAGCCGAAACGTACCAGTCGATTATTAGGTTTGAATTTGACGGTTGCGCGAGGTATGCACAGAATTTGTATTAGCAAAACAGAAGAACACAAGCTCTGTTAGACAAAAGCTGGATTACAAAGTATAAATCAACCCAGTGAATGCTTGAAGATGAGAGAATGACTGACATAACGTCATTGCTCGATAACTGGACCTAAGAAACACGAAACCATTGGCAAAATAAGCAACCAAAGGATGCATTGGATCCTTGGTTCTAAGGAGGTCAAAAAAATATTGAAACATTAAAACTACAGCCCCATCAAACAGTATATTTAACCGTTACAAACAAGGCAGCGTGGAAAGAGGAAAGGGGTTGAGGTATAATAAAGTCTGGGGGTGGGGCACACCAACTGGAGGTGGGGAGAGGGCAGAATGAGCAGAGGAGCTCCTTGAGACCTCACTACTTAATTACTTTCCTCGCAGTTTTCCTTCAATTCATCCCGCCCAGCTTTAAAGTCGTGAATCATTCTGCTGCTGCACGGTACTATCATAAGCATACAACCTTCTTGAAAAACCACATAGAAAACAAACCTGGTTTCTCAACCAGTAAAGTAGATGTTAGGATCCAGCCAATAAAATAACCCTTGCAAGGCCACATATTCCATACTCCTCTTTATACTGTAATACCCATCCATTACCAATAACCGCCTTGTCCAGCGTAGGGTCTCGTGGCGCAGAGCCTATGCTGGAAGCACGGGGCACCTAGGGGAAACTCAAGCGGACATGGAGAGAACATGCAAACTTCACACAGATGGAGCTGGATGCCAAGCAACATTTAAACCCACAGCAAAGGGACTGTGACACAGAAGCACTCCTCCCTGTACCACCATAGTGCCCGCATCACTTTGGAAAATACGCCATTGACTCATACTGGTCAAAAGTGTAATCCGTGGCTGCATTATTACTCCCAAACTGCTCCTTCTGGTTGTTAACCACCTTGAAGCGCGCCACAATGAAGAGCATCGCTTCCTTCTCTGGGACGCGGTCCCTGAGCACCGCTGGCAGTGCGTCTGTGCCTATCTCCTTTGCCGATCAAAGGAAGGATTAAGCTGACAACCCAACCCTCTGTAAGCTATTTGCAGTCAGTCAGTCTCTCAAAAGTAATTAAGAAATAATCGATGTCTTGTGAGAGCTCATGGTTACTTACTTTTGCCTCTGGCACAGCAATGTTTTGAATCCAATATCCAAAAATGCAGTTATGCAACCAGCAACATTTAGAACTGCAGAGTTATTATTACTAATGTTCAGTGCCCATCTGCTGTCATCTCAAGCAACTTTGCACTCTATAGGCTGCTGCTAGGTGTGAAGGTCCTGGACTTATTCCATCTAATGCTGAGATTCTATCCATTCAGCTTTAAAACGATAGCATCTTCGAGCATTTTGTGCTTTGCATATCAGTAATCTATGCATTAGCACAAAAAAAATAAAAAATCACAGCTTTTCTGCACTTGTGCTGCTCTGCAATAACCCTAACCACACACGGCCTCGGTGGCCTTGTGAAACGGCAAACCGCACCACTCTTCAGACGGGGAAAGACGAACGAATGACTGTGTGAACGTGGAAGTACACGGCGGGGCAGCGCTGTGTACCGGGAGCGAAGTGACGACGTGCCGTTTGACAAGGCAATGGGATGTGTTGTGAAGCCGGCGGCGGCGCGAGCCCCGTCTCCACCAGCTATAGCAGGGCCAACTCTAATGAACGTTGCTCATTTACAGCAGACGTGCACAGTGTTTAAGATGAAGGATCTCAATTACAGCTTCAGCAGGAGGCTTTTGTCTCACCCTCTCTTACTGCTATACATTCACTCTTTAAGAAAAATGACGCATATTAAAAATGTTATAAAGTATAATGGAACTCCTGAGGACGGCCCAAGTTGCTATCAGGCAACATCTCATCTTATTCAGTGAGACAGACTGCATGACGTTTATTACGAAGACAGTCCAGAAGCAACAGGAAGTAACAAAAAAGACATGGGTGTCAACATTTTGTACAGTTATCTCGGAATTTGTCACCCGCCACTGATGCACGTGAGGAACGGATTCGGTTCGCGGCACCTGCGTTTGTAAAGCTCGATGTTTTGCTTGGTGAATTAATCCAATGCTTGCCGCACCATCAAAACAAACCCCCAGCATCATTTTCTTGCTTGTATATGATGTATGACTGCAGCAGGTACAAATGGGCTGCACTCTGAAGGATTTATCATTCTCCTTCGGTTAAAAATCCAAATGAGGTTATGTTATAATACCACTGCGTGTTTTGGAAGAATTTGCTCTAAATCAAATCGGCTGTCAGGTTTTCCGCACTTAACTAAAAACCGATTCTGCCGCAAAAGCGGCGTTCACAAAGGCAGACGTCAGGATCTCCTAAACGCCGGCAGCGGACAAAGACGGAAAATGTTTTAAAATCTTTTTTCATTTATGCAACCAGCCACACGGCATACCTCTCAGCAGAGGAAAAACCAGTGACTTAACTTCCCAAGTAGTAAATTACGTGCAGCACTTTAACACATTACAAACATGTTAATGTTAAATTATAACTTAGCACATGAATGCTCTGATCCACAGATATGTGTAGTATACACATACATACATACTCTTACACACTGCTATACTACCGGGCCTTTGTTGCAGGATAGAAATCGATGCGAACAACATAATCCACACCCCACCCCCCTTGGATCACAAGACCTGCACTGGACATTTGTCGACTACTGTCGATATTTGGCACGGGAAAAACCTGCAATAATTTAGCACAAAGAAGTCATCCTATTAAAAGGATGAGAAATGTGTTATCCCATCGGTACAAAGAACGCAAGGTCAAACTGAAGGTAAATCATAGCGGAAACCACGAAACAGATTTTAACAGTTGGCTCTTACGTACAAAATGGAACTAAAGGTCTATTCAAGCAATCTAACTTTAGATTTAACGCACAAAAAGGTTTTGTGTTTATTATTTTCCCGAAAGAATCAAGTGATTATTCATTCTGAACAGTAACTGCAATACAGTAAAAACCACAGAGGCCCAAAAAAAAAACACAGAAAGACAAGGAAAGAAGTGCCATTCCTTAATTTTGAGAAGTCATAATGGCATGAGTAGGCATTGTAATTATTTTCATCGATGTGCTGCATCGAAACTCTGGTACACAAAGATTAATGAAGAACTTATTTACAGATGGATTATAACCCTTTGCTCTGTGAACATTCATTACTTTATTTCCACTCAAGGAGAAAGCCCTCAATAATGAGACATCACTGTTACTAATAGCAACCGTGTCACATATGTGAAAATTATATATTCATGACTGAAAATATGCTTTTAGCTCTTGGCAAAGCAAGTCATTACTTTATGTTTTTATGTAGGCTTTAAATCATACATCACTACCTTAATCCCCTTGTTCTCTTGGACATTGGGGGTATAAGTAAGGGAAATAAGAGAAATGTGCAAAAAATGAAAATGCAGAGTTACTTATAAACTTGCTTACATCAACTCACCAACAAAAGCATTTATCAAATAATTGTATGAGAACAAACAAACAAGGGAGTGTTGTTTTTCCATTAATGGCGTCACATAAATGTGTTTTCTCAAAGTCAGTCACAGATATTAAAAAACTGCAACATATTTATTAGGTAAGGGGTGTTATTGCAGGTTCATTTTTTTTCCAGAATTGTAATGGACACTCCCATAAAATATCTACAAATAAGAAATATATAGTGTCCATTTTTGAAATTATGATGAAGAGGAATTGAATATACAGGCAAACTCTATGCTTGTACATGAATGCACAGCTCCTTATTGATGAGAGGATACGGTTTTTGAAGGCCAGCCAGTTTGGCCCAAAGTTTAATACAATATATTTTAGCGATCATGGCCTTTCACAAAGTACAACAGGATATCAATGTCTCTCAGAGTTGCATTTTTTTTTTTTTTTTTTAAAACCAGGTCCATGGACTCACAGAGCTCAGGTTCGAATCCCTTCATGTGCAGGGGAAACAACTGCATTCTAATCAATAAATATGACTTTTTATATTATTTTCGACAAATGCTGAGTCATGGCTCGATAGGGGGTCTTTACTGTACGGCAAGTCTGGTTGAACGCCAGCCACTTGTAGCCCCATTTCTTAGAGATTCTGCAGAGCAGTCTGTTTGTACCTACGCTGTACAAATATTTCCATTTATACTTCGACTCAAAGTAAACAATCGGTTTCTAACTGTGGAAGGTATGCAGCACTGTTCAACAAATTAGTGGGCAAACCAGCAATGCATTTTATGTGAAATAAGGTATTCATTCATTCATTTTCCTAAATGGTTTGCTTATTTTGCCATTTCAGAGCAAAGCTTTTAATAATGCAGCTGTAAAATACAAATTTGACAGAAAATAAAGCAATCCATCCATCACTGATAACAATAACCAGTGTAGGGTCATGGGGGCCCAAAGTCTAGCCTGGCTAAGGTCAGTCTCTCTCTTTCACACACATACAGGGCATCTTAGAGTCAACAATTCACCTGAAACCCTTGTTAGAACTACAGGAAGAAACCAGAGCACCTGGAAGAAACCTGCAGAGACTCGGCTGCGTTCACAACCCAGAAGCAGAGGCACTAGCTCTACCCCCTGTGCCACCAATAAGAGAAATGGATTACAACATTGTGTTTTATCACCTGATCAAAACAGCAAACCAAATTTTAGCAAATCTCACTGTCTGCCAGCACTGGCTGTGTACACGTGTCATTTCCTCTCAACGTCCTCCTCTCAACTTATCATCTAGGGTTCTATAGTATGTTACCCTGGTAAATACTGAGGGCATTCTGCCTGATTTTACACCAGTGGTTCCAACTACAGCTGGCTCAGGAGAAGACTGTACGTTTTCCTGAGAAATCTCTGCCTCTGTGTTCCATTTGTAGGAATTTTAAAGGCATTTACAGACACTCTTGTAGAACAGCCAAGTATTTGCCTCAGCGACCGTTAGTGCTTGCCAGAAGTCAAACACATTCCATTGTCTGCTTGTCCTGCGATAACTGTATTTAGCCGTGTAGGAGTCCAGTGTACCAAAGGCCCTAGTGTGTGTACTGTACGTGCTGACAATGGAAGGCTTGTTCATCTCCTTGGAGGATTTCCTGCTTTTGTTGTACCATTTTTACCATTGAACTGATTCAAGGTTGACAAAAGGGAGTGTGAGGGACCGAGTCAGCAGGCACAAGGAATCACAGGTTAATTGTTAAAAAGAACCATTTATTCCAAAAAGGGCAGTTATGTCAGCAACAAATAGATTTGGGCCCATAAAAAGATCAACTGAACACAACACCCAAACTAACAGCACAAATCAACTAGACATGTAACTCCCCCACCCCAAACACACAATAGGGCTTAAATAATGGCTGATCAAACCATTCACATACAACTACATACAATAGGGGAACACCAGAACTATACAAACACTAACAAACAACAAAACACTACACACCGATTGGTTAACCAAGTCATATACATAACAAAATCCAGCAAAATCAAAATACTATTAATAAAAACACAAATCAGGAAATCCAAACCAAATGGACGTCTACACCGATATTCTCTCTCCCCCTATGCTGCAGCAGGTTTATTGGCCCTGGATCCACTTCCTGCTTTCTAAGGCCCGATTTCCTTCCTCCGATCCTCCATCCGGGCTGGTACCTGGATAGGCCAATCCCCAGAGACCACCAGCCAAACCAGCAACCCACAACAGTTCCCATTCAAACCAAACATGTCACCACCCAAACAACCAACACAAATAAAAATACAAACAAAAATATACTCAAACTATCCACTCATCTGTGTGGGTGCCGGAGCAGCCATCACAGGGAGATTGGCATTAAGAAAAAAGAAAAGAAAAGAAAAAAAAAAAAAAAAATTCTGCTATATATATATATATATATATATATTATATATATATATATATATATATATATATATATAAAAAAAAATCAACTTTTCATGAAAGATACACAATTTTCCTTACAGTCATGGCCAAAAATATTGGCACCCCTGCACTTCTTTCAGAAAATGCACCACTTTGAAAATTGCTGCAATTTCAAATGCTTTGGTATTGATGTTTATTTCTTTTGCTTGTATTGGAAACACACAAAAAAGCTGAGGAAAAAAGTCAAATATGACATCATTCCAGACAGATCTCCAGAAATGGACTGGACAAAATTAATGGCACCCTCACCTTAATATTTGGTTGAATACCCATTGGAATCAGTAAGTGAAGTCAATTGCTTCCTGTAACCATGAATGAGTTTCTTGCACCTCTCTATAGGAATTTTGGACCACTCTTCTTTTGCCAACTGCTCCAGGTCTCTCAGATTTGAAGGATGCCTCCTCTCAACTCCTGCGCTCCAGGTGCTCTGTGGAATTTAGATCTGGACTCATTGATGGCCACTTCAGAACTCTCCAATGCTTTTTCAAGTATGCTTTGGGTCATTGTCCTGCTGGAAGACCCATGAGCTCTGACGGAAACCCAGCTTTCTGAGACTGGGCCCTACATTGCGCTCCAAAATTCTTTTGTAGTCTTCAGACTTCACGATGCCATGCACACGGTAAAGGCACCCAGTGCCAGAAGCAGGAAAGTAACCCCAATATAGTGTGAGAATGTACAGTACTTTGTATGTAACTGAAATTCACATATCCAAGGCAAAAAAGCACCAACTTCTGTAATGCCATTTCTCAGCACCACCGTTTCATTTCCATCCTTTTGATACTTAATAATTTACCATATTTCAAAAAAAATTCCAACTGAGCTGCTTCATACTGTGCAGTTTTCAAGCTCCATTTATATGATAAACTGTATTAAGGACCTCTTACAACGCCATTGCGTTAAAAACATCCATTTCTCAACAATGTACAGTATTCACGGTTTCAATAAAGTTCACTGTAACAGTGGCTTTCCAACCACCTCAACAATTCTTTAACCTTTTCCTTAAATCAAGAAATTCTGTATTGACAGAAATGCAAGCTTCAAAAGACATTTTTCATCAAGTCTCCATTACGAAATAGGTTGTTAGGTTATTAATAAGTCTATTACAGCTAACAAATATTAAGAACCAAAAGGAACTGTCAAACTAGTCGATTTTTAATGAAAGACTTTATGGGTTATATCCAATTATATCCGAGTCTCACAACTTTGAACCAAGCAGGTTATGGTGATCAGAAGCAGATGAGAAGGTGGCAGTCGTGCGGCTGTTTTGCATTCAGAACGGGACCGACTGCCGCTTCGCCGCAGCAGAAGGTCTTTTTTTTTTGAACAGTCGGGCCGCCTCGTAGAAACCGAGGGGTTCGCCAAACCGGCTTAGTCGACGGGAAAACACAATGTCACGTTCATACATCACCCGAGCGGCTTGCTGCAGGGCGCCCGGGTGCGATGACTCCGTCTCAAGGGAGTGATCTTATCTGCAGCGCCTTGTCCCCACAACGGGTTACCTCATTGCGGTAATGGCCTGATTATCCAAATGTGCTAAACACTCCCATTTGGATAACTGACGGAAATAGGAAAACGCTTTGCCACCATGTGATCTTTGACAGTGGCGCCTTCAGATAACACTTTGTTTCCGTCAGAGATGTTAATCAGCTGCCTGGAAGGGAACCAAGGATTCGGTTTGCGGATTTTCTGTCCGCGCTATATCCATTGTTCAAAAAACAATAAGATGAACATTTTCTTTCTTGTCTTCCAACCGCGTTGCGTTCACCTTTCGTTGACCTGCCCCCCGGTCGAGCTCATCCGAGCGACCGTAGGTTTCGTTCCCCTCACGGTGTGTAGAAATACGCAACGGGAAGCAACCGAATTTTAAATAAATTTAAAAAAAAAAAAAAAAAAAAAAAACTGCGAATGCTAAGAAATGAATGGGCTACAGATGCAAGGCTTATGTAAACATATGCAATGGAATAATGAATTATGCAAAAATCCGACTGGGAGGAAATCCATTGTTACCGGAAGAGATGGCAAAACGTCTGATGCTGGAAAGACTTCCTTTCCCTGTTAAGTGATGTGAAAGGAATGAAAGAGTTGTCCAGAAGCAGAGGAACAAAGGAGACTTGTATTTTTCAATGGACTGAAATGTTTGCAAGGAAAATGATAGAAAACAAAAAATGAACAGCGCGCAGTCAGCAAACGGAAAATAAAGTTAGCCTAAAGTTTTTTGTGCAAAAAAACCAATAATGTAATGCAGGAGGCCACAACCTTGCCAAACCCATCAGAACAATGCAGCGTGACGTCGCGTCCTTCAGTCATCTCGTCGTCGAATGACCGTTTCACTGAAATGGAGTTAGCCGGACGAAGCATGTGAAGGATGCGCGGGCCTCTTCATCTGCTGGCACAAAGGGACGGCACCGGGGAGCCGGTGACTGAGCACCTGGGAATCTTGTTGGGGATGATGAGAGTGGCTCGGGCAAAACAAATTATTGCCGTGACCAAAAGCAGGAGTTTTCTTCATGCCAAAAAAAAAAAAAAAAAGAAGAAGAAGAAGAGGACTTATCCATCCACATCTCATTTCCATGTGCTGAAGGACTGGACCCAAGTAGTAAAAATGGAGCTGCATTAAAATCAGTAAAAAACACATTGCATTTAACAGCCGGTATTGTTATCTGGGCCCACGTGAGCAAAGTTAATTGGCAGTGAGGAACAGCTCAGAAATACAACCTGGCTATTATGTGGGACAGATTCGTCCGTGCCAGCTGAGGCCAAGCTAAAGACCCTGAACTGCAGAGCCAAATGACATTTAGAGGAAGGGTAATGCCTTATATATAAGCGCACATGATTCACACTTATAAATAACCTCAGTTAGGCTCAGAAAGAGGAGTAAACAAGTCTTTGATTCAGCTCATTACAGCTATCATGATTCAAATAACATCCTGAAAAAGACGGCGGTTTTTTCGGGAGCTGACATTCAAAAGCAAAAGGAAGTAATGATGTATGCTGGGGCGATTTGCCCATCAATACAGGGAAATTAGACCATGAGGGAGATGGCGGCAAGACAGCTAATCGACTGATATGTATGCGGTCAATAAATCTTACAGAAAGAACGCCTCGGTGCGATTCGATTCCGACGCGCCTCGCTTTTCCGTGAACATGTTTCTTTGTTTATGAATAGGAGGATAACGGATGCAAGCGCATAACCAACAGCTGCGTAGGGGACGGAAGGGGCGCAGGTTGGGCGATTGTACACAGAGTCGCTCCCCAGCAGCTACCTTAAAGTGTGGCGGGGTTGTCGACAAAATACCATGGGATGGAAGCTGGCCTGGTCGCCTAGGTAACCCTGTCAGACATCATAGAGAGCATCTCCACAACGCTGCCTTCACTTTTAATATGACTCAAAACTGACAAAATGCCAAGGTGAAATGCTAGTTTACATTCGCTGAGGGCCAGTACCGCAGAGGACAAAACTCAGAATTCCCAGCGGCGGAGAAAGCAAGAGGATTGGCAGAGCCGTGCTAAATCGATAAGGAGCTGCTTTTGAAGCACACAGCGGGCCTTTTGCCCTTTCATGGGAGAGGGTCTTGCTAACATTAATGACACTGCATTTAAAGTAATTAAGTACATAACCCTTCGTAATAAGGAAAAAAGTTACCTTTCGGAAACCCTGGGAGAGCATGCTTATGGTTTTCCATCACTTTACCACCTCCTGCCTTTAGCCGGCAATGCACTGTATAGGTACAGTGCAACATCTTTCCAGGAACTCCGGCAACTTCAGGTCTGATTTTCATACGTGGAGAAGTAGCCAGCAGGTAGAGCCGCTTTCTTAACTACAAAACCATATGGTCGAGTAAGGACTTGTCAGGTTCCTGACTTCTCGTATCCTAATACTTGCATGGTACTTTTACGGCTACATTTCGGGGCATCCGAGTCCGATAAACAAGGGCTCGTAACGTTCGCAGATTAAGAAAACAAATCTAAATCTGGCCGTAAATTGTAAAAGTAAAACACAAAAAGTCTGCTCTTGACAAATAACATGATATGGTATGATAACTTGGATTTGAGATGCCTTGAATTTGACAGCCTGCTTTAAAGAAATTAAGAACTGTTTCTCTTCCGTCTTAAATAGCCATGCTCAGAATGCCGAGAGTATATTCCCAAATAAATGCAAAATCAGAGGTTATTAAATGTTAACAAAGTTAACACCATTAAACTCACCAACAGCCTATAAAGAATATAAACATTTCAGTCGACAGTTCCTATTGGCAAAACGAGAATTAAGCTAAATTTATGCCCGATGGATTGAAATGCAGAGAAATAATCCATATTGTATGTACAGATTACAGTAGTTATTGTTCACTGCTATGCAAAGTAAGCACGCGTGTTAAATTTGGTACAAACTACCAAACGGATGTAAGTGACAGAAGGAGACGGGACCAAAATATCAGCAGAACAGATCTGAGATAGATGTTTAATGCAGCGGTCCAGTCAGCAAAGAGCATTAGGCACAAAGTTGCCATGTGTGTCCCTCCTATCTCTGTCCACTAGAATCAATCCATTAGCAACGCAGGGAAACGCTGGTAAAACGATTATGCCGCACTTCTTTGGACGTTTTTGGAAACGGGAGCCAACGCGATGCCAAGGCGGAGGGGGGGGGAGCAAAATGCAAGATGATCGTTCGCAGCGGTCAGAGGCATTTACTCCCGACGTGTTTATCGCTCCATTTGTTGACGTACCACGATCGTTCGGTCGTCCTTTGTGGTAGCTGTTCCCTCACCCGCAACTTGAATACATCATTCTTTTCTACTTGCAGCAAATGATCACTAAAGTGGTTAAAGCTAATTTAGACCCAGGGCTGCACTGCCAGCTGTACAGAGATTTCTTCCTTCGCCGAGCATTAAATGCCCCACAGACTATAACACGGTTCCTAATGGCGAGAATTCGGCATTTCTTTCAAGCACCTGACTCCATGTACCGATGCAGTGGAAGCCGAAGTCCTTTATTCATAAGTCTAACCTTACTGAATTTAACTACCGATCTGATACTAACTCTGGGCAACAGATATAAGCGAGCGCTTCCAGAATGTTCTAACCTCAGTTGTGTCCATAGACTTCATAGGTGAGCATCCACTGTGAACATCGACAAATACAATCCAAAAACACCACTAAACTGCAAAACAAGTACTAATAATAGCAGATCCCCCCCATTAAAGGTTTAACTTTTGAAAACACGTTGTCATCTGCTGAAAGAAATCGGCCCGTAATTTTGCTATGCAATGCGGCAAAATGAATTGCTGGGTGGACAAATTTAACTCCATAGTAACACAGCTCTGGAACCATCCATCTCAACCAGTTTTGTTCAACCGGTTTCCATGCAACAGGAAAGAAGCAAAATAAATAAATAAATAAATATCTAATGTATCCTTACTGGTTTCTGGTGGGAAAATGTAGAATACAAATCACACAAAGGGCCGAGTCAGCGACGGTGACAGAAAGCAGGTGCAGGTGTGAGCAGCTGAACAGAAGACAGTCTGGACAGATAACTCAAAGCCTGTCGTCCTCTTTGGGAAAGTGCAGTTTTTTTTTTTTTTTTTTATCCAGCTGGCCCTGTACGCATGGGATTGAATACTCTCGCTGTTGAACACTAAAAAGCCGGGGTTGCCGCCAAGCGGCTCACCTCTGGCAGCAAGAGCCCGAGGCTGGCACTGCCGCCTGGTGCGAGGAAAAGCTCGCCGCCCTGGCTTGTGTCTCGATTTTGCCTTAAGGGCACACGCTTGCAGGAACTCTTCGCTCACCTGTGGATTCCCGACGGCTCCCTTTCCTTCACCCCCATGACACCGGGTAATGCTTCCAAATTAGAGCAACAGCCAAGGCAGTCCATGCGTCAGAGAGGAACAGTGTGACAAAAGGAGGCTTTTGTTCGAGTCACTTTCATCCGGTGTATGGCGAGTGTTTTACAGATCTCGGGAAGCAAGGGAGCTGCAACTCTTTAATTTGGTGATGAATTGAAAATAGCTCCAACAATAAATCCACCAGCAGCCTGAGGTAATGGGTGATGTTCTCCATTTTCGCCATCCCTAATCTAGGAGCACAATTTTGGCTGCTAATTGTAGAGCTGCGGTTCTTCGAGCGGTCGATCTTGTTGAGAACGGCTGTTAAAATGTACACGTAAGTGACGCCGCATCCCCCGCGCTGCCTCGAGCTCGCTCCTCGCGCTAAGGCTGACTTCACGGGCACCTGAAATCTCAGCCAAGGCTCGACCTCAGGCACGCAGCCAAGACACAAGGGCCTCAAGAAAAAGATATTGAGCCGACTCCTTGGGTTCACTCACACACAGAGGCTATTTCATTTCAATCTCATTTCAGGATGTGCGAGGATCTTGCCTCTACACAGTCAGCAGATAAGTCAGGGTGGCTTGGGAAGAAGAGGAAAATAAAAACTCGCACGCTGTGTCAAGAAGTTCTCAGACTGCTTTTCAAAGTAATGCCCCAGAACATCCCTTACCGGAACAAAGGTTTTAAAAATTAATACATTTCCATTCTTCTGCTTCAGATTCATTATGATGCTCACAGTCACCTGGTTTATCCCATGGCAACCCATCAGTGAGACTTCTTAACATCTCTTCTGGCTGCGGAAACATTACAAAGGGGAAAAAAAAAACCACAACGTTCATGTAAAGGTCACAGGCACGGTCCCACCACCTTTCATTACCCCCTTACTGTTGTTTTCCTTACTAATTTAATAATTTCTTCTAGGTTCAATCCTGCATGACAGCTCGTCACTTCCTATTCGATGGCGGGACATCTCGCAGCATGCCAAACACACGCCAAACTGTCCAAACGCATAAACCGAGTTTCCAGCAGTTGCCACCAGCACAGTGCCGTACCTCTTCCCTCCAGTTTTCCTTCCCGACACGACTCTCATCCGGAAACAAACATTCTACACAGCTTGCAGGATAGCACTGGTCATTTGGCCCCCAGTGATGCAAAACAACTGCAGCACGACTTCACGCAGATAAATTTAGTATAGCGGGCACTGCCAGCACTGGGTCACAACAAGAATGAAACTACACATGGGTAATGCATGAAAAATAGCTAAAAGATGCAGCATTTTCCAGGTGTGGTTATGTGATGCTATCTAACAAGTGATCAGATCTCCCAAAATTCATCATACTTATGACACAGACTGAACATTACCTTTTTCAGCAGCATTGCACACCTGGCGCAACCACAGACTTGCAACAGGACCTTCTGGATGAGTCTAAAACTTTATGGTTTGATTCCCATACATGAGGAATTACTTTGGCACAGAAGTTAGATGTCCCACAAGTATGCCTTGGGCTTGGAGAACATTAACAGTGGGACTCGATAGGATCTTCGTGGGCCCCGCAAAGCAGCCTGGAGGACAGCGACCTTCTTGTCTCCCTGGGCTGGCGCCTGCTTCTCCACCGAAAAGCTCAGACGAGGGATAAGCACTGGGATTCTGTGACTCCGCCATTCCATTTCTCTATTTCCCCTCCTTTCTTGCTGAACGAATGTGCCAGACAAATAAATGAGTCATTACAGCAACACAGCGTTTCTAAGTCCAGCTCTGTCACATCCATATTTTTGCTTCCTCTCCAAACACTGTTCCTGCGAGAGCCTTTCCTGTATTGCCTGACACACCATTTAATGTGAAATTCGGCATTCACTTTAAAAACAACCTGCAACGGCTGTACATTACGGCCAACGGGATTAGAATCCCTCATTATTTCAGGTGCGAATCTCTTATATGTTGCTTTATCGTTTAATGCATTGCAGTTTTCGCTCAAGCACTGCGCGGCTTAAAATACGGCTCGAAATATTTTGAGCTGAACGCTGACTACCTTGGTTTTACTCTGTTGTGCAATTTCACTTTGCCCCCCCCCCACCCCCTTCCTGAAGTTCAGCTTCTAATTAGACCACAGAACATTCTCATAGCAGAATAAACCATTTCACTATTTTACTCTGACTGCGGATGTGTGGTCGGCCCTCTCACACCCAATTTTCTCCATGTCCAAAAGCCCGGCACAGCTTCATCCTTTATTTCACCAGCAAGCGATTCCCTGCGTGGCTAATGTTTGCATTTCTTCCTTTTTTTACGCTTCAAAAGGAAATTCATGAAGCATAGATATTCAAAAAAGAAAAAAAAAAAGGAGTATATTTGGTTTTGAATATAATGGTGTCATAACTGCCATCAGCTTGACAGCCTATTCCCTGCACCACCATCAAGGAGTTTAATGACTGCTAAAGTCTTGACGTGTCGCATTCAAAAGTATTCCGGGTTAGCCTCACTTTCTAATTGCCGCTTTCAATGCATGAAGTGAAATAAATTTCGGAGAATGGTGATGTCAGCAATCTTGAAAGATGCGCTATTAAAAAGACCTTGCGTTACGTGGAAATAAGCTGGGCCGGGTGGGACGAGCGCACGGTCACAGCTCGGCCTCCAGCGCTTACTGCTGCACTGCCGCATCCTTTATGAACTCCGGCACTCCAGTGCAGTATATTCATCCCACGACTGCCCTCTCCCTCCCTTGCAAGTTCATAATCTGTGTTGTTGAAAGTCGCACATTTACGCACGCCGTGGAGCACGGTTAAAAGGCCAGGTGCACTCTGGGGTGCAATAAAGCATCGCTTGCGATGGAAGCGATGGCGGTCGGCCGCGGTTCGCATCCCTTCGGTCGTGTTAGGGCCAGCTTGCGCGTAGAAAGGGGCCGCAAAATTCACCGCGGCTCTCGTCTTTGCAACCAACCATCCATTTCGCACATATCCGTCTTTTAATCCAATAACAATTACAAAACCATTCACTCTTTAGCACACCCGAACATATTAGAAAGCAGACGTCCAAATTACGTGAACAGCAGTCATTAAAACTGAAGAGGGAAAAAAACCCATTCACAGGCATTAAACCAACATAATATTTAACAAATACTTAAAAAACTAGACAATGAAAACTGTTAGGATCCATAATATTTCCATCTTGTGGAAAACAGACAAAAACAAATTCCTCCCCCATGTAGTGTGTTATAGCATTAAAAAAATAGTATGAGGTGATGTCTACATTGGTATAGACGTTTAAAGACAAGTTTGACAGCTAGTGCAGCCTTGCCCTTAAAATGTGTGTTGCTAGGTGATTTTCAAAGTTCTCTTTAGAGCCTTCCTTAAACACTCAGGAGTGTCTTTCAGGACTCTAACCTTCCTTTTCTGCACCTCCTCTGCTGCACTCTATAGACTAGTATGTCGATATCTACAGAACCTGACCCACTCCTACGCCAAAATGCTGTGCTCCAACTCATCTCATTTATACGAGGAGCAAAATGGAAAGTCGCTCAGTCCTCAGTCTTGGCCTTTATTTGGTTGATTCAACTCCCTCTGTCCCACAGAGCTGCTGAGTCCCTTCCTGTCATCTAAGAAGATTCTAAAAACCCATCTGTCTCGAACCCATTTTTCCTCCAAAGCCCCTAAAACCTCAGTAAGCCCTTCACCACCTGTAAGTCTATACAACTTCCTATTTCTGAGTTACCTAAGTAGCTAGTGGAACACACAGCTATAAAAACACTGGCATAAACCTCTTCAATAATCGTGTGTTTGTATCTAACCTGTCTGTGTGTTTTGGGATTCACTTTTGTTTACCCTGAGTCGTACGTCTGCTTGGAGCAAAGGCGTCTGACAAAACACACAAACGGAGTTTATAAACCAACCTTTGAGCAAGTCACCTCTTGTTGGACATGGCTCCTTTCACAGCGCGCTTGCCACTTTATTCACAGAAATGTCAGGTTTCGAAGTGACGGCGTTCAGGTCAGTCTTTTAAATCTCAGGGGCAGGCTCATTTCTAAAATTAATATCAAGTTAAACTGCCGTTAAAGGAAAGGATAACTCTGGCGAAGAACACTTGGAAGGAAAGTTTGCAGATGCCCGGTTCAGCAGGACTGTCACTGTGATTCATGAGCAAACCAAGGTCCATACTTCCTAAGCCCACGTCTCCGGCAGAGTCGCGCCAAACCAGCGGCTGCACGGCACTAACTAGCCTCTGCTGTGACAGCTTTGACAAAACACGTTACCACCCATCTCCAAAAGTGTGCCAAGGGACTGTTTGTTTTGGAAGCAAATTTCTGCAGCGAGGAGGAAGAGGCGATTGTCTTGTCACAGCACTGATACCTGTGCTGTCATTACCGCAGTTTAGCTTCAACACTGTCACGCTCCTCGAGGCCTCCTGTACAGCTCTCGCGGTGTGCTTGGTCTCAGAATGCCCCCGCCTTCACCCTGAGACTCCAGTGTTCTTTAACCAAGCTGCTCTGTCAAACACCTGAGCAGAGTTAGTCCAAAGGTGCCGACCTTTCTCATCGACAAGGGCCCGGACTCCCGAGCCCTCGCAATCCATCTTGGCAGATCAGAAACGGAGGACGCAGCCGTCCGCGATGCTGCGATGGGACGATTCGACTGGTTATGATTGATAGCCCCTGCGCTGGAAGTTACCATTATTAAGAGAAGAGGAGCCGTGAGCGGTACGACTTACTCCACCATGCGTTCGATGCAGCTGAGCAAGCGATAAGCAGCAGCTCGGTGGGACGCGCAGGGGGCACGCGGTTATCAAACGCACGGTGTATTTTACAGACGCCATAATCGGCGGTCCAAACGGGTTCCCTTTGGTGCCGGGACCAGCAGCTGCCGCCATTCCAGCTGCGCGATGAACATTTGTGGGTTGTGGCGACACCACTCCAAAGTCGCAGGATATTTAAAATCGTCTTCACGTGTGAGGGAAAACTGCAAGGGCCATCAGCAGGAGAGGCCTACCATCTCCTGTCATTAACACCGCCATTTTTAAAAACATCATTTTAGAGCATTTACAGTCCTGTTTTGATCTTTGCGGCGACAGCATCAAACAACTAACAGCACAATAATCCACGTATTAATTTGGCAGATTAATTTGGTCCATTACGTTGGTATAAAAGTAGAGCAACAAACTAGGTAAATGGCTCAAAAACTTAGTTTAACCTTCTACGTGCTGATGGACGCCACTGAAAGGAAGCCTATCTTCCGTTCATTATAAGACGTGGAGTTCCGAACGTTGCGCAATAAATTAAACGTAGCTAAGAAAAACGCGCCGCGATCTCATTCAGAAAGTGTCCTCGCTTCCGAAATTTTGGCACTTTAACACGCACGCCGGCTTCTTTCTCGTTTCCAAATGGAAGACAACTTTTTCGATACATTTCGTTCTGAAATTAGATATAATGAAACCGTTGTTTGACGTTACCCCAGACAACCATCAACAGATATTGTATATCAAGCCCAGCAGTCACTTTTAAACACAATCGGCTGCGAGATGATAGACATCAATAATACATCAGAATGGAGTGCTCGAGCGGAAAATGAAAGTATCGTACTATCAATCAAATGGGCTGCATTTATTTCGCGTTCTTTATACCGAGATGGACACAAACTGGTCATAGCACAATGCTGTGATGGCAAACGAATGAGATGCACATGCAAGTAAAAGGCAAGCGTAAATAAATTATCGATATCATATATTAGCGGAGGGTAAAAGCCACGCGTGCCCCAAACGCATCAAACACGCAGTAGAAGTCTCATCACAGGCAACCTGCTGAACCAATTGCAGTTCGGCAGACTCGCATCGATCCGAAGGGACCGACGTCCACCTCGCGTTCCTCTTGGGCCAAATGACACTCCCGCCCCAGACTGAAGATCTCTGTACTCTGCGCAGACCATCATGCTTTGCAGAAAGCCATAATTAACAAGATGCATTGCCCTTGATGTTATATTTAAATGCTTTAAATGCACGTCTCTGTCTTCAATGTCACACGCGGCGAAAACCCCAAAAATAACACATTTTCGTCTATCATAATTTATGTCATCCTGTCTTCTTTTCATTCGGTGATGGAGATTAAGAATGAGGACAACAATGGGAGACTTTAAAAGTCTCAACGGGAAACCAAACAAGAGGATCACGCCAATTACGTCGCTCTACCGGGTTTATTTCAGCCGCCGTTCTGCGGCTCTTCCTAAGAATCTAAGCAGCTTTGTTAATGTATTTAGCAGCGCGTCTTGTTGTGTTAGCACCCTTTTAGCTTTAAAAGGCAATATGATGTTCACTATTTTTAATATAACAATTACAATGCAATACACCTTATTTCTTCATATGTGGGAAGATAATATGTTGAGATCAAATGTATATAAAGAGATGACATATTAAGGACAATTTCACTTATGCCTTGGCTGTGACATTGACAGGCATTTGCTTTTTCCTGCTACTAGTGCACATTTGGCCTACGTTGCCTCGATGGAAAAAGCTGTGTTCATAGTTATTTTAATAAGACAGAATAATAAGAGATTCAACAACTACGAAAAACTTTCATATGTTTGAGAGCATTACTGCACTTTGCCGAGTGTAAGCGTGGCCCTTTGTTAAGGTTACAGACTTTAATAGACCATGACTTGCAGTTCTTTTGGTACAGATTATAAAGTTACCCCTCCCCACTGTTTCAAAGAACCTTAATTCATTTATCATATCTCTGGACTGATAAGTCTTATTTTGCTTTTATTTATATTTCTCTATATTTTTACAGACTGCACCGATCACACAGCTGCACCGCACACCCTTGGCTGCTTCTTATCAAAATTGGACGGCATTGCTGCAGAACTGGACAGCAACAATGAAATTCTTAGCACCCAGGTGCGGTCGGATGGGGGAGTAAGGACCAAAGCTGGATTTGTATGACTTCCAGATCGTCGACGCAAATGAAAACTGTGTCTTTTCTCCCTGAAATTGTGATTTAAAAAAAAAAAAAAAATATATATATATATATATATATTGTCTGTAAAAATCATTAAGCATATTCGGGATCGAGGCCATTTATTCCTTAAAAAGATCTTAACATCGCGCAACCCAGGTCATCTTGCAAATTTTTCTTTGACATCGTTGTGTGTTTTATTTATTTATTTATTTTAGTTATTTATTTAGGGGTGAAGATGAGGTCAATGGTCTTTCTAGCCACGGTCATTTATTTACAATGAGTCAGCCACATAGGCGTAACACCATACAAGACCCATCCCCCCCGTACAACTGTCTGCGGACAAGTGAGAGATATTTCAAAGGAGCAGGTAAGAAACAGCTCGCAAAGCTTTTGTGAGCATCTGAATTCATGGCACTGACAAATTCACATAAGAGCAGCTGTCAGCTGCTTTAAAACATGTAATCAAATGTCATCCAGCATCTTCTGGTTATACTGGATTCCTTCTTGACATCCCTGCTTACACCTCAGACATGGGAAGCAAATGCTGCACATCTGCTCAATGAGAAATAAGCAGCTAAATTATGAAATGTATAATAAACTTTGTGATGGCTCTTGCTCACCCTTCAACTAGTTTTAATAGAATTCTGCATTACAGTGCACTGTGAAATTCCACAAAAAAGAATACCTCATATACTCTAATTTTTAGTCACGCAGTCTAAAGATATTCACTAAACTTGGAGTATTAACTGTTGTGGAAAGTGTTATGGGACTAAATGGACAGCCTTGAATTTATTTTTTTAAACAGGTATTAACCAAATGAACGCAATACATATATGCAACCATTAATGATTGAAGTTTCTGCTATTTCAGCTGTTATTCATAAAGCGGCAAACAACTAACCTGCAACAAAATTGAACGCAAATGCAAGTAACATTCAGTTTTCCACTAAATTATTCTCTGCACTAGAACCAACCACAGATGGACAAGATCTCATAAGTTGGACCTGATGGAATGCTAATGAAACGGTACATCCAGTGATGGAGGTTACAAGACACTTATGACGGACCTACGGATAAGGGGGACACCATAATCCCCCGTCACAAAAGAACAACTAGGCATCCAACACTTAAACATCATCGAAAGAAGCCTGCTATCGAAGCTGGAAATTGATTAAATAAAATGTGGGTGCCAAGGCTCAAATCCCATGCAAGCGCACGCAGAACCGATATAAGCAGAAATCACAGAAGAGCCCATGTCAGAAACCAGAGCTCAGCTGCAGACATAGGAAAGAAGCTCATGGCTAAGCTACCTACTGTCAGCCAGCACACTAGACTTAGTGACAAGATACCATCAGACAGAAACCTAGCAGATACAAATGCAGCAGCATCCACTATCACAGCTAACACCATAACAGACTAACCACCTGGTATATACTGCAGCAGCAGTAATGCTGCAAGCACTAGGCTACAAAACCCATGAAGACTACTATGGCTCCAAGCGCCAGTCTACAGCAGACAGAGCTGTCAACCAAGATTCCATACCAGACAGGTCAGCCTGGCTCATTGCTGGACTGATTCACAAGCAAGCATTTAATTCAATGCCACACAAAAAGATACTAGAATGATTGACTGTTCAGAATGGTCAATAAGAAAAACAGAGCCAAGATCCTGTGGGCAAAATAGAAAACAGCAGTGGTGATTCCAAATCATAGAAACTTCAGGAAGAGGTAACGTGAGAAGCTAGAGAAATGCCAGGGAACGAAACTTGAGAGAATGTGGAAAGTGAAAACCAAGGTAGTTCTGTTGGTGACGGGAGCAGATGGGACCGTGACTCCTAAGCTGGAAAAGTGGCTCCATTAGATCCCAAGAATGACCACATCTATCTCAGTCCAGAAGAGCGCAACCCTAGGGGCGGTAAAAACATTGCACTGTACCCATGTGTACGCTAATCCAGTCATTATTTCACAAAGAAACAAAACCCATGGGTCACACCAGGTCACAGTGTCATACACTGTCATGCCGATGTCAATAAATCAACGTAACTTCAGCATTGATAGAAACAGACAAAGCAAAACATTCAAGCCATTCAAAACATTCCCCTTTTTTACAATAAAACAAGGAAAGACAGAGTGCTCAAAACGGAAGACAAGGTGTCCAACCAAGCAAGCCGCCCAATAAGGTTGTCCGTACGATAAATGGAAAAAAGTGAAACAGATCGTGTATTTTCTGCTATTAATCAAACTATTTTTTTATACGCAATCTGCACATCAAATAATGTCATTCGGTGAACAAAATCCTTCTCAACAGACTGCAGAAACTGCACAACAAAATTGTTTGTCTTGGTTGGGATACAACATTAATGTGCGATGTTATTACTCAAGAATATTCAACCGCCGTACAGTGATGACTAACCGATCGGAGTAATGACCGTACATTAGGAAATTAACTAGGGGTTAAATTGGATTAAATCCCTCCGTTAAATTATGCTTTACTTTTATATCTTCACTATATACCCAATACTTGACTGTTAGTTTTACGTGCTGTAGTTGTGAATATGAACAGAAATCTCTCCTTGGTTTAAAGCACTACTTGCTTAATGCTTTTTCAAAAATAGTTTTTTTTTTTTATGTATTCATTGGGTACAGAGTTTACTTGAGCAATTGGGGTTAAGTACCCACTTGTACAGCTGGATTCTTAGTTCTACTGGAATTATTTTAGTTGATCTACAGCAGGGCCTTCGCTGGTATTTGAATGCTAACCTTCAGGTAAGTTCTTGATCTTTTGATCTTCCACACAAAACTGTGCTGGTTCTTTTTTTTTTTTTAATTAAATCTTCCTATTTTGTGCCCTCATATTTTATCTCATTACATTACACTTTAACATTACATACAAGCAGGTGTTACATGGGGACCATGCCTGTGGGGGGGGGGGGTCATCTTGGTAGAACTTTACCCCTTTTAACCAAATAAAATGTTCTTGTGGGGGTGCAGAAATGTAATAGCCCAGGGTCAGGCTGTATGTTTGAGTCTTCTGTGTTTCCAGTTAGGTCTGTGGAGACCCCCAATTGAGACCACCTGTGCTAGTTGACTTCAGTTGGACCTCACCTTCTGTCCCTATAAGAACCCCACAGAAGAGGATGGTGTGGCGTTTGCATTCTGTAGTTTGGCCTTGCAATTTATTAGCTCTATCCTGTCTGTCTGTTTGTCTCTGGTCTGCATGGAGAGTGTGGTGTCTTATTTCTGTATGTGAGTTTTGGTAGGTAGCTTAGATCAGTGTATTATTAGGCATATACAGTGCTTTGTGAAAGTATTCAAACCCCTTGACAGTTGAAATTGCCTAGATTACAAAATTATACTTACACATATTTTTCAAGGCAGAATTATTTTTGTTTTCTTAATGTGAACTCATGTGACTGAATTGTCAGAACCAAAATACGCTGTGCATTCTTAAAATAAAAAAATGTAAAATATGAAAACGTAAATGTGGTGCCTTTGTAAGCATTCAACCCCCACGCATTAACTTTTGGTAGATCCCCCTTTTGCTCCAGTTACAGCTTTAAATCTTTTTCGGGTAAGTATATATCAGCTTTGTACACCATTTCGGAGATCTTTTTTTCCCCATTTATCATGGAAAATCTGCAGTGGGCTGTTTTGGCTGTTCGGGGGATGCTTGTGGACCACAATTTTCAAATAGCTACAGATTCTCAGTAGGACTGAGGTTAGGACATTCACCTTTTTGTTTCTGAGCCTCTCCAGGTTTGCTTGGGTGCTGGGATCATTGTCCTGCTCAAGATAAACTTTCTCACTAGTTTTCAGTTTCTTGGCAGGTTCTACTGTAGTGTTTTCAGGTCCTGCACTTTGATTCACCTGTTCCTTCCTTCAGCTTTGGCCCCATCCATCCTGATCAACAGCATCACCGCAACTCCAAGTAGAAGCTTGATCTTCACGGGAATGCTGGTTTTTGAGCTATTCTGATTTTAATTCACTGAAGCTACTGCAAGCTTTAGCAGTTTTGGATCACCACACTGATCATAATCACACCTGCTGCTATTATACCAGGTCAAACTGAAGGGTGAAACATGAGAACTTGGCTAAAGAAACCGATGTTTGGAGAAAGTGCAAGCTGTTAAACTGTTCAGTAGAAACTGCCTGAACTGTGACTCTGGAAGCTACAAGCTATTCATATCTTAAGCTTGGAAATGTTGCTCTTGGTTCAACTTTTAGTCCAAATTGTACGTCTGTGCATTTCAGCTATCCTCCTCCATCTCCTGCTTCCAGGATTAGCTCCATGGGTGAGGAGCACCAACATTTCTCCTGTCCCCGTTTCCACCCAGTCAACTGTTTGTTCCCAACCTTCTGATTTGAGGTCAGAACAAATCTTTTCCTTCAACACATGTTCACATGTACATTAAACACACACACACACACACACACACACACACACACACACACACACACACACACCACACACACTCCTTCTTTCGGTCGCTCCCGTTAGGGGTCGCCACAGCGGATCAAAAGCTTCCACTTCCTCCTGTCCTCTGCATCTCTCTCCGTCACCCCCCACCACTTGCATGTCCTCCCCTTCACCACATCCATAAATCTCCCTCTGGGCCTTCCTCTTCCTCTTGCCTGGCAGCTCCATCCCTAGCATCCTTCTCCCGACACACAACACACACACACACACACACACACACACACACACACACACACACACACAATTTTGCTCGACACCTCCAGAGTGGTAAGAGCATAAATGTTGCTAACAACATGAGCATAAAATTGCGCTCATCTCATCTTTCCTCCTCCAAATTTATTTCTTCACAAAAATATCCCCAAGAACAAGCATGTCTACCATGTTACATATTTTTTATTCACAAGCTTTACCTACAACAAATGCAATTTAAGAACTTGTGACATTTTTTCCTAATTTGAAGCAAGAAATTCACTGCCCTTTTATTTTAATTTAGGAAGAACACTTTAAAAGCAAGTTACACTGAAGTGTTAACTAATATTCATGACAATGGCAAATGCAACAAAGGGTCGCACACGTGCATCTTTTTCACAAGAATTCTCTCACTGAAAATGCCGGGAGGTGGTTACAGTTGGTGATGCTGGTTGGCACATCTGAATTTTGAGCTTGCAGCTCCAGGGAGCATTTGTGAACTTCAGACAGACTAAGAGTAATAACAGGTTTGAATACAGCGTTACGTGAACAAATCCGGCGCCAAACCGTGCCAGAAAGTGAAAAAGATTAGAGCCCAGGAGGAAGGGAACTGCGGCAGCTCGCGGGAACTTGACAGTCATGCAGTCAACGTGGCGGCCGGAGACCAGCCCACCAAATTGAGACACGGGACCCAACTCACCCGGCCACCAGGAAATAAGCTCATGTCCTCGTCTGCAAAACTACAGGTGCTTCAATGTGCCACGTTGGTCAATTCCTCCATTTCCAATCTAGATTAAAAGATGTTATTCCATAACTTAGAAGACAATAAGGACGACTTTGGCATTAATCCTATTTTTGGGTCCTGGAACAAACACATGGGTTGCATCTCGACCGAAACGCCAAATAATTCATAAGAAAAAGCGACAGCCTGTGAGAAGCTGCAGACTTCAGCAGTGATCATTAGATCATTAATATTTCAGCAGAAATGTGGAGGTGCCCAAAGACCATTTTTTGGGGGTACCTGCACTGCAGCACCTTGTAGAAATATAACAAAAAAAAAAAAAAGGAAAGCAGGTAGATAAAAGCAAATTTTTCCAAGAAGGTACTTGAATAAATCTCAAAAGCTATTTATGCTTTATAAAAAATAAAAACCCTGCAAGCACTGACCCCAGAATATGACTTTGAGAGCCATTAAACCAAAACCAGATAAATGTATGTAAACATATAACCAAGAACATCCTTGTCTGCCACCCTCTGCTTCTCCTTGTTTTCCCATTTTGCTTCATTTCATGACTAGGGTTCAGCTGTTGAAAAACCGAATTTCAAGCAACATGATGCGTGGGAAAAATAAAAGCAACGCTGACAGTCAGCCTGACAAGAAAAATAGCTCATTTGTGTCTAACAGCATTAGAAGCCTGCGCTCAGAGACATCCTGAAATAACAAAGTCAGAAGGTCAGGTGGAGTACAGAAGAATTTGGTCGTTTGAGCCTATGACAGCTCAGTACCTTCAGTGTTAAATCTGACAGTGGTTTATCTCCGCTTTTAGAAATGTGGTTTATTTGTTTTGAACAGTTAGGAGACAAAACTTTGCGTGCGCGCACACGCACGCACACACACACTATTGCATATGCACAGTCTTTCTGAAAATTAACTGCATTTCTACAAAAAAAGCATAAGCTAATTCCTTACACTTTAAAACACAATATTTTTTTTTCCATTTTCAATAATTCAATGACAAAATTTTGTTCACTAAATTTAAACAGCTCCTGCCAAATCTCCAAAGGAGAACTCGCATCTCCCAAGTTTCGAACGAGTCTCAAGTCCGATGTGTCCCCAGATCTTCCTCAGATCTCCATCAAGTGTTCCAGTGAGAAGTTGCATTCTCCTAGCTGCCAATAACAGCAATTCTGACACAAAAGCACCAAGTGGCAAACACTCAACAGTACTTCCCACCTTTCCCTTTCTTGTGTAGGTTCAGATAAGGGTCATCCCACAGTCCAAGGCTTGCGTGCGTGCGTGTGTACCCTGCCTTATGACCAGTCTTCCCTGAGACTGGCTGGACAGACAAGTGGTGACTAAGAAAGGATGGATGGACAGACAGTTCACACAGTTCCTTGAAACCTTCAGAAAACAAAGTCTGCACTGCAGCAGCTACCTGTCAAATCCAGAGCTGACATACAAAGCTGCCTGCCTGTCTGCTCATCTCTCAGTCCTGCCCCATACAATCCTCACAAACTGCTACTTCACACCCACAGTAAAGCCTTTTGTTAAAGAACCCTTGGTTAGAAAATAATTTATCTCTTTGTTTAGAAATCAGAAATAATAGTAGTTTCTTTGAATATCTGTTTACACGTGTAGAACTGGACCTGCGGCTGAAGAACGTAGTTTAGCCGGAAGCCATCCTGATGTCTCTTTAGTACGAGTGCTGCACAGAAATCCTTGCAGGTGAACCTTGAATGTTTGTTGAGCTTCAGCTTATTAGCATTAGGCATGCCACAAAACAACATGGTAGAATCACAGCAGCATCTACTTGCGTTGTTCTTAATCCTCGGCTTAAGGCTCGCAGATCTCACCGTGGCACCCGGAAGCTCCAGGGAGTCAGAATCATCCTGGTCTGCCCTTCGCAACCAACCCATCACAGCTGGGGCTCAGACTGTCATTGTGTCACGGCTTGTTTGGGTTCACTGGTATTTTAGTTTGATGAGCAGGACGGTGGACTGTGGTTCCTACTCCATCACTTGACACCTGTGAGTTACCGTAGTAATGTACCACTCCACGGTGGCGCATGTGACCAGCAGACATACATGGACACCAAAGCTTTTTACGAAGACTTTGGGGGGTCAGCAGGTGGCGTAGTGATTCAAGCTACGCAGCGGTGTTATCTTAGATTTTTCCGGAACTATCAGAACAAATAATACAATTTGGTGTTGCACAAATATTTTGCTCAGTTACCACTTAATCCTCAGTAATGTAATAACCATTACAGCCTGTAAAGCATTTTCTTTAATTCAACCCACAAGAACTTTTTTTTAATCCATAGCAATATTTCTTTGAGGAAATAAACATACTGATCCGTCAAATTATAAGAAAACCTACCGAGATGCCTTCTGTGGACTCACATATGCCCTGTATTTAATGGAGCTTCAGTTTAGTATTTTGCCTGAATGCTTCACATTGTGGAAAAAATAAAATATGTGCACCGGTTAAACCAATTTTTTGTTAATTTTCCTATCCATTAAACTGAAGCGCCCTTTCATGCATACAGTATGTACTGTTCAATGTACACCATCTAACCTGGCTTATAAAATTAATAAAATGTTTTATTTAAAATCCCTACAGTTGACTTATGAATACACACAGCATTGTACGATGCTCACCGAGAAATGGTCGTGCGTTTCATTCACACACAATACATATAAAGCATCTGGCAAATTCCCCATTTCAGGCTTTCCAGTAAGCATTTCAGTGATGTTAGACTAAATGCTAAAACGACAAAATCCGAATGCTAAAATGAAAAAGGTCAATGGGGAGCGGAGGGGGCCTTGCTGTGAAACTATAATGTTTAAATATTTGAGTAGACATCACAATGCCTTTAAAGCAGAACAGCACTGTCATCCTGAACTGGTAAGGAAAAAAAGCACTATATATATATATATATATGTGCGCAGACATTAAAAGAAAAAGAAAAACACATCTGTGGAAAGGTGCCTCCGGGAGCGCACGATAAAGCCAACGTGCCGCGATAATTAAAATTTGTTCTTGGGCAAACTGTACACTTATTCATTCCTAATTGATTTCTCCATATAAAAGAGTAAGTCTTCAGGCATCAGAGTACACAGAAATGTACAAATTTGCCTAATATTTTCAAGAAAAATAAAACAACCCTCCAATTTGTTTTGCATAAACTGCCTCGTTCGGCTAATGGTTGCAGAGATACAGACCCCGTTCACTGTACCTGACCTGTAAAGTCACTGCTTGAGCAAGGCGCAACCCTCAAGGAGAACTTCGAATCCTGCTGACCTACACGGCTGCGAGCTGAAGAACCTCGTTCAGATTCTGGTGAGGCCGATGCGCCAGCATGGCTGCGTCTAAGTCAGTTTGCATCTCCAGGCTGTTACGGTTTCTCGCGGTAGCAGCAGCTTGGACCGAGCCGCAACTAGCCGGTCTGTGAAAAGCTCAACGGTCTTGCGGCGGAGAAGAACCTGGGGCGTCAGCTGGCACAGCGGTTTGAGTCAACACCGGCCTCTTGAAGAACATTTGTTCAAACCACACTCCCACTGCCATTTCCCAAGCAAGGTGCTTCCACTGCAGGAGGAAGTGTTAAGTCATGTTGGAGGAAAGCATCCTCTATGCCAGTCTCACACCCAGCGTGGGCGAACCGTAACCGTTTCACGTCGCTGCTGCTAGTTAAGGAACGAGCGGCCCTGACTGGGCTACATAGAGAGAACACAGCAGAAACACGCAGAACAGCCGCTCCTCAAGCGAAGCACTCGTTCACGTTTCTCACGTTGCCGCTATGATGGCCACGTTGGTCATTCAGGACCCCGGTCGAAATCGTTTCTGGTTTTGTGTCACCCATTTTGTACTTTTCAGCTATACACAAGCACGGCCATTTGCCCCCTACTAATTTCCCAGGTAAGGACCCCCTTAGAGGCGGTTTCTTCTGATACGTTACCAAGTTTTCCCTCTTCTCCGTGCAGCTCCCGCCAAGTTAGCATTAACATATACATTTCCTTTGAAATCACTACGGTCTCCTGTGACCGCACCACCTCTCAGCGCTGGAAGCAGTAGCAGCACACGTAGACTTACTTAAGAAAACAGTATTAAGCAATAACATGACTGAAAATCAAGAGGGGAACTTTTAAAGAAACTTTTAAAGATTGTTAGTATTATTTTCACATTTTTTGGTATTCTTCAGGTGCACAATTGCACAGTCATTGATTCTGCTATTAAATCGGATGTTAAAATAATCGTGACAGAGTTCCACTCGACCGGCAACCACCCCCCAGGTATATCCGCAGAGGAGGATCAGGGGGTGTGGCCTAGCTGGAAAACACGCACCTGGGTCTTTGTACCACGGGCATCGTACCCGCCTCTCCACATTTATTTCCCACAACTCCTAGAACAAAAGGGCTTCACCCCAAGTCAAATAAATGTCATTTAATTTCCTAATGTAATGTGGCATAATGGAAAAAACCAGCTGAGAGCAACAAAGGGCACCGCTTTGAATGACACAATAGCGTTTGAATTTCTCAGGCAACCGATTCACAAAATTACTAAAATCAGTGAAAATTCCTACCTTTCGGAAGCCATTAGGTTGCATTTGCCACATGGCGCTTGGCGCTTCTATGTTGCTGCGCCAACCTGGAAAGCAGGCTAAAGCCTAAAACATGTTTAGTCCTGCCACCATATTGCAGTTAAATAACTGCAATAAAATCAGTACATTTTAAGGGGGATACAGCTTGCACCGCTATTTGTTGCTAACCATCTCGCCCACATTACTGTAAGGTGGACGACTTCCGTCCCCGCGGTTACGCCGTTTGTCACCGAGGCCAGGCTCAAAAATTAGGTGCGAATTATTAAACCGAAACATCTGCGCACTTCCGTCAAGCCAGCCACGGCCCGAGGAATCGGCCGCGTGTCAAACGCTGTCAGCGCCGCATTCGCCGTCGACCAAACAAATGCTGCGGACGTGAGGTGCGACTTCATCTGATGCCCGCGTGCCATTACGCTCAGGTTTTGCCATCCCCGGCGACCACGCCGGCACTTGCGGCGTGACCGCGCGATCGTATTACACGAGACCCCCGAAAGTAGCCCTTATACGTATATTATTGGAGCGTGCGATGCCAGCGACAGGGCGCGCAGCGGCGGGTGCGACACACGCCAGCGCGGTGACTGACCTTGTTCGGGGGGAAGCCAGCAGTGTTCGCACCGCAATCATTTTACATTAAGTCCCGGCTGTCACATGAATAAACACCTCATAGCAGGGAATGCATAAACAGCGCGGAAGGGCTGTCTGCTTTAAAAGGAGAGCCGTGAATCCCGTTGTGAAAAACCACAGGGCGGACCGGAGGTGTGCGGCGGCGGCGGCTCCAGCACCATTTCGCAGACGGATATCTTGCACGCGTGCACAGATAAATGGATTCCCTTTCTGCAAAATATGGCCTGACATCCTGCTAATGAGCTGAAAGATGGTATCGGATGGAACTGCGGTGGAAGGCGGCTGCGGCCACTTTTCTTAGACCGCGCTTCCCTTTGAATTCAGTTCAAGGCTTTCGATGCCGGAAACAAGAAAGTCAAAATTGAGATTAGCGCCCCGTGTCGAAGTGACCGTCACCTTTTCTAATCTGCAAATGTGACGAATGCGCAGACTTTGTACGCGCGGCTCGGAAAACATCGGACGGCAACGATCGCTCGGTCACGGCTCTCTTTCATTCGGCGCGAAGAACGCGAGTCTGACGGTTTCGTTCAATTTTCTCACTTTTTCTCCAAAATGAATGTCACACTGTTGCCAGTGTTTTGTGGAACGAGGGTCAGAGGTTGTCCCACAGGGAAGCTGGTTGAACCCATGAGCGCCAGGAGGCCATGTGCTGCTAGCTGTCTCTATGCCAGCACTGCAGGCTCACGTTGTCCACACAGCCGTCCACCCTCTTCCAACCCTAGAAGGTCTCACCGGGCCCCAGCCCCTTTCTGTGTCTGCACTGCCGCTAGAAGTGTCCCACTTGTGGAAGAAGCCGAAGCGCTCCGCCAACGGTACCCGGTCACATCTACGGTACGGGATCATCCATCCACTAATGCCCAAGAGATGTTAGCAATACTCAAGTCCTAATAGACAAATTCCACTGAAAATCAAGGATCCATTATCTGCTGGGGAAAACTATGAAGCCACGATGCAAATCCAGAGTTAAAAGCAGCAATGGGCTTTAACTTTAAATAGATTTAACTTTATTGCCTAGCTGATACTACCAGGCAATTTAAAAATTCACAGATTTACACAGCAAGAAATTCAACTTGCGCACTAGACGTGCAACCGTTCAGCAACTCTGACCGTTGCTGGCTGCTACCCTACACTTAAAGCCGCACGTATTTTGCCATTTGGATCACTTTAAAATCATTCTGCTGCTTAACTCATCTTTCCACAAAGGTTCAAATCCCTAAAACTGCCCTAGTAAAAGTGACCCAGCTGTATAAATGGGCAAAGAACTGCCGCCAAGCTGCTTTTAAAAACATGGCTGCCTAAATTGATGCTCTATTTCATGAAGGCAGGAGATGCTTCCAAAACCAACTCCGTGCTCTGTCAAACTATTTACTCACTTGAATTTGAACAGTTTTTATATAAACGCATTAGGGCATGATCTTAAAATTCGTTTTCACTCTCTAACCATAGTGCTATGAACTGAATTAAATGTGTGGGAATACTTAAAAGCAAGTAAAAAGAGAGATTTTCAAAAAGCATTAACCTTGACTCTGAATTGGAGAGTTTTGTCATGTCAAGAATTACGTGCAGCCCTTATTTAAGACAAATGGTATTAAATAAATTCAGTTAACACTGCAACAAAGCTTACGAAAATCGAGACGCCGCAAAAAAAAGCAAAAACGTATGGCCATCACCAATTAGAGTCCTCGACGCAACTTCGGCAGCTTAGTCTTCTCGCCTCGACAGCACCGGAGCCTTTAAGTCACTTTCTTTGAAGAAAAAAAGAGGTTAACAGTGCATCAGACTGTCTGAACAGGGCAGTTTGTACGCAGATTGGCATCTGTCGCCTCCTGGCTTCGGAGCGGAAGGCTGTTTCGCGGGGGGAGCAAACATCCGATGGCGGCGGTGCCGTAAAGTGGTAGTCAGGATGTGACAGGGCTAAACTTACACAGGGTATGAAGGTTGTCCCATGGCTTCAAGCCTGTGAATTACAAAGGAACATTCACACACCACGTTGATTCGACTTAGAATGGCTCGCAGCCTTTAAAAAACGCATACGGATTAATTTCATAGCAAACGTGTACTGACTTGAGCAGTTACACTCGTGTTTTGCACTAAAAATGTTGCTAAAATGCCACCTTGGTGCAGTTATGCCCCCATCCTGTTACCGAGGCCCAGACGGCGACCCTCAGAGCAATGCGGGCAGCCGACCAGGCTGGATGGCCCACTAACACCTCAGGAAGTTTTCATTTTAACCACAGGCCACAGGCGGGGACATTATTGGCATCTTCATTGTAGAAATTTACTTCTCTTCTCCCCCATTGAGAGCTTCAATAATGCAGTGCAAAAAATGAAAACCTTCACAATTACCAGCTGGACAAAGACCTGACCCTCTAACACTGAAATATTTACGGCCATTTGAAAAACTGACTAATAGCATTACTTATCGCAATTTTCCCTCCTGAATCCGTTACCAGTTAGTTTGAAAAATTGCTCGACATAAACAGTCTTGCAGAGTTACACCATTGGCTGGGCTCTGACATTTGGTTGGGTAATTATTTAGATAGACTTTCCCGCAAAGCCGGGGTTCATATATCACGTCCGAGGGCGAGTTTATGAAGTGTGCCGCAATATCCTTGGGAAATTATCTCGGTGTCCTGATGCAGCAGTTCCAACATCTTACCAGCATTGTCTTCCAGGACAACAAAGTCCCCACTTCCAAGACATGGGGGGGGGGGCACAAAAAATTAACCAAAAAACCCCATTAAATTACCACGGCCCTACCGATCGCTAGCAGCTCCATCAACCTTAGGTTTGTCTGCTTAAAGTGACAGTTATTGTGCAAACATACATGAACAGAGACTTTTTGTAGGATAAGCGAATGAGTACAAAACATGGCTTCCAGCACTTCAGCAATGGGGGAGGCAAATAAACTGCTGATGCACTTTTACTGCAGCTACATCGATTATAAATGCTGGTCCAGATGTTTCCTTGTTCCTGGGGGATAAATAAAATGGAATTGATGTCGCATTCAACTCCAAGTTCTGAACTTTCACATTTGAACAAGCATTTACGTAATTGAGGTGACGCTACAAATCGATGGACATCACACTTTACTCATTCTCTTGCTTTCCTTACTCGCTCGACTTGTAGTTTCTCTCTCTCTCTCTCTCTCACACACACACACACACTGCATATATATGCTATTTATATATAATATACTAGATAAACCTACTAACTCGAAACACATCTTTGGACTGTGGGTTGAAACGGGACCAAACCCATTCAAATGTTGGTAGAACATGCAAACCCCACGTAGACCGAGACAGATTCGATGGTACAACCAAACAGCCCAGTATTACAGTTTACTCTGCAGCGACGATGATATTTAAATAGTGACTGACCAGTCACTTGGTGAACAATGGCCATTTCCCCAAATGCTTGCTGACTGTAACCAACACTACGCATCCAACATTCCTCACTGACAAGCAGAAAAACATCAGACTGTGGCTTAAACTGGAGATGAACACAGCAAGCGCCGATCACAAGAGGGAAGATCTGTGAATAGCGCATCATAAAGCAAACTGTAGGATTCTCAGATTTTTCCCCCTTCCCGCAACACATTACTGTTTGTATATGCTTTCAGCAAGTCTAAGTGACCCATGAATGTCACAAGCAATAACGTACGAAAGGTTATCGCAGCATTAAAGTATAATTGAAATCCGTTTGACATACCAGGTGAGTCAGACACGGTAGCAGAGATTAACTTCCTTATCTGGGACATTCTGGAACTTGAAAGTTGGGGAGTCGCACTTTCCTCGCCCCCCCCAGTCCTGTCCGCTCAGTACATTTAGGAGGCGAGTGCTCGGTGCTCGACACAGCGACCGTACTTTGGTACAACTTCTTGAGATGACAGTCAAGATGAGGTGACGGGGGAATAAGGAGGCCAAAACTGAGGTGAAGGAGAACTGTGCTGAGGCCATTTAAATCTTGACTATCGTCACAATTTAAGACACACTTTGAGTTATTTTTGAATCTATCACTTTGATGCTAGGCTTTTTTTTTTTTTTTAAGGCTGATAGTCCGATAAAAATAGCCTAATGTAAGTCAGCGAAAGACTGTCCTGGTCAATCCCAGAGACGCGCTGTTGTCAAAGTGAATGGTTCGGCTCCATAATTCACTTTCATGTCGCTTTCCCTCAACATCACACCGCGTGGGCGTCCAGGATCTGCCACCTGCTCGTCTTGCTCAACCTTTACTTTGCAATATTCTTCCTTCTGATAGTCTTTTCAATAGCAGCCATAAGAAAGAGATGTCCAAATGCGCGCGCGCGCAGTGTGTGCGTTTAATCCGACCCCAAACCAGAACAGCAAAGACCACGCAGGTAACGCGATGCTTTTGTTACGCCTCCTACGATAAGCAAGTATTTTTCATTGTTTGATACGGACACAAAACGACCGCTCCGCACATTTATCCTCGAGCTACTGCTCAGAATCTAGAAGCTACCTCTTGTGCAGACCGGCACGCTAAGGGGCCGAGGACCAAACCTTGCTACAGAAACCAGCTTAACCTGTTTGTTTGTCAGAGGAGGAACCCGCAGTGTGGCTGACATTAGAGCAGGCCTTTCCCTTACATAAGGCACCTGCTAATGATAAAACATTAATAATTAAATGTTTAAATGGGGAAAGATGTCAATGGCTATTATAGATACATTTATGAAGATTATACAATTCATCGAAGAATGGAGGCTATGACAACACGGTTTCTCAAAATAAAAATGAGAAGTGCCTGGTAGATCGCCAGTCATCAGCGCAGTTTTAATACTTGAGATATTTAAGAGGAGCGACTTACATCGGTCCAGAGCACCTTGCTGTCCTTACCCATTTAAACAATCGGTTGCTTTACTGGAGCCTTTTCAGTTAGTCCTTTGCCCAAGGGGATAAAATCCAGGCCCCTCCATCAGACGACCACCTGTTGTCCTCAGAAATACCGTGGCCAAAGTTATTTTAAGGAATAATTCTAATGTCACATATAATGCCGTCACTCACAAAGCCCATGCTTTGTCGGGAAGAGGATGTGGGAGCATCAAATCTGATATTTCTCTCTGTGCATATGAAGAAATGACAGCTCCATCAGCCAGTCCACAGCCAAAAGCAGACCCAAGTGTCTTATTTGTTCATTTGACCTACAAGGATACTGTTTTACAGAAGAAAAGCACCGTGCTTCCTTCAGCTGACAGAAGAGGTCTCGATTCCCATCCCCATTACACATTAGGTCAGGCCAGGTCTTCAGACCGGTTTTTCAGCTCTAAAGAAAACGCAGGCATGAGGGAAACAGCCGCTTTATACTAATGCAAAACATTTTAATTCAAGTCATTTATAATTTTATATAATCTATGTCACTAGAACTCATTTGAAGAAATGGGTGCACAACCACCCCCTCCCCTCCATATGGCAACATGTAAAAAAACGCCGCCTGTAATCGTCCGTGAAGGATCGCCGTGCGGGTACTGAACGTCAGCATTCACGCTCATACGCTGCCATTAACCAGGTTGTAGTTTCAACATAAAGGAAAACGGAGGCACCGTGATGTTGCTGTACAAGGAAGAGGAAATTGGAAAGCTGGACATAACTGCTCCTTTACTTGCTGGTCTGAAAAATAAGAAAAGAAAAAAAAAATCACCACATGGTTCATCAAATAAGCTCACCATTTTATTATAGACTGGATGAATAAGCAGGCTTAATCGAGGTATTTTGTGTCCCGATGACCTTTTCCCTGATGAAAACGGAGATCGAAGCTCCCAGCATCGCGCTGGGGATACCACCCGGTCGGCTTGCGTAACCGTCCTCGCCTCTGCCCGATGGCCAGGTAACCGGAGTGGTTAGCGCAGCTTTCGTCGTAGCAATGTCACACATTTAAATGGCGCCTGAGCACTTTAAAAAAAAAAAAAAAAAAAATGACAGCATTTGCACATTCATACTAAAAATACCCCCGGTGTCTAATAATAGCAAAACGCTTTATCGAGACTATTTTTGCAGCAATTACGATGGCTTTCCGTCTCCCCGCTTTGCGTTTTTGTGCGCGAGTGTTAATTGTAAGAGTTAAGTGGCCGATTAACAAAAGATGAATTGCGTCTGCTCTCCTGCGGGACCCCCCCTACGGCAGCAGCTGCTAAGCCTCGGGGGGCATCCTGGAGAGAAACGGGAGGCTTTAACACACAAATAAATTACTGCTGACATCTCTGTCAGTTTAACTGTCAGGGCGTGTTGACTTTGCGGACACCTGGAGGCTACGGCGCCGAAATGCACCCAAACGTACTTGGCTAGGCGCTGCGCAGCACTGTTTTGTGGATTAAGACCCGAATGTATAATCTATTCAAACTCATTTATGACGCAGCTGTGACGCACAATGACGCCCACTTTGTATGCCCCCTACCAGAAGGCAGACTAATTCTTGACTTATTATTACTGTATTACTTACCAATAGACACAATGCATTGTGGGGTAATATGTGTGTTTATTCCATAATACCAGGATGGACTAGTACACCCCATCCAGGGTGTCTTTTCACAGCCCGCTGTCCAATGATTTGGGAACAGGCCCTGCTCCACGACAATCCCTGAGCAGGGCGAGCGGTTAAGGATAATGGATGGATGGATGGATGGATGGATATTCTATAATGACAGACTATGTAATGATAAAATGACCACCACCATGCTGGAAGTCAGTGTGAAACACACTGAAATGAATGAAAATTTGACAGGTGGTTTTCTGTCAGCTCCAGAGGCGCAAGTGTAAATCCCAGCCCAGCTTAGACAGTATGCAGCGGTCATGTTCTCCTCACATTGTCTGGGTTCAGCACTGGAGCTTGTGCGGTGACCTTAGGTAGGATGCCGGTTCATCACGGGGTGGCCCCACACACACAGATTATTTGGGTAGAGCATACTGGCTTTTCAAATTAGAGTACGATTTCAAACCAAAAGCGGTGACTTTAAATATAAAAAAAAAGTACAGTACATGGAGCCCTAAACTGCACAGTTATTTCTACAAAACACAGCCAATCCGCCCACTCCAGCCGAAATGCATCGATCCCACAGAGGTGATTCCATCATTTGTGATTAAAAACAGTTCAAACGCAGAACTTAAAAGAGGATATTCATGCGGACCTTAGAAAAGTATTTGAGCGGATTGATTAGAAATTGCTTTTAAACTCGTGTGCAACTTTGGTTTGGGGATGCTGTTGGTACGCCTTGCTGACCAAAGGATCTGAATTTGACTATCATTTATATTCCATTAAGATGAAAGCAATTACAGACACACAAAGGGAGATCCTTTTAGTGAGAGAAAAATTTGGAACAATAAAAAAAAAAATAATATAAAAAAACTTTCCTTTTTTTGTTTGACGCATTAGAGAGCGAAATCCTATTGAGCCAAACCGCTCGCCCGACTAACACCTCACGCTTATCTGGTTGCATAACTGCAAAACCAACCAGCTGACCCTTTTACCTGGAAAGGTGATCGTCGCAAATATTTCAGTCATACAGCAAAGTACAAAAGGTGAACACTGCCACATTTTGTCATCAATTTCCCTCCTTTCAGGCCATTAATTTCATTTTCACAGGGGGTACCTGAAAGATTACTACATTTAGCAGCCGTCTCCAAGTCGAACAAGTTTTAAAAGTTTTTGATGTTTCAGACTCTTGGGAAGTACAAAATAGTAGTTAAAAATCGTCATACTTTTTCCTATTTTAAGATTTTTCTTTTCCCCTTTTTCTCTTTCTATGCTCTTGGGAATTTTTCCAGATATAATGTGTGCACTACATCCACACACACACACACACACACACACACACACACCAGACAACTAAAACAACTGAAACACTATTTCTCTTCTTTGGCAGACACTTCACTGTATTACTTACCATTTTATATATACACTGCCCGGACAAAAAAAAAGTCACCACCTGGATTTAAATCAAGTGTTATGATGTGGGGTTTCTTCAGTTGGTCAGTTCTGGGTTCAGCAACGTTATGTGCCCAAAAAATGAGGTGAGCTGACTACCTGAATACACCGAATGACCAGGTTTTTCCATCAATGGATTTTTTTCTTCATATTCCAGGATGACAATGCCAGGATTCATGGGGCTCAAATTGTGAAAGAGTGCTTCAGGGAGCATGAGAGAGACATCATTTTCACACATGAATTGGCCACCACAGAGTCCGGACCCATTGACAATCTTTGGGATCTTGTGCTGGAGGAGACTTTACGCAGCAGCCCGACTCTCCCATCATCAATACGAGATCTTGGCGAAAAATGAATGCAACTCTGGAGGGAAATAAATGTTGTGACATCGCATAAGCTTATCGAAACGATGCCACGGCGAATGCGTGCCGTAATCGAAGTTAAAGACGGTCCAACGAATGTGTGACTTTTTTTTGGCCGGGCAGCGTGTATTTTATATGATGTGATCTTTAATCGATCAGATCTCCCTGTTGAGGTGAGGTTGCCCTTTTTTTTACAGAAATGCTACAAATCTAATGTGGTCGCACTAAAGTATTTTAAGTACTCTGAGTGCAAACAAACAAATGAATGAACATGCAAACAAACAGGATGTGCGTTTGTGAACCATAAAAGTTAACACCGATATACAGATGGTTTCTAGGCCGCAGCATTCTTTGCCATTACCTTCGGTATGGAAGCCAGGGCCCTTACAGCACGCACACTTCTTGGTTTTGCCCTCGCAGCAGGTTTGAGGGTCGGTGAACCGCTGCTCTCCGGCAATGAGGTCCTGTTGTGGGGAAACCGGCCGAGATGCTGCAGCCTGTCGCGATCAACTCAAACGTAGAATCCGACAACCTCTCATCTTAGCACTACACCTTCCCTACCATCCTTCTCCCTCATTGCCTGTTATCTTATTTTCCTACCCAAATAACGTTAGTCTTCCAGCCAATATCTCAGCTCAACCTACAGGACCTTGAGACATCTTAGTAACATATTTTCACTAGGTGCCCATGCATTTATCTACGTCATCTACATGCTGACTTCAGCACAGCCATAACTGGTGGCTTCAGATTCTGGGTTTTGATACAAATTAAGAAATTTTATGTAATAAATATACGTCCGACCAGACTTTCTGCACATAGATGTCTATTCTGGCCCGGGTTTTTAAGTAGTTTAATTGCTTTAATGGCCTGAACAATTTAAATTTTCCTCATTTCCATGCCTGATCCAGATACACAACATTAACGCAGTAATGTGTGTCACCATTTATTGTAAAAACAAATAAAGGAAGTGGCTACAAAAGCCAGCGAAACTGACATAAAACTCAAGTTGAATCCTGCACTCGCCCGAGTCAACACCACAAGGCACTTGAGACCGCGGCATGCGGCCTCCAGCTCGGCAGCGCTGCTTGTTTTGCCTGGCTCTGCTCAACATCCACTTCCCTCATCCGGCCCAATCTGTCCATGTTGACCAGCTGAAACTTGATGTGGCTCCCATTCTGGAACCTGGCGCCGAAATAAAAATGGCACTTTTTTTTTTTCCTCCACGGGGCAGCCCAAACCCATCGCCGACTGTCAGCCTCAGTATGGTTGCTGATGCTCTCTTGGCTGCTCCGCACCCAGGGCCCATGTGGCACGTCGCCTCCTCTCCCTGGGGTGCCAAGCGTTCTTCGCCCGCCGAGCGGACACCTACTCATAGACTTAATGAGACAACGTAAGCAAGTATGGACCAGTAACGCCCCCATGAAAGCAAGCACCATTTCTGCAAATTCCTTACGAAACAGGAAGTTCTGACAACAAAAAAAGAAAACAAAAATGCCTGGGAACAGTAGACATTACTGGAAACGAAGTGTTTGTTTTCTTTGAATCTGCTTGGGTGGCCAGATGGTACCGCAGGGCTCTGGGTTCGGTCCTGGTGTCCGATCTGTCTGCGTGTGGGCGGGATGCATGTTCTCTTAGTGCCTTCTCACTGCGTACTCCCATACCCACTAGCTGGAACGCACATCCTGAGAGGGAGTTTATGGGGAGTCGTGCCATTTGGAAGAATTACACTATATTTTATGTATCATAAACCAAAAGAACATTCAGAATCAAATGAGCTTTTCTTGCCATTTCTCCCAGTTTTAGCGCAAGTGTATTATTTTTCGCACCCTTTGGATCAGAACCGCATTAGCATTTATATTTAATATAAACATACGCGGCAAAGGCGCGCGGTAATTATCCGCATGTGTCGGAACGCCGGCTGGGTCTGAATTCAAGGCGGGAGTTCTGGCTAATCTTTCCTTGAGGATCAAAAAATTACAGTAAATGTGAAATGAACTACCAAGCAAATCCTCAATGACATTCTGCTCAGGCCCATTCCACAAGCATCTCATATTCATCTATGGCTTACTGGGAAGCCTCTGAGCTTGTAGGCCCGGTTCCTTAATGTGGTACTCAAGAGTGGTCTGAAGGTGCGTCAGATAAGACTACAACCTTCACTGTAGACAAACCTGTAGCAAGGGGTTTTAGTCCATATGCATACTTAAGACGTTCACCATTCAGCAGCATTTCAACAATGAAATAAGTCTTTTTTGGAAGGGGGGGGAAGCAGATACATAAACATGCAAATTCCCTGCCATTTATAATTCAGTTTTCTAACTGTGACAAATGTACCTTCTTTCGATTTTAAAATCCGGTACGCCTTGCCTTCACGTACATGCAGACGGTTCGATCCGGATCAAACGAGGCCACGTTTGCAACTCAAGTTCGCGGGACACCCGGGAATCCGCAACAAACCGAAGCCTCCGTTAATACGGCGCCCTCAGCATCGGTCGCAGCAGTGCCATCTTTAAGCTGTAAACTACACATATAAATATTTCACCACGTGAATTTGTACCAAGAGGATGGAAAAGGCGCCATTTATCTGGTTTTAGACGTAATTGATCCATTTACTCTCCGTGATGAAAGATTGATGATCTCATTTTGACGCGCTCGAGAAAGATGACTTAGCAGCAACACGTTGGATTTTCATAATTTGCAACGTGCGGGGAGTGGACAAACAAAACAGGAGTACGCAGCGACGTGGCCGACCGGGGCTGTGAGCGATGGGCCTGGGAAATTGACACCATCTGAGAGAGAGAAGAGAGCGGCCCATGAGACACTCGTACGGCCGCAGGCTTTACCCCCGACGGTGACATCACTCGACCACGTAGCATATTGAGAAGAAAGTACCACCGTTTTTAAGGATGCCTTCTTTTGAACCGTTTGGATTTGGCGGAACCTTTGTTTTTCCATCAGCACCGGTCGTGCGGGTTATGAAACAGAATATCAAAGTGCACGGTGTCAACAGGGCACGCCATCTAACCGACTTCTAATGGGCCGGGATAGAAGGTTTAACAATTCCGTTCTGCTGGTGCGCAATTTGACAAAAATATAGCACCCCCCCCCCCCTTCCCCAAAGACAGCGCTTGGCAAACGGAGCCCAGTTCGATGCGACTCCGAGCCGAGAGCAAATCGCAGCGAGCGATGGAAACCGATATCCGAAACGCGGCGACGGTGCAGGAACGTTTAAAATGCATTAAATTCCACCCGTCTACCCAGCGCAAACGCAAAATGGGTGACACTCAAAACGCTCAAAATACAACACGATAACAGCTAAATAATTACTAATAAACACATACAATAACGCGTCGGACGTAAAATAAATGGACAATTTCACTTTAATCTGGGATTGTACTGGGCAGGGATATTAAATTTGCTGAGGTCTAATGATCCCCAAATCCAATTTGAAGCAATGCTATAAGTTAGCAGCGAAAGCCCTTCAAGGATGAAACCTCAAATAGAGCCAATTAGCACAGCACTGCCAGGAATGATGAGGGGAAAAAACAGCTCTTTTATAAGAGGATTTAATGCCGGGCTTTCGCGGGGGTCCTCGGTCCTGCTTGGTCAGCTGCTGGCCCGGTCTTCTGTCTTCTGCTAATAACTCGTCCAAATGAGACGGTGGCCACACCGGGCGAAGACACCGCTGCACGTAGCAAAGTCACGTTTTGCGATAGATGGCGCGGTCGTGCATTGAGAACGCGACAAAGGCGGAGATGCCGACGGAGACGCCGCATCCGGGAGACCGCTTTCACACCCACCGCCGTTGACTCAAACAGC
This sequence comes from Heterotis niloticus, assembly GCA_018136845.1. Taxonomy (NCBI): domain Eukaryota; kingdom Metazoa; phylum Chordata; class Actinopteri; order Osteoglossiformes; family Osteoglossidae; genus Heterotis; species Heterotis niloticus. The sequence goes on along the minus strand of CM030892.1, from coordinate 29,920,364 downwards.
CACTAAGGGCGTCCACCCGAAGGCCGTCCGTTTTTGCTTTGGAATTCAAACATTGCTGGCTGTTCTACGGAAAAAAAAAAGAGTAAAAATATACAAGGGAAACCTCAACATTCAAAACAGAACGCATTCATTATCTGCTTCAGAGCTGCTGTCAGCACTCGGGACTACAGTGACTTGAGGCATAGACGTTTTCTAATTTGAATCTGGATTAGCGCAACGTATTTTAATGATCATACAATGCACTGTGAATGCAAACCGACGCAAGTCCAAAAAAATAAATAAATAAATAAATAAAACAATGGAACCGTGAACACAGGGACAAGGCAATTCTCTGGCAAAACAATGGATTAATGCGTCACCCATTACAACAGACCGTCCTCTGATCTGCCAAAACACAACATGAAATATTAAAACGTAAAATGCCCGTCTTTTAAAAGCAAGGCTTGCGCAAGATATTTGGTCCATTATTTCCTGCCTCCTCGGTGCTTGCAATAGCGGTGGATCCCTGCGTTAGGTCGCTTGCATTTGGCCAGGCAGAGGCCTGACCGGTTCAAAGGAGATGGGAACAGAGGCAAGACTTCCAGCCCAAAAGGTCCTCAAAACTCCCATCAGAAAGGGAAGCAACTACTGTTCCCCACCTCCGCTGAAAAGACCTCTCAAAGTTCTTGTCTCAGAAGAGCGGGACCACCCCCGTAATATCCCCTCAATCGAATCCCGGGTGAGCTGCACCGAGGCCCCGGCTATAACAAGTTTAGTCTCCGAGCAATAAAGCGGCAGGGCTCATCGCGCATGTTTGCCAGATGTTAAACTCCTATCAGCCATTAAATATAAACTGTGATCACCCGGCAAAATGCGAGTGTCACGACTCGTGCATCATGCAAACAATCCATCCTCCTGCAAGGACTTCAAGGAATGAAATGACAACCTGGTAGGGAGGGTGCCGCTCGCATATAAAAACAGAATTGAAAGCAAATTGCTTGGTGATAAAAAGTCTTTCGCTTCATTCTGTCTGCATTCGGAAAACCCCGGAAATGTGGCAGACATCCACAGGCCCATTTCTCATAGAACAGAGACACAGCATTAATAGTAGTAATACTAATGATAATAAAAATACACAAATAACAGTAAGACAGCAGTGTCTTTCCAGAATATTACTCAGTCTATCCATAGTTTTTGGTTCCATCATATTTTATATGGCAGCATTACAGTAAAGGAGTTTATCTTCCACGGAGGAACACTGCTCACAGCATCATGTGGAAGTGCTGGAATTCTATTCTTTGCTTTACATGGTTGCTAAGCAAAAGTCTGTACGAAAGAATGAATGCATTTAACCAGTTTTGCAATGCAGATTTTTAATGGCAGGTTTCGCGGGAACTAACCTCCAGTGCTTAACAGGTCAACGTATCCCACGTCACTCCTGGACCGGTTTTTATCGTCTCATCGGCGCTGGAGGCGCTCGATGTTTGTCTGACCTTGTCTGAAAATAATTAAAAGTTGCTCATGGTTTCGAGAGACATAAAATATATGCCGGGTCAGCAAAAATTAAAACCATCAATGGCAAAAATATGGTCTGTCTTCTGAGACCACAATAAAACACACAATGCAGCGCATTAGAGGCATGAATCTCGCTAAATGGTAACGCTTAAACCTATGACTTACACTGCTGGCGCTTTGGCGCTTTTATAACTTACGCTCCCGAATGTCCTGGGGTGTCAGGCCAGGTGTCAACAGATAAATAACTCACCACCATTTATGGCAACAGTGGAGGATTCATAAAGTATATGGATTTTTTTTTTTAGTTTTATTCACAAAATGTGGCCAATATTGTAAGATTATCGCCACTACTGTCCGCTGGAGTCTGTAATGCACAGATCCGGGGAAGTGATGTAGCTTCAGCGCATTTGCATATCCGCACAACCCGTAACACCCGTGTGTGTTACAGCCGCTATTTTCTCACCGTGCGATTGTTCGTGCGCAAAAGGCATGGATGCGCAAGTCATAATTTGCCGTTCCCTCAATCGGGCCTTATTAAAATGGAAAAGCTACGCAACAAGAAAAACGCACAGCATCTCGGGGAAAATATACAGGAATAAGAGCGGTGTAAAGTGCAGCTGTACTTTTCTGAAGACTCTGGTCGCAGGTTGCAAGTTCAGTCCCGGGTTGCCATGGAAACACCTTTCCAAAGAGAGGAGGGGATTTGACTTCAGAGGTTTGAGGCAGGAAAGGATAAACCAGTAGCAGTGTGGAAAGCAAAGACAGAACCTGACTGGCGGGTTTTGAGAAGAGAAAAAAAAAAAAAAAGCATTTCCAATTAAATGTTTTAATATGTACAGAACACGGATCTTTTTTTTTTATGTTTAAAAAAAGCTTTTAGCACCACAAACGTGAAAGGCTAATGGATTTTTAAGCAGCGTTGGGGGAAAATATTTTCAGAAAACATTTTAGCATTTCAAATTACAGTATTAGTTCTTAATTTGCGCGCACTTGGTGAAAACAAGATGTTATAGATAGCACTTGCTTTTAATAACAGGGATGGGGAAAAAACGCTGCAAATCATTACTCTTTTCTGTGGGGGGGGGGGGCAGATACAGAAACTACGAGTGCAGACAACCTTGAAGCAATGTTTCAGTCCTAATTAAATTTTATCTATTTCAGCATTTATTGAATAAACGAAAGGGGGAAGGTTTATTTATTTTTTTTTTATTTTTATATATATATATATATATATATATATATATATATATATATATATGATTCTTTTAACTTGCCGAACGACTTTAGATGGCCATAAAAAACAATTTTGGAGTTGCTCACTTCCGCTTTAAGCCCCTGCACTTGAGGATATCTAAACAGCATCACTGAAATGTCCCCAGTGGATTATATTCTACTAAAAACTGAAACTTCGACATCCTGGTGGGTTACCGGCTTGTCTCTCGTCCTGGGGAACATCTGAATAAGCTACTTTGGCCAAAGTATCACACCTGACTCACAAATCTGTCATGTATTGTTGTCCAGCCGTGTCTGGGTCAGTCATTTTTTTTTTCTTTTTAAATACATACGTTGAATAATTCAAAATCCACTGTAGCTCACATGAAGATGCGTAGCAGATACGATTTTTGTTCCTCAACCAAAGCAATGTATTCAATCCCGAAGGCTGCATACTGAATTGCTCCTGCCTGGATTACTGCTGCATAAAAAACTACTTCATGTATCGGAAGGGAGGAAAGAAGCGCAATCACAACAGAAATGGTCTGACTTTTATCATCTTATGAAATGCGGTGGCATTATGTTAAGCAAAGCGATGTCTATTTAAAGGTCATTGGGAAGTCAGGGGCGCTGCGTGAGAGGACCTGAACTCGCTGTATGCATGCATGGGGAAGCTTGGGCAACACCCTGGACTACCAAACAGGAAGGTGCGTGCCCTCAGAATGGTAACTCCGTAAAGCAGGGATCTGAATTCACACTCTGAGCCAATGAGCTTCCAAGGTCAAGGATAAGATGCCTCCGCATGCTCGACCCGGAAGGGAACGGCCTGTCATTTAGCCCGGAGGTCACCGGCAGCACTGTCGGGCTTTTTAAGGCCGGAGCACAAGAAAGGGCCTTTGAACGCTCCCTGGACCGAGCCCCTCTGAAGAAAGCGCACCTTGCATACCTTGGCATACATTTAAATGCATTGTGAATGATGCAAGATGCTTAATGTCTTTAATTATAAATGAGTTTCTTCCTGAGAACACAAGACGGCATTCTCATTTCACACTTTGGTAATTCGCGTGAACTTGCCGGAACTTCAGGAGCGGTCTCATTATTGCCGGAAAATCCCGGTCCCGGTTTCCCTCTCGGCCAGTACCGACGCGGGTTTGTCAGTTCCGTCATCGACATCCGGCCTGAAAATCTCGTGTGTTGGTGCCCATTGTTGCGGAAGCCTTGAACTGCGGCGGGGAAAGAACTCGGGTGGCACTCCAGCACAACCCTGACTGATAAAATTCAGAAGCTCTGCTCTCAGGAAAGGAAATCTATTATGCGTTACTGCAAGTATAGAACAGTAATTCAAACTAGATTTCTTTTTCCCTTTATAAATCACAACATTAAAGTCATTCCTCATCTTCCGGTGCCCCGTACTTGTGCATTATGCAGGCGGATGAGGTTCCATAGTTAACCAAGGACTGAATTCAAACGTCTCGATCTGTGCTGGGGACCGCCGTTTGCACTTCTTAGCACAACCTTTTCACTTGTTGGACTCTTTAAAAACACCACTGCGACATGCAGACTGAAGTCTGCCAAAATCTCAGCTAATTTTGCAATGTACAGAATGCGATTGGCTTGTAAAATTCGTCCCATTTTGCAGTCACACCGGTGTTTGAGTGCATTTTGGTTTCAGGATAAGGTTTCAATGCACTGTATCCAGGGTGGCACAGCGCTTCGCGCTGGTACCTCACAGCCCTGGGACTGTGGGTTTTACATTCATTCAAGTTTTGCTCGATGGTTTGCATGCTCATCCCACATTTGTCTGGGTTTCCTCGAGATGCTCTGGTTTCCTCCACAGTCCATGAAAATGTGTTCAGGACGGACTGGGGACCCTAAACTGCTGGTTGTGTCGGAGAGGGGACGAGCGAATATGGGGCGGCCCTGTGATAGTCAGCTGTTCTGCGGAGGGTGGACTGCAGGAGATACTCTTCACAACACCGCACCACACTAGGAATTATTGACCATGTATGGATTTTACACTTCCTGTTCCCCGGGTTTCACACAATCGGCTCCACTATTTAACCCTCGATATGGAAAAAGAAACTAATTTAATTCCCTAAAACCGTCAGATGCCGACGATGACTTTAATCGTTTTCAGTCGATTTGTGCTTATTTTCTAAGCGGTTTGGGTCCCATTTATATGAGCAGTACTTCCCTTTGTTTATTTCTGTAGTGAAATTGCAGCAGAATCTCCTTCTCGAACAGAATGGCTCCTCAAAGGTCCTTGGCAGGAAATGCCGATTAATCATTTTCTAAAAAAATTCAATCGTGACAGCATTTGACAATCTGACAGGCTCCGTTTTTGTTAGTTATTTCAAAAGAGATAAATTAAAAGAAAACTTTGATTCTTTGAAGGCTACAACCGTTGGGTCCGCTTACTCCCTCGGTGTCTTCTCTATCAACAGCAGCTATGCATCGGGACCCAAGTTCAAACCAGGAACCATTGGTGGGAAAATCATCCGTTGGCTTTGCGCTCAACTGGATTTCATACAGTGGTCTCGTTCAAGTTTCCCAGCCCTTAAAACAGAATTACCATAGAAATTAACAATGAAATAAACCTCCACCTCCCCTTAAAAATAGGGGGAGGGGATTGCCTGGAATTGGAGCAGTTGGATTTCGTCAGCCATGAGTCGCATTCCATATTTATTATTCATTTGGAACCGAAAGCCATCATATAGTGCAATCTAAAGAGCCGACGAGGGAAATAACTCTGCTTTTCTAAACAAAAGGCATTTTTCAGTCACATTTCCAGCAGACCGGTCATTAATGGAGCGCTTAAGTGTTTCTAGAATGAATTAAAACCATTAGTCACTCTTCCAACCCAGCATTTTGCCTTTCACTCTCCAGGATGACTACTCTCACATCTGCGGTAGCAAAGACATACATTTACATGCACTAAATAAATAATAATAATAATAATATAATAAGGGATATTTCAGTGACCATAAAACAGGGTTAAACACTATAATAAATCCAGGTTTTGCTGTTTAAGGAATTCCATAGATGCTCTTCTTTGGACCCCAGGACTGATCTGTCGAGCTGGTTGTTTGCGAACAGCTTTTGCTATGAAATCGGTGCACTGTGCGTATATACACAGCACCGAGCACACGCATGGACTGAGGCCACTGGTGAAATACTCACGCAAAAAGCAATGTTATATAACGGATTTGCAACTTTACCAATTTAAAACTAAACACACAAAATGCCAGCACAAAAAATAGAGGTATTGTAGTATTAAATGCAATTATTATTAAGCCAACATGTTTATTATTAATAACAAGACCCGACTAATCTTTCTATGGTTCGCGCCCACATTTTCCATTCGGTCCTGCTTGTTTATGCCTACAGTGCTTGATGTATAGCAGTTCAAGACAGGATGCATTAGCTTGCATTTACAAAGCAATGCCCTAACCACAAACAGCATGACCTTTACCCCTTAAACAAATTTTTAAAAATACATATATTTCTTTCAGTTTCCCTGAGAGCTCTCAAAAGTGTACTCGGCTAACACGAAGGCCCTGACAAGTACTTTATGGACACGTAAAAGGTAAAAACCAAGATGCACAGTAACATCTGTTTCTCTCACTTCTGCTGTTTTGTGTCCTCTGGGGAGGAGAAAAACAAAAAAAAACACACACACACAGAAAAATAAAACTCAAAAGGTATTTGCAGAATTAGCTCATTGTCACAAAAGTACAACTCTGCATTTTTCAGTTTTCAGACATCAAAGGAAGTCTGATTATTTATACACCACAGATTCAAATGTAATTCTGATGTTAGATAAATAAATAAATAAATAAATAAATGGTGGCATGGTGGTGAAGGCAAATCAAAGACCTACCTTGAGCTGTAATACCCCTGATCAAGGTGTTTGCCATAAATTCACACAGTACAGATACCCAGCTTCCTAAACAGGTACATCATTTTGCTGTAAATAGCATGCAAAACTGAGACCCCGCTGTAAATAATAAACAGTAAAATAAGAGCTTTAGAATGCAGGAAGACTGCTCGCTGCACCGAGAGGTACCGGGCCAGCTGTGCGTAGATGGCACTTTGGCATTGGCAGCCTTATACAACCCCACGGCGGCTCCAAAACGGAGGCCTCGAAGCATAAGCAAATCACTTAGGGCTACCGAGTCTCAAATAGCGGACAGACCCAAATGGACCTGTTGACATTTTCTGAGAAAGCTCAGGCACAATGGTACACAGCTGTCGCACAGACGCTGACCAGCTTGGAAAGGGAGCACTGATGGTATTAACTGAAAAGCAATATAGATGGATGTCACGGTGAGTGTTTACCGACGGCTCCTCCACCGCACAGCACCGCGGACTCCGCGCCGAGCTTCTCCTCGAGTGCAATACGATTGTGCTGAGAGAAATAAACATTTCTGATATTGATGCCATGTCAGCGCCAAGCTTCATGGCAAGTGAACAGACAACAAGTATATAGTTGGGGAACCCAGTTGTCAAAAAATGAACCCCGTCTGGTACGTGGACGGGGTTCGTGATGGACACGAAAACCGCGTGACGTTCAATCGCAGAAGTGCTTTTGAAACGCTTAGTTTGCAGACTAACAACGCAAACCAAAATAACACAGCAACCGCAAAGTTGCATACAAAGAAGACGTTTAAATTATGCCAGAACTTTGATTTAAACTCGCCATCTCCAAGGAACGCAACTTCTAAATTCCCAGCATTACAACCAAGCAGTTATTCGGTTCCAGTTTTGAAGCTTTGCTTGCTGAAATGTCAGTGGAGAAAATAAATACTCTCACATATGCAAGCACGGCAGGCTAGAGGATTTCATGCAGCTGTACAAAATAACTTAAAAATCACTACAAAACTAAATGAAACAGTATTCAACTCGTCCTTCAGTCAATATTCTTTACATTTAGTCATTTTGCATTTCCAACTCAGTGTAAACCACAATGCATTTCATCATGTGATGAAGGGCCGCAGATACAGACACCAGATTCTCAAAAAGTCCGTTTAATACCACCAGCACACATTTCCCTAGTCGCAGCATGTAGAACTAACAGGGAACACTTAAATAAACAAATAAATAAATATGTGGTGAGAGTTTACAGAGCAAAAGATCCAACTCTGACCGACATCCATATCGATGGGTGAGAATTTAAGACGGTGGTAGCACAATGTTTAGTGACTTGAGGTCTTTCAAGTTCTGACATAACTCACATCTTCTGTAAAATTAATACTGCATTTATAGAAAATTCAATACTGCATTTTACTGCCTCAGGTTACAAAACACTAAGACTAAGCCCTTCCTCCCAGACGCTGGTATCGCAGTGAAACAGTGCTTTCGCTCTAGAATTCCCAGCACCAATGTTGAACTGCATAGGGTTACCTAAGTTGCTTTCTTGTTTTAGGTTAGTAACAAAAAAAGTAAAAAAAAAAAAAAAAAAAAAAAAAATTTAAAACATTTCCACTTTACCGTACCACCAAATGCTGATATGAATTTTCATGTCTTCCAAGGGATAAAATTTAAGGGGTTATAGAGGGGAAAAAAGTCATATTTCTGTAATCGAAAGTACAACTCATCAGACATGACAAGTTTGAGGCAGTGATGTGCGCGAAAAGGCCGTTTTTGAACTACCTAATCTGAAAACAAAAGTGATAAATCCCTGCTGGTACGTCTCAAGGAACGCGGTCTCTGCAAAGCAGGCGGAACGCTTAACAGAGCCTCGAGTTTTGCAAGCAATCTGCCGGAAGACGCGGCGCATTATTGGAATAACGCGGTGATGAGCCTCTGACACGTAATCTCCACGGAGCTGCCTGGGTCACATCAATGCCGGCGGAGCGACAAGCGGCACAAGAAACAATATTGATCTCGTCCCACTTGCATATCATGTCTGTGGCTGCAGATCTGCGCTGTCAGACCATTAAAATTGCACGTCGCCAAAATGACTGCTATAAAAATTCATTCCCGCTCCCTTCCCCGTTTTCCGGAGACCCCCGGTGAAAAGGCGGCGAAACGGGAACGTTACGTCAGAAATGTAGAGCACCGTTCCGCGTGCTATGAAATTTGTTATTTTGCGAGTCGCAGAGGGATGCCGTTGCGTACCGGCTATTCCTGGCTGGGTAGCTGCTGCTCCTTGTGTTCGCCGGCGCCTTCTAAATACGGCCCGCAACAGCCTGAGTTATGGCTCTTGTCAGTCAGACGCTTGCTCGCTGTCAAATACGGAACAGTTGCAAATGCTTTTTCTTAACCTGATGGTATTGTGAGAAGGCGTTGCTATCCCGAACATTATTATTCGGCTTGTTTTTGTGTCCCGAAGACACAGCCTCACAGGTGCATGATATGAAATGACTAAAAAAAAATAAATAGATAAAATAGAAAATAAAAAAAACTCTAGGCCATCGAATAGCAGATTGAAAGCAGCAGCCCAGGGGTTATGAAAACAAACACAAAGCCATTTCTTTGGGTGTTTTACCCAAAATTCCTTGCTGTATTTGCACTTCTGAGTAAGGCGGAGGACATTCGTTCAACTTGACCGTTGTTTTATTAAAACACAAGTGGGAAGATTAGAAGAAGTAGGATCGTCTTCACTGGAACTCTTGGATTGGGGTGCGTTTTGGGGATGGGAACGGACGCGGGTGCGGGGCCACTCTTTGATAACGCATGCGTCCTTACCAGCTCCGAAAGGAAGGCGGCACACAGAAGGCTGACATTTCCCTGACCTTCAGCACTGGAACCACCACCAGAAGAAAAGCGGGTGACTGCTAATGAGATGGACTGGGAGGAAACCAACTCTCCCAAGATGGCAGAACCCCGCGTAGCCCCATACTGTCGTGCCAGAACGAGGACGGGCTCGGCCTTTCCCGTCCTGGACCCCTTCTGGACCGACGCTCGGCACGCGTTCAGTTTCGTCCTCTCGTAGCGCAGGCCAAACTGCTGTCAGTACCGATGTGGACCCTAAACTTTAGGCCTAATTTGTGTGCTTGCTTACGCTTCCAGTACCTGCATGGCCCAATCTTCATCTGGGAGGAAGCGCAGCAACCTTAGCACTCTCAGCTCACGGGATCGATACATAACCCTAAATTACATTGCTTCCCAAATTCAAGCACACAAATAAAAATAAATCTCAAAGCAACTTTATTCTGCTGCCTCAGAACAGCGAAGGGACTCCAGACCGATATGACCGTTCCCACAGCAGAGCCCCCTGTCCCCATTCATCATCATTACAAATGGGCTGATGAATGTGTGGACCTGCAAGGCATGGAGGAGCGGCGGAAGGCAGTCGTTCCGTCCCAATTCTGCAGAGTAACCGATCGACGCTCGCCGCGCCCCATTTACATGGGAAACCGCGCGCGCCCCTCGGTCCTGGAACAGCAAACGGGTACAGGCAGGAAGAGGGGTTGCGTGCTTCGTTCCTATCACGACCCGGAGCCTCGCATGACGGCTTCACCGGTGTTCGGTACCCAAAAGCGTGTTCCGCACTGACTTAAAAGATGATGTCAAAGTTCAATCGGCATCAGGCCACGTCTGGGCACCTCGGGGCGCCTGGCACCAACCGTAATTTGTTCCAGCAGACAGCACACAAGCACATAAACAATGAAGTTGGCTTAACATCAGATCTTCTCACATGGGGCACGACAGCTACTACAAAGCCACGCCTGAACTCGGAAGAAGCCGTACCCAACAGTTCTAATTATAAATATGTTTAAAAATGCAAGGCGTACGACCGCCAAGTCCGTGTATTTGCCAAAACTGTTCAAAATGGAGAGGAACACGCAAGCAGAGGCACGGTGCGTGCAGTATGGGCCGCATGGTGCCAAAACAAGCGGCATCCGGCGATTCCCAAGGTGACAAAGGTCTCCTATCTTGATTGATTTTATGGTTTTATTAGGTTATTTGTTTATTTTTGTGATAATTCATCTCGAGGGCGAATATTTCAAACTGACATAATAGCATAATAATAGTGCGAGAGAATAGTTTGGAATCTAACAATCCAATTTACACTCCAATCCAATAGAGATGACAAATCTGACCAGCTGTCCACACGCATTTTCAAACACGCTGCATATTTAACTGTCTGTATGGACTCGAACCGCATCCTGCCCCAAAATCAATTAAAAGGCGATCGTACTGCGCACGGGTGGCAACCGCGGCAGCCTCCTGCCACCTCCCCTCCTCATCTCGCTGGTCTTTAGGGCCGAACTCGGCGCCGGCGATGACTACCGATTGCGGCTTCCATTCAGTCTGATAGACGTGTGCGCCCCCGAGGTGTCTGCGATCAAAGAGGTTCTTAAAAGCACGCAGCGCTTCTGAAACAGCACATCTTGCTCATACATGTCGACCATGTGTTGCTATGGGAACTTCTCGTTCTGTACAACGTTATGGCGCGGGCCGCTGATCGACTCCGGTTGTCTCATGCCGGTCAACCAGAGGCACCTCCGGATGTTCTGCGGCTGCACGTTACACAGGAGTCACGCGCATCGCACAAATGCCGCCCTTTCCCTTTTGAGGCTGTTCTTCCACTGCCTTCATTTTAACACACCCTTTGCTCCATTTTAAACAACTTACACGCGTCACCTTCCCATCATGCCAATTTCAAAGGCACTGTTGATGGTAGAAGACCGATCTCATCTGCAAGTAGACGCTGCCCCAAGTAAACACCTGTGCTCAGGAACAGCGTTGAACTCATGCCAGGGAGATGCGGTTCTCTTCTAACAGCCAGGTCTTTGATCGTTTGTCTTCTGAAAGTTGGAAAAGGAATGCACCATGTGATCCGGTGCTTTTGGTAATATGAAAACAAAAAGCATCAAAATCGAACATCATACATTTTCGCAAACGCTTCAGTGCGGCCTGCGCGACGGTGAGCTACCCTCGGTGCTGCTGTCTGACAGCCACCAACTAGGCTGAGCCTTCCAGGTCATCGCTTTATGAAGGCTGGCAACTTGTGAACCGCCCTGCAACCTGGCACCTGCAGGTGGGCCCCCGGCAGTGGCACCTACAGGCCCTTTATAGCCCCCCTCGGTCAGTGACTGCACGCCGCCACCCTGAGTGCGCATTTTATTGTGAATTAACCAGGAAAATGAAATGAAACACTTGATGCGATGGGTCTCTGAGGCTGCCATCTGGAGTGCTCAAATGGCTGTCAGCTCGCGTTCGGTGCCACAGTCGCTCTGGGTCCACTCTCAGACTGCCTTGAGGCAAACCCAGCACATCGACAGCACCGTGTAACACACTATAGTAAGGGGGTGTCCTTAAGAACAGGGACCTGGGTTTGAGTCCTCGAGTCCTTTCAGTCCCCACCGTGGTACACTCACCACCCCTGGGAGCACAAAACTGCAAATATCGTTTTGGGTATCAAACGATAAGGCAGCAACACCTGAGGTCACCCAAGAATCCAGATGCCAGGCAAACTCTCCCCTTCTCTAGCCACAAAACATCACTTGAGGCCATTGCTGACGTCTTATCTTCTCCAAAGCCACGATCCCTTCAACAAAGGAGATCCAGAGGGCATGCAGTAGATGAGCCCAGTTATTGCCTCATTCCAGCACCAGGAGGCATGCCAACCAGTACCTGGTTTTCACAGAAGTTGTAAGAGAGAGGAAAAAAGTGTGCATTCGCAACTTTTTCTTCTAATATGGCAGTTGTGTTCCAGAGCAGCATGTACCGCACGCGGCCACAACAGGAGCTTCGCGATTCTTGCGATTACCTCCTAGGGTGTTTACTATGGTTCTGCAGTTTCTACAGCATCACCACACAAGTGTGTGCAACAGTCGCCAAACAATTACACCTCATTTCAAGCCAGCGTAAAAATCCCAATGTACGCATTCCCGCTCAAACCGTACAAGCATCATTGGGGGGAATGATTTGGATTCAAAGCCTAAAAAATATGAAGGTACATTTGCTTGCATGTGTTTGAAATCATTGGTTTTAATGCTTCTTGAGCAGGACCGCACATTCCAGGGACAAGATTTCTTTATATAAATTATAAATAAATAACATTTCAGAGATACATCAGTCTAATCACATACATGCTTCAGTAGCGTCGAACGCGGAGCAAAACACAACTTTGTTTAAAATGGGTTCGATTTGCGACTGAAGCGCAGCCCCTACGCGCACCAAACGTTCACACATTAGCGAATACAAAGATTGGAAAGTGAGACGGACTTTGCGCACACAACTGCTTAGCAGGTTATGGTTGAACTAAGACTGGTTGGGTATCGGGGAAGTTTTAATTTGTTCAAAATTAAAATGTGTTGCCTGAATAATTCGCAGTTACGCAGATTAAAAATAAATAAAAAACAACGGATGAGATGGCATTTAAATAAAAACAACTGTGCCGCAAACTTGAACTTTAGATTTACTACAAACTGCATAGATTTAAATAATCAAAACACAATTGTTTCAGTTTTAAGGAAGTTAAAATCTACTTTTTGCCCCCCCCCGAAATCCATGAGCTTAGACTGGGTACGGTACATCATTTAGATTCCCCCCACAGAACTTTCCCTTGAAGTTGTCCTTCCTGACTGGAACCCACTGCTGTCTCTGCTGCCAAAATGAATTCCGATAATTCAATAAGGAGATAACAGACTGTCCAACAACCGCATTTCATCCCTTCAGCGCAAAAGATTTGTATTTGCAGAATGATTTCTCAACAATCGCAGAGAACAAAACGCTGTTTTGCGGGAGACCCAAAGGTCCTCCTTTGTTCGGCAGTTACAATGAGCTCAATGCTGCGGATGAGCCGTTCCTCATACCGACGTCAGGGAGAACTTCAAGGCCGCCGAAAAAGAAACAATAAAAAAAACTTAAATTTTGTTTTTTGGCAACACGCGGCTACACATTCTGAGCACTGTTCTTACATTTTCTAAAACATGTGTCATCATAAGCCAACCTGAGGGAAGGCCAACCTGAACTTCTCAAACTAAACCCTGCCGAAAAAATTCATGGAGACTTCACCTGCTGGACAATTAACCAGTGTGTCTGTTCGAGGCATTGGTTACAATAAACAAATATATTCCATTAAACAGGTTTAACAGCCGCGCTGTGAATTTAGTGCAACACCAGGCAACGGAAAATTAAGACTTGACATTCTGAGGCCTCAAAATGAACAAAGCTGTAACTTCAAACTTGCAGTATAGCATGTTTAATATTTAAGGTGTATTAAAAGTTGGAACAGAAAAATATTTATCACGGAGAAAAACTCCTACACACACCCAATTGGACATGTAATACACCTGCTGGGTTTCCTGGACCACATTAATAAGATGTTTTGCTGTTTAAGAGTGGAAATGAGATTAAATCACACCTACGAGGGTCTAAGGGCACACTTATTCTTTAGGGGGAAAAATATATGATTGAGCTTTTTTTGGTTTCTGATGAGTGAACATTAAGAACATTAAAAACAAGGGCATTAAGTAATAAAACATGCTTTACAAGCAACCTGACTGTGATCCCGCACGGCATAGACCCCTCAGCTAACCCTGGAGAAGCAGCGACACGCGGCACACGAGGTGTTCTTAGCGAGGACAGAATTAATGTCATTAACTGTGGGGGGAAACTGACTTCTTCGCAACTGGGCTATAAATCTGCGCTCTCGAGTGGCAGACTTACAACATTAGGCTCAAAAGTCCGTCGGGGACGGCTGTCGGGTTTTGAGGCCGTCAGTGAGTTTAAGAGCAGCAAATGGAAGTTTCCCAGGATGGCTGGGTTTTAAAATACCTCCAGCGCAGGATGATCACACCATCTTGGATGAAAACAAAGTACTTGGAGGCAGATATCCTGAGCAACTGCCACCTCAGCATCAGGCCCCACACCTCCACCTTCCAAATAAGTGAAATCCATTCAACCATGTTAACTGCTTTTATTAACTGCAGGGCTGCGGTGGGCCGGAGCCAATCCCAGAAACAGAGGATGCAGAGATCACCTCTGGGTGGGCTGCCAGTCCATCGCGGGGGGTCACACACACCATGGAGCGCCTAACTAACCTGAAATGTATGTTTTTGAACAGAGCACCCAGAGCAAACTCGGATATGAACTCGCTCCCGACCAGCCAAGGCGCCACTTACTAAGCCGCCGTGCCGCCCCCAAAATATCCGAGACGCGAGTTCTAAGGCGCCATTACTAAAACGTGTGCAACAGGAGCCAAACTTCCTGGCAAACTGCATATATATTGCAAGAGCCATGATTCATACCAATTTCAGCTGACAGAATGACAGAATACAGTAACGGTTCTTGAGAAGCATAAAGTGGGTGGCACAACATTCGCAACGTTTTGGGAACCAAGCAATGCACCATTAAAAAATCCTGAACATAGTAATACAGTAATTGTAAGGTACCGGCTAGAAATACAGCAAACTCTGCGTTACTACAACATAGGGTAATGATGCGAGTAAGTACAAGTAAAATGAGTAAAGACCACCGTCACAATAACCCAACGGTTTAGTTAGTTGCTATATTTACAGCATTTTTGCTGAATCATTTTGTCCCACACACACACACACACACACACTTCATGCAACAAAGGCGACAATCGGCGCTGGCATGCAACACACAGTGCCACACAGCCTATAAAAAGTTGCTAATGACCAACTGAGAAAAACTATTAAAACTGTTTGGCACCAAGTAGGGTTTTTGGTTCTGCAGCTGGCACTTTACCCCGACTCACTCCATGCTGTCGGAAGAGAGTTTGGACGCCTCAAGCACAAGACCGTCCCGGCGAGCCTCACAAGACTGCAGCCATAATCTCCTGGTCTCTGCGGTGGTTGGAAACTGTCATTGTCATTAGTCATTGTCCTTGAGATCACAGAGAACAGCATGATGTGCTTGAGTGCCAACGCTTTGTCAGTTTTCTTTCTGCCCACTACCGCGCTATGACACTGACGGAGACGGAAGACTGACACTCCATCAGATAGGCCCACATGACAAAAACTCTTGAACCTTTTTGTACCGGTCCTTGGGGGGTATCTCGCCCAGCTGTTATATTTCCAGGGCCCAGCCCAACACACAACAACAGAACAAACTTTTCTAAGTCTCTACATGTATTTTTAAAATGCTTGTTTTTTTTTTTTTTATGAGCACATAAATAACATTACAAATATAATGAACCCTGTATGACAACCTGATTTCAGAAATCCATGCTTCATATGCAGGAGAATAAGGGCATTAACTGGGTTCGGCAGGGACTCAAGGCCTTCATTAGAGTCGCTGGCTTTGTTCCACTATTTTCCTGTGACTCACTTTTATCAGCGCTCAGTTTCACCCGGCAAGCTCCTTCTTGTTTCTCTATTTTAATTGTCAGGTTATGTTTCCTGTGGATTAAACTCAGATGACCATGAGAAGGCTCTAATCCCCCATAAAGGGCTTTAAAAATCTAAGCATGTCTTAAAGGATTTTCTGCTCCGATGTCTTCTGATACAGGTGATGATTTATACCTCAGTGCAGTAGGTAGGTAGGTTGAGGGAACAGGGAGGTGTATGATGAAATTTTCCAAGTCAATATGATGCAAAGGTGTTGACATTGGAGCCTTTTGGCTTTGTGCCATTCTTGTACCTTTAACGTGGGCCACCCAGTTCACCGAGCGCAGGGCAAAGCCGATTATGCTGATGGACAATTAAAAAATCCTCAAATAAATGTACGGACATCACTGTGGGGAAAAAAACGCGGACCGCTTTTTCCACTACAGAAATTAAACATAGGAATTACTTTGCGGCAGAAAACCATCTTCTAAAGACATCCGAGGTACGTACTCAAGAGGCTAGGCAATGGTCATCATGCATGATACACTAGATCAAAAAGATAGGTTTTAACACTAGATTTAAAGAGAGGTAAGGAGGTGATAGAGCGTAGTTCATCTGGCAGACTATTCCAGAGTTTAGGGGCCACGTGGCCAAATGCATGTCCGCCTACCGTAACTTTGTTGATCCTCAGAATTGTCAGGAAACCTGCTTCCGATGATCAAAGGCTTCGACCTGGAATGTAATCCTCAAGAATTTCCTTGAGGTATGCTGGTCCAGTCCCTTTCACTGCCTTGTATGTCAGCAGTAAGAATTTGTAAATGATTCTGAATCTGACTGATAGCCAGTGCAGAGACTGGAGGACTGGTGAGATATGGTCGTATTTATTGGTTCTTGTAACTACCCTTGCTGCAGAGTAGACCGGCCGGATGGGACTCTGGACCAGAACATACGAAGGGGACAGGCGGAAAGCCAATCAATCGGATCAAGGCGATTACAACAACTCGGACGCTGCGGACGCGGGAGGCCGTGTCTGACCGTGAACTGGAACTCTAACTATACTATACCCCATACACTACATTGATAAAAAACCACAACCCTTATTAACTTATTATGAACTGGCTATTACATATGCATAGAATGCCCAGGAGGGATGGGCTTCCACTGGCACATGGACCCCCAGAGGTTTATTTTTCTCCTATCCTCTTGTAGAAAGGAGTTTTTTGTTTTCCTCTCCTTCGTGGCCAGATTCAAACTGTACATGTATGCAACCCTTGTCAGGTCTGTACAGTGCTCTGTGTCACTGCAGTGAGAAGAGTGCTATATAAAAATAAAACTGAATTGAATTGAATCCAAGATGCACATTCAATAGCTACCAGTGATCATAGTTCACAGGGACGGAGAAGTAATGCGGCGGTTGCTTTGCGAGCAAAGGACAGAGGGCTTCCCATCCTGACTGAGGTTCCATCAGTGTCCCTGAACTCACGTTGCAAAGTTTACCCAGTTGCACAAATGGCTAAAATCACTGTTCACCACCGAAACCGCTATACAGTACCAGCCTTCGTAAACAGAGGTGTCCGGCACACAAAAAAAAAAAAAAAAAAAAAAAACAAAGGAAGACTTAACTGACCTCACTTCAAGGCATTTGTGTTCCATTTCACCAATTACACCAAGTAAGACTCAAGGATACAATTAGAAAGCACAAAATAACTCCTTGAGATGTGGGATGAGGGAAAAGTTCCACTCTTAGGCCATGAATTATGTGTCGTTCCTGCTGGTCACTCGCATATCTTCAGCCATGTTTCCTCCTTAGCTCCGCCCCATTACTCACCTGGACGCTCTGGGTCTACAAAAGAGAGGATTAATAGGTCTCTGCTGGCTGGCGAAGAAATGTCACCCCCTCCGAGGAACTGATCCTAAAATCAAAACGCTCAAAAGGCTCTAAATTCTCCAAATTGCCCTTCAACGGAGTCGCGGCACCGCTAACACAATATCTCTCGCACTCATTATGATAAACTTAAAATGAAACTCTACTGCAAACCGCATTACCTGTGTCAAGATGCTTTCAGCACCTTTAAATGCACACGATTCATCTACAATTTAACAGAAACTGCATCCATACAACATTTGGTTGAGACCAATTGACGATGCATATAAATAAATAAATAAATAAATAAATAAATAAATAAATAAATGTAGGGTTTTGTTTGAAGCCGCATGTGGGAGCACACAAAAAACATAAACAGTTCCAAATGTGAAAGTGCTCTTCGGTCTGCTAGCAAGAATAAAAGACGCAGCAAGTAAAACTGTGTCATTGAAGGATAATATTTCTCATGAGTTTTATTGCTTTTGTTCATATTTTTGTCCCTTTTAGTTGTGACAAATGCATAATTATTAGTATATGACATAAATGTGTTTCTATTAGCCATTTCTGCATTTTAATCAAAACATGAATCTAAATTATGAATTCTCTCAGTTTATCTTGTTTGTGAACTTGCTTAATATATTTATAGTGTGGGTGATCACAGGAACACATTTGGTTTTTATATATTTTTTTTTTTAGTTAAAAAATAAATTTCATTTTCCGAAGGGCGGGAGGTTATTAAACCCAAAGGGACTGCGCATAGCTGGTAAAAATTCTTTCCAATGATAATAATGCTTAACTTTTGCCTAGATAAAAAAGACTATTCTTGCGATAAGACCCTCACCATAAACTTGAAAGACAGAAATCGCCAGACTTGTCACATGGCTGTCTCCCATGTCAAGTAGTGCATTTGACAGCACTAAAATATAAGTGCATTATTTTTATCTCTGACATCATGTTCGGAGATACAAAGAAGTGGAAGTCTGAAAATTTTAACAGAAATTAAAGTGATGTGAAGAAACTCATATGTTCTTGTTTTTTTTTAGCTCAGTAACATTGTGTTTCAATCAAATTTTGTCATATTTCCCATTTATAATAGGGTACTGAAGGTTAACTTAACCATACATAGGGATAACTGCAAAAGGCGCGCCAATATCAAAACTTCCAGCTAGCAAATAAAAAAAAAAAAAACAGGCATAATAATCAATATGTCAATAATAATGCATTTCAATCTGTTGTTTTAATCCACCCTAACACTTAAATCTGTCCAGTTCACAATTTTGGATATTTGCTGCATCAATTCAGCTGACGGTCTCAAAGGTACCAGTTGAGGGTAAACTTGGAACCTCTGTGCCACTGCCCTCCACTTTTATAACAAAGCGGGACATTATAACCAAAAATGGGACTATGTCACAGGAAATGACACAAACAATTAGAAAGTAGCTGATGGGCTCATACTTACAGCTTACAGAACCACAGAATCTATACAAAGTTTATCATTCCATACTGTTTATAAGACAATACTTCATGTGGAGGTCACACAAATGCTAAAAACACTACAACTTACGCAGCTGATTTGACATTTAAGCAATTTCTATTGGCGAATTAAATAAACGATAATCGGGCAATGAAAGATTTTTAAATAGAGACAAAACCTGGTCACAGTTCTTCTTCTTCTGTTCCAGAGTCATGGGAAACTGATGGGCCACCAGGATTTTAACCAAATGCGTACATTCAAGAAACCCAACATTTTCAATAAATATCTGTAATACGCAAGTCGTACATGGGCATAAATGAGAGGGAGGACAGAGGAATGGTGAGGGTGCAGGGAGTAGAGTTGGCGAAAGTGGATGAATTTAAATACTTGGGATCAACAGTCCAGAGTAATGGGGGGTGTGGAAGAGAGGTGAAGAAGAGAGTGCAGGCAGGGTGGAGTGGGTGTCAGGAGTGATTTGTGACAGAAGGGTACCAGCAAGAGTGAAAGGGAAGGTCTATAAGATGGTAGTGAGACCAGCTATGCTTTATGGGTTGGAGACGGTGGCACTGACCAAAAGACAGGAGGCAGAGCTGGAGGTGGCAGAGTTAAAGATGCTAAGATTTGCGTTGGGTGTGACGAGGATGGACAGGATTAGGAATGAGTATATTAGAGGGTCAGCACAGGTTGGACGGTTTGGAGACAAAGTCAGAGAGGCGAGATTGCGTTGGTTTGGACATGTACAGATGAGAGATTCTGGATATATCGGGAGAAGGATGCTAGGGATGGAGCTGCCAGGCAAGAGGAAGAGAGGAAGGCCTAAGAGGAGATTTGTGGATGTGGTGAAAGAGGACATGCAGGAGGTGGGTGTGACGGAGAAAGATGCAGAGGACAGGAAGAAACGGAAACAGTTGATCCGCTGTGGCGATCCCTAACGGGTGCAGCCGAAAGATAAAGAAGATCTGTAATGTGCAAGTCAACTAAGATGTTTCTGTCTGTAAAATACAAAAATCTGGCATTATTTTAACTAAGCCAGCGATCTCTCGGTTGCTTGGCAGCTTAAGTAATCGGAGCACTGATAAGTGTAAAATATTTCTATATTTAAATTCAGTAAAGTCACGCGAACAGTAGTTTTCTTAGAAAACTTGAACTGTGCTTCAAACAACTTCTGAAATACAGAGTCGCTCACGACTTTGGTTAAAAATAGTTTGACTCACACAGGTCATTCAATCACCAGCCAAATTATAGCAAATTAAGCCTGAAGGGTAACCAACATGCAGAGTCATCTTTGAGGACCAAAATGACCAACACTGCGCAAAATACAATACTTCAAAACATTTAAGCTATCCTTGTGCTTCCAGTTTAAGCTGTTCTTCATTTTGATTGCATCTACCCGGCCTCAAGAAAGAAGCACCTTATAATCGTGGACTGTTAGACTGAACAATTCATAACATTACATTTTGGATGTGCAAGGAATTCCAGTATGAAAATTAGTGGTTGAATAAGGATTCTAGCAGCAGTTGGGTCTACAACACCAGTGGAGTATTACTGAGATCAAGGTGACCAAGACAACAGCAAAATCATGCAAAGATCCCTCAGCCAAGATTCATTTTCCACCAAGAGGATGCTCGCACCTCATATGTGTAATTGTGTCTGGGAAACGGGAACGCTGACGGATCCCGCAACAAGGGCGGAGGGATGGATGGATTCATCACTGTCACAGCAAATGGCTAAATTGAAAAATGCAATCTTTGTGGAAACATCAAATTGCATTCCTCAGACTTGAGGTACTCAGTGTGGTAATGTGGTGCAATTTATGAAGGGGGGCCTGAGACAACCAAAGGGGGGGGGAGAAAAAAGTCTTCGTGAAATTGCTGCATTTTCAATGCTGAATAATAATAATCACAGTGCCAGTTAACTGAAAAACATAAAACTGAACAAGCTTAACCTTTAGGCACCTGAGACTTCTGTTTCTGAGAAGTGTAAAGATATTAGATATTTAACATAGCGAGACATCTGCTATTGAACAGGCACGATTGCACAGAATGTCATAAACATAAATAAGACTCTACTGTAACAACTAAACTACTTTATTTTCAGAAATATGGGAGCAGACCCCTTTCTAAACCGCTCGACCAGAGATCCTCACTCAGACCACAACGCAACCCCTTCTGGACCCTGAGCTGAACCTCCGTTAGCAACTGTGAGGCTGCATTGTGAAACCAGGAGCATAAAATTGCACGCAGTACCACAGCCAAGACCACACTGTGCGACCGCAGCAGAATGGATTTGGTTGCTTCACTTTGCTGACCGTTGATGAAACATTTCAATTCGCAGGTACAACATCCTTCTTTTACAGCAAGGTTTTTGTTTAGAGATAAAGAAGAGACATTTTCATGGTAAATGCTTTGGACCAAGGAACCCGGTGCATTTTTGCAGCTAAAAGGGAGTACGGTATACATCACGGGTGTACTGCTTGTGCAAATCCCACCTATAAAAAATACACACACACACACACACACACACACTTTGCCAACAATTTCGGATGCTAGATCTAAGCACGATGCTGTGCATTTTAAGTCCTCTGCAGCACATATGACAAAGGACCTGCGTCTTTTACCGCTGTACAATTTTTAACACGTCATCATAGACCATCGCGCTTTTCCAACAACTTGAGCCAAAACCAATTTTATTCAACCCCTATTCCGTGTCCCCTCCAAAAATAAGCCACATCTACATATTATATCAATAAAGGACTATTTGCATTATTGATTTACAAACTGATGTCACTGGGGGGGGGGATGTGATGCGCACATTATAACATCTAGGAATAAAAAGGATTTTCCTGTAATGCTCTACCACATATTTGGCTAAACACCACAGCAAAAACACCCAGTGGTGTTAAAATGATGCTGCGCAGTTTTGCGTTTGACATTTCTAGGCCGCTGGTGTCCAGCTCACTTTCCTTACGGTCATCAGGCATCAGCACCAAGCTCACCTTAAAAACCTGCAGGACGCCGGCCTCCCACGGCATCGCTTGGTTAAAACTCCATTCACGTACAATTAACCACGACGGCCATTTTATCATTGATGTTGCTCTGCCTGCCTGACGAACGCCAAACCAGCCCAAGTGTTTGTGCTGACCGACAGCGCAGGCACCAGCTCAGGTGCACGAAGGTAAGCTGCACACCGGTAGCATCCAGTCAGACCTCGAAGCACCTGGCGGCGAGAAGCGCAACCCCACCGAACTGCCGTCTTGTTTTATTCATTTCTTCAGCAACAGGTTCAGCCAAACAGACCTAAAAATTCATAGAAACCATCAAACCATGTCATTATCCACCTTCCCAAGCCCAGTTTTACGGCAACACGACTGCACGCAACACTTCATTCATTGAGGTTATAACCCATGCCCGCAGCGCTGTTAACTAAAAGGTGGAATTGAATTAAAAACCGAGCGACGAGCGAAGGATGCCGTTAATACGACTGGCGGAAACGGATCCCTACTATAAACCGAGTTCGGACCCGGAACCGCGTGGTGCAGCACCTGCAAACCTAAAAATGGATAAAATAGTGCGTTGGTGTGCATCTTACGTTCACTGGCAGGACTGCAGTTGAATTATGATGATTAAAATGAGAGTTGCATTACTTGCAATGACAGAAGGTTTGATGAGGCAGAAATGGTGATTATCGGCTCACTTAACAGGCGTAGCTGTGCCATATGCCCAGTAAAAGAGCAGCTCCCCACTTGCCTACGCACCTAGCTATTTTCCCAAAATCCAAACTTTTTACAAGCGCATGACCTCGAGTTGCAAATGTTTCAAGCAGTTTTGTTTTTTCCTCCCCGAGGTCATAAAGATTCAACCTAAGGGGTCTTTTCCACCGCAAGGATCACCTCCCTCTCTTTCTTCCCCACAAATCTCCTGCCAGGGTTGGGAATCAATTTTTTTCCCCAATTAATTCTCACCCTTGGCTATTCCTGTAGAATTAGCCGGAGAGGCTTGATTTGTCCCTAGATCCCTTCTGTTCTTCCTTTATATTACGCCCACATTTTCACCCTTTAAAAAAATATATATTTTTTTTTTTTAAAACTAAAACACACAAACACGAGACGGACGGCTGTCAGTACTTTTGTTTTCCCTCAACTTGCAGGTATTCTTTACCATCTAGTAGATATCCCTGCCTGGATGACTCAACAGCAAGCTCTACCTCCGGAGTCTTTCAATATTCAGGTCACGCGCGCCCCAATTTCCAGACTTCTTTCTTGATGGGGTGAGCAAGGCAGGCGAGAATCTTGGTGTTACACCTTGTCAGTTCTGTATACCTACCCACTAATTCATTTAGAGAATTTACAACCCACTTTACGCAGACCGTGGTCCGGGCCCTTCTCGTTCAAGTCGCATGTGGGTTGGCCTCTATTATCTTAACCAACCCATAAACACCTCGCACATCACCGCCGCCCGATGCTCACGTTTCAGTGCAGGCAGCCACACTCCTCTACGCAAAAAAGGTCGTCCCTTCACACCGCTCTTCAGAGTCGCTATGCAACCTGCAGTCGTCTGACTGCTCTGCTGTGCAGTTTTTCTAAAAGGTGCTGTGTTCTTGTCTCAGCCCTCAGGGCTGATATTGCTGATCTTCTCTTCTGCCAGAAACTGCCAATTATTTGTTTCTGCTGCAGACCGAGGTGTCACCTCCTCATCCCCTTCTCTGTTCTCAAGTACTCTTGTACTTTCCACTCCAGTCTTTGCAAGACCCTAAATGTTGCCAAGGCCCAATAGCAACCACAAATCTGGCTTCTGAGCATACAAGTGCAGTCCTCTTGATTTTCCCAGGCCCAACACAGAAATACAACAAACGTCCATCCCTGCCAAACCTGGAACCAGTCGATCCACCTGTAGGGTTCAAGCTGCCGTTTCCATCTTCTGAAACGGCTCCGCGTTGTGCGGCCCAGACGGCAAAAGGTTTTTCATCCGAAAACCGGACCCCCGGAAGCACCGACTCCTCCTCCTCATTTCGGCACTAGATCGAAGCCGCGCCCGCATCCCGATGCCGATTTCATCCCGGGTATAATAGCCACACCTATGACCGCAAACGACATGTATAAATACACGAGCATAAAATATTTAGCAAAGCTTTAAAAAGATGGCAATTTTTCACTACATTCAACGCCATAATTTGCATCATTAGCTAACAATTTCTACTGTTACCGAGTTTAATTAATGAGGTTAGCGCTCTCAAATAAAACAGCGGCTCTCGGTCTGACAGAAGCTTTCCCCTCCAGCTACCGAGGAGCTCATGTCTGTCTCCATTAATGCTGCCAACACGCAAAATTCAAATTATCTGACGGAGGTAATTACAGTATTAAATCATTTTGCTTTCATTTGCAAATACATTTGTGGTAAACACACCCGTCCCGTAATTGTGATGGACACGAAAGGTTCCTTGCGAGTTAAGGCGATGACTTTTAGAAGTGTGAAAGTCGCCGTGTCATCAGTTTGTGCTGCGATCCCTCCATCGCTGCAGCGGGTCGGCCTCGGCGGCGACCGGCACCGAGGCGAATGGTCGAATCTTACGCCTCGGGGCAGCCCAAGTTCAAGCTGTGGTTCATATAAAACTGTTGGAACTCGCCTTAAAATTTAACATGATGTCAGTATGACTGCATAAGTCAAATTTGGAAGAAGAAAATGGCCTCGAACGTGAAAACCTGCCCCTTTAATTTCTTTTGGTGAAATTGAGGTTTGCTCGGGACACTGATTTACGCCTCCCCGGAAAAACATTCACACCGGAAAGGTTAGTTGATGACCAAATCTGCCTTTTGTCTTCCCAGCGCATTTCAGCATATGGGTGGAAAATATAAGTGCTGCTCGTTCTTTTTACAGGGTGATTCAGAAAGAACGGAACATTTTTGGAAATGTTTTACCCTGTAACTAAGCGTCATATGAACATGCAGTATACTGAGCATTTGTAAGAAAAACCTGCACTACAAATGAGTTTATACAACATTAATATAAATTATCCACACACGTTTTTTTTTATTCTTTCTCCTTTCAGTCAACTACAGCATGCATGTTGCTCTCTACAGCATCCATCTGTTCAAGAGCACCGACAGCACTTCTGTACTAAATGCTTTACTTTAAAGATGAAATTATACATTACTACCGTTTACTTTTCCACTCTGACCCAGGCAGCACCTGCTCACCTAGCTAGTAGTAGTAGTAGTAGTAATAATAATAATAATAATAATAATAATAATAATAATAATAGTGACATTACATAGCACCATTCATATGAGTGTGAGGCTCAAAAGAGGGACAAAGAAGGACCATGAAACTCGCAAAGGCTTAAGTGAACACTTGTTGAAAATTAAGAAAAACCATTAAACAATATGTTTTAAAAAAGTAAATACAAACAAGGTTAAAATGGTTATGTTACCATTATGTAACCCAAGTAAATATTAATAGATTTGCTATGAGTACAGTAGCTTTTTAAAAGATGTCTACTAAACCTGCCTCTCTAATACTCCACTCTGCTTATCAGCTCATATTTTCAATGTGAGGCAAAAATTCTGACCACTTTATGGAGCTGCTGGAGATGCTCTGCTCACCAGATACTCCGGAATCCGTGACAAACGTCCCCGCTGACACCAACTGCTGCTCTGCAAATGAGGAGTCTCGTCTGCATTATTCTAAGTTGCTGCACCAGTGGCCAAACCTCTTCAGCCAGTATCGGTGAGGATGGCGTGCGGCCCCATAAAATACTGCACAGAACAAGGAAATTTACCACGGTGAGTCTACACTTCATATTTCACGTGGGACGTATGCCTCCCAGCAAATATTTCCAGACCAACAAACTGAAGGGCAAAGTGTTAAAGGGACAAAGTGGTGCTCCTTTTAAAAATGTACTTAACATGTTAAACACATTGCCATTAGAAGTAGTCTGTCTTATTAAATGCGGTCAAAGCAGATGTTATTCAAGGCAAATCCCACAAACTGAAAGACACTGGGGGACAACTTTAAAGAGAAGGCGTCCAGTTGCTCAAAGAGGACCAGTCTGAATTTGTGGTATGTGGGAATCCTGTTTCGTAATAAATAAATAAATAAATAAATAAATACTTTGAACTTTAATTTAATCGGTCACATTATTTCAACATCTGCTCACATTCTTTGACAGAAGAACATGCGATCTTCGCAGACTCTAACGCTGCGAGGCAGTGGCGCCACCGTGTTGCCCCGTGAAATTTTTCTAAATATGTAAATAAAATTGTCAACAGAATGAGACCGAGGACGCACACACGAACAGTGCACAAGTATTACAGCGTACAGGGTGGCGGTACTCTGGCGTCATCGATCGGCCACGAATTGCTGCGCCACGGGCTGCACGGAGCTACCAGGTTATTATAGCGAGCGCCGCACGACAGCTCCAAATCAGTGCTGGAGCGATGTGGAACCCAGTTTCCATCCTACTGTTTCAAAAGTTGCAAGAAAAGCATGAGCTAAATGAATAAATAATGCCGTCGATGCTGCAGCCAAGATGTCAGCAGAGATGTGCCGCAGAAACCGAGCGCAAACTTCTGGAGCAGTTGTTCAGAAACAGTGATGAAGATTACAATAAACCTCAGCTGCTTGTGATGCTGAACACATCCTCACCTTCCTGCCCCCCCCCCCCACAACAGCAGGTTCACTGTACATAAAGCAGCCCTGAAATTTCGTCGACCAAAATGGAGTAACAAGGCTGCGTTACGTTAGATTTTTTTTTTGCGCGATATTTTGAATTAATCTTATTTGCCTCTGTAAAACCGAGTTAAGACGTGCGATCAGAAGACGACGCCATTCCTTTGATATGCCTTGAGTTCCCTGTTTAGCTGAAAGGCGGCCTTGTTTTGACTTGTCAGAAGAGTTTAATTTCAGAGATCATAAACAACAGACAATTAAAGTCAGTGGAGCACAAAGCGTGAGGGAGGCAGTGCGCGCGGTGGGACAAAAAATTGCTTACTTGCATGTAAAGAATCCATCACACAGAGTGAGGTGTACAATTTTAACCATGCAACTTGGCCTGGGCAAAAGTACCTGATAAGCAAGCAAGTGCTGTAATGTAAAATAAATACTGCAATTGAATTTGATCCCTGCGATTCGGTCTCGGAAACAGTCTGCATTTCTCTCTGCCATTTCAGTTTTGCTGCCGTTCAGCAACCTTCGGAGAAGCCGCCCGGCAAGCCAGAGCTGCAGGTTCGGGTTCCTGTTCGGTTACCGAAGGAGGAAAAAACTGAGCGAAATGCTTATCTTGACAAATAAATATTAATAATCGAGAAGTCAGACCTGCAGCTGCATAAGTTCCAAGCATATGCAAACCTTTTTGCTGTACAACTTTCAACAGGCAATTGGTTTAGGCAGAAAACAGTGCCAACTGAAAGCATGAGGGAGAACTTCCAGCTATAAAGAGCATAGAAAGCCTCAGTCTCAATATTTAGCAGGCTTGCTGCGCTCCTCAACTTTAGTCCACTTGGTTGACGCACACACAAAGGAGCAAAAGGCCAAAGTGTGTAGGGTCTCAGGTTTGGTATCCACCATGGAGTGACCATCAGAACCTTTCAATCCCCTTCAGCATTCAGAAAGCGTCTTAAAACAAATGTTCATACCTCTTCTGTCTTGGCCTCCTAACAGCTATGTAGATTCCCATCACCCCCACCCACGATCTTTATATTACATCCGCATTGGTACTATTCATCTAATGTGCAGAGACAAGAACTGGCATGAAATATCTACAAAGGTTGGTAGCAAAGAGGTACATTTACCGAGCTACCTACATTTACCATGCACAGATCCACAGAACTGAGCTGGACCTGAACCCATGTCCAAGCAGCTCAATTCAGTGAAACACCAGTGCTACTTGCCGAGCTGCCCTATTCCACCACACTTTTTTTTTTTTTTTAAAAAAAACACTGTTATTCAAGTACATTAAAAAAAAAGCACTTTTGCTCCTTTCAATTTCTTTCACCCTCTTTGAGCTACTCATGAATTTTTTCTGGGCTGCCCCTCACTAAGTCCAATTTGTCATACAAATGTAGCACACAGTGTCTCCTGTCATCCTCACCTCAATCCCTCCAAGAACCTGGGGCCATTTGAAAACTGTGGTCCACGAGCCCCATCCAAACAGCCAGAGGAACCTGCTGGAGATCCGCCGATCTGCCCAACAATATACAAAGCAAGTACGCATCTAACTCAAAAGATGTAAAGTTGTCATTGCAGCAAAAGGTGGCTCTACCAGATGTTAATGAGTGGGGGTTGAACACTTATGCAAGCAGCACATTAAAGTTTTTCCTTTTTTTTGGAAACATCTACGATCAACCCCCACTGTAGAGCACATGAGTGTACAATAAAAATACCGCCCAGAAAAATATGCATAAGTATAATTTGTAATCCGGGCAGCGATGATCGATTTCCAAGGGGTTCGAGCACTTTCACAAGACACCGTCCAACAGTACACACAAACACACAGTACGGGAATTAATGGAAAGCGTAATCGTAAAGCCAATGTTATTGCAAGAACACCAAAAACAAAGTCAATCCAATTCCCTGCACCTCTTCTATTACCTTATCTGCAATTAATTGTTAACAACAGCAGCAAGTAATAAAAATGTATTCTATTCATTGCAAGCATTTGTATTCACTAATAAAATATTTATGCACCCACTTGAATATTCATGTATGGTAACAAGTGAATTATTAATTATTTAATTTTTTGGCTCTGGTACTGATATTAATGGCCTGAATTGAGTTAAGCTATTCTTTATAGTCGTACCTAGCAGTGCTGCGCTTTTAATACGTCCCCACATGTCATGTTATTTCATCTTCAGGAAACATTTATAAATAGTTTAAAAAAACATCATTCGAAATATCCGTACCAACTAATGCGATTGTGCAGGACACTAATGTACACGTAAAATGCATTAAGGCACATTAGGGAGGGAACTGTACGGTTTTCCGTTTTACTGAGGTTGCACCCTACTTCATCCCTTTTCCTCTGCGCAGTGTAGACAGAATCTATCCTGAAGGAGGAGTAAATGCAGAAGGGAGAAGCTTCAACTTTAATGGATCTTGATTCAGACCTCTTTAAGGCTGCAGTAGTAGACCCAGCTCGAGGGTGCGAGACAAAGGAGCAGAGGCGCACACCTGAAGATGAGCACACAACTTGGAGATGCAGCCCAAAACAGCGGTTATAATTTTGAGGAAACATAATGTCTACAAGAAGATATCCACCACACACGTCTTGCAGCTCCATTTTGTGTTCCTCTTGCTGCTGCACATGTGTGTTGCGCCAGCAACGTGAGGGCCAGTAAAACATTTGTGTTCCTCGCAAACAAATTCCTGTGTCAAGTCCACATGGAGATGCCTTCGAGGTGACCTCAGCTAAGGAAAACGGAAAAATTGGCGGCAAATTATCGGCTGCAATATATTGGACTGCGGAAAAGCCCACTTCAGCGTGGTCCTGAGCACTCAGCATTGGGAAAGAACGCAGAAGCCTGCATGATGCCATCCTACACGCATTCGAATATTTTAGACATCAGAAGTGGTGAATGTCAACAAAAAAAAAAAAAAAGGTGACATGCAAAGCGTCTTCCATGATCTTGTCTTCTGACACGATTGGTCAAAACACTAAGAGCCAGCTATTTTGTCACCAACATTTCAAAGGAGCGTAATGACCTGTGCATCACCTTCCTGGCCGGAAATACAAACACATATTCTCATATTCAGATGCATTTCATTTCATCTCCGCCGCCCGGGTTCTCCTCCAAGGCCGAGGGCATCGGCGAGGCCGTCTGAGGAAAACGGTGAAGGAGTCATCCACCTTTCATAACCCTCCAAATCTCGGGTTCTCAATCACACCGAGGCTTTGCGAGACCACTGCGAGGTGCATCTGTATGGCTGATTTCATCCCCGTCACGCTGACGCAAACTGGAAGATATGCAAGCCGAGAAATGATGTGACGCCGCTGCAATAGTTGCCAGCAAAACAGCATCCTCACCACCCCGACTCGTGCTTTTCACCGACATCTGCAAATATTTCTTTGTTCGCTGCCCCTTAGCGTCCACCACCTTTCTCCCGAACCGCCTGCCCAGTGCTGCAGTCACCGCCGGGTTCCAGGAGGGAACATTTGTTTTAGCCGCAGCAATTCCTAAAAAATACATATCTTACATAATCGTGTTTCTCCTGGACCCCTGGCATCATACATTTTACATATTTAGCAATGATTTATACCCACCTCGATCGTCTCGAAATAAACATTCGTTTTAACTGCACGCGCGGTTACGATCGCTGGCGTGCAGTTGCCATTATGACTTTGCCTATGTTTTAAAATATCTGTTTGAAGCCACTTCCTCTCAGCAGGCACTTGTGATTGTGTTGAGTGATCAGCATTCATGAGAGGCCCAGCTGCAGGTGCCAACTTGGCACAACTCTGCCTGACCGCCACCCTCCCCAACCCAACCCAGCCTGGCACAATCGCGTGAGTATCGTCTCAGGTCCCACCACTCGTTCATTAGGTGAGCGAACCTGTGCCGTAGAAGGCAGGTAGCAGACGCGCGGCAGATGGCAAAAGCGGCTACGCTTGGCGCAGCGGCGTACGCACCCGGGCGACAGATGTGACTATTAGTCCTTCTTGTTAGCTAGCAACCGGACCGACTGGTACAGTTGCAGCAGCAGTGGGGTCAGAGGCGCGAGTCCCTCTTAAGGATGACCGTGCCGCCGCTGATCGGCGGCTCAAATAATTCGACAGCCAGCGCACACGGTAACCCTCGCTTCACCCCACATGGCGGCAGACGCCACTCCCACAAGCAGGACGACGCCTCCACCGAAAGCAAAGCGGGCCTCCTTCCGTGGATATGGACCGCGCGGTCCCAGGTTGCTGTACTAAAGGGCTGAAAGATAGAGCTAGAAAAATTTTGAGAGGGGGGGGAAAAAAAAATTGACACACCAAAATGCACTTCCCGTTGCGTTTTAAGTAGCTACCCTGAACGTCGCGAGGCTCGACTCAGAGCAGCTTAGTTTGTCCTGCGACCGTGCACGCGCTGCTCAGATATTTGTAAGAAGCACTTAAGTTGTCTGAGGCTACATCAAAAGGAATGCAAGGATGAGATGTGAGACACGAAAGGACCAAATCCCTTGTTAATCCCTGTCCTCCTCCATAAGGCAATGCGGAGCCCTGCTTGCTGTAAGCTGTAACCATCTATGACTTAACAATGCAACATGGCTCTGGCTTCCTGTATTGTAAACAATGCGGTTTGACAAAGACCTTTACAAAAAGCACTTATTCCAATTTTGGAAAAAACAGGATGAAGCGTGCGCAATTCTGTAGCAGCTACTAACAAAATCTTATCCGGACTGATGCACTGCACGATCCCAAAGTCTGGTCACACGTTCAGCCTCACACGCAGCAAGAATACCTGGTTTAGCACATCCTGAGGGAGCTCAGCGAGCCGCTAGAGTTTAACTCATGAAGCGGCACGTGCAGCGCTAACAAAACAAGTACCTGAGAGTTGAGCACCAGTGTTGTGAGGACAGAAAAACCAAGGAGGTGAACTGGGACCGACTGGACTTCAAGCACCGCAGACAACAGCAAACACGGCTCCAGGTCCTTAGAACCGCACAACAAGCAAACCTGGGGGACTCGACATGGCCGAAGAGCACCGAAAGGGTAAACTCACTTAGTGCGAAAGAAGTCTCAGCACAAGCGTTTCCTGCAGACCTTTCCTCACCTCTGCCGAGGTCTCCCTAGGTCAGCAGGGAATTTCCCAACCAACTTGGTGGCCTGAGGGTCCACCCACGACCGCGTACAAGGGAAACGGGGCATGAAGCCACAATGTTTACAATCCCCAAACCCGTCTAATGTCCTGAGCATGGAGTGAGTTTCTTTCCAAGAAAAATGACCGGCAATGCCAAGAGCACATTAGGCTGGGACTTATCTTCGAGATACTCCTTCTTCCAAAGCAAACAGGAGCTCTGCAGATGCGCGCACTGTTTGAACTGCAAGGAGTAGTCCCACTGTGACAGAGTCTTCGAATGGTTAAGGATCGGGTCGGCTGTGCGGCAGAGCAGCGCTCAAGCCTGCTGCGAAAGCCGAGCGTACGGTAGTTTGTCGCACTCCTCATTTCCCCCAGGTGTTCCTGCTGCAAACTTTTTGGGCTAAGACGCATTACAGTCCCTCAGTGGTTCTTCCTCCTAGCAAATGTTTGCCGGTTTTGCTTTTTAATACCAAAATGAATCTGCATCCTTGAAAAGAAGTCTTTTATGTATTCTCAAGGAATGCCTGTTTTACGGTCTTGCAAACTGTGAAATTCTGTTACTCTCCTTGCCTGGCTGGCTAAGCTAAAACAATTTTATGGATACCCATGTCAAAAGTTTTTTTTTTTTGTTTGTTTTTTAAAGCAACTGAGCTGGAATACATTGCTGATAAATCGTGCCTTTGTGCCTCCGTCTTAATTCTGTGACTACACCTTAACAATAGTGGATTAAATATTAGTATTTTTGAGTCCATGCTTTCTAAACACATCACTAAATGCAGTTCTAAGGATAAAATTAAGCAAAACTTTTAAGTTCAAGGGACTTTTGACATGCCATCACGCTACCTGCCACTGCTGGGAAGGCATATATTTAAAAATAAAGGATCTAATAAAACACTAGAGATTTTATTGTATCACATTCTACATGCATGTATAGCTTCAAATGTTAGCACCCCCCATCACTCCCCCACACTGTTCAATGTTAGATGGCACCAGTACTCACTTCAGCAGTACCCTAACACACTGGCACGTGAAGCGGTCACTTGAGAACAAACTGCCCTTCTGTCTTAATATTTCCATTTAACTGAATAGCAGTGAGGTGGGAGTTACTCACTAAACACACACACACACACACACACACACAGTTTTCATTCACTGGATCCTGCTATCAATGAGTTTAGATCTCACCTGGTGTCATTCATATTACTGCTTAACAGATAATTTAACAACAAACACTAAGCTCTAATGCATAAGACTGCAAAAAAGTTAGAGAGCAGTCTTTAGACCATGATGTACAGCAGGCGCACATTTTAAATGGTTCGACCTGATGCTTAAAACCAACCATTTCTCTGTTCTACAGCATAGCTGTGAAAAATCCCCAGGCAGCTTTTTCCTCAGCGCTGCAACCGGGAGGAAAACTTAATGCTCAGTTCCATCACACACACACACACACACACACACACACACACACACACACACAAAAACTGAATCCAAAAGTTTCACTTTTAACAGCCGCTCCAAGTTTACTCTAATTGTTCTTCCAGATACTGTACACAATAGGATGTTTTCTCACTCCAGTCAATAACTGCTATTACCTTTAAAATAATCACACCAATGAAACGTTCAGCATTTTATTCAAATTCTACCAAATAATATATTACTACTCAACTGTCACAAAAAAAGCACTTTTGCTTCCAACAGACGTTGCAACACAATTACTGACAGCCACACATTTTCATCTCCCGGCCCTCATTTCTTCTCATCATTGTTCTACATGCCAGTCCTGCAGTTGGTTTCACTGTCAGGATGAATTTGATCCACTCGGGCCCCGGCTCTTTATAGTTGCTGCATAATTTCGGCTGTCGCCGACACCTGGCTCCCCGAAGCTGCTCGGAGGCAGCGCCCCATGAGATGCTGTGTTTTGCCTGCTCTTTGGTGCTGAGCAAAGGGTCCTTCCATCCTCCTGAAGACGGTCCGCAGAAGGCAGCCTTAAGAAAGGCCGGGCAGCCTCCGTTAGACTTTTTCCTAAGGTCTCTATATGGCCTCAGCCTGCATACAGATTAAGCTCCGTGAAAAAGCTAAAAGGAAGTCGGAAAGCACCTGCTGCAAACCCAACTCGGTGCGGAGGCCTGCGATCCCTGTCGCACCAAATAAAAACTGCAGAACGTCAATTAGTCTTCGCGGTGCATCAGTAATGATGACGGGGGATTAAATCGCATCCCTCTGCTTAATTTCCAGCCTATTTATTTGTGGAGATGCATTCTCATAGTTTGCTTTGGAACAACATCTGTTGTTTTCCTTTGCACAAATGTTCGGGCTGTACGGTGTCATAATATATCTAATGTGAAACAGGAACAATTAATCTCGTACCACAGCCCTCCATCAACAGAACATTTTTCTTCCGCGCGAGCTGCGAAATCCGGGTCTCAAAAGTCAAAGTGTTACGGTGGAGCGGGACCCCGGCAGGTCGGAAGCACGCGGTGCGCCGTATGCCTATTTGGGCTTCGCGGCTCCTCCGTTCCTCAAGGCCAGTTTACGCAACAGGAATTTTTAAAAGCTTAAATAGCGTGTTTGTCCACTCAGCCCCTGGCCACACATAACCCTGAAATGGAGCTTCTGCTTCTGGTTGCTCCAAGGAAGATGGCAGACCCAGCCAGAGATGCAGACGACTCCACCCCGGAGCGCCGCTCAAATATTTCTTCAGGATGGGATGCCCCGCGACTCGCCGAATCACCCGTGGTCATCTCGTAACTGTCAGGGGCGTTCAGGGTGATGGACTGTAAAAATGGAAAGATGCCCTCACTTTTCTCCTAACTATAGTCACAAATCAAACTAGTACGGCCGGATTCCCGAGATAAGCAGCCAGCCGGCCATCCCCGAAGCAGGCTTTGGTGCCCTTTAAGCCAGATTTCCGCACCTCCCGCTTCAACAGAATCGGCCGATGCGAAGGGTTTAGCCTGCGTGGCTGCAGAGGACCACAATGCGATGCCATTCCTGCGCTGCATTCAACATTAACCTGCAAAAATATATACAGAGTAAAGTAAAGCAATAAGCATTTGGGGGGCAAAAACCTAACATTAATGATGAATTATTAAGTCAGACCAAAGGAAATATAAAATATGAAAATTACTGACAGCACTTGACAAGGGAATATGAGCACCTCATGAGGCTTATTAAGGGGTCTGGGAGGCTCATCTGTTTTAAAAGTTAATTCTCATAAATTACACTTTGCCTCAAAGTGTCATACATCAGACGGTGTGACAGTCACTGGAAGGAAGGTTGAGCTGATTCTGAAATAACACTCGCGCTCCACCCCCCCCCCTTCGGTGGTTGAGCGCGACGAAGTAAAACGGCAAATGATCCACCTGTGCCGTATAGGTTGTCTACGCCGTCGGAGCTGCGGCGAGAAAATGATGAGCCCAGGCTGCTGCGTGTACCGAGCATCAGCAAAATATCTGCCTGTCGACACGCGCGCGGTGTGGTCGGATAGGGCGCGTTTGACAGAAATGCGGGGAGGCATCAAGCAGGGAGCTTTGAGCTGTCTCAACCATTGCCTGTGCCATCGCCTTCCCAAAAGCCTGGGCCTGTCGCCCTCTTGGCCATAAAAACTTAGCATAATTTAACGTTCAAAGAAAGTTACTACCCAGCTATCAAACTCTCACTAAGCCCCACGACCAAGAAATGAGCGGTTGATCAAGCAAACGTGCACGGACCCACAAAAAGGGCTGCGTGAACCCGTTCGGGCAACCGCTTTGCGTCTACCGAGAGAGTGCAGGTCTGCGTGGTTGGGCGGCAGCAACGCAAGACGGAGAAGTAACCCAGATTTGTTTAATGTGCATCTCCGCGGCGCGATGAAGACGCAGCGGCTGTAGGACACCGGCTGCCGAGCAGCTGCATTGACACGGCAGAAGGCTCAGCGGTGACGCACCCGCTTCACTCACAGGGCGCACTCAGCTCCTGCGTTACATCTGTAGAAAACCCATGAAACACATTTCCTAAACATTTATTAAAGCTTGAGTTTCACTGTTAATTCAGCCCAGGAAAGGCAAAATATTAGTAAGTAGAGGCATGTACATAATCTGACTACATGCAGTCCTGCAGCCTCACATGTGCATTTACATAAGCAGTAAGCGTGCAAAAATAAAAAATAAAGAAAGAAAGAAATAATAGAAATGCATGAGCTTAAAATTTGCTGCCCTGTGAATCAGGAAGGGTACAGTTCGTCTTATTGTTTCAGTTTGTGTTATGTAAGCCCATACAGTATGCACACTGCATACATAAATGCATTTTAATTTCCGCGGCTTAATGTAAAGTCTATGTTAGCCGTACGCAGCAAGCAAGGGGAGAAGCTGTGCAAATTAAGAGCCGTCTTTTCTAGAAATTACTTGACAAACATGAACGAGTCAGGGCTTAAAAGCGCGGGGATTCATTCACAGCTGTACAGCAACTTGGCTTATTAACACATTAAGTGGCAGGGGCTGCGTGAACGTTTCATCTCAGCTCTCCATTACGTCTTTACACGGCCAACATCCCTCAGATGTTCTCACGGGCTTTGGATTAGCATTACTAAACCATACAATAAGGTCCCACGGCCTCGTGCGCACCGTATAAACACCCCGACAGCGGAAGTGGTCATGCGGTTCCACAGGAAGACGGCTAAGGCGGAACGCAAGTGCGCAACATGGCAACCTTTAAACGATGACTGGGATTTGACACCCGAGCACCAGAGTCTGGTTAGTTTTATTGAATGAATAGACGACATAGTCCCACACATGCAGCTGTTTTCTCAGCAGGGCTCCAGTCAAACTGTTGCATCTGTCGCTCTCGAATAAAACAACTTGCCATCAGGTTTATAAGCCTCAACAACACTTTACAAGCTCTTGCATGTTCTGAGTTTGTTTGCTGCTAATAGGATTGATAGTTGCTGAAAGCAGTGCTAGAACTGAACCGGTACCAGCACTGTGGTCTGCTCTTTTGGGTGCCGGTACTTCTCACAAACTCCCAGTAGCATTTTGGACCCCCAGTAGACCACATTCTATGACTGAGCTGCTCCCCCATGGAAATGCTGCTGTACAACATGGCTATTATTCATAACAGCCCTCAAAGGCACATTTCATTACTCAGGGTGCAGCAAGTTACGCTGCAAGTCGGATCAAACCCCTTAAATTTGTGTCCCCTTTAAAGGAATTTATCCCATCAACTCTGCCATGGATCAGCATCCCGTCCAAGGTGTAATTTCGTGACAACATCGGCCGGATCTCACACTGTCTTTGACCCACTGCATAAATTCAAAATTCACTACTAAATTATTCGCCATTACCAACATGCCAAGAAGGAGAACAACATCTTTGAGCTTTTTGTCCAGAAATTTGTTTGTGCAAAATTTGTGCTACTCACCAAATGATTGTTTCAGCAGGATTCATTGCTGCCATAAAGTAACCGAAGGGCAACCAAACAAGTCAAGTACATGACAAGACCCTTTGAGATTCTAATGTTCACTATAATACATCTGTTAAAGTTGACAATGGTAAATCTAAACCAGTACGTTTGCTTTCTATTTATGTTTCAAGCTAAATAAATTACAAGTCTGTGTGACTGCCATGTGTAACTTTATACTGTATATTCTTAATTTTTCATACAATTTACATTTTCTCCAGCACAGACATGTCAGGGAAGACATTTCTTGTCCTTTGGAACATTTTCTTTGGCACGCCTAACTAAATGCTCCATGTGCCAGAGCAGTTCTCGCCCGTTTGATAAATTCGAGATGGCAGTTTCCTGCAAATAATAAATCTGGAGCTGATTGACTCTGCAGTCATGAGCTGACATGCTGATGCCAAGCAGTTGACAATTTACCCAGAAACTGTGGTGCAGTTCCTCCTCCTCTGGCTTGCTGTACTTGTAGGGATCTCTCCCACCATGCAAGACTTGAGCATTTCTTTCTTCACTCCTTCTCATGAGGTACTTCTCTTGAGCATTGTGCATGCACCGTACTCTGATTCAACATCTCTCACCACCCACAAGCAAGACCTTAGAGAAAGAAAATTTAAAGCTACACATGTACATATTTGTGTGCAATTGCACTCTCAAAGCTAGAAAAAAAATCTGACTGACAGCTCAAGGGGAAAAGGTTAGAAAACATCACAGGATCAAAAAAGAAATTCTTGTTTTGCTCATCACTAACCAGAACTTAAACTGAATGTACATTTCCTCTAAGACTCGATGTTCATCTGCAAAAAGGATCAATGGAGCAAGATGCCAAGTAAAACAAAGTAAAAGGATGGAAAAATTTTAATTTGCACAGATATAAAGCTGCTTCTGGAACAGATTTTGGTCTGCTGTGTGAAGCAACTATGTGAAAAATTCAGAGTATGTCTGGCCAACACAATATAGGTCTCCGATAAACATGACTTCTGTCAGCTTGGCAATGTTAATTAATCAATAATTCTTCAGACTCAAAGCTAAATCAATGCCTTATTTTATTGCAAGGTCCAAAAGCATTTCTTTTGTCCATGACTCAAAGGATGGGGTTGACCTTACAGCGCATACATGCTGTTCAGTCTCTACAATCTGCTTCATTTCAGCACTTACATAGCTCATCTGCTCCGATAAAAGCTCAAGAACTCGTTCCGGTTCTGTCTGGCCGAAAACGTGCGTCTAAATCAAGTCAGTCCAAATTATTTTGTCCAAGGTTGTACAACTTTAGTCAAAAATCAATACCTTACTTTTGTAACTATCGCAAATGCCCAAGCAGTTTTACCCAAGTTGCCAAAAAGACATCTTTGCAGCCAAAATTAGGATGGTTAAATTCTTGCATGCCCATTCTGTGGTTTAACTCATTTCTTTGTTTTTAAATCGCTACAAAAATGTATTAGATGCCAAAGGTCAAGTCCCACTACCCCTGCAACATCTCTGCAAACCACTTCTTTTCAAAAGTTATACTCCACCAGGTACCATGTTCTTAAGAAAAAGGAATTCCCACATCTTCCCCAAGTATGTACATTAAATCTGTTTTTTTTTTTTTTGTGAGCATAAAGCAAATTTGAAATATTTATTCAACAAATCCACTCCCCTGTCCTTTGCCCTCATCCATCCCGACTTTTACAAAGCAGATTTTGCTAAAAGTAAAGTCTCTTACACGCCAATAAAAATTCATATTTTGAACAGCCCCACCAAAAATATATATATATTTTTTTTATTATTATTATTTCTGCAAATGCTGCATTGACAATACTGCTGTAGACTTCGCATTACATGTTGCAGAAGAACATGAAAATAAATGGGCTTACAGTAGCTTTAAGTATAGTATCAGCAGTCACTGCTATGATGTAAATAATAACGGTTTAATGGATTAAAACCTCTCTGCCTTATCTTGCTTTCCGCACGGTCATATATACATGTTAAAAAAATGTAGTCATAAACAGACTACACTGTACCTAGTCTGAGAAGGACTCCCAATCATCTCAGTAAAAGCTGCAAAATTTAAAGTTAAACTTAAATATGAAATTATGTTTTTGTGCAAGATGTTGCCTAGAAAGTCACAGCGAGTTGAATCAATTCACTGCAACCGGTATGGCACTTACAAATATACAAGAATGACTGTTAAATGATCAATTTTGATGAATATCAAGGTTAAAATGTGATGTTAAATGATTTATTGATCTTCCCTTTTCACTTTTTATGTAAACAGAATTCATTAAAAAAAAAGCAAGTATTCAGCAATTCTGCAAAAAAACTGTGCACTTGATATCAATGTTAATGGTGAACTAAGGACTTTTTTTTTTCCTATGAACTGCCTTCACATCAGACTCATTTCTTACTCTTTCACTCTCTGTGAATTTCCGACAACTCAGACGGGGTTTTCTATAACAACCAAAAAAAAAATTACGTTTACACTTTCAGCTAAAAATCATATTGAAATTGCACATATGTTTCTCACACACACACTGCAAGGAAGATGTACCGCATGATGGATATATGCTGAAACTGCAGCTATGGATGTCCCTGTATGCTGTTCAGGGCAACTATCCATACAATTGCCATGAATCCATGGTACCTCTCTCTCTCTCACACACACTTTTTTCTCCAGCTTTAATCCCAGGCCATTAAGAAAGCCATTCGCTCAAAGGAAAAAGGTATGAAACTACAATAACCTTTCAGAACCAAATAATAATAATTGTAGATTTTAACTAACAGTTGGCCAGCAACCAGACCAACAAAGTTTATTCCTGAAAAAAACTGAATAAGGCAGCAGGAGCATACATAGGGCACTGGAAAAGATGCTGAGTCAAACGATAAATATCACATTTATACTAGAATGTGAAATTGCAAATATTGTAAAAGACAGCTAGTGCTGCACATCAGTAGTGAAACTACAGTATATTCATCCCTCTATGAAGATGTATAAACTTTAATGCTAACAGAATCAGATGTCACAAAATTGAAGGTGTATTGTTTCCGAGTAACTGAATTTAATTGAGAAACTTGGTTTACTGAACCTCGTAAACCCAGATTGTTAGTATGGATGCCGACTTCAAACCTGAACTTTCACCCTTGTGATGGGCAAATATGGACGCCATACAAACATGACTGCTAAAGTAGCAACTCTCATTCTTGTTTCATTTTATCAGATTCTCCATAAGGCACTGAGTGGATATTTTGACCACCATCATGTGTCTTGTTTTAAATAAATAAAAAAAATTTTAAAAATCCATTTGGTTCATTCAGTTTCCTAATTCTGAGTGTCAAGAAGCTATCGGCTGTGATAAAGAGCTCCACAGTAGGAAAACTAAATTACTTGTCATCCAATAATAATACACATCTTTGAATTTAGTTGTATATTCAATATTCATAAACTGTTCAACAAAGCTTTGTTGTACCACTGTCTATCTGAAGGTAAATGCCTCCTGCCAGAACTGCAGGAAAAAGACAGCATTTCAAAAATATAACCCGTGAACAGCAAACAAGCTCCCAACTTTTGCTGCGTTTCCCCCGACAACCAAATATTTCAGATTATAAATGTCAAGAAATTTATTCTCGCCACAGTAAAGCTCGCTTCCTCCTTCACCCGATTAAATAATTTTGCATGTAATAAATAATTTACATGTAAAGTGCACATTGCAAAATTCAGGTAGTGTGATGAGCTGATTGGAAAATTTGTATAAATCTTGCCAAACTTTCAAGAGTGCAATTCCTTTAAATACTATTACTTAGAGCGTGCACAGATCTGAACGAAAGACATTGTCAAAAGAATTAAAAAATGCATGATAGTATTTTTGAAAAACGTTAAGCTTTCGGAAATGAAATGGCCAACCACGCCGTCAACTGCCAACCAATGTCTGGAGAGCATCTGAGCCCTGATGTCCCAGGGGTGAGAAGGCCCGCAGAAAGCAGAGCAGGACAGCAACGTGCATAACACACCGTAAACAAATACACACCTTTTCTGTGTATGATATGCATTGTACTCCATAGTGCTGTTATGTTTTATACCATTACAAAGCAGTCTCACAGCAGCTGTGGCCTACTTTAAGTTTATATTTGTTGGGAAGCGATC
Organism: Heterotis niloticus; assembly: GCA_018136845.1. NCBI lineage: Eukaryota > Metazoa > Chordata > Actinopteri > Osteoglossiformes > Osteoglossidae > Heterotis > Heterotis niloticus. The sequence goes on along the minus strand of CM030892.1, from coordinate 29,878,748 downwards.
GCAGCAGGGTTCCCTTCTTCATACAGTCTTCTTTGTGATTAAGCTAAGCATTATTAAAAGGCAGGCCTAAGAGGAACTCGCACTCCAAAAAGCACAACTTTTTGCAGCCATTTTCCCCTCTCATAAAGGCCACTTGTGTGCCCCCTGTCTATCATTACTTTAATTCTTGTTTCATTTATGATTTTTATTTATATATTCAATCCACGCATTGATTTTAGATTTGTACGCATTTTTTTCTCCCTAAAAACAAAATATGCATGAAAAAACTCCCCACGTCTCATTTCTACTGTGATGCCTCGGTGTTACTATTATGTTGGATGCCCATTGGTCTTTCATCCTGCCAATCATCATTATCAATGACATCACCACAAACCTCTCAGCCGATGAAAATCAAGGCAGAGTAAAATTTCGGACAGCTGGGGTTGGACTCGAGCTTCTTGCTCCTTTTTCTGCTCTTGCTGTTAGTTTGTGTTTTTGTTTGCGCCGATCGTGTTCAAATTTATTTTGCATCTGCTTGTGCTTTTCCGCTTATATGTCTTTGTGTTCCCTGTTCCACTCATATCTGTCACCCGTGTTGGTCAAATGAACTTAATGTTAACCCATTTGGTGGGGAGGGGGCAGGTGAGATGGTCACGTGAAACCTACACACGGATCCTCCAAATCGGTTCATTTTTTTGGTTCCCATCCAAACCACTGATATTCGGGCAACATAATGTTACACCCCTTGCCCCCTGGACACTTTGGAATTGTAACATTTATGAGGGGGTTGTTTGGGATTCGAACCCGGGACCTCTCACACTAACTACCCGAACCAAAAATTCACAGCTGACACTCCTTGCCCAGTGTGGCTTGACACCCAAACCTCTGAAGTGCAACACCAGGCTTCCAATATGTTTCTCCACCTTGATCTTCACTGGCTGGGAGGGTTGGGGTGAGGTCATCCATACTGATGATTTGCAGGATGAAGGATCAATGGTAGCTTTTAACCATCAAACAAGCTAAACAACACTCCTCGGTGTTTGCTGGGACATCTACTTTGGAAATTAAGTTAAGGGTTAAACGGGGACACGAACAACAAGCGAAGGAAGACTCTGCACTTGCGTCAGTCTGAATTGCATCTTGAGATTAGCAAACCCACACAATAAGGTGGCAGATATTTAATGTGTTTCGTGGCAACAGATTTTGCTGCGCTGATTTGAACAAAAGTTGTCACCTTTTCCCTGCCTGCAAATGTGTTGAAATTGTCACAGATGTGACCTCAGGCTTAATTCTTCAATGAAGACATCAGCTGAAGAGTGAATCAATCTCGTGCTCGGAGTGAAATTGCAGCTGCGGCTCTGTAGATAAGTGACAACACCAGTCTATGGAATTTCCATTTCAATGGAGATTGGTGGAGACAAGTATCTAAAGGCAGAGCAACTTGCCGTATCGTGTTCGGAAAGATCAAGTGGTGGAGGTCTGTACACGTGTATGCCATACAGTCACATTACCGCCAAACGAAATTTGGAGGCACAACTGAAAGGGAGATTGCATTGGAGACGTAACAATCTTAAGGGCAAAAAAAATAAAAAATAAAGACTGCGCGTCAACTTTAATTCGATATGCTGGCAGCTGCCTCAACTTGCCGTGGTCCTCCGTTCAGTCTAGGCCTCGCATTTCATCTAGTTTGCATGTTTCTGCCTGTTATGTAAGGAAACAGTGCACTTGCAAAGCACTTTCCACTGCCTGTAAACTCCATAATGAAATGAAAAAAAGAAAAAAAAACAAATTTCGGAAATAAAATTGATAGGCTGTTTTTGTTAGCAGTAAATTCATCTCAGCCAGAATTTATTGGTTAAAAATCGCAACAGCTTTTCAAGGCTAACAAAATAAACTGTTTTTTTTTTTTATTTTTTGACTCATGAAACATCATGAAGAACTTTAAGTGGCATGTTTTGATTCAGAAACCTCCATAACATGTGGCTCTGTTTATTGTAAGACTGACAGCAGGGATGTAGTTTGGATGTAAATAACAGTAGAGATGTAAATAAGCTTGGCAGCATGAATGTAAATACATGGATTTCTGATGGCTGACGGGGCAGCTGTCGATTTACCGTTGGATAGCAGTTTATTCCTGCATATTCTGACTGATCTTTGGCATAGGAAGAAATATGGTTTAAATGAATCAGTAATTCAAAGAAAAAAAAAAAAACACTTAAAAGCATTATCAAAAAAGCATAACAGCATAATATTCCTTATAATGGCCCACAATAACATGGTTGCATTTATGTTTAAAAAAATAACTGAGGAGTCTTAAAAACAGGAGTGTAGACTGTTCAAACCAGCAACCATGCACCTGAGCCTCTGACACAGACATGGCAACAGCACAGAGGTCGCCTTTAATTGGCTGCCAGACTTTTTGCAGCCCATTTCATTTCCACTGTGTAGAAATAAGTCACAAATACCTGACAACAACAATGACTCCACTATTAGTACATTCCCAATAGCCAAATATTACTTGTCAGTATATTCAGTATCTGCAAATGGAAACTCGGTGGCCACACTTGCACCATACAGACAGTTTTGCCTTGTTAGTGACCAAACTGTTCCACCCTTGTGTATTTAAAGCAAACTTGTGGGCAATGTGCGGTAACATAAAACAAAACACACACACAAGTATGTAGTGCAAGCCTACCTTCAGAAAAGCACACGTCCAGTCTTCAAGAAGCAGTCATCCCTCTCTCAGAGTCCATGAGAGGTTTCTGTGAGACCAAGGCCCCTGAAGTGCACAGTGCTGGAGAAAAAGTGGAAGACTTTGCACACAAGGGAGAAAACATCTGAACTGGCAACCAACTTGGGAACTGAACCTGGATCAAACAAATTTGCCAGGTGCTACTGTCATTGCTCTGTTCAGTGATGGACAACACAGCTGTCAACCATCACTGAGTCCTGCAGGTTGCACAGGATTGGCTGAGGAATTACAGGTGGGATTCTCCGGAGATGAAACCAATTCCTGGGTGACATTTATGCTCTGCTTGGTTGTTTGGGACTAGCATAGAGCAGCATCATTAGCTTGGTTGTTTTAATAAAAAATAAAAAATAAAAAAAAAAACCTTATTTTGAGATTTCCACCCTCTGTTTTTGCCACTTCTGGGTTTTTGGGGAAGCACATACACTTCTTACACCCTAGGTGTTGATTCATTCATTCACTATTAACTTAACAGGTTATGCCCACACACACACCCACACACTTTTCCCACAGGCCATCCTTTGGGTGATAACAACAGGTAAGAAGTTTAAGAGTTAATTGCTAACATCTACAAAACATTTTTATTTCAAGACTTCATTATTTTCTGAAATTAAAATGACACCAGAGCAAGTGGTGTTAATTTTTCATCCACCAGTTTTCTCATGCTTACCTGCTGCCTACACATAAACATAAGGGAAAAATAGAAAATTAATATCAGGAGAAACCAATTTCTGTGTTGATAGGCTGCTGTAGCCACTTTTAAGAACCCATCAGTTTCATCATGTATATTTGATATTCTTTTCTTAACTTGGCATTAAAAAAGAAATCTAGTTAGATTTGCATAACAGCAGTGATTTTATCATATATATATAGTGTGTGTGTGTGTACACTGCATAATGCTAGTTTTTATTTTACAGGCTTATTTCAGCATTACAATTTATATAACAGTTAACCATTTAAGCATGTTATCATGTAAGCAAACACACGACTAAGTACATTAATAACCACAACTACAGATATCTTGCAAGCAGAAAAGCATGTTTAAGCACTGCAGCAGCAGCAATAAATATGTAGCACACAATACTGTACATGGAGTTCAGACAATATGTCGCCTCGGCAGACTTTAGTGAACTCCGGCAGCACAGATTGGCCAGCTTACCGCAAACAAGGGGCAGCAAGCTGCATGGAGGAGGGCACCGTGGTCCAAGACAGGTAAGGTAGACTCAGGAACCGAGGAGATCTCACAGCTCAAAGTGTGTTGTTACCAACATGGAATAATTCATACCTGAGCTCAAGGTCGGGACAAGTAGATTGTTAATGCTGGAGTAGCGAAAGAGGACACTGGAAAGCCAGATTCTTGTAATGCCACGGTTAAAAAAAAAAAGGTCCAACTTAAATGTGACGGATTGAAATTCTTTGCCCACTGGTCAAGTACTGAGCAGCTTTGTGGAGAAAATCCATTAAAAAATGGTAAATTAGATTCTTAGCAGTTGTTCTCCGTGACACCGCAAGGATGAGAAACGTAAGACTTGAAAAGGGAAAGCCCAAATAATCAGAAATACAGAAAATTTATTTCTGAGACTAGCTGAGCTGACAATGGCAGAGACCACATCAGCATTGAAGGCAGAATTTTGTTTGCGTTGAAAGTCGGTCGGTAATATCGCTCTTTCCTACAACGCTCTAAATGGTGCTCATTAAAACAAGAACTACCACCGTTTCCTTCCTTCCTTCCTTCCTTCCTTCCTTCCACAAGGAGCAATGTGTGTAGCATGGCTTCCTACAACTGTCAGCGCGAATTACTATCAACCCCTGGACCTTATTTTTGTGCACTTTCTCGAAGGTTTGAAATGTTGGGAAAAGTGTTATTTTTATGTTGCTATGCGAACATTGTCAGCAGCTCACCTGAGGTTGTCCATCATTGCATCCAGTGTGTTAAACACAAATTTATTAAAATGTTCACAATGGACCTGTTGGAATATCAGTGAGGTGTGACAAACATAGGAAAGCTCGACCAAGAAGGGAGCTTCATCTGAGGTTGTTGAAGGCAGGAAGTCAGGCAATAACAAATAAAAATTATGACTACAATTCACTTCAAACATTGTGTAGAAACATACAGTACTTACATATGAGGGGAAAACACATTCCAGCCAGCCACCGCTTAATAGCTCTACAGACAGCTTGGGGCAAAAAAAATGTCCTATAAATATTCAGAGATTTCGACCTATATATATATATATATATATATTTTTTTTTTTTTTTTTATTTAAGCATAATTAACTTTAGATGTGTGCTCCTTTTAGAAAAGTCTTGGATAAAAGCCATAAAATACAGCCAATGAGAACAATTAATCTACAGTGACAAGGTTTGCAGTTTTAAAGAAACCATTAAGTTTATATTCGGAGAAGCATACAAAGTATTGCTCAAGAGCGCTAAAATTGAGCAAAAACAGTGTTTATCAGCGATTACCTCAAGCAAACAAACTCTGGGTTACAGGTCCACATCGCCGTTTGGTTCCACCTGCCAGCTATCACAAATTATGCATTATCACAAGTATTTATCAGTCTGAAAGACTGGAATAGTAGGTATGCTTGCACTGTACTGACTGTACAGGACGTCTGTGCACAGTGAGCGGATGACAAAGGTGCATCACGGATACGATTGCTGCGGGGATGTTGTTATTTTCTCCGTGACGCTATTTGCACTGCAGAAGAAAATTCTCAGATGGACAACTTGAGGCAGCTCCGCTCCCGGCCAAGTGTTCCCCCGCATCAAACGGCCACTTAAAGGGCCTCCTCCATCCCAACCGTTTCTACGCGGAAACAAGCGGACGCGGCAGGCCGACGGCGGGGTGAGCAACGTGCCACCCGCCCCTGACGGGGATGCCAGAGTCACCCGGACACATCATAGAGCACGCACTGCTGCCATTTAATTCTCAGAAACAGTTTACAGTGGCCTATATTTCCTAAAAGGTCAGCTTGCCTGACGGACAGATGATACATTGGGTTTCTATTACAATAAATTAACTCACCAAGCCATGCGGCCAGACTGCCGGAGGAGCAAACATGACCAAAGGGCTGACTCACTCCAGCTGAGAAAGCTGCCAACATTAACTTTTACCATAAATTACAGAAAGTTAAGCAATTAGCCGTCACCACACATCACCTTACTTTCATTTCCATGAAATGTCAAGTCATACTCGAGAAAGAGGAAAAAAAAAAATCCAGCAACATTTTTACCGAGACCTCAGCGAAACTCTTAGAGGTCAAACCCTTGTCGATTCCACAGATTCTAAAACTTTCTTAACCACCGAGAAGTTCCACGGTTACCAAAAATGTTCTAGTACAATCCCTGAAAGGAGAAAACGGGATTTAAGCAGTTTCTGATGCCAGCCAATGAATAATTTATTTCCCAGAATGCACTGCACTTCTTCTAACTGCAACTTAAGTAAATTTATTCAAGGCACAATGATTATGACCTTTTACTTGGGATATTTAACGCCCGGTATTTATGCCTGCGTTCTGCAAGTATAAACCACAACAGCTTTTAACCTGGACTTGTTGACTGAAGGAAGTCCTGGCAGCTCCACCTTATGGAGGCCACTCTGCCTTTGGTTTGTGGAGATTATGAAGGAGCTTTAAACGCAAATCAGGGTTAAACTGGTGTCTGCTTGCTGCGACCGCTCTTCCACCGATCTCACAATGGAAGCCCGTAGGAGGTTAGACTCCTATAGTGCACAGGGGGGGTTGCCTTTCTTGACCATTTCCCACAATCCTTTAGTGAATAAGCAGCTTTAGATACACAACGGTGCATTGTGTGGTTATGGCATTTAAGTGCAATGCTTGCTCTGCCGATTGCTTATGATTTCTCACACCGATGCTATTCGGTGTGTCTCTCGCTTTGCAGGGACAAACGTAACCAGGATGTTTCTGGCAAAAAGAAAAATATGACATTATTCAAAACAAGTTTTTCTTAAGCAACATATTCTCATTAAACAATCTGTTCAATATCCACATGGTGAAAAACAGCCTGATCTTCCATTTCAAAAGAGTTTTTATTTTTTTTAAAGTTTAAAATTACAACTTTCAGTGGTCCACTATTGCACACGTGAGGTTATTCACATTGAAAGAAGGCAGCATTAAGACTGCGTTTTCCTGTTGTTCACAACAGCAGCATCTGGCATGAACAGAGAAACTCGACATCACCAGCTGTAGGCAAAAAAAACATGTACTGCTGCCACATAGTAGATTTTATACACCTGAAAGGGGGTATTATAAATTTTAAAAAAAGTGGTATAAAAATCAAACAAATTTCTCACTTTGATAGCATGCTTCAGACACATTTTTGTTTTAGTTTGTTTGTCTAACTGTGCTGTTGGTAAAGAATTTTCAGTAATCTCATCACTGTTGCGGCACTCCTCGCAAATCTGTTTTGTCTTTGCTCCTTTTTCAAAAATAAGCTTGAAATGTCGGTAAAAAGGGAATGGAGAATGAAACAGGGAATTTGGGACAGCATTTAAAAAGGAATTGGAAATTGAACTGGTGTAGAAACACTGCCTCCGACCCTTTGCTGGATCTAACAAGTCGTCATTCCGCTTCAACCCTCCGAACCAATAAGCAAACAAGTCCAAAAGTCAGGTTAATAAATTCAGGCTGCGTCTTTGGAAATGCTTACATTTCGCATATCAGGGGCTTCTTGCGTGTAAGAAATGCTGTCCCATTAAGTCGACAGACGTGCGCCCCGGACCCCGGTGGATGATAAGATAGATTTGCTGTTGATTGACCTTGACCGATTCAGGTCATTTCTGGTCCGAAAACACCGGCCGTACTTGTATAACAGATCGAGGGCTGGGCCAACACAATTCAATTGGTAATAATTCATTCACCTGCATTGCACGAATGTTTGTTATTCCAGCAGTCTCGTACCACCGCCACCAGCAGCTGCTCTCGGGCTCTCGGGAGTGGAGGAGGAAAGGCTTTGATTCAAATCCTTCGAGTGAACGCTGGCGTGTCTTTTGTCCTTCATTTCCCCACACCTATACAGTCGAGATAAGGATTTGCTTTTTGCTCCTTTTAAAGTTTCAAAGAAAAACTTGCAAGTGTGCGCGCACGCGCGCGCGCGTGTGTGTGTGTGTGTGTGTGTGTGTGTGTGAGAGAGAGAGAGAGAGAGAGAGAGGATGTTCTGTGCCAAAGTGAAGTGTTCCTCTAAGAATTCGGTACGAGCAAGCGCCGCACGAGGGCCAGGTGGGTAAATTAGTAATGCATCATGATGAACCTTTTAAAATTCAGCTGAAGGGGAACAGTGGCTTTGCTGCAAACTGCATCTGAAATGCTGCTGCTCCGTGGCTGAGTGAACGGAGAACGACTCAAGTGCACAAGTTCTACTTTAAGGGGAGTCCTTCTCTTAACCAGTACGCTGTGGAATATTAAAACCGGTAATCATAATTCCTGCTGAAGGTGGGTGTCTTTGCATGAACTCGGTGTTTGTCTGAACCTCCGCTGGAGCAGCTGAGTTGCAGCACTTGAAGTTCTGCCTACATTCCCATGATCCATTTCGACAAGCTCTTGCAAATTACTGTGCCGACTGTACATTTTACATCTTGAAGCAGAGTCCTCTGCAAAAGACAACCGTTACATAAATGCCTAAATGTAATAAACCTTTAAAAGGACTGGTGAAGGGACAAAGTTCTTCAGGAATTGTGCTAGTTTATCCCTGGTAAACTGAACTGGACACAGATGGACAAAGATGTCTCAATCAGCACCAACAGCAGCTCATTTCTATTGACATTTGGCCACGCCTCCCACCTCACCTGACCAATCAATGGGCTTCTAGGCTCCCGCCTACACGGTGACAAATTTCAGGGCGTTGATCACACTGCCTTTCTGCGATGATAAAGTGACAAAGTCAGCCTTGTGTTTGTCTCTTCCCAATACTCCTTGGAGAGTCATACACAGTCTTTCAGGAGACAGGAAATACTATTTACAAAAACTGACTTTTAAATCCTTGGAGACACTTTCTGGCGGGGTCCCACTAAATTTAGCTGACACTCTCGTAGGAAAACGCCAAAATCAATGCGCATGCAATAAGTACTGCCACAGATATCACTCACTATTTCAGCTACACCAGAAATATTTCCCAGTCTTTGCAGAATAACAGAATGTCAGGCATTCAATTATATACTTGATATTAATTCAATTAACTGATATCAAAAAGAAAAAAAATATATATTTAACTGTATGAGTTCACCAGCTGAGAAATACCTGCAAGAAGTGGAGCACAGTAGCCGGATGGGGCCGTGTGGTCCAGCATGAAGGACGCAAAGGATGACCGTGGCCAAGAAGCGCCAGGATCACGGTGAACACAACTATTACCTTTGTTAATAACACAGGTGCAGAACCCTTGAGCGGGGAGGTAAGAAATACAAAAACGCAAAGGCTGAATCGAGAAAGAAATTAAAAATAAATGAATACTGAGCTGTTACTAAGCCATACGCGTGCTTATTATTCACCTTTCAGTGTTATGTGGCCACTTCACACTGACTGACACACAGCTGGGCATCCTTACTGCATCAGTTGAGTTGAGGGTAAGTACCTTCCACATGGGTATTGCAACAGGAGTGGGACTCAAACCTAGACCCGTTTGCAAATCACCAGCCTCAACCGCTGTGCTCACTGCGGCCCCAGTGTGCGTCCTTGTCTGCATGGCGTGCCTGTGATTGATGCCATGATTCATTACCAACTGGCCGAACCTTTCAATATGTCATCTTTGAAATATCATTTTGCTAGTTGCAGTTCTGCTGTGGCCCGGTGCCTGAATGGGACCACGCTGAGCTGAGGTCGTGTGAACAGAGGTCCAGCTGCCGCACCGGTTTGCGAAAACAATGGCACATTCACTTTTCCATGTACAATGCTTGGCTACCAAGCCAAACAAAAAAAATTGATCTTTGATGAAGTATGACACAAGAAAAAAAGTCTTTAGCACAAGCTTCAAAGAGTCAAAAATTAAAGTGCAGGTGCAATTTCGAGGGGAGGAGATACGCATCATGAAACTACACCGATGTAATAGGAATTTTTCTAGCTTTTTTTGGATTATATATTTTCTAAGAGAAAATTTTAATAATAAAAAAAAAAACTTCAATCGCTGATAAAAATTATTCGACAAGAGAAGGAAAAGTAAAGGCCGCAACAGTCGCTGGCTCATACCCATTATGTTCTCATTAGTTTGTAGTTCCATTACCCATCCAGTAGCACCTTACATTTGCAGTACAGTATATTGTTCCACAGCATATGGAAAAATGGCCGAGCTTTTCATTAAACACCTTAGGAAGAAGTTCGCCGTTGGAGGAAATAAGCGGAACCGCATCTGAAGTTATCAATTTGAGGTCTTAAGGCTCTTTGGGAGCATCGCAGCATGACATTAGTCTCGCTCGCCTCTATTGCTCAGAGAGCAGCAACAACTACGGAGGATTTCGGTGAAGAAGTCAACAATATGCCTTTCTTCTGAGCCCGAATATGTGCCTCTTCTTGATACAAATATAAGCTAAGCGAGAGCAGATTAACTCGAGGCTTGGGGTCGCTTTGTGAGGAGAGAGCTGGTGTGCCCCCCCCCCCCAAAATTGGAAAGTTATTAAATGTGAGCTTTTTTATTTCATAATACTATGATAAGAGGCATAATTTAAAAGCACAAGCTATACAGTAGGTGGAAGGCGGTATCAATGCCGGCAGACAAGTGAAAAGAGCTCTTTGTGAACGGAACCGCAGGCTCAATTCACAGAAAACGCCACAGGATTTTACCTTTCTATTAATAGCGCCCCGAGATACAGACCTCTTCAGTTTTGCAGTGGTTGGTTTTAAGCGCAGTATTAAATGTGCTCCCTTTGTTTCCGCACCAACGCAAGCGAGTAAAGGGGGGAGCCTGCAAAAATGTTGCCATTCACTTGAAAATGAATAGAGAAATCTTTTAAAGAGGTTCTCAGTACAGGATCTATTGCATGCACTTGTTTAATATTTCATTTGCATCATCAGTAATCCTGATAAACCAAAACTGGACCCCCGTCGTGCACTTGGCGCCATATCCTTTACCACCTGAGTGTATGCGGGTGACTTGTGTCGAAGTAACAACCGATGCAGCTCATCGTGTTTTTTAAACTACATTTATCCCTAAACACTTTTTTTGGGCCGAGACAGATTTTGTATCGGATAATTTGGAACCGTCTTGCTCACTGAAATCACAAAGTTGCTGGAGGACCAGCGGTAAGAACTGCGCTGTGATAGACCGGTATCTCCTCCTGAGTGTAACCCACCTTGAAACCTTGTTTCTGGGATGAGCTGTAGACGAGCCCAACCAATGGGACACACATTTCTCAATAATGAGTGAATGGATTATTACTGAAATGTGTTTATAAGATTACGGAAAGAGAAAACAGAAACAGAAAATCCCCAAAAAAAAACCCAAAAAAAAAAAAAATCGTTTAGTAACTGCACCACAAACACAGAGGACAGCACTTTTCGTCACATGACTTAAATGTTTTTCAACAGTCCGATCTGTGAAAAACGCAAATTTTTAGATAAGCCGCACCTTGAATCGGTTACTGTGTACAAGTGTTTGCGCAAAGAATTTTAACATTTGCATACCTCGCGGTAAATTCAGTGGCAAAGGAACAGTTTTAAATGTTTAAAGACTCTTGGGAATTACACTGAGAGAATCATAATTTAAACTTGCATTTTCGCTCTTCCGTTTCTGAAGGGGTCTTTGGTTTTCCTCATAACTGTTTAGAAGTATTTCCATGACGAACAAAACACATTTCCATACTGATGAAACTGCATATTGTCAATGCTATACGTGTTATAACACGTACGACTTCTCGGTTTTATTTGTGACTGAAGTTAAAGTCATTAACAGTAACAGCAGCCAAATTTACTTGTAACAGAACTGCTTATTTCTTTTCTTCATTTAGACTACAGCTTCAGATCATTAAAAGGAGAATCGATCTTAGCTGTATTTCTTATTGCAGCTGCCAGGTACTTAAGTACGGTAAAAAAGTGGACTGACATAATGAGCATAATCTTCCAGATTTACCCCGGTCATAGCAGAGATGTTTATTGAATCATACTTTGTTTTAAAATGAAGGTTACAGCTGTTCTGACTTTAGCGCAAGGAACTCTGGGAAATACCTGTACAACCTTTACCATCAAACTGGAAACTGAAACTCATACATATTTTATAACCATTCTTTCTCAATGCTTATTTTTGAGTGCAAACTGGGATTGCAGAAAATAATTCAAATAAACAAAGTGTACTGTATATTACCTACATTATTTTCCAGACTGATTATACTTTTGAAAATCTGGTGTCCTGTTAGCAGAATTTATATTTTTGCTTTGATTACTTCCATGAACATCTAATGCAGAGCAGATCGCATCTGTACAACTGTTTTATTGTCTAATTGTGTGTGGATGTATGAATGTATGATGGACTGGTATGCAACCTACCGCATTCCCTGTGCTCCCAGGATTGGGTTCGGACCACTATTATCCCGCAAATGAAAAGTGGTTATTGATAAAAGAACAAATGGACAAATCAAAGTATCAAAAGTACTCATTTTTAGTCATTTAAACCTGACACATTTTTCCTGCTAAGTACAATACAATAGCCCACCTTCCTTATACAGGCTTCTGGAATTTTATGCACTTCATTAGTCCCTGAAAAGACTGCATTGTTTGAAAATGCATAAATCAAGACAACTATTCTGATTCTTATTGGAAAAATAATAATGCATTCCAAGCTGCGCCAAAAAAAAAAAAAAAAAAAAACCTTTCCCAAGTAGGGTTTTCAGCCAAAAATATGTCGACACCTCAGCATCACCCCCATATTTGCCTGTTAAACATCCCATTCCAAACCCATAGATATTAATATGGAGTTGTTCTCCTCTCTGCTACTATAACAACCCCCATTCTTCTAGGAAGGCTTTCCACCAGATTTTGGAGCACGGCTCTGGGAATTTGTGCCCATTCGGCCACAAGAGCATCGGTGAGGTCAGATGAGAAGGCCTGGCTTGCAGTCAGAGTTCTAGTTCATCCCCAAGTTGTTCAGTGGGCTCTGTGTAGCCACTCGAGTTCTTCCACACCTTCTTCTTCTTTCGGCTGCTCCCATTAGGGGTCGCCACAGCGGATCAACTGTTTCCACTTCTTCCTGTCCTCTGCATCTTTCTCCGTCACACCCACCACCTGCATGTCCTCCTTCACCACATCCATAAATCTCCTCTTAGGCCTTCCTCTCTTCCTCTTGCCTGGCACCTCCATCCCTAGCATCCTTCTCCCGATATATCCAGAATCTCTCCTCTGCACATGTCCAAACCAAAGCAATCTCACCTCTCTGACTTTGTCTCCAAACCATCTAACCTGGGCTGACCCTCTAATATACTCATTTCTAATCCTCACCACTGTCACACTGTCCTTGTACATATCCTGTACCACTCTTACATACTTTTCTGGCACCCCCGACTTCCTCATACAATACTACAGCTCCTCTCTAGGTACCCTGTCATATGCTTTCTCTAAGTCCATGAAGACACAATGCAACTCTTTCTTACCTTCTCGATACTTCTCTATCAACACCCTCAGAGCAAGCATCGCATCTGTAGTACTCCTTCTCGGCATGAAGCCATACTGCTGCTCACTAATCGTCACCTCCCTTCTTAACCTAGCTTCCACTACTCTTTCCCATAACGTCATGCTATGGCTGATCAGTTTTATCCCTCTGTAGTTGCTACAGCTCTGCACATCACCCTTATTCTTAAAAATTGGTACCAGTACACTTCTTCTCCACTCCTTAGGCATCGTCTCACTTTCCAAGATTACATTAAACAATCTGGTTAAAAACTCCACTGCCATCTCTCCTAAACACTTCCATGCTTCCACAGGTATGTCATCTGGGCCAACAGCCTTCCCATTCTTCATCCTCTTCATAGCTGTCCTAACTTCCTCCTTGCTAATCCATTGCACTCTCCTAGTCATAATCCCTACATCATCCAATCTTCTCTCGCTCTCTTTCGTTCTCTTCATTCATCAGCCCCTCAAAGTATTCTTTCCATCTACTCAACACACTCTCCTCGCTTGTGAGTACGTTTCCATCGCTATCCTTTATCACCCTAACCTGCTGCACATCTTTCCCAGCTCGGTCCCTCTGCCTAGCCAATCGGTACAGGTCCTTTTCTCCCTCCTTAGTGTCCAACCTCTCATAGAATTCACCTCTCATAGAATACGCCTTTTCTTTAGCCTTTGCCACCTCTCTCTTCGCCCTATGCCTCATCTCCTTGTACTCCTGTCTACATTCTTCATCTCTCTGTCTATCCCACTTCTTCTTTGCCAGCCTCTTCCTCTGTATACTCTCCTGTACTTCCTCATTCCACCACCAGGTTTCCTTGTCCTCCTTCCTCTGTCCAGATGTCACACCAAGCACCTTTCTAGCTGTCTCCCTTACCACTTCTGCTGTAGATGTCCAGCTCACTGGTAACTTTTCACTGCCACCCAATGGCTGTCTGAATTCCTCCCTGAACTCCACCTTATAGTTTTCCTTTTTCAACTTCCACCATTTGATCCTTGGTTCTGCCCTCACTCTCCTTCTCTTTTTGATAGCCAATATCATCCTACAAACCATCATCGTATGCTGCCTAACTACGCTTTCCCCTGCCACCACTTTGCAGTCTACAATCTCCTTCAGTCTGGCCCTCCTGCATAAGATATAATCCACCTGTGTGCATCTTCCTCCACTCTTGTATGTCATCCTGTGTTCCTCCCTCTTCTTAAAATACGTGTTTACCACAGCCATGTCCATCCTTTTTGCAAAATCCACTGTCATCTGACCTTCTGCGTTCGTCTCCTTAACACCATACCTACCCATCACCTCCTCATCTCCTCTGTTCCCTCCACCAACTTGCCCATTGAAATCCGCTCCAATCACCACTCTCTCCCCCTCAGGTACACTCTTCACTACTTCATCCATATCACTCCAGAATTCTTCTTTCTCATCCATCTCACACCCAACTTGCGGGGCACATGCACTAACAACATTCATCATCACACCATCAATTTCCAGTTTCATAACCATCATTCTGTCAGACACTCTCTTCACCTCCAAGACACTCTTGACATACTGTTCCTTCAGGATAACCCCTACTCCGTTTCTCCTCCCATCCACACCATGGTAAAACACTTTAAACCCCCCTCCGATGCACCTAGCCTTACTCCCCTTCCATTTGGTCTCTTGCACACACAATACATCAACCTTCCTTCTCTCCATCATATCAGCAAGCTCTCTCCCTTTACCATTCATACTACCAACATTCAAAGTTCTTACCCTCACGTCCACTCTCTTAACCTTCCTCCTCTCCTCCTTCCTCCGGACATGCCTTCCTCCTCTTTTCCTTCAGCCAACAGTAGCCCAATTTCCGACAGCACCCTGTTGGCTAGCAGTGCTGGTGGCGGTCGTTGTTAACCCGGGGCTCGACCGATCCGGTATGGAAATTTGTATTTTTGTCTGCATATTTGGTTTGGCAAATTTTTACGCCGGATGCCCTTCCTGACGCAACCCTCTCCATTTATCCGGACTTGGGACCGGCACAAAGAAATGCACTAGTTTGTGCATCCCCTTGTGGCTGGATTCGAGTTCTTCCACACCACCCTGGGAAAACCCTGTGTTTATCGAGCTCGCTTTGTGCAGAGGGGTGCACAGTCATGCTGGAACAGGAAAGGAGCTTCTTTTTCCCCCAAACTGTGGTCACAAAGCTGGAAGCACATAGTGGTCTAGAATGTGTTTGTATGCCATATGTGTGCAGCTGAAACTCCTCAGCTCAGTTATTACAAGCGGGGTCCACACACTTCAGTACAGTGCTGTAAGCTACGCACAGGCTTACACAGACAAAAGGGATTTGTGTATATGTTTTTTTATATATGTTTTTAAACTTTTGAATAAGAATTGTGTTTGGAATTTTTCATTTATTAGTTTTTTTTTTTTTCTCCCAGGGATGACTGTGTAACAAATTCATTGCAGTGGGGCGCTGCTGTGATCAAGTACGGTGTGCCGAGGCCAGGTGAAACATCCTGTCCTTTCCGGGGCTTTGGGTTAAACACGTCCAGCATCTCTCCGAATTACCGTCATCGGGGAAACACCATTCATAATCTAGGCCTCTAGGCTTGTTTTCCTGCCTTCGTGGCTGCAAACACACACTCTGGCGCGCTCTGGATGTACAAAAGCCGCCACGCAAGATAACTGTAAGGGCTACATGAATAATTTCTAGCAAAAGGATTTTGAGCTCTGCATTTGAGTCAGTTGCTGTCGGCTTTGGCATTCCGTTTGACCACAAACAGGCTGGCCAACACGCCTGCAAAAGAGAGAATAAAAAGGTTTGCTTGTGCTTTTTGAAAACATTTTAAACATCAGATTGATGTCCGCCAAACGTTCCCAATCTGCACGAACTGGAGTTTGGAAAACTTGCCACCCGATCCGTGGCACCAGGAGCAAAGTTGCCAATTTTTACAGTTTTTCCATCGTAAGTATAAAAGATCTACATAAGGGAATAAACCATCATGTAAGCACAGTGAAGGGCAAAATACTGACATAATAATATAGGAAACAATTACAACATGAATTTGTTCAGCTGCTTTACAATGCACGTCTTTATTGCTGAGCGCTACCGGATCAGCTAACCTTTGACCAACCTTTGACCGAACAGAAAAATGAGGAATGATTAATAATTAGTTAATAAAGACCACAAACTTGACTACTCGGCGCCGATTAAAAGATGAAGCGCCGAGCAGCAACAACCATTTAAAATGAGAGCCCGGCAGTGTCGGATCAAACGAAAAATTTCAAGATGACTACGACATCACAGGTTTTTCCAGGGCATTCGCGTTTCAATCGTTGGTCACAATCCTGAGTGCAGTGCGACAGTTCCGAGTAACTTTTTCTACAGCAGGCCTCTGCCTTTAACTGCACGTAAAATGCTTAGCAAAATAAAGGGAGGAAAAATACCCGGCTCTGTTCCGGCTTCGCGAACCTGAAAGTCACACGATCAATTCCAGTGGAAGCGAAAAGAACTGGGCGGGGAACATAAGCAGTCAAAAGTCCTGGAATGTTGATGTGCGTGAAGAAGTAGCCTGTTCGAGCATTATTTCACGTGCCGATCATCTCCCCTCGGGCCAGATAGCCAAACTGTCTCTCTGGGCCTGAGCACGCGCTTCACTAATGTGGTGAACTAAAACATAAACACAGGGTTAATGTGTACAAATAAACAAAATGTTGAAGTATTTTCTGCAGGTTTCATGTGCCAAAACAAAAGTGACCCAGCTGCAGGGTTTTTCTTATGTTTCGGGAATTAAAGACAGAGACTATGTACTGAACCGACCGAATTACAGCTAGTGCATAAATGAATCGTGCATGGAGATGTCATTTTTTTTTTTTTTTTTTTTAACCAAAAGTGCAAAGTAAAATGTGTAAGTTATAAAACAGTTTACTGCCTTTGAAATAATAAGATAGACACGCTTCTTAGAAATGAAGGAAAATGACAAACTTTTTCCCCTCTCCCTTGTTTGATGGGGGTGAAGAATAGCTGTGTCGGGCTACTGTTTCGGGAAATGAGACACAGATTCTGACTCTAACCAACACGGCGCTCGGGGGCCTCTGACCAGATGTGGGAATTCGAGGAAAAATCCCCGGACTGAAATCGGAGGCAGCGCTGCGGCGTGGACTGCCAGCGGCGGTCCGCACACCGGCCTTTTGGTCTCACTTTTGTTCGCCGTGTGCGGGCTCAGACTGGCGTTATCGTCCCGCTTCCCTCTCATCGACCTGCAGAGTCCGATCAATATGGCAGCAAAGAAAGCCACACGCTACTTTGCTGTAACCCAAGCATGCGTCTAGACAGCCTATGGTGGAAGCCTCATCTATTTCTCCCTCCTCTAACATCTAACAAAGAGCCTTATGTCATTTTTCTCCCCATACCTGTAATAAGGAAATTAGCAAAGCCACATGCATCCAGTGAGCAAGCAGAACCGTAACAACCGTCGCGCCATTCAGAGTTTCCCAAGTTGATTATTTCCATCTGTGCTTTTGAGTAATTTATACATGCGGTTCATAGCTTATGTCTCACATGCTATTATCTTTGGGCCTTAAGAGCACAATGTGTGCTAAGTGTTTGGTGAACCTGAAATGAATGCACTATTGTTATGTGCATACGACGAGGCGCCGCTGAATGCTCTTTTGTTTTCTTCGTACCTCCGGGGATGGAAGAATGTGCTGAAAATGGAGAAACAAATAAAAGCTGGCTGAGTAAACAAAACACGCGTGTCGATAAAACAGAGCGCGCGAGAGCCGTGTAATATATAATAAATAGGTGCTACGCCCCTTGCTGCGGGTTCGTAGGGTTTCACGGGCGAGCAAAGATGCAGCAGAGCAGCAACACTGATAGCAACAATAAACAGCCGACAAGGCTGTGAAAAATTAACTATCAACGGGCAACAAGGCAACACGCAGTTAAGCGGTTGCAGAAGCTCCCGTTTAAAGTAAGGAGGTCAAGCGCCGTGGAGGGGTTTTCCAGCTGAGATGCTTGTGTACGTGCACAGTACGGGTTAAAATGTACAAGCGTGCCACTGGGTAAATTACCGCAGGAATAAAGGTCTGCTAATGCCACGCAAATAAAGCAATGTACTCACATGTGTGACCTTTAACATTGACACCATATATATATATATATATATATTTTTTTTTTTTTTTTTTTTTTGCTTGAAAGAGTTGCAATGCTGCAGCTTGCTCGATTTTTGCGATTCTAAAGGCTTCTTTACAATTAGAGGGCTAATGCTGACCTATTTACAGCTGCAAGTCCACCTCATTATTGTGAGGCTTTTCTGTCGGCGGCAGCTCTGTCTGGGCGTGATGTGTTTAAGTAGGCCATGGCGCTGACCCATTCATCCAGGTGTCACGCTTCATATTTCAGACCAAGAAGCATTTCACGTTTCAAGCACCACACACACAAAACGCATTAATTTAAAATTACACCTTAGGGTGACAATCTGCTTAAATGTCTGTTTTAGAACGTAAGACTGTTGGTTTTTTTTTTTTTTTCCCTGCTGTTGCTTCTTGTATGCAAACTGCATAGAATTGCAAGTACTAAAATACTCACGTAAAGAAAACAAAATGCTAACACACACAAAACAGTCTTTGGTGAGGCAGTCGCATAATGGGGGAATAGGAGGCACATTTTTGTATTGGGTAGAATATATTTTCATAATTCTGTTTCACATTGGGTTAAGAATATCAATAATAGAAAATCTGTAGAGTGCACACAGGGACTGAAAAGGTTCTTTTTTTCTTAGTTGTTCTGGAAAAGCTGTTTGGCCATTGTTAAGGACACGTGGCTCTGATTTCATAGTAACAACTGTTTGCCAAGCAATAAAAACTTGCGTTACAACAACAAACCAGGTTTTTCTGGGAGATCCATTTGGGGTGTTGTGTGCTTATGAGTCGCGTACAATACGTTTAGTTTAACAGGACAAAGTCTGGGTGCTGACGCTGCATCTCCACAAAATAGCTATTCGGCAGACAGCAAATGGGGGAATTTCTGCTGGCGAATCTGTGTTACGACAAAGTCCAATAAGAAGTAACAACATTTCATGAAAGATTTGAAATTTATCTATAGCTATTAGAAGCATAGCCTTTTGCACTGATGCAATTTCTTTGTGAGAATTATGTTCTGGAAATAAAAAGCCAATAGCTTTACATTTCAAAGTCATATAATTGAAACTGGATCAGCCATGGAAACATTATGGGTCAAGGATGAGTATCACCGTGACAAATTAAATATCACCTCTAGAATAACAGTCATCCGCCATTATTTTTGTGACAAGTGTGTCCTGTAACTGCTGTGCTTCAGCTGTTCATATTAATTAAAGGGGAAATGCTTTACCCACAGTTTACATCATGTTAAAGCAACCTACAGAGCAGCAGTGTCCATCGACCCGTTGTCTTCTTGTTTTTACGCACTCTCAGAAGTGGAACTTGTTTATTTTCATCTCTATTGGATAAGATTATGCATTCCCTCAAAGGCCGAGGGGAAATATCCCTTGCCTTGTGGAAATCATTACCAACTGCCAGGTTGGCTTCTGCAGCATCACTTTCAAGTGAAGTAAAAAGTAACTGTGCCATGTTTGTCTGGCAGACTAATGGTAATCTTATTATAATATAATTTCATCATATTAAATATAATATTGTGAAATTTTATAATATAATTTTATAATTATATAATATTGCTGGAGCTTTTTACAATTTGGTACAGGTACTTGAAGCCACTGCTGGGTCACACTAAAACTAACTGCTTAAAAATAACCACACAGTTATTTTGGTTGTAAATGTATTTGATGTTAAATGTTGCTTTTTTTAATATATAAATAAAAATAATAAAAGAATAAAAATCTGAAGGTTACGTGATTAGACCCCAGGCTTTCAGAATCCCAAGATTTGCTCCAGTAGACCGTCCATCTGTATGAATCTGCTTAAAAAGGTTTGGCCAAGCAACGCTGAAAGACATACATATAAATATTAAAAATAAAGTTTTAATTTACAGCCCTATAGAGATGGTTTTTTTTAATGAAACCACCTACAGTACAAATGACAGGGCTGTTGGCATGGTGGTGCGGTGGGCAGGTTTGAACCAGGCTCAGTCTGTATGGAACTTGTGTATTATTCCTGTGTCTGTGTACGTGTTCTTCCACAGTCCAAAGACAAGTGTTTCAGGTTAACTGGTCACTCCAAATTCCCTATTGTGTGTGTGTCCAACATCCAGTGATTTTAGGAGAGGTTCTGGACCACAGTGATCCTGATCGGGAAGATCGGTCAAGGAAAATTAATTTATGAAATACAAACTCAGCTTTCACACACCGTGTCTCATCCTTAGGGATCCTGCCTACTTCACAGGAGCCGTACACTGAAAGGAGGCTTCAAGCTCAGGAGCACAGACATCAATGCCACAGCGACACATGAAGGATTGTCATGTGTTTTTCGTAGACAAAAAAAAAGACCATGGGTCTATGCTAATGATATTAACGGTGCACTTGTCATTTGTAATGTGTGGAATTTGGAACTGTTTCTGAAATCAAACTAGATGCTTGGGGTGGGGAGATTTAATTTTGCTCATACTATTTACTGACAATGACAACCACACTGTAGTCTTCAGGTCTTGACAGTAAACTGTCCTGCACTTTTTTTGCACAACAGGGACCATTTAAGCAACAGAACAGGGTCCTTTTCTAAGGGTTTTTTGAGACATTTCTCATGCATGTATGTTTAAACACTCCAGTGCCTTTAAACCAGTTGTGCGCTTACTTGGTTCTGTACTAAAAGCCAGGTTTTCGATTGCCAGTCATTAGCCAACTACAAATCTCCATGAAGATGCCCCATGGTGAGAAATAACAGTTCTGAAAGGCCACGATCAGGAGGCATAAAGATCCTCCGACCCCAAGACGGCAGCACATGGTAAACGCATGCTTTACACTTTAAGGGCTGTTAAAAAGTTTCACAGCCAATTTCTCAATAAATAAATAAATAAATGATTTTTTTTTTTGACAGAAATATAATTAGATAACACTTCTCAAGTGAGACCAGGACTTTTTCAAATAAGGTAAAATTAATGCTTTTGAAGAGTACAAAAAAAAAAAAAAAAGACAAAAACAGCTTCTGCTTCCAAACACTATTAAACAACAGTCATTTTTTCCAGGTATTATAGCCTCACAGCTCCTGGGCTGCACATTTGGACATGGGTTTGAATCCATCTCAGACTGTGGTGAGTTTGCATGTTCTCCTCTTTGTTTGCAATGGTGTTCAAATTTCCCACGATAGTCTTAAGACGTGTGTTTTAGGTCAACTGGCATCTCTAGATTACCCATATTGTATGTGTGTATATGTGTGAATGCTCTGAGATGGACTAACATCCTGTCCATGGTGTACACTGCCTCACACCCTATGTTTCTGAGCCAGGTTCTGCACCACTGTAACCCTGAACTGGATATGGAGTTACCAATAACATATAATACCTGTATTATGGTGTCAATCTACTGGCATACCATAACAATCCAGGAGCCCTTTTGAATGTTCATGCACTTTTTTAGTCTCACCTCTGCATTGTATTACATCATGAACATAAATAACTGGACAGGACGTAACCTCACCTGTTTTTCAGATGTTGGCAAAGTCCTGCCTATAAGCGTGTTCTTGATTTGGAGTCTTCGAGTGGTCAGGTACTTCCCAGGAGCATCCCTCTCAACTTCATATGCAAAACGTGTGAAGAAGAAGCTTGCGTTATTTCTGCACAGTAAAGACAGTAACAGGGTGATCGAACATTTCTCCAGGTACGCGTATATAAACCCGATATATACAGTACGTCCAAAGAGGCAACCTGCGTACAAGTTATTCATGCCCAGTGGGAAACTATTCTGCGGGGGAAAGAGAGGTACATCTCAGCAAGTTAAGAGCAGAAAAAAGCAGCCCAACTTTTGCACACGGCCGAGGCCTGACGTATTTATTTGGCGCATCGATGTAAATTTAGGCCCGGATCCTTAAGTCAGAAGCAAAAGCTGTGGTGTTTTATGAGGGTACGTTCTAAGCACTTTTATCTGCAGTTTGTTCTGTGTATATAAAAATTACACAGTCAATCTAACAGACTGCAGGGTGCCATGGCAGTTTGTGCAGCTGCTCGTGTTTCGGAAGACATCAGCGCACGCAGCAGAGTTTCTGTTATGTCCTAGACTGATGGACATCTGCACTAAGCACTTGGGCATGTGGATAATTAATGTAGTGCGCTAAAGTAAATAAATGAAAAATGAAAGGAGGAAGTAAGGAAAGCGCACGTCTTCTGTACAAACATACCGTGCATGCAATTCTATTGTGAAACATATTTAGGAATACAGTAGATTGGCCTTCGGTCTGTGCCAAAGATAGCTGGATGGAAATTGCAAAGGATGTCACCCATTTAAGGTCAAATCGCTGTGTTTTGCCACGCGATTGTGGCGGTGCCGGTTTATGAAGCAGCTTAGCGAGGCTTCAGGTGTCCTTCGGAAGCCGTGAGGTCAACATATACGGGAACGATTTTTGGAAGCCATGTGTCCATTTGCCTTCAGAGACCCAAAAAACAGTCAGCACACGTTGGTGGATCACATGTAAAACCGGCATACGCTGCTCCTAAACTTGCAAACGTTTCAATTCTTACTCCTGCAGTAGTGCCCTTCCTTCTTCAGGTGCACATGCCCTGAATTACCCCCAATAAAAATGACCCAGCTGTATAAATAGGTAAATTGGTAAGCTGATATATCAACTTAACATTGAAGTCACCTTGATGAAATTTATCAACTGAATTAATTATTAGTAATAATAATAATAATAATAATGCAATAACTCAGTGAAGCTTACACTTTCAATAACCACTATAAGGACTACTTGTAGTACAGATGTATCTTTATAACCTTCACAACTACCAAAGTTAAATATACAAAATTAGAGGTCTTTCTAGAATAATCAGTAAGGCGTTTAAAATGTACTTACCTAATCGTGTGTTGAACAGCAGTAAACCTGACTCCCCGTCATTCTGCCACAGTACTTCAGACAGCGCTTGACAACACGCTCCCTGCACTCTGTCTAAACACAGTAACTGGGGTAAAAAAATGTCTTTAAGAATAAGTCAGTTCCCTCTCTGGGGTATTGGCAAGGCCTCCTTCTTCCAGACAATGCTGTGTTTACACCGAGAAACTCTCGAGTGGTGCATCTGATTCTCACTCCATTTGTGCGGGGAGAAATCCTTCGAACCTCCATGATGGCAGAAGCATTACTCTGCACCTCTGGGAGCAAAGTGCCAATCACAGCAATTCTGACTCACACAGGGACACCTTCTTGTTTTAAGCCATGACGGACCTTCATGAGCCTCATTTATTTATCACCCTCC
Organism: Heterotis niloticus; assembly: GCA_018136845.1. NCBI lineage: Eukaryota > Metazoa > Chordata > Actinopteri > Osteoglossiformes > Osteoglossidae > Heterotis > Heterotis niloticus. The sequence continues at coordinate 29,855,043 of CM030892.1, read as the reverse complement.
TTATTTAAAATCCTAAATTGCAAAGATTTTTGTACGTCTGCGGTGTTCATGGATTTGCACTTACAAAAATGAACGACAGTCCCAGAGCGATTCTTTCGGTCCTAAAGGGAAAAAGACAACTGCTATTTTAGAACTTAAAAGACAGTGAACAGTTTGGTCTAAGGAGTCTTGGAAGCGCAAACAAAAACATTCCAGGAACAGTCGCATGAGAGAGGTGTGCAGTCTAAGGATTAAATTGCTAAAAATACCAGCGCTACAGACTAAGATGGATGATATTGTTGTAGGGGGCACAGTTTTAGGTTTTTTACTACTGTATGTTAACCACAAAAACAGATCTGAATGAACACAAATGCAGGAAGGGGCTAACTTTTACAGCTGCTGCTATCTCAAACCTTTTTCTGTAACTGATTTGACTGTGAAATATTAAGAGGCGCAAAACCAAAAAGGGCCTTTGGTGGAAAATCTTGGGAGGAAACGTTGAAAGGAAGCTCCCGGTCCAAGAACCCTTTCTCTATGACAAAGCGGTGACCATACCCCCTTCAGTGTGTCTCAACCTGGAAGACAGACACTGTATCCATGGAAACTGAAAACTCAGATAAAATCTTTGGTGAAATGACAATGATTACATACTGTAAAATACATGTATAATCTTACACAGTATATTTTATTACCATTTACCGCTGACTGATATTGTGAAAGAGATTATAAAACATAGGAAATGTATTATTTCTCCTTGAACAATGAGAACAATATTTATCGATGACCAGGCCAACTCTGGACTGACTGCCTAAGAGTTTGCTTTTTCTCTGCGATATTTCAGAGCTGTTCTTCTGTGAGGGAACCAACTAGAATTCATGCATTATGTGCCACATACTGCCAAAAGGAAAGCAGTTCATGCGATGGGACACTAACCCTAAAGGAAATTTCCAGACCTTATCCTTGAAGAGCATGTGGAATGAGAGCAGGGCCCGAGGCAATGTGGTCGAACAAGCACGTCAGAAGCCAGGAACCCAAGCGCTTCCACGCCTGGAAACCATCTTAGTGCTGCCTGGGGGTGAGTACAGGGGGGGTTAAAGGAACATATACCCACAGTGCAGCATATCATATAAATTATAAGCCACCTGCATTGCTATAGCATATCTGAAAGGGTAGTACAGATGAATGACAACAAAAGTCACGCACAAGACAGGTGTTCTCACCCAAATACAGGAGATCTAGGACAGAATAAAGAATTACAATTTTTTATGATTACTGGTTGCTTTGCAGATACTTTTGTACAAAGCAGCTTATAGCATTTGACCAATTTAATAATTGGGTATTTTGAAAAGGGAAAATCAAGGCCAGTGCTTCGGTTAACAGTGCTACAGCTGCGGTAAGGATTAGGGGGTGAACTGGCAACCCGAAGGTAGTAAATCCGCATCCATTATGAGAACTCTGCGCGGTCTTTGCTCCATCTTCCTGTTACGGCCTTGGTCAGAAGGCCTTGGGTACTCATGTGCACATGCGCGTGTGTTTCTGTCTTCCCCCAAAAGGTGGTAAATTGGAAGGAGGATTCCTCTGGCCAGCCAAATGTGAAGAAGGCATTTAAGAAACAAAGACACCTGAACCAGGGAGGGAGAGAGAGGCGGCGGCCTGTGCCAGAAGGAGCTGTGTGGTGCACTTATAAGCAATAGTTGGTCAACTGTCTATCTTTAGTTTTCTGTGCTCAACTGCCACTAACATAACTGGTGCTGAATCTTTAAATAAAAAGAGGAAATAGCCTTTCAAACCTGCTGCTCTCGTAAATACCGGTGAAGCAATTTCCATAAAGGAGCGCGTGGTGTTTTCTCCTGGTTTTTACTGTAGATAAGGAACCATGGTAAAAACGAGATACCTTTGTTTTTGTTTGTTAGGGCTGTTTTTTTTTTTGTTTTTTTTTTGGCTTTGCTCACCCCTGGAGAAAGGGCTTGCTTAGTGGCTAGCCTTATTATTATTATTATTATTATTATTATTATTATTAATAATAATAATAATAATGACGACAACAACAACAACCAAGGTTTGGTTTTTTACTAGATTATCTGTTCTCTCCTCATTCCCTGTGTTGTGTACCAATCGTAGACTGGCTCACCCAGACAATGTATAAAGTGGGTGATTTTTTTTAACTCATTTTTTTTCTTTATCTTCAAGTGAAGCCTTGAAAGTGAATGTGACTTTTCTGTCTATATGTTTCAGGCTGTATTTTCCTCTGCAACAAAGTATCTTCAGCTCAGGGAAGCATGTGATGAACTGGATGCTAATAGGAGAAAGAAATACCTCATTAAGACTAAAGGAGGTCAAGGCGGCCAGAAGCTCTAAATTGAGCTTCATGCGGAAGCACAAGGGAAGGTGGCTGCAAGGTGACAAACTCTTCGCAAAGGGCATCGGTGCAAGGTTCCCCTTTCTGTTTCGGTCCTTATTTATGATGTGCCCATCATCCGGCTTTCTGTTCAAATTAGGCTATTTCAGGAAAAGCCCGGCGACCCTCAATGAAAAGGTGGCTAACTAGACTGGAAAGGTTACCCAACAGGACAGCGGTCATGTAGGTCATACGATCGACAAGTAAATCACCCTCTGTGATCAGCACGTCAGCACTATTTGTAGGCGTCACATCGGTGGGGCTACTGAAGCGTCGCTGCCCATTGAATAAATTCGATTCTCCGAAATGCACAGCTGATAGTCTGGGGCTACATGTTAGTTTCTTTTTGTTAATTGGGCCCGTGTTTTGTCACTCTTTGAGTGCAGTCTTTGTCTTGGAAAGAGTTGTTCTTTGGTTTGTATAAATGAAATCTTGAATTCAAACATCGTAATGGTACAAAACACTGTTTTCTTTTTATGTTGAGGATGTGCTATAAAATACAATTTAATTAAATACTACTCTTTTGATCATTTCTTAGCAGAAGTGACACCTTTTGTCCATCCTCCCTCCACCATCTGTGGCCGAAAGCCGAGAGGAGCGCCACTTTCATTGAGCCGCTCTAATCTGCACAAACAATCTCCACTGACCACCCCACCCGGACGCAATATCTGCCGTTACCCAGACGGCCTTTTACTTCGCTGGCTGCTGCTCCGGAAATGCACCGTCCACTTCCTCCAGCGCCAGCGACAGTCCGCAAAGTGCTGTCCAGACTGCCAAACCCTGAAACAACAAACCCGGTGACACGTCATCCAAAAAAGTGAAGAAAAAGCCAAACTCATCAAGTGAAGCTATGAAATATTTTCCCAAATGTGACACCAGTGTATGTTTCTTTAATAAATGAAGAAGAAAAAAAACAGGGAGCTGCACATTTAAACCCATTACTATCATTAATGCAATGAAAAAGCAGCAGTGTGCACTGCGATTACTGTGTCGCAATTTAATGCATGACAGCGCTACAATTCAGCCTGTACATGACAAGAAGCCTGTTGTTGTTGTTTGTCCTTTTCATAAAAACAATTTAACATTTCTTTGAACCCAGCAGAGTGCTGCAGAAAACACTTCTGTTGAATGCTAAAACACAGAGAATTATAGTTGCATTTAATGGTTTCTGAGTTTAGCGTAACAGCTGTACTGCTTGCAGAATAGGGTGTTCTTTATTAAATCCTACATACTGAGCACCTGCTTGCCCTTTGAAATTAAACAATATTATCTGAATTCCAGTATGAGCAGCACAAAAGAATGAGTCAAGTCTGCCTCTAACATTTATGTCATTAACAGACACTGGCGCTGACACGTCACCAAATTTTCAAGGACAGCACCGATCACCCCGCTTTTATAACATTTAAATTTTTAAATTTTGAATAGCAGCAGTGCTAATTTCTAATGTGAAAGTAAGTAATGTAAAAGGAGTTCATTGTTACCATTTAAAAAGCGCTTTCTAATCCAAGCTGAAGTATTTTCCCCTAGGCGGGGGAGGGAGGGGGGGTCAAATACAGAAAAATATTACAGTTAATGTTAATGCTTAATCCTTAAATATTTAAAGTTAATTATGTCTTATTTCAGATTCCTTTTCTGTCAAAGTCCAGACTCTCTATTGTGCATTTCCAGAAAATATATAAGACAATTTTTCTGTTGTCTTCCAAAAAAAAAAAAAAAAAAAAACACAAAAAATAAGCACGTAAATAGCTAGCCAATTCGAGACTATGAACACTGGCCTTCAAAACTGCAACACTGAAATTTCAACGTTTCCTCCCAAGCTTTTCCACCAGGCATCAATCTATATCTGATAACTGCTTATCCAAACAAGATGGGGGTGATCATAACTTTCTCCCACAAAACAAGAAACGTGTGATGGGGTTCGCCATGGGAAAGATGGTAATCCCACATGCAGTTTGTGGATTATAGAAACCACGGGGGGTGGCGGACACATACATGAATACAGGGAAAGCATTGTAGATCAATAAAAAGGCTGGGCTGTAGGATGAAAATGCAACCAGCTGAGCAACACAAATTCATACTTCTGAAATTACACAGAAAGATCCATAAAAGGGGAACTGAAAGGAATACAAATTAAATATCTTTATTCAAGATTTACAAAGAATATTGTAATCTAATGCTTCAAAGCCTAAACTAAATGCACTCAACATGGAACACAGTGAAACAGTGCAATCCCTGTGAGAACTAATGAAAAAAGTGAATTATTTTACATTAGTGCTTGATAAACTTGTCACGATAAAATAGTGGAAGCATTTATTTGCTGCTGCAGAAAAACCAAAAAAGAGGTGCTGCGTTGTTACTGCAAAACTCTGCAGAGTGGAGATTTTCCAAAGTGTCCTAGATAAAGATGCTAAAATTATTAATTCAGTATTCAAAACATCCGTTGACATGAATTTCGGTGCTGAGAACACACTTTTGCAGGCCCACCTCCTATAATCTTATTAGTCAGCACTTAGCCACATTTACTGAGAAAAAATATTCTTCTAAAAGCTTGAAATAGAGCAAACTTTGATTGTGCTGTAGCTGAGTCTGCACACCAAGCTCAAGTCAATTCGGAATTAAATTCCAAATATATTGAGTCTAGGTTACGTGCCTCCTAAATTACACAAACCAAAATTTTGACATTTCTCCCATAATGAATGTTTTAAATTCGAGTTTAAGTTCCGTGCACAAAGTCACGCACGTGTTAACCGCTTTGTGCAATAGCTTCTGCGGCAACTGTTTGGGACGGTGGTCCTGGCAACACGAAGCTAAATAGCTTCTCGCTTTTGACTAGTCACAGCCAGCGCAGCCTACAGGGATTTGTCGTGAGACCAAAGCGACATCTTGGAACACAGAATTAATCATCAAATCTTGACCTTCTTGCTCTGCGTGACTTATCACACCCAGATCCAGAGGCTAGGATTTCACAGCGTTTCCAAAAATTACCTTGTGGTTATAAAATCCGTGACAAAGCCGGGCAGAAATCTCACAGCGTAAACCTAGCTTAAGTTATAACAACAAATTTTTGGGCACAGCAGACAAGTGTATAAACTCTTACTGGTCATAAAATCCCTACAGTGGTCTGCAAACAAAAACAAAATTTGCCTCTGAAAATTTTGCATTAGCGCTTATTGACGACACAGTAAAATATACTTATTACAAAAACTTGTGTAAGCATAATCTGTATTCCAGGCAATGGTCATAACCTTCAAAAACTACTTGTGTGGTTATCTTGCACTAATACTGCCTTGAGCCAGCTTCCTCCTCCTGGCCTTTCCAGTGCTTTTCTGTTGTCAAGAGTAGAGGTTCACCTCACTTATGGTCACCCATGTTCTTGCTACCCAAAATTAGCCGTTCAGTCACCACACATTTACAGAATTCAATGTTTTTTCGTTGAGCACAGCATCTAGTTTTCTGCACGTGAACCAAAGAAGTGATCTGCTGCAGCTCCTCTACCTCAACAATCCTTTCCTGAGCAGGCTCCTTGCTTCCCATTATTTCTGCTGCTGCTGATGTCTCTTACATGAACCATTTTCAGATGCTTCTCCAGTTGCTTAAACTTTCAAATTCCTTGATTTCTCTGCTGGGTCAGCTTTCTTCTCAGTTCCCCTCCGCTGCCATTCCCTCTGCATTCCACAACGAGGAGTCCTATCCATCCGTTCCTCTGCTTTAGCGCACCTGCAAAAACTCTGCCATCTTCAGACCACCAGTCCCTCCTGCTGGGCTTGGCAGTTTCATTCACCTTCCCCCTCTATGTTCTCTATTCCCTGCCACCTTTCCTCAGCACCACTTTGGGTTGTTATTCTCACAGCAAATCTTCTCAGGTGTGAATGTCAACCTTGAATCTGTCCTTGCTATTTCTGCTGACCCCAAGGCCTATCAGGCAGTTCAGATCCCCAATTGTTCTGCATCAACTCAAAAGTTTCTTACTTGGTCAGGTCATTCTCTCAATACCCTGTAATATGTAGAAAGCTACAGTCAGCCTTACTTGAACCACACAACGCCAAAAATCTCTTGAAATTGAATTCGGATTCCCAACACTGCAACATAATTTTCAAAACTTTCCATTAATCTATTAGCCACTGTCACTCATAAATATTCTGAAGAGGAATTTCTCAATCCCTGCCATTTCTGTCTTCTTGTTCTCTTAACATCTCCTGTCAGCATCTTTGTCTCATCCTTTATCTCAACAGTAGACTTCTGGCACTATTTACGAAACGTGCTGCTCCTTCTACAGATCTTACCGGGCTTCCCCGGAGTTATTCATTCTCAGGTTGCATCTTCCTTAAAACCGGTGAACATTTTTACCCCAAGTCTTGTCACTTTAGAACTAAATTAATCCAGGAGAGCTGGCAGTGCAGATTTGGGACACGAGCAAAGGCCACGTTGAATTCTCCTTCATATAGACAAAATGGCAATAGTTTCCATCATTCGTAAAATCGGTTTCCCCTAAAAAAAAAAAAAAAAAAAAAAAAGCTTTTTTTCCTGAATATTACAAACCTGTATGCAAAACTTGTGGCTTTTTTATGTTTATGCTCACAAAAGGTCTGACTCTGGCCACACCCTTTGTAACCCATGTGCTTGCCACAGAACATCAACAGTCTCAACACAAATACCACTCATAAAACTGCTCATTCCACAAAAATAGGTCCTCCTGCTCTACACCTCTACTAGACTACAGGGACCAACAGCCCCATTTTCAACAAGCGTGTCACATAAAATTTGTAAATTCGCTCCCTGGCAAAGATTCATTGCAAAGCCAACCGCAAACCCATCTTTTCACCACTAATGTTAATCACCGCAAGATCCTCAGGAAATTTCTTACCGGTTACAAAGTACTTGATCTCCCAAAAGTTATCAACACCACAGACTTCATGTATGACAAACCATCAAATTGAAAATGTTGTCATCGCAGCTTCGTGAGGCATCTTCTGTCTTCACATGTTCAAATTTACTGCCTCTGAAGTCTGTCCTACCATAACCCCCCCATTTGTGATCTCACAGCAGCCAGCCATTGGAGGCAGAATGTACACATTCAGACATCTAACCACATTTTCAAGTTTGATTCTCCTTTTGGCTAATAGAAAAGTGTTGCATCATCTCTAATGATACTATATCATCACTGTTTTGCAGAAACGGTATTCAATACAATAAAAAAATAGAGCAAATCATCACTCAGCATTGATTTTAAAATATTAAAGCTGAACTCCAAAAAAGCTAAAGTTTGCTCAAAATTGCCTACACCCAGCATCCACATCTCTACAAGTAGCAGTGGTGCGAGTTTAAGCAAACCCACGTAGTTTTCTTATGATTAATAATATTTTCTGCTCCACCTAAATACCAAACAACATGCTGTTACACTGCGACCTACACGCAGAGGCCACTTTATCAGGTACACCTATTCAACACAGTCCCCTTTTGACTCCGAAGCAGCATGGATTTTGCAAAAATATTTCTGCAGATTTTTTTTTTTTTTTTTTAAATATACATTCATTCATTCATTCCTCGTCACACCAATTAGCTCGAGTGGGGGGGGCAGTACAGGTTACTGTAGGGAAGTAAAGGCACCACCATGTCGGCGGAACTGCAATATGCAAAAATTCTACAAGGTGGGCTGTGTCTGAAAGGCCAGTACCAATGATGGAGCCACATTCAAAGGCACCTAACCCACATGTCTGGTTTATTCAGATTCACTTTGAAACAGTAACTGGAGCTCTAGACTTTGACCGTGTGCTTTATATTCCAAATTACACCCATGTGCAGCGCAAGCTGTATGCAGAAACTGCCATCTGTACCTAATAAAGTGGCCGGTGAGCTCTAATAAGCTTTCTCCTATTGAATTGAAATTAATACCCTTCATGCTTAAAATTAGCCATTAACTTTAGTTATTAACATTTTCTAGTGCAACCTACACCAGACCTTTCTTCAAATTGCTCTGTTTCACACAGTCACAAAGCTCAAAGCACCTTCACAGCTAAGCCGTCTCCATTTCTCTCCACAAGAGTGAGCAAACTGCATGTTTGGAGCGCCCATACAAAAAAAAAAAAAAAAAAAATTAATTCAGCATTTTAAAAGAATAATCCTAAATGTGCTGTGGGGAAACACACAGATAGCAAGAATAAAAAAGTAAACCTTCAGGAAAACTGGAAAAAAAAAATCACATGCTTTTTGAAGATATTCTGGCTGTTCTTCCCTGGGCAGGGGACGGACGGACGGGCAGACAATTGGCAAGAACTGGATGGTGCATGCATGCAGTGGGAAACCTCAAACACCAATAAACAAGCTAACGTGTAACTCATGGGGACGGAGGGGAAGCACATTGGGAAACAACTGAGGAGGTACGACAAGGCATGTGCAACTAGAGGAGAAGTAGTGAACCAGGGAGCATCGGGCCTGAAGCAGAGCAGAAACAGACAGCACATCACAAATAACCTCAGACTCCCCTGGGACTTCAGAAGAACCCAAATAAACAGAAGCATGAGCAGCAGCACACGTACAGACGAGTTGCTTACTTCTACATTACGCTCACTGTATGCCATACATTTTAAGGGTTATCATTCTGCGTTTGTTTCCTCCACAAACGTCTAAAAGGGAACAAGTCAGCGCTTGCCATTTTCACCAAACGCATGTGCTATCTCACCTTTTCCAGGCTCAAACTCATACCCGGAGGAAGACATACTGCACCTGTATGGAAGTATGAGTGATAGCTCTGTGATAGACAGTGTGCTTTAAAAAAAAAAAAAAAAAAAAAGTAGCCTGTGGGTGATGTAATGTTTGTTGATTGTTGTCAATTTTTCGTTACAGGAGTAGACAAGATAACAGTGAGCGAGTGCAAGCCTGCCACTGTTTAAACTCTCAGCGGAATACAGTCTGAACAATAAGCGAGATGTGTCAAAAAAAAAAAAAAAAACTGAAGACATGCTGAAAACTTCTCACAAAATAGGTTTCAGGTGTTCACTTCTCAATAAAAGGCTTAAAAAACTGCAATAGTGGGGTATTCTCAGGCTTTGTGGTGGTACCACAGGTAGCGCTGAGCACAGGGCCACCGTGTGAAGGTTGCAGGTTCTTCCCACATCTGTGTGGCTTTCTTTTGGGTGTTCTGGGTTCCTCGTACACATAAAAGATGGGTGTTTCTGGTTAACTGGTCACGCTCATTTTCTTGTTTGCGTGTGACTGCGTGCGGCTACCCTGTGATGTACAGTACTGGCATCCAGCCCAAGGTGTATCCATCCTTGCACAATCCCAGGACAGGCTTTGGATCACAAAGACCAGGTCCAGTGGCTAATATAAGAGAGAGAGAGAGAGAGAGATTTTTAATAAACTCAATATCTTCCTAACCATTAAAAGATTACATTTATATCCAAATCCAAAATTTAATCCAAACATTAAATTTATAAACGTGATATTAAGACATCAGATTTTAATTGCCACTTTTGTCATGGTCTTACCTGCGGCTTTCCTCTTCTTTGTCCGCAGACAGGTAAAAGAAATGCTCCACCAAGTCCTGAGACATCAACATGTGCATCAGCCACCCAGAAAGAAGCCACCCGCTGCTGGAGGTAACCTCTTGATGACTTTGACCCTTTTTCCTCTGGCATGCATCTCCAGTCATCATAATCCGTCAAAGCCTATCCGCATTGGTGTTGTAAGACTTCCAAGCCTTCAGAGTGTGGGCCAAATTTTCTGTGAATCACTCACTCCTGTTTATTTATCTCTTGCACTTTCTGGCACCAAGCAGTTCAAATTAGCGCAACAGAACCGATATGGGAGGTAGCCGTGTGCATCTCTACCGCACTGAGGGGGCCACCTTCTCCCATTGGCACGCAGTTGTGGGAGAAGCCTGAGCATGAAGGTCCATGACCCACACTAACTTATCCCACGCAGCCTACACACTCTTTGTTTCTACATGTTTTTATAAAAGTAAAAAAAAAAAAAAAAAAAACACCAGAGTTTCTGGTGTACATGCAGTGCAATAAGGAGAATGCTTGTTGACTTTTCTTGGCAAATACTCGTGGATATCTGCATAAATCTCAGGCTAGTAAGACCAAACATCATTTTACATTTAATTCTGCTTTATTCACAACCTGAAGAGTTGGTGCACTATGACAGTGAAATTTGAAGTCTGCAGTATAAGCAACCATGCAACCACGCAAAACTACATTTGTACACAAGCCAGCAAAAAACATTTTTGTTTGCCATCTAGTCAAACGTTCTTGGTCCACACAGCAGCACCTTGGCTCTTAATTTTATTTTTGTCAGAAAAAAGCTGCTTTTTTCCCCCCCCACGTGGCTTAAATAGTTGAATTCTAGTTTTACAGCATCTTCAAAGCAAACAGTTCCAAAATACAGGCATGCGCTGCATAACAACGTACCAGTCAACGATGGAGGTCCCATAAGATTATATACAGTATATAATACTTGATGATAATAAAAAACAACTATGTTACTGGTTTATGTATTTATTATATTATATGTTGTATCATTATTTTAAAGTGTACTCTTTATACTTATAAAAAAAGTTTAGTGTAAAAGATTATGCCATGTTACGCTAGCAGCAGCCTCATACATCTCGTTTTTGCTGCAACTGTACAGGTTTGCAGCCTACGAGCAATAGGCTATACCACGTACTGTACAACAATAATAAAAGTCAGAACGGACGTGATGTGGCGCATGTACGCTACGATGTTCACACAATGAAGAAATCGCCTAACAAAGCATTTCTCGGAACGTATCCCCATCATTAAGTAGTGCATACGGTACGTTGACTTAGAAAGGAAAAAAAAGGATTGTAGTTGGATGCCTACTGCAGCTTGCTGAATTTTAAATTTAACTGGGAAGACCTACATTTTGAGAATAATTAAGTCTGACAAAAAAAAAGGGGGGGGGGGGGGGAACATGCTTTCAGCAAGTGAAATTGCACACGCTTGCCCCCACCCTTTACACAATGTGAACATTCCTTTTATTTATGTCTGGTTCAAATTCTTACAAAGATGTCCGTACATTTTTAAAATGCATCTTCAATACTGTACATCCAATCTAATTAATATACAGTTAATGTACCAAACCTGCATCACATTTTTGAAATCTTAACTCACAGTCTGGCTGGGATGTAGAAAACATCTAGCAGTTCCTCACGGTTATGAAGAGCAAGGAGAAACCCTTGAGAGAAGGGAAATGTCATCCCTCTGAGAAACAGGTTGCCAGCGACCGACTGTCTCCGCATTTGCTGGAAATCATGTCAGAATGCAGAACAAATGCGGAGAAACATTAAGTGCTTAATTATGTTTCAGCCCGGTGACAGAGTGCATTAGTTAGGCTACGCAGACGCCAGCGAGACAAATGAGATGTGGATTTTTCAAACTTTGTCTATGATAACCTCTCATTAATACTGCACTGACTTGCTGCTGGCGTTTGGTGCACCGGTGCTACCAATTACACATATTTATTAGAAAATTATGAAAAATAAACAGCTTCACTACACAGACGTGATTGTTTAAAAAAATAATAAATAAAATTAAAAAATTTTATGCATTTGCTGTGTCATTAGGTTATCTTGCCCTCTAGTATAGTGAAACCCAAAGACACTTGTAAAAGCTCCTCGAGACAAGGAGTATAAGCCTAACAAGGGGTTGTAGAAGTTGTAGAAGTTAAACTGCCCCCTAAATGTCTCAGAATTATTACAAATGTCTTCTGGCCCCCCAGTACCTGACACGTTGCTATGACCCTGTCTAGGTAGCAGCAGACAGCAGACCGTGCAAAATAAATTACTCCACTGCGACAACTTGTGAGCAATGCTCCGAAGTACAGTTAACCACTTTGTCTTTATCTGTTGTCAGCGGGGCGAACGCATTTAACGTGTGGTACCTCGGTGTTTGTGTCCATGTGGGGAGCTCGAGGGCGCTGCCTGCCAAGAGCAGGTGTAACGCAGACTCAAACGAAGGCGCTTTCATAGAAAACTGCACGAACCCAACAGCTTGCTGAAAGCAAAAAGGCTAAAAATACACACACACTGTGCGTAGGCATGTACTGCACAAACAGACACATAAATTATTGTGTTGCTGCTCACCAATCGGACCCTTTTTTTTTTTTTTAATATAGATTATTGGCTTTCACTGATCAATCTTTTTTTGACCCCAGCATCAGTTTCACTGTCATCACTATATCGTTTTGTCGATTTTGTATACGGCCAGACAGCAGAGTGACAACTAAAGTTTTTACATATGGAAATTTAAAAAAAAAAAAAAAATGCAATAACCCGCTTTAAAGAATTATATTAGAGAACTCTATTAGTGAAATAAGATGACATGGACAGGACAACATTATAAACTGTCCCAAGTTAAGGATGTTTTGCAGTAAGGACTAATTCTTGCCAGCTACCAGAGTAACTGAGAATCAACATAATTCACTAGCAGTTGTCATGGAACCCCCCCCAATTATTGAACTATTACACCCTGTAAATATAATTTATTTCCTCAGCCCTCACAAATGTCAGGCACATATAACATGGTGATTGCATGGCCTTCCAACAGTCATTCATGAGCATGTACATGGCCTGAGCAATTTCAGATAAACGGGTCAACATGAGCGCATTGTCCCCTTCATCACAGAGGTCAGAACAACCACTTACTATTCACATCCAATAAAAAAAGTTCACAAAATTTCAAATTTGAAAGCAATTGCAGAACAGAGGAAGGAAAAACCACAGCTCCACCGCTTTCTCCTTTCACAATCATCGTGAATAAAATTACACAGATGGAAGACTTCCCACATCTTCGGCAATGATCTCAAGTTGACATCCAACAAAAAAATAACCTGTAATCTAATTTAAGGAGAGAGGTGAGAGCAGGTGAGTAATGAGGAGGATCATAGTTTTGCCTTCTCTTCGTACAGCGGCAGACATTTTCAGCATTAAACTACAGATTATCATTTTGAGCACCGAGTGGCTGTTTCTTAATGTGAAATTCCGAGATGGGGAACTACTTTGCAGAAAGCATCAGCGGCGTTCTGTAATCTAAATTCTTTTATAATGTTTATCGCTTATGCTGGTTATCACGCTGCTGACAATATGCTGCATATAAACACTGGTAAATCTCCCTTCAGATAGAAGATCATCAATTTAGTAACTTAATGGTGCATGGTTCATTGTCAACCAACAAGCCGTGCCAATATTAATGATTTGCCGCTGCCTCTAGTGCTTTACGGCTTTTAAAAATGCATTTATAAAACAAAGTATTTAGCAATTGTATGGCAAAGAGAGATTTGTCTTATACAAACTGTTATTAATTAAAGGATATCTTGCCTTTGAAAAGATCATTCTAACAAGTGAGCAGAGAAGCAGTGCGGCACTCCAAATGTTTGCATGCCAAAGGCGCTGGCAGATAGGGTTGCAATATGTTGCACTTAATTTCATCTCAACAGTAAGTAACCACGAGGAAACAAGCTGTTTATAACATCTAACATTAGCTACCTCACACCATCGCAAATGAACTCAAAATGACCAAGCTATTTAGCAAATGAATATTTTACATCAACTAACTTCCGTATGTCTAATACTGTATATATACTGCATGTGTATAAATAAAAAAAGAAATACAGATACAGTTCTGGTCAACATTATTGGCACCCTTGCCTTTTAAGTACAGCATGTACAGTATCTTTGGAAATGGTAGGAAATTTACCAAGCTTTGATCGTCAGAATATTTTAATAGGATGTCCAAAGTTACATAACCAAAAGTCTGTTAGGGTCACGTAGTTTTTCGACTGAAGAAAAAGAAAATATGACTCGGACAGTGTTAAAGTCCCCTTTCGTAGCGCTTAGTTGCGTAACCCTTGGCGACGATGACTGCTTCCGAGCATTTCTTACAGCATCTACAAGCCTTTCAGCTGATAGTTTCTTCCCCTCTTCAGTTGGAGTTTGTCATAGCTCTTGAATGTGCACAGGCCTCCTTATACCAGCAGCAGATTTCAGCTCTTTCCAATGGTTTTCAGTCGGACTGAGATCAGAACATACTAGCGGCCAGTTTAACACAACAGTCCTTTTTCCCCCTCTTTTAAACATTTGTTTGTGCTTTTGGATGTTTGCTTTAGGTCATTGTCCTGCTGGAGATCCTGTGATCTTTGACCCATACCTAGTTTTCTAACACCGCACAGCACATTCCGCTTTGAATGCCTTGGTAACTGATTTTAGGACTGCTTTAACACGTCCGATACCAGAGGTGGCCCCAAAACTTTACGGAACCTCCACCATGCAATATACAGTTTAACTAATTTCCTGGTCTGCATTATCAAACAGCTCTGTTCTGGTTTCTTCAGTCCGCAAAACATTTTTTCCAGAAGGATGTTGGTTTGGGCAAAGATGGGCAAGTTCTACCTTTTTTGTTTGTCTTGCGCGGATCCTTCTCCTAGGCTTCGTGTGCAGCAAACAGTACTGGTTGAAGCCATCGCTCCAGATCGCTTGGACAACTCTTATCTTGACCGTTGCCAAAAAGTAAGAAGGAATTAAAATGAACTTTAAGCTTTAAACCTATCATTGACTGGTTAATCGTTGGTTAATTCATGCCATGTAACTGCACTGCAAATCTCATTCTTCTAATCAAGCAGCTCAAAGTTACTCAAAAGGGTGCCAATAGTTGTGTCATGGCAGCTTTTCACTTTTTATACTATTTCAATACATGCACTATTTTAAATTCCTTTATGCCGTGCTGCTCCGTATCAAACATATAGAGTGCATATAGACCAAATCTGTTTCAGTGCCCAATTTTTCAGGACATTCATGATATACATACTCTAAAATGAATGCCAATAATTTTGACCAGAACTGTAACTGAAGACCACAGAGGAAGAGCGGTTTCCATTTTCTTATCCTATACGGTCACTGATTTTACTGACACCTATAGCACCTGTGTTCTGTGTGCATCCATTGCGGCCTGAAATTGTATCCAATTTTATACCTTTCTCATAAATCAGCAACATGTATTATTGTGGAATATACAAGTGCCGTGGTTTTTGCAAGAATAAAATACAACTGATTTATGTCCCTTCCTCCAGTAACTTGTACTTACAGGTTAAAAGTCCCCCTTTAGTATTGGTATCATTAAAATTATACAATCTCAAAAAAGCTATGAAATGAGTAATAAAAAGTTAGAGCACATTTTTCTCCCCAGGCTTTTGATGACATTCTATCCCCACCAAGTAGCACGCAGCTTACATGACGCTGACGGGAAACACCTCCACGAAAGCAGTCATATTTGCATTCACCGGCTCCGCTTTGGTGCCAAACACTGGCATAAAACCCTTTCAATTCAAAGTGAGGGTGATTTTACATCAGCTCCACTTCTACAGCCCCCCACCCCGACTTGCAAAAAAAAAAAAAAAAAAAACATTTTACAAGATTCATCCGTCACATGGGAGCACAATTTAGATCAGCGTTAGAATGAAATGCCTAGGTAAGACAATCGCTATTACTAGAATCCATGCTGCCGTCCAGGGTGCCAACACTTCTGCGGTGAATCACAGCAGCTACTGCTTAGAGTCACTAGAGGATCTGGTTGTGTACGCGTGCAACGAGCCATGTACCCAGGTACATTCCCACCGAAAAGCATTTGTGAGAAGACCGCTCTTACGCGTTTACAGGTGATTAATTATGAGTACACACAACCTAAATGAAGAAACTCATGCTTCGCTCAGTTTGTGACTCCATCTAGTGGAGAGATTGATCGCTTTCAGCCCAGGGGCTCCAGGTTGTTTTCGCCCTCGACAGCAGCTTCTCATTTAGTCCTTTAAAACAGCGAGCACATTTTTTTCCTCTGTTGTCATGGACGCGGCGCTTAGCTACGTTCGCTAAACACTGGGCGGGGAAAAAAAGCAGATTAAAGCGGAGATTACAGCCGCAGAAGTAGCTAATAAAGCAAAAAAAAAAAAAAAATACTTCATTGGTTCCATATCTATAAATGAAGCTACATGGTGATTTATGACCAGCATTTTCAGGTCTTAGGAAGAATGAAGTTAGTCTGCTCATTTGAATTCAACAGGAAACTCCTTTCAGTCCATCAGCTAAAACATTTGCCACAGCGCGAGCGTGTACGAACCTGACGGGAGTGCAAGTCTCTGATGTGACGTGAAAGAGGATTTGTATTGAAAACAAGCACAAAAATGATTGCCTTGGCCTTTGGATTCCAGCTGCAACTGAATGCAAAATACTCTGCCACGCCAAAGAGACGGCAGCTTCCCAACCGGGGTAGAAAATAAAGCAGACATCCTTATCAAACAGAAAAAAGAAATCATCAGCTGCGGGCCCCAGAATACTAACCAAATTGATTGCAGGAATATCCTATTAGCTTTTACCTTATTTATGCACTGAAAAGGAACCACACTGAAACCCTGCTGGCAACACAGCCTTTTGGGTCCATTTTTTTTTTTTTTTTCCTCCAAATGAAAGCTACTCCAAATGGGAGGCTTCTGTGTTTCTTTAGCTATTAAACCAAAGATGGAGCCAGAAAGGACCTGATAATCTGTTCGTGTTCATAGAAGAATTTATGGTGTAACCTTGAGAACGTTTGAGAGCGGATTACGCGATACAACGTTTAAAAATGCTTTGCTTTACTGTCAAGTCCCTGGCTGTGTTTTGTCCTCTGTGCTTGTTGCCATGATTCACAGCACCCTCTTCACATGGAATTGGTACAGTCCCTCCTATTTGTCTTGTTCCCGGGTATACATAAATCTTACCCTTATAGGAAACATGAGGTCACAGTTATAAATGCACATTAAATATTACGTTCACATAGCGATGCAGCTGCTCCTCCTGCCCCCAGATAACTCAACGTATCATTGCCTTAATGCAGCCTTTGATTAAAGCAGTGTCTTGGCACTGCTCAGTGTCTCTTGCTGGGCTGGCTGCAGTCTAGAGGAATCAGCATCCAGCACCCACAGAGAGAGAGAGAGAGAGAGAGAGAGAGAGACATACACACACCTTTTTGGAGCCGTGTTGCAACCCTCCAGCTTAACCCAAACCTTACTTATTACACTCATCACAAATGTACACTCATTCTCTAACTGTACCGCCTCCGTGTCATGTCTCTCTTCAGCTTCGCATCTCTAGCTACCGGACGCATATTCCTCCTTCACGATGGCGTGCATAGTAGGGGTCCGTGTGATCCATTCAACTTTTTCACAGGATTGAGATCCAGCTTTGATCTAAGGAGAATGTTTGGAGATTAAAATAGTTGGCAAGCTTTAATCTGAGAACAAAGTAGCCGTATAAATCCATTCGACTTCTTTTGAGTCAATGAGGCACAGTAGCATTGAGAGCGGCATGTGCTGAAACGTGGCTTGAAAAGCTGCACTACTAACCGAAACATGCCGGGACCTGGACCATGTGAACAATACAGGAATAATACAGACAATTCTACTTTCAGACCAGTTTAGCAGGCACAGAGCAGATGAAACAGCCTTCGGTTACAAAGGAAGAGCTCGGTCACGTAATGACTGCTCATAGCAGCGAGCTTAAAGTTTGCAGTTTCAATTGTCATCACATTGATTTCTGGCACTTTTTTCCATTTGCTTATTTACAAAGCATGTAAATAGATGGGCCAGGAGTCAATAAAATAAGGCAGCATAATGAATTAGACTGGTGCTTGGGGTCAAAGGATTATTCATCCATTTAAAATAATCTCTTCTGTGCTAAAGCACCCAAACTCTGCTTAGTTCATTAGGTTCAAATGTTTGTCATGGCTCTCAACATCTAAACTAAACCAAGAACAATCCCTGCAGTTTATATTAGAGGAAAAGAGGAACTTATCCCTCACGCTCAGACCTGTCTGAACTGATTCCCCCATAATTAGATTTTCATCTTCTACTTTGCATTAGACTTTCCTTACTATGAAGGAGGCAAGAAAGTTCTGTTTCAGTGGACCACCATCACTGTAAACCATGTAAATAGGTGCAATAAGTAGTAAAATTTTAATCAGACAGATGGTTAAAACACATTTGTGCACCAGTACCAATTGCCAATACTAGGAAGACAAAAATGTTAGAAGAATGCAATAAAATAACCTGCAAGTTGTCAAAACTGTTTTATTACGATTACTTTATTATCATTATTATTCAAGTTTAGATGTAACAGGCATCTTTGCTATCTTTGCTGATACTCGTCTTTTTTGCATGTAAAACATATAACACAATAAAACCATTTAGGTGGCAGCAGAAAACAAACAAATTAAGAAACCTAAACCGTTAACTACGCACTGTAAATGCAGTAAAGTGTAAAAACATGAACAGAAAAAAACAAAAACAAAAAAACACTAAAATTATGGTTAAAATATTTACCCATTTTTTGTTGACATGCTCCTTACTGGCATACAGTATTTGGAGTTCTTCATAAAAGTTCATTGTGTTTCTCATTTCTCAACCCTCAAAGTATGTCTGTAAAAAATATGCACGATGACTTTACTAATTAAGATGCAGTACCTGTATGTAGCATGCTAAATTACACATTTTATCTTTCTTCCATGGCAAATACAAATGAATAACTGAAGTGCAAGCATTAACATACTTTAAATTAAAACATAGTCTGCAATTAAAACAAAACCAAAAAAAAAAAATCTTGTTACCTAATATCCTATAAATGCTCCCATGAAATTAAGTTTATTTTTTCTACAAGAGGAGGCATTCGCAGTTAAGCAGCATTATAAGGCTTTTATTGAGTTTCTTACTCTTCTCAGTAAATCCGATCCAGCAAAGGTGAGATTCCCAATAGCTTCCTTTGTCACTATTTGTGTCCATATAAATATGTATGGATTTGTGTACCCAGGCGGACAAACCTCAAGACCCCAACTGAAACAGTGGGAACTTTGGGTAAAAAGGATGAAGGAGGGGGGAGAAAAAAAAAAAAAAAAAAAAAAAAAAAAAAAAAAAAAAAAAACTTAAAAAAGCTGCTACTGTAAGTGAAAGGAGAAATCACTGTACAGTGGGAAGGGTCCAGCAGAGGCTATTTCACCCAAATACTGGCAAAAATTATAGAAGGGATGATATTACAATATTTACAGCACCTCAACAAACAGGTGGTCTTATTTCCTGCCCCGCTCACAAACAGACAGAACAATTTTGGAACAGACAATATCTTTACATTTTCAGAGACTCACTGGTCGTATCATCTTGCGGTTCGTTGTCTCAGCGACAACGCATTAGCTCCCAGCAGCATGGATCCTGGAAAAAATCCACACCATTGAAGCGACAGCTACATTTTCTTCTTTCTGCAACAATCCACTCAGATTGTTTATGAAAATTAACATCTCTTTCCTATGAAAGCACAAGGTCAGATAGGCCATGTGACGTGGGGTTAAAGTCTCAACATATCCGTAGCCTACACACTGTAGTAGAAGGAACAGAGGAAGGTTACCGATTTTTGGAAAGGCCGTGCACTGCGCAAGTTCAAAAAAACCTGTAGAGTACACAAAGCCAATTTTAAATTTATATATATATATATATTTTTTTTTTTTAAATTTCTACTTTTTGTTGTTTACTGGTCAATAAATATACCCAAGTACAGAGCAGAATTAAATGTACAATTGTACCTCAACTTATGAACATTCAGGTTCCCAATTTTCCCAAAGTACAGAAATTTACAAGTTCCTTTTCAACAAGATTTTCTTCACAGTTTTGTTTCCTAAAAATTCTGTGCTGCAGAGCAAAATAATACCTGAATTTCTGCTTGCCATCAGTAGGAGCAGTAAAACACAGCATAGTAACTCAAAGAGGGGTGTGGGGAGGGAGAGCGCAGCTACAGGTGTATTTCTAAATTCATTATCACTATATCCAAGACTGTGACAGGGCTATAGAAAAATTGTAGGTACTTTTTTCCCCTCTTTTCTTTTTAAACTTAAATTAACCAGATGCCGACTTGTTTACGTCGTGGATTAGTCTTCTCTGTGACCAAATTTACCTTGAGACGTACAGTCTCACATCAGGAAGCTCATTTAAAGGTAAAACACTTAATGCGACTCATGCGATGAACGATTACACTGCAACTCACTCTTGAGCCTCCTTATGCCATGAAGCATCACCCTGCAGAATATGGCACTTTGACATAGTGGACATGATAATTCTGTCATTTAAGAATATACTTTAATGTTGCTTTATTTTAATAAAAAGAAAATAAAACTGGCATTCCAGTCGATGCTGCATCCCATCACACCCAATGTTTCCAGTATAAAAGGACACGAAGACCCTGCATTATGTATGCGTTGATGAAAATGGAATAATAATAAAAAAAAAATAAAAATAAAAAAAATTTTTTAAAAAACTTAAAGAGCAAGGTTTCAGGTCACTTTAGCTTCACATGATGGTTTAATTGATCCTAACCCGTGAATAAATGGAGGGATGGATGGCGGTGTACTATTTAACTTCCATTGACTGTGATGTAGTGGATGGACTTACAAACAATTCCAAGTGACAAACTGACTTCCAGTCCCAGTTGTGTTCGTAAATTGAGGTACAAGTGTATGTTCCTTCTTTAAAGAACTGCTAAAATTATTTACCATTTCTTCTCTTCTAACTGCGTACTTACTAAGGAAAAACTAAATTAAGCAAAATGACTATTACAAGTCGGGATGGCATTTAAAAATTTTTTAAAGACATTCAGTGTGAATCTCAGCTTGCCGTCTTTGAAATCTGTGGCATTCCAAGAGCAGGTTTGATGGAAACGAAACAAAAAAAAAAAAAAAAAAAAAAAAAAAAAAAAAAAAAAAGCTCCGCATCCCTTGAAATCATTCCAAAATATTTCACGCAACAAAAAAAACTACATAAAATCAAATACTATATGCAATAATAGGCATTATAAAGCAAACCATAAGTATTAGGAGCTTAGGAATAAAGACAGATCTTGCTTGGAATGGATAGTGCTTTCAGTTTGTGGCGTAAAACTTTTATATTTCTATCTCATCCTTCTTAGTAAAACTTTGAAAACTCTTAGTAGCATTTCTCCTTTCTTAGGGAGAAGAGGAGCAAAGTTCAAAATTTAAGAAATAGAAGTTTGCTTCATTACCTTGTTTGCTACATTTGCAAATGTAAACAGTTACTCGGAGCCAAACACTTTTGGCCCCTATTCATCAGATGTGTAACTCCATGTTGCATATCAACATACCAGGTAGAAAATATTTTATACAATGTATCAGGCACTGATATGATTTTTTTTTTTTTTTTGTTAACAAGTTAGAAAAAAATAGGACTCTCCAAATTTCTTTAGTGACTTAAGATTTGTATACCAGCAACTAAGGCAGCAGCTTAACGTCTAAAATGACTTCTGTGACCATGTTCATTTCTACGATGAAAACACTGCACACGTAAACAAAACGAACGTACATCAACACAAAAAGCTAGGTTTAATGTTAACCGTAGACAGATAAACATCTACCAAATGTTTCTCACTCAGCTGTATGCATTCCCTGAGGGCGATGATTTTTTTTTTTTGCGACAATATCATTATTTTGAGTCATAATGAAGTCATTACCAAGTGGGCGTATCTACTGAAAAGTCACGATTAACGCGCTTTTCCCATGGCCCCCCCATGGCCATAATTAAAAGCAAATAAAGACGTCTGTTCAGAAACACTTGACTGAGGTTTAAAAAATGTTAACTTTCTCAACTCAAATATACTAAACTGCCTTGTCAGAGTCAACTTTGCAGAATTTATAAGGGGAAAAGGTTTTAACTGTACCATTTGTTATGAAAAGCATCCTTTTTTTAACAAAAAGTGTAAATAGCTTCTCATCAAACACCATATTCTGTAAAATGTTAAAATGTCATTAGTTCCCTACAATGGCTGCAATGCAGCACGAGCTACTGCAGAACTGTTAGCAAAACTTGATTCTTTTCCTTTTACTTTTTGTTCATCTGCAGTTAAGTTTTCAGTTTTTTTCCATTCCTTCTATAAAGTTAGTTGTGCTAGGCGTGCTAGTTTTGTTTATGTGGTCACAGTTCATTCCTTTGGACTCTTGGCATGTGCCTCACTCATGGGTCGGTGCAGCCCCCTCTGTATGTGCGTGGTGAAGTCGTACTTGTCTGCGCAGGCGTGCAGGCAGAGGCTGCACTGGAACGGGCCACTGTCACCGTGGCAGCTCATGTGCAGGGCGTACATGACCTCGTCCAGGAAGACAATGCCACAGTGAACACACTTGCTCGACAGTTCGTCCTGAGTGCCTTTCTCCACTCTCTGGGGTGGAGGGCTAGCCGGTGTGGCCGCGGGCTCCACGGTGATCACCTCCTCTTCCTCTCCCTTCTCTGCTCTAGGAGGCGTTCGCTTCGCAACAGGTGGGCTCTCCTTGGCAGTAGCCCCGTTGGTAGTAGGGCTCGGTTTGGAATGTTTGATGGCCAGGTCCAAGGGAATATCGCTGTCTGGACCCGGGGGAGGGAAATGCTGAGGCAGGCCGAAGGCAGGGTAAGGCACAAAGCTTTGGCAAGGATTGGGCAGGCCGGGAACGTGGCTAAGGTAGTGTGGGTTCCCTGGCACAGACATCTTGTATTTAGTCCAGAAGCGCAGCCAGTCAGCTTCGCTTTGCAGGTCATTATGAAGAAAGGGAAGGCTAAAAAATGGATACTGGTACTTCTCGATGGGGCTGCCAGGCGGGGAATAGCTGGCTTGCTTGGAGGGACGCATGTACTTCTCTATCGGACTGCCCCGCTCCGAGCTGCTCTTGCCCTCGCTCGTCACAGGGATGCCATTCCCTTCTGCCCCGCTGTCTTGGGGGCTCTTATGCAAAGGAGGCATGCGCTTATGGATCTCTAGCGTCTGACTGACCAGGAAGGCATGGGTGGAGCGGGGGCTGGGGTGGCCTTTGCCTCCAGAGGAGCCGTAGGCCTCGAACTTGCCCAACGTGGGTTGAAGGTCACCCCTCGACTGGGCATCGGCGCTGGGTTCTTCGGGCCGCCGCTCCAGAGGGCTGCCGTTGACTTGCTCTTCAGCGCTGACCCGCTGTTGCTTCGAGCTCACAGGCTCAGGTGGGATGGAGTCAGGGTTGAGGCGCTTGCGTGTGCGTCTGCGTATGATCTGCTCCCCATTGTTCTGCTTGATGATATTCAGGGGCCTTGGGGTCTGGTGGGAAACAAAAAGATTTTCAGATGGCTGAACTGATTAATCAAACTCTCTAAAATAATTTACCTAATTTTTGAGGCAATGAATAAAATATTTCATTGCATAATTTGTCAGCATCACAAGCATCATGTTTATCTACTCGTGACTCAAACAGGTATTTGCAAAATATATATTAAAAAAAAAAAAAAAAAAAAAAAAAGTCCACCTTCATACATCTGACCTTTAAAATGGTACAGACATTTAAACCCTGCAGTATATACCGGGAAAAAAACTGATCAATTGTAATCAATCAGATATAACACGGGATCAGCCATGGCCTCCAGCATATGGAGAAAGACCCCAGCACCTGTAGTTAAAGCAAGATGGGCAGGGGGCACAACGCTGATGGCTTTAGAAGGAGAATATATTTGTCTTACTTCATCTGTTTTGACTCCATTACAAGATAAGTGTGAGGTGTCAGTGTCAACATCCTATATCAGATAGACATCAGCGAGACTTATCGGATGCCCAGTGTCCCAATCTGGCACACTAACACCTGTATGGAAGGATAAGACACTTCCGTATACCATAGCAAAATATCACAGACCTGACAAACCACAGGACTCTGAGCTCTTTGGTACAGAACTTGAATCAAACTAGTTGCTGTCTTTATGCATTGCGGATCAAAAGGTTCCTTTTAAGGATTTGGGGTCATTTAAAAAAAAAAAATATATATATATATATATATATATATATATATATTACACACACAGTTCTCAGACTGGGTATATACTCTGATCCTGATCAGGTTAACATCTACTTATGTAAAATAGTGTAAAATTGTTGTGAAATTTTAACTCCTTTTTCATATCAGTTAACAGTTCACCTCTAACATACATTTTAGGACAAACATAAAATTAAGCAGCATAGTACAACATTTTACCTAGACTGTACATGTTTAGTTGATATCATTACTATATAATTAGCTACAGTCACTAAAGTTCCAAGCTTTCCGAAACGCAAAAGCCTGCCTTGGTGTTACATTTAAAAAATAAATAAATAAAATAAAAATGAACAAATGTAAAAATGTAATATTAGTGGCGAATTTGTAAAGTTTCATCATGTGTATTCACTAGTACCATTTTTTCCCCCCCCCATCATTTACAGAAAAACAGCATGAAGTCACATAAAATAACACTACAGAATGAAGTATGGTGGTGGAAGCATCATGTAGTAGGCATCTGGTTATAATAGTAAAACAATGTAAGAAACAGTAAAATATGACAAGAGAATCTGCTTCGGGCTTCTAAAAAAAATACAAAGCTTGGGAAAAAGTTGGCTTCAGCAGAATTCCAATCAAATGGACAAAGATACACTGGAGTGGCTCGAGAACAAAAAAGTGCATCTCCTACAGCAGCCCAGTCGATATCCTGATCTCAATCACATTAAGATTCTGTGGCACTATTTGGACATTGTGGCCCACAAGCATCATCCAACCAACCCCAACAAGCAAAAGAATGGGTCAAAATCAGTTCTCAAAAGCGTACATTACACTCACACCAAAAACATGTTATTAATTGGAGAAAAAGTGCATTAAATGCGTCACAGCACTACACACATTAACATGTATGCAAAAAAAAAAATTAATAAACTATTTTTAATAAAACCAAATAGTTTGAAATATAGGTCCAGTATTCTGAAAAAGTATCACAGAGAACAGATTAAGCAAGAGGAGAGACTTGAACTAAAAACTTCTGCATGGTACTATATACACACACGTTTACCCATTCTCCACATATCTTAAGGAAGATATGAATAGTAAAAACAGACACTGTGGCCCTAACTTACTTTGACGTGGGAAGACACCCTCAGGAACCGATCTCCTTTGTAATGTAGGATCCCCAGACATATTTTCAAGGAAAGGAAACCAATCATTTTAAGAATAAAAAAAAAAAAAAAATCCCTAGCTCAGGTTGATAGGATTGAAGAGAAAAGGCTTTGCAGTGCAGAGCAGAAAAGCTTTTTTCAATACTACAGAGGGATTTATATAGAGAAGCACAGCAGTACAACAGCGTGCTCAACTGCCTCATCTACCCCCTCCACCTTCTTTTGTTCTTCACCATCAGCATCACAGGAGAAATAAGAGAAAAAAAAAAACACAAGGAAGGAAAAATGATAGTCCGATTCATATTCATCAATTGAGGGGTTTAGAAATAAAAGTTTTAGAAAGATCAATCTTGCATTGTATTATTGCAGCACTCAATTTTCTTTAATGAATACAATGAAAATTACTCCTTAGCTTAGACCTTTTGAGAAGGCGCCAAAGTGGTCTTCCAAATAAGGGTAGTGGTGTAACAAGGTCTAAAATGTACGAGTGCCCCCTACTGTTGAATTCCTCCAGTCCCATGCAGACTGCCTGGTCTGGACGGCGTCTCCTCACAGGCCTCACTCCTACTAATCCTCCACTGACTCAGCCCAGCACAAAGGAATGAACCGTAGACTTTACTCATTGCAAAGACAGTCGCCCCATGAAGCAAAATGAAGCTCTTTTCAAAATAGTTTTGGTATTGGGCAAAATGTACTGGACAAACATCTTGGAAACAAGTACCTGAGCAATCTGTATTAAAGCACGCAGGCCTCATGTTTAGGTACTGATGACTCAGACATCACTGCGGAAGTACATGCAGTGTCCTACTTGCATCAGCGCAGAAATCAAGTTCTGTAGCATGGAGTTTCAATGGTTATACCACATAGCCAGATGAGCCAGGAAGCCCTGAAGATCATCCAAAGACTGACATTAATCACATAGTTGTCAGATTAAGAAAAAAAAATCATCATACACACAAACTTACACCAGTCCTTGAAACAGACATCACTAACCAAACACATCTGGATGCAATGACAGAAATTTTGTCTCAAATGAAGAACGTAAGGACAAACTGAGCGCTGTTGAGGTGTGCAGAATATACAAGACCAAGAGAACCACATAATGGGTGGTGTGGCCTTTAAGTGTTTATTTATTACTTACAAGCTGCAGATAAGAGTCTTAAAGAGGTTAATTGATACCACAGTCGCCTCGCAAATATTTGTCTTTACATTCAGTGCGATGCAAGATCCAGCCTTTTCTGTGCCTCACATAAATATAACTTGCAGTGCAACATGCTGCAAACAAAAAGCAAACGGTAGCGCAGCACTGCAAAACTGCAAGCAACACTGACTGCACGCCAGCCAATGGTCACTGCAAAAAGTCCGGGTGCCGTTTGCACCGCTCAAACAGGATTTGATGTAAATGTAAAACACTTAACACTGAAATAAACATTCTGCAGTATTTTTTGCACGCCTTCTATAGCAGATAATGGGTGACTATATGAACATCCTAATAAATATTAACCATTAGTTATAAACAGTTATAATAACGGTTATGGCTTTTCCGTTGAAAATTTAAGGAAATTCATTCATCATTTCTTAATGGTATGTTACAGCATTAATGTAGTTACAGGGTACAACAGCTATGTGTAACAAAAATTCGGTATTGTGTCATCAATATGCAAATTTGTCTTAGCAATACTCACATTCTTCTATTATATTCTTTACATAATAATGCTCTTGGGACAGCCAACTACAAAAAAAATTCAGAAGTTTGGCTTGCAGTCTATTATACATATCACAAAATTAATTTATTTATATGTTATAGTTATAATTACAGATGCCTTTATGAAAGGTTAAAGTTTCTAAAAATTCCCATGTGGCTAAAGAAAATTACTACATTCTTGAGATTATGCTTTGGGAGATCATGCTTCACAGAAAGCGTTTAGAAACACAAACAAAGGATAAATCTCCAAAATAATTTCTGCGTATTCTGCAGCACATGAGAAAAAGTTGGTGTCACATAAAAGTCACTACAAAGTATTCAGTTCACAGGAAAACTTTATGGTCAACATGGTTTAAAAAGCACTATTTGTAAATACATAAAATATGCAGATATCCTGGGTATGTCAACTCCATTTGTAGACTCCCAATAAAAACATTTTTTAATACCAGAAACTCTCTTCAAGTTCAGCACTCCCCATACATTTTTAGCCTATATACAAAAAAAAAAAAAAAAAAAAACATTTACGTTCTAAACGGTAGGGAAGGGGGGGGGGGACTTAATGGCTACCGCATGAGTGGCTGCATGGATCTGCTGCATTTTTGTCCAGTCAGCTGTTTTACGACGACAACCTAGTCAACCCATGCACCCATAGCAAGCTCCTCCAACTTGTTCCAATGCTGTGCGTGTCGCCCAATCCAGCAAAATACACAGATGCACACGAACACATAAAACCCTCAATGTAAGAGTAAAAAAGACACAAGCTTTGCAAATGAACAAATTCATTGATATTGAAAGAAAATGTGCAAAGCATGTATAAATTAAGTGAAAGGAAGACACCCAAATGTGCACAACTGGGGCAACTTTGTCTTGGACTGCCTTCTCAAATATATTGGTGTCTCCTCCACCCTCCTCCATTCTCTACTACTTCATGTATCAAGTTCTCCCTTCATTTCATGAGAACAAACAGTATGTATCAGTTAATTATAGGGAATTGCATTGTTTCTTCTAAGTTAGTGTACGCACTCTTTTCTTTTTACACAAATGTCAGTTGTAATACAAGGAGACGAGTGAGAAAGACATTGTGCGTTTTACAAAGTGAAAATAATACCTACTGCAACATTTCACGTTGAATGTCATGAAAAAGAACCTCAGGTTTACTTCTGAGGAATGGTGTTAAGCAGGAGGGACATTCTGTTGATCACAAGGCACAGCATTAACATGTCCACAGATTGGTCAAATTCTTCTACTACTAGATAAAATCTGAGACATTTACTACTGTAACTTACATTTGCATAAAGAGTGTCCTCCCAACACAGCCTCACTACACCAGTGTTTTGTGAGGAACTGTTAAAATATCCCCCCCCCCCCCTCATACAGCATGGAAAAAATAATCCTCAGTACAAAAATACGTTTTCTCCCCTCCGAGAAGCTCTTTGGTCCCCTTTCTCAGTAATGCAAGTAAAAGATAGTCAAACAAAATCACTCCTTAGGAAACTGAAAAACAAAAACTCAATGGTATAAGTTATGGTGTCATATTGCCAAAATTTACTGCTACCAAAGCTACATTATATGGTAAAAAGTATGTGGACACCTCAGAATCACCCCCATATGTGCATGTTGAACATCCCAAACCCATGGACATTAATATGGAGTTGTCTTCCCCTTTGCTGCTATAACTGCCTCCACCGTTCTGGGAATTCTTTCCACCAGATTTTGGAGCGCAGCTGTGGGAATTTGTGCCCATTCGGGCCACAAGAACATCAGTAAGGACGGGCACCAATGTCCGGCAAGAAGGCCTGGCATGGGTTCGACATTCCAGTTCATCCCAAAGGTGTTCAGTGGGGTTTAGGTCAGGGCTCCGTGTAGGTCACTCAAGTTCTTCCACACCAACCTGGGCAAACCATGTGTTTATGGCGCTCGATGGAGGGAGTACAGTTATGCTGGAGCAGGAAAGGCGCTTCTTCCCCAAACTGTGGCCATAGAGTTGGAAGCACACAGTTGTCTAAAATGCGTTTGTATGCTGTGTGGGTGCGGCTGCAACAGTTCAACTCAGTCATTAGAAGGGGGGGGATCCACATACCTGTGGCCTTATAGTATCTGTCCTCCACAACGACTAAGCAAATGTCAGGAATATGGCCATTGCCAAAAACAACTCTCTCTATATATATATATATATATATATATATATATATATATATATATATATATATATATATATATATATATGTGCACAATGTATAAACAAACCCTGTGTGAGGATCTCTGTGGCTTTGGAATCCCTTTTTGTCTCAATTATTCACTGCTAGTGAAGCATGAAGTGTGTACAACCTGATGGTTCAGTGAAGACAATCTCATGGAAAAAACAAATACACAAAAACCAATAAGCAAAAATGGGGGGTGGAAATGAAGCCAAGAAAAAGTTCTCTATCTTAACTTTAATATATGAGACCAAGTATCCTAGTAGTTACTAGCACAGTGTATCTCAGTATTAACACTGAAATTTCACTGAAACAACTATAAATAGTTGTGTGGTACGTGAAGGTTTAAATAAGGACGATCCTGTAATTTCTTTCACAGGAATTGAAGGATTTCAGTTTTCCAGTATATTCAGTACACATTTTGGTCAGTTTAACCTGGATGCTCCATTGATCAGGACTTCAGCCATAAACCACCTCAGTCTTTCCTTTCTTAACCGACAAAATTAAAGTGTTTTTTACCCTCCGTTCTGACCCATCTCTGTTCTCCAGGTGGTTTGAATGCTGAAAAGGGTTCTTGTGGTTGAGCTGTCCACAGCCCAACTTGCTGGCCCGGCCACCCGGGCTCCCCTCGACCACACTGGCTCAGGAAACCTCCTGCGTCGTGTGTTTGCCACCCATGCAGAGTTGGCCGCTACTCCTCCCACCCCAAACGTCCACATTTGAAAGAGAGTCTAACAACTGTACGGAATTACAAACCAGATTAAAAAAAAAATAATAATAATAATTCACACGAACCCCAACAACAATGCAAAATTTAGTAAAGGCCGATAATGGAACAGTACCTCCTTTTGTCTTCTACCATAATTTCTCACACATTGTGCATTTTGTTTCCCCTTTGTTTGCCTTACAAAACATTAAATGAAAAGTTACATGACTTAGATGTTTAAAGTAAAGTGCCAAGTTGGCACATTTAAAATAATTTTTTTGAAATCTGAACTCAGTTCCAAATGACATATACAGTAACAATTCTAACGCCAATTAAAAAGGAACCTTAGTTCAAGAAGCATCCTTGAATGTATAATTTAGAGATGGCATATAAAAACATCAAAAAATCTCGACTTATAAATCCTTAAATCAAATTACATAAAAAAAAAGGTAATTCCTTCAGTCTTTTCCCTAGATAAAAACTTAATTTAAAACAAAACTGGCCGTTACCTCAACCTGTGTAACTGTAGGATACTTAATAGGGACTTATGTCCAGTTTTGCTATAATGTTTTTCTCATGCTTAGACCACTGGCTAGAGGTTGGCCTGATATTACAGATGAGGCCTAATTAGAATCTTTAAAAGCTAGGACTCGGGGCCAGCACATATATTTAGGAGATGTTTTCTACTGAAACACCACAAGCGGTACTTTAGAAGGACACCGTCTGGGATTGTGTGGACAGTCTGTGCTCCAAATGTAGGCAGCCATCCCAGGCATCAGAGGCTAAGAGAGCTGGGACACTAAATATCTTAAGACCTGACCAAAAGAGTAAGGGGATCCATTCAACCCCCTTCACAAACCTTATCTCGTTTAATAAATAAATAAATAAATGGGGTGGGGGGGGGGATGAAAAAGTATGCAGGGGAAAATGGCCAAAGGCCCTTGTTTTTCTCTTACCGAGTGAAGCTTCTGGTACAGGCCACACGCATTGCATACATATCCACCGTTGGCGTTCTTCCTCCAGAGTGAAGTCTTTGTGGTGAGGCAGTTGGCACAGAACACACCCGAGCCTCGACGTCTCTGAAACCGGAGGAGAAAGGGTTGGCGGAAAAAAGGGGGTGGGAAAGGGTACAAGACAAAGATTTTAAGATGAGCCATGTGTTCTTATCCAGGACTTGAGGAGTGATTATCTGAAGGCTCCAATGTTGGAGGCTGGCATGCCCAGCAGGACCAGAGTACTCTGTCCAGTAAGAAGGTCAGGCTGGGAGTTGATTTACAGAATCCAGCTCATTGTCTTCATAATTAACCTAAGAGTGATTAATGAGTCTTTGTGAGGTACCACTACGTTTAAGAGGTCTCTGACTTTCCTCGTCCAGTTTGAACTTAAAAGGTTTTTTCCACCTTGACGTGTGTAACAGAGATGCCTGGTGCTACTGAAGGAACAAAAAAAAAAGGTGCTTTTTTAACAGATTAAATTCTATACATTGGTTACAAAAGCAAATGTACAGATATAATTTTCATACTTTGAAAAAAGCTTACGTTTAAATCTCATAAACAAAACAAAACGGAAACTTAAAACGTAACATTTAAATCTTCCATCCAGAAGAGAGGCGACCATAAAGCAAAACCAACAAGTGAATTTTAAACAAGCCAGTCTCGACTTAGAGGGCTGAAACACTGAAGTGATCTAGATTATGGGTTGTAAAATGTTTGCCGTTATAGAATTTACATGATTTATTTAACTTCAGACGTCTGTGTAGGAGCATGCTCGCCATGCCAGAAAAATACAATGCTTATAATTGTACTCTGATACATTTAGAATGGAAAGCTTTCCGCAGACATAATTTTGGCTTCAAGGCCAGAGCGCTTTCTTGGCAGGGAAAGGGCATTTGATTCATCGGGTGTTTCACAATGTATCAGTAAAAAGTTCTGGGGAGCAGCCAGTTCCCTATAGGGTAATTTTTCCATCCAGATGCAAGTAGTATCGGAGGCCACTCGTCAGCTAAACTAATTATGATCTTGCATTTGCTGATGCCTGCTCACTCTAACATTCGACATCGGCCATTAATCATCGATACAAGGAAAATGAAAGGACCGAAAAGAAATAAGAGACGGTAGCCTGCGCAGCCATAAAAATTCAAAATGACGGCAATAATTTAATGAGATTGGAGAAATGTTTTTAGTGAGCTATCAGCAAGTGCAAAGTCGCTCTGACAATTGGCCTTTTCAGCCGGGAGCACAAGTGCGCCGCTCTGCACGGCTGATTGTGTTCCAATCACCGGCGGGGAAAACTCCAGGCTCTCCCTCGCGCAGCCGTCTTCTGGGTCTCGCAGCGAGTCGAGAAACGGCCTCGCCACAGGTCTGTTTATTTATGTATGCAATTATCCCTCTTCCAAAAGAAAAACACAATCAAACAGTTTTCATACTTCTCCCTTCTCAAAAACAAACCAATCTGAACCGTGCTTCAGCCACTACCAATAAACTGCAACAGAATTGATAAAAACTGTTGTGCATACACCATACTTTTTTTTTCCCTCCAAAAAAAGCTATCATGCAAAAATATAGCAGTTCTTACCCAGCATCTGAAGGCAGCTGTCAGCATTAATAATGCAAAAACTAAAAACACCTTGCGGCCGATGCGATTCAAGTCACATCCGGAAGACCCAAAGTATCGCTGGGTGCAAATTTTCGTAAACCAGCCTGTTCCGTGTTCGCGGTGCCAAAGATGCAGCGAGACACATTTAGTAATTATAGAATTACAACTGAAAGCATCTATTTACTAAATGATGAGACTCCTTTTGCCTCCAGAGGCAAATCATTAACATATGTTTCACTGCATCACTGAAGTGATGCACACATTTTAGCAATACACACAAACAGCTGGAGAGTGTAAAAGCTTAAAGGCAGAACACAATGGAATTAAGTTGTATTTGCCCCATTAAACAACCATTACATTATTAATGCAGCTTTGAGAAATGTACTCTAGGTGCGCTGTGCTGCAAATAAGAGCTGTCTTCAGCAATATTAGCCCTTGAACTAAAAATAAAAAACAGGGAAAAAGTGCATCAAGCATTCAGCTGGGGATTTACAAATAACCAAGAACAAACCTGCCACCGCATGACTCTGTCTCTTTTGAAGTTCGATATTAATTTTACCCAAGAGATTCCCCCCCCCCCTTTTCTGTTGAAGCCAAAAGAGATGCCAGAACTATTTGCACCAGAATATTAGTAGCTGCAGAGCTGCCTGGCTAACTAATAACTGCACTCATATATAAACAATACTTTACACACCAGTGGGGAATGAAACCTTTTCTAGACATTTACAGGCCCACTTGCAGGAAAATAAAAGTAGGAATATGTACGAAGGTGGGAAAAAAATTAAAATAGGGAAAACAAAAGGAAGAAACCTTTTTTAATTATTCAGTCATTTCCCTACTAATGGGATCAGCAGGTGGCACAGTCACTGGAGCTACTGCCTATCCAAAACCATGGGTTAAGGTCCAAATTGAACCTGTAAAAATTATCCAGCGATATAAAGGGGTAAATAATTTTAAATAGCTTAGTACAAAAATCTAACACAGGGAGATATTGCCTTGGACAAAGGTGTAAACTATATGAATAAATTTATACGTGCCTTAAATTTATTCACTTGGCAAATGGTTTTCTCCAAAGAGACGTACAACCTTAAGCAAACAAAAGTGCACAAAACAGTATGATCATCCACATAAGGTCAGCGATTTATGTATACACATCGTATTTGCCTCTATACATACATAAACCACAAGTGCAAGTTGATAGAAAAGAACGGAATTTTCCCTAAAGTTGTGCAGCATGAGTCAAAGTCCTCTTAGATCAACACACAGTATTTAAGCAGGTTGAGAGAAGAGGAGCTTGAGGAGTCTGTCTGCTTTTTTTCTCCTGTTAGTTCAAGTGTCAGTTACACAGGAAGGCACAGAAATAGCCCATTCCCGTCAAACAGCTCACATTCCCTGACTTCCTTTTCAATTATCAACTGGTCTGCTTTGCCATCTGTAAAAACCAATGCATACCTTGCCAGGTTCTGTTTTTTGCTGCTCCATTAAGAGCGAGAGAGAGAGAGAGAGAGAGGAGGGGGGGGGGGGGGGGGGGGGGGGGGGGGGGGTGTAACAAGCTGGACGGCTGCAGCTGCTCTAGAAAGGCGGGGGGGAGAACGAGCAAAGAAAGCTCTGATTGTCTTTGTTTTCCCTAAGTGCAGCCCGATTTTTCTCCCCTGCCACGTATGTGTCAGCTCCGAGGTGATGTATCGTCTTTGCCAGAGTACAGGCCACTGCCAGACTGGGCTCTGCTCGTTCGCTGACCCGATTCAGTTCATCACTGTATCTCGTCCCCAACGCCGCTTCGGCAATCTAATATCCGTCACTATCCCAGCAAAGCGCAATGCATTATCCGCACAGGTCCACGGCAGCCGCCGCAGCTGCCACGGCTGCCTCGCCCACCACACTTTCCCCCGGCAAGGCCACGGCTGGAAAAGCCCTGCGCAGCAGGTTTTGTCATGGCCTGCCTCCACCATCACAGCCACTTCACACAATAAACCCAAACAAAGCTAACTGCAATGTCCACATTAATACTATACAAATGTTATCTTTCGCCGTAGCATTCGGCAAATATCTCTGCTCCTCATTACTTTGTAAAGGCCTCTGAGGCTTGGTTTTACTGTGGACATTTTTTGTGCAATATTCACTGGAGAGACTCAGTAACACGGACTGCAAGGGCTTGGATAGCAAGTCGAATTACACAGGCAGGCAAATGAACAATTTAAGGATTCGCAGAATGACTGCATAGGACATTGGCATTTCCTGGAGCTTCAACAAAAATAATGTCCAACAGTTCACTGCCACCATCTTGTGCACTAATTCTCAGCTGGTATATGACTGATCATTAATACCTGGGTGTAAGTGTGAAGTGATTCCTATCCATTCCATATTAGTATAAAAAGTTAGTACCACAGTCTAATTACATCTATTTATTTTAAGTGCGTTCTCCCAAACCCTTCAATAAGACCAGTTATTCTCAGTTGAGGGGAAGTGTGTGATGCCCCTTCCCATCTAAATGCACAATTTGACCCATTAAAATCCTCTCTGCATATTTGTAACTTAAAAATTCCCTGCGTGAATCAACCGTAATAAACATATGTTAAGATTAAGCTTAAAATGAACACTTTTGTCAGTTTATCAAAAAATATCAAACAATATGGATGTAATATTTAATGAGCAGATTAATTCCAGTTCAGTTATTTAACTAACTGAGAAAGTACAAATTCATTTTATTCATTTCATCCCAGCTGCCACTTCTTGTTTTCCCTGTAGCTATGGCAACAGCAACCTGCAGAATATGATGCCAGGTCTGATATTTTGCAAATTAAGGTGCATAAAATATAATAGCCAAACTTCAGTAAACCCGCTTTGCTCAAAGTATACAAAAGCTTATACAGTTTGTGCCAATTTCTGCAACGGGCAACCTAAACATCCTAACATTAAGTAGGAAATGCAATGAAATAGGAAATATGTTATTGCCGAGCTGCAAAAAAAAGATCTGGAATAGGACCTCAAACATGCTTGTGACTCCACAAGGACCAAGAATAAAACTGTTCAGGCAATGGTATTTTCTATAATATACGACGTGAAAGCTGGAAACAGAAAAAGGACAAAATGATGAGACCGGTGCTACTGTACATTGGAGACATCATGTGAAGAGCAACTTCTTTTAAAACTATAATGCTTATGAAAGCAGAGGAAGACCAGCAGCCAGACACGTGGACTTAAGGAAGACGAATGGGGACACAATTTTTAACGATTATTACACAAGTCGAGGACAGACGCTTCCGTTCACATTTGTTCAATTCAATGTTGTGGTACCTGGGAGGCCACAAATCAGGTCATTATTTTTATTATTACTATTAATATCATCCTTGATGGCTACGGGAAAGTTTACACGACAAATATCTCTGATTAGAATACATGTTCTCAAAAGACGATTAATTATGCTCCGTTTCTGCGGCATGCTCGGCTTTAGCGCTTAATAGCGCCGACTGGCTGAATGGCAGCTTGCTGAGCAAGTCAGGCTGTTAAAGATTTACCAAGGTTACAGTATGTTCTAAAAATACAACACACAATTCAAGAAGGCCAGACCAGAAAAGCTGGGCCACTCCCCCCCCCCACTTACTGTTGACAGAACTGACATTTAGACGGTGTGTAAGGCAGTGTCGAGAGAGAAAACAGGTGGTCGCTCGGCAAAATGATTCTGGAAAGTGACAAAGAAAAGCGAGCTTCTACCTTGACTAAATCCTACATTTTTAAACAAAGGAAAAAACATGTCCGGCATGGCCTTTGCTACCGAATCGTGAGTCAAAAACATTCCAAGTCACTGAGGTCTCCTTGCAATCGCAGACTTGTGTCGACTACATCTCTACTCAACAAGATTCTCCACCGGTAATTTATACACGAAGCACACAATTAATTATACTATTTCACATATTAATGTATGAAAAATGGATCTGTTGAGGACCTATACAAAATATATAGAGCAGAAAAACTATATTTTAACAATTTTACAGCTGCTTTGACATCAGCACAGAGCTGGAAAGCCCACTGTAAACTTGCATAAATAATTTAAGTGACTTGGTACAAATCACAAATGAGAGTTAAATTTCTAATCTATTTATGATAAACTCTCGAAAAGTTCTGCGGGTTTCAAGTAACAGGATTACAGTTAATCTCTTTCCTGCTGAACTAACAAATTTCCCTCACCCGTTCAATCTCATTCAGTCCACCTTTCCCGCTTTGTGTTACTTTCCTGGACCTGAAGCTTAGGCTGCTTTGGTAGCTGCAGGGTACACACCAGGTAGCAGCGCAACAGCCTTCGGTGCACAGCGGTTTGGACGACGGCACAACACCCAGCGAGTCCCGAGGCTCAGGCAATGTGTCCGTGCTAGAAGTGCGTCGCCTGAGATGCAGCAGAGGAGACCAGGGGCCATCGCAGGCTCCAGGCAGGGCCTTCAACACGCGAGACATGGTTGACAATGTAGCCTTGACCCAATCTTTCCGCGATAGCGCCAACACATTGACAAGTTACACAGCAAACGCATCCTGAAAGGCTAACTCATTATGCAGTATTTTTTTTCCCCTTTTTCACATGTAATTTTGAATTAGCTACTAGGAGCAACGCGAACACGAGTTTAACACAGTTCAACAAATGAATATTTAACTTGACTCCGTTGGCTATAATGGTGGGCAAAGCTAAAAGCAAGAAGTCGATCATTTGTCGTAATGAACAGAGCCACCGAAAATTAAGTTTAATTCATTTAATCAATCTACAGCACCCTTAAAACAAACAAGCACATTTAATCAGCTAGAGGGAAATTAGGTGAATCCCTGCTGACAAACTCGATGTCGGAAATCCTGCTTCATCGTTCAGGGTTCAGCCTCTAACATCTCGTAGTCCTTGGAAAACATCTGGTTACAATTCAACACATATCGAACCATCAAGTTCCATCTTACGCCGAGGTTATCCTGGGTTTACTTGAATCCAGCGCTTCTCAGTAAATTGCTGCCCTAATTGTATAATTTTGTTTGAAGAGTTTAATCCACTCTTCCATGATTTATATTCCTCTGATTCTAAAATAGAAAACTTCAGAAGTCACAACACATTATATAAAACAGGAACAGTGCAAATCTACATTGCCTCTCTGTAATTTGCTACTAACTCGCTGTGCAGTGGTTCAGAGAAGCACACAATCAAAGCACAAAACAGAGCGGTGCCAATCAACGTTCACCAAGTCCATGTTCAAAGGATTCGACGTGAAATTGCAGGACTGGAGGAGTTTCGATCCAACCTAAACATAGAATCGGACCACTTTTTTTATCGAATGGTTTCGGGTTAAAATGCTTTTGCATTTCCTTGCACTGCATTGCCAGCGTTTAATCGCTGCCCATCTTCAAATGACAAATGCAGTAAATGTCCTGCTAATCGATAACGTGTTTGCTTCAGCAGTTACGCATTAACTATATACAGTCTGGTTCATAGCATTGCTGCTGCGGATTTTATGCTAAGCCATTTCCCCACACCAGCAATGTTTCATTCGGTTTAGCACTTAATGATCTTAATTCCAAATAACTGAAGAAAATCCGGAGCCACTATACCCACAAGACCCCACACTGAGGAGACAATGTTGTTACAGAGGACTTAAAAACTTCATCGTGTCAAGGACTACGCATACTTTTATCTGACCTACGATGATGGGTCTGTCACAAAATACAGCAACTGAAACTCTGGATTAACGGCATTGCTGCAGTTTCTTAAAATACATCTGATTTGTTTTAAACTGACCATCAGCAGTGTTTCGCAGGTTGGTCAAAATGCGGTATAACCGCTGACATTACAGCACAATATGAAGACTAGAATACCATTTCCATTACCAATTAACAGCAAATACCACAATTTAGAGACAGAATAAAGTTTTTGCTGGCTTTTTTTCCTTTGCAATACATTACAAAGAGTAATGCATGAAAAGAGGGGGATGGAAAATAAACACTGGGCATTTCAAACATATTGACCACCACTATTTGTTGGGCTGTTCATCGCAGTACGCAAACTCCTTTTCTGGCCTGCATCAAATAAGTAAATGCCTTATTTGTACAAATACTACGTTAGGTTCAAATGACAAAACCGA
The DNA here is from genome assembly GCA_018136845.1 of Heterotis niloticus. Classification (NCBI taxonomy): domain Eukaryota; kingdom Metazoa; phylum Chordata; class Actinopteri; order Osteoglossiformes; family Osteoglossidae; genus Heterotis; species Heterotis niloticus. The sequence goes on along the minus strand of CM030892.1, from coordinate 29,816,362 downwards.
TGTCAACTCAGAACAATTAGTCATTACATGAGTAACCCAGTCGACTTAATGTAACCCAGAGACCCTGCCAGCCTGGCGCTGACTTATGTGAGAGTCCCCGTGTGCCAGTGTGTCTTGTGTGTCACTGCACAGCAGCAGCTCACCGTAGAACCAATTTTGGGAATGAAAAGAGCGAGCCCTCCATGGGGGTTTCAGTGTCTCCGTCACTGACTGTTGCCTCATGTTTCAACACTCTTGCAATGAGCAGATCACACAAGGGGAAGGTGAGTGACGCAGGATGGCACCTTGCAGCCAAAACAAAGACATAACAGGGATCTCACACGCTCAATAAAGAGTCGGTACCAAAAAAAAAAAAAAAAAAAAAAATTCACAATTTCCTTAATTCCACCACACTATATGGCTCTGCACAAAGAGGAGACTGTCTTGGCTGCAGGAACAAAAACACAAACAGAGCAGCTGCCGCGTGCAGCATCGCATGCCGCCCCTGGGGTGTCCTGTCCATGGTAGTTTCCAGTCACCTTGTCCCAGGAGATCACCGCTGAGAGGCCTGCTATCGAACCAATACGCAGCTGCTCAATGCAGACAGCACAGAGATCTCAGGGCTTTGCAGAAGGACCCACCTGAGGTCCCAGACTGCTACCTCTCCGCTAGTCTTCCAGAGCCACGGTCAGCCAGGATGCTCGGCTGGTGACCGACACCCCGCCATGATCTGCAGAACAGGCATGACATTTTTCCTCCAGTCGCTCGAAGTGCTTTCAGACAGAACATGAGACGTACAAGCAAGGATTCCTCATTAATCTCTGATTCTAAAGCCATTCCTGAAAGTCCACACACCACCATATGAGCTGTTTATGCTTGCAGTTAGTTATCGGCAAGGGGGGGACTGTTTCTGTCAAATCAGGACTTTGCAATATTTTTTATGATCCATTACCCCGTGGCTAGTGAAGTAATTTGTCAACAGAAGCAAAAGGCTCCTCTAAACTATATCAGGAGAGACCCAGAGAATCGCCAAAAGGTACACTGTAACATACTTTCATTTAATAGTCTCTGTTGTAATGTGCTGTGGAAAGGAGGACACAGAAATCTCAATTCAGTTCACCCTGAAGGAAAACATACAGTTGCTACTTTTAAAATGTTTTCTTTTTTTAATATACCTCACACGCTGCAAAAGCATTTGCTCATAGTATATACACCACACGCAAGGTGGTCTTCAACAATGAGAGGTACTGTACGGCCCTTTCCATCTGGGGGGGGGGCTAAAAAATATGAAAAATCATTTTTCGCTTTAAATGCTACGTCACACGTCTGATTGACACTAGTTAGCTAAACCATCAGAAGTAATCGTATTAACTTATTTAAAACAACATTTAAAAAGACATACATAAAAAACTAGTTAGACAAGCATTTGATGTTGGGCACAACAAGCGGTGGATGTGCTGTAGCGATGTAATAAATGTAATAAATTAAGCCGCAATCTAAACCATTTGTATAATTTTCTGCCCAACTGGAATACAGACTCTTGTCCCTCCATTATGATGTGAAAGCTGCCCTTGAACAAAACCAAAAGAATTCTGGCTTCTCAAGCAGTAGTACTAATAATTTCTCTTAGCAAACAAATCAGCCCACTGGGATCAATTCAGACTGATTGCTGCAACACTGCACAGAATAAATGTGCAAGGAACCATAATACAAGCACATCTGCTACACGCAGTGTCCGGCCAGCTAAAGGATCTGCAGTGACGTAAATCAGCTGGCCTTGAGGCCTCTCTATAGCGGGTCTCATTAAACATACAATTTGCTGAGCCTTTTAATGATTTTTGATCAAACAGCCTGTAGATTGCTAGAGTATGAAAGCTATGCTTCTGTAAGTTAACAGAAGCCCGTGTACATTTTTTTTTTCAGGTGCTGATGTTTTCCCTGTGTGTCTGTTCAGCTTGTGAAGGTTAACAATCTCGCTGGAACCACTTGAACCTCGGAATGCTGATGCGGGAAATCCAAGCATGTTGCATTTACTGGAATTATACATGGCATTCAAAGTAATTTGCACAAAGCTGAGTATGAAACATTCACTGAATGTTTCATCAGAGGCACTGAGACTTCTTACCTTGTACCCCCTTGTCACTAAACTGCTCTTACTGAAAGATGACAAGCAGCCTTTAATGAGACCTCTACCAACTGTGTTAGCTTCACACACGCAAAGCGTGCTCTCAGCAGCTACCGATCCTCCTCCTTTAGTCTGAACTAAACCAAGCCTCTCAGATTAAAATATGGACTGCGATTTGGGTCACGTATAAAACACACGTCCAAGACGCAGTCAAGTCCTCCAAGGGTTCAGTGAACAAGGTGACAAAATATGGTTTGATGAGAATCCAGAGTAACAAACGTGTGAAACACATCAAATTTATGACTGGACATCATGCTACCTTATTAAAATGAAATACTAATACAAATCAAGTAAAAATGTGAGCACAACCTGCTGGCTGTTTTAACAAGGAGGACGTTTTCAGTTTGCACAGATACGACCTGGTTCCAAGTTCAGTTGTTGCCTTTGCATGAGATGTATGAGCTCACAACACAATGTGCAAAGGCCCTTCATTCTGTATCCCTCCCGCAATCCTTAACCCTCCTTAAAGGAGTGAGCGCCACAATAAGCCACAATTTACCTTCATCTACCTTCAGAGATTTGGTATTAACCTGGCATGTTCTTCTGCAGAATTCATCTGCTTCTCAAGTTTACCTAGGTGAAAAGCATACCAGGCAAGAAGACAAACTATTTAACCAATTGTAAAGAAAGCAATACCTAGAAATAAACAGTTAAATGGCTACAGAGCAGCTGAAACTTAAAAGAAACAATGTCACTTCACAGTTTACACCTTTGCAATAGCTCTGATTGTCTGGCCGTGAAGAGAAACAACAGGCAGCACACAGACTTGACTACTCAACTACAGCAGCTTGTTTGTCCTCCAAAGTACAGGGTGGATAGAGTGGAATTTCTCCCATATCAGGATAATTTCTCATTGTGCTTAATTTACTTGATTATCTGGGTTTTCAGACAGATGGGTAATGAATGCCACTTTATTGTATTAAATCCTCACTAAATGACTGCCATATGGAAAGAGCACTTGGGCTACAAAGCCATCGTTCCCAAAATGAAAGACAAAGTGATGTATAACTTCAGCTCTACATGACTCGTGGGCTGCCAAATCCCAAGCACACCCAATTAGATAAAATAAAAACACACCAACTTGATCCTGGAGGTGAACGAGTCACGGGAGAGCAGGTTTGAAACCGATCTGTGGGACAGATCCGACGGGACGACTCCGCCCAGGGAAGAGGAAGGAGCAGCGCAGCCCAGCTTGGGCAGGGGAAACGGCCCGGTTTCCAGAGCCAGTCCCAGGGCCCGTTCCACAGTCGTGCTCACCTCCACCCCGCTGACCTCCGCTACATGAATTTTCATGTCACTCGCCCTGCAGCTGTGCTAATGCAGGCACGCAGGGCAGGGAGACCCGTCAGGAAGGAAAGACGATCTGCTTGAGGACGTGCAGAAAGTGCGGGGGGGGGGGGGGGGCTACAAAATCTGCAGCTGTATAAGAAAGTGCGGGGGCTTCATCTGGATTTTCAAACCAGAATAAAACAAGCACTTGGGAAAAACCATTTCTACACTTTTGATTATGGAACGTTAGTCTTTACTGGTCTATTGGTCTTCACTATTGATCGGTGAACTTTTGCACACCAGTTTCATCAGGGATATGGAAAAAAAATATTATTTTTGACTAAAGGTATTCTCTCTCACACACACACACAGTTTATACTTTACAATGTGGTGAAAGAGGACATGCAGGTAGTGGGTGTGACGGAGAAAGATGCAGAGGACAGGAAGAAGTGGAAACAATTGATCCGCTGTGGCGACCCCTAACGGGAGCAGCCGAAAGATGAAGTTTTAAAAATGTTTCCCTGCACACAGGTATGTGTAGAAGTGCATGAAAACTCCATCTGAGAGCAAAGCGGCAGATGCAGACAGGACACGGACTGACAAATGACTCATCCCTGCAGCCTGAGGAATTAAGAAAATACATTTAAAAGAGCCACAGCAGGGGGGAAATGGGCAGCCTGCAACACCGTAAAACACACAGAACGTAGTTGCGGCAGTGTTTTATGCCGCTTGTTTGCGGCTGCAGAAGCTCAATACCTCGCTGAAGTCTAAACAAACACTACCACAGATGTTTGTTACGCGTGTGACGAGTGTCAACAGGGCAAAATAAGTAGTTTGTTTGAAGCCTGCTTGGCCTGTGATTTTTGAACCTGAAATGCGCCACGGCGATGTGTTGGGCGGAACAGTAGTCAGGTGCAACAGGGCAGTGGCTCTCCCGGGAACATTTCATTAGTGCGTTGTTAGTGTACATTTGCACAGAAAGCAGCGCTGACTGGGACGCTCCGTACAGAAATGTGAACATTAATGCAAACGTGTACCACAGAGGCTTATTACGGATTCAATTTTGAGGTACAGCGAACCGGCTGCCCCTCATCCTGCCCTCCGGCAAACCGAACAAGCAGACTGTTTCCAATTCTCACAAACTAATATTTAAGGATACCCCTGCAGCTCAAGTTAAGCCTTGACCCCTTAGCAGCCAAAAAACATGTTTTCAACCCCCCCCCGCCTGTCCGACAGTTGCTCCTTATTGACCCCGGGTTCAAGACCACGCTCTTGAGCCACTGTTAATTACAGTCAATGACATTTAATTAAAGCCCCTCACAAAGGGCAGCAAAAAGCAATGAGCAGCCACAGATATTCAAAAAACAGGAGAACTTGTGTGTAGCAATTTAGCACGTGCACACACAGAACTTTTCTCTCTAAACCTCCGCTGGAGATGTGGGCTGTCGTATTCTTCTATGCTGAATGCGCTTTCGGCAAAAGAAAAGAAAAGCTTTGCTGAACCAGTTCACGGAGTTTGGATCAATTCAAATTCATTTCCTGCTAGCTTCCTCCTACAGACCAATTATTTTTGCTAAAATCTGTAACTGATGGAAAATAAGGTACAACATCGTAAACAAAACTCCAATTAAGAGATATGAGAACGCGGATCTTCAAATACACAAAAAAACCCTGAAACAGCAATAATCGCTTTAAATAATACAATATTACAATAATTCAATATTAATTTTTGGTTTTAAGCTTTTACAACTCTGCCCAAGTTATTTAAAAAAGGTCAAAATTATGAAGCATAAAAACGAAGATGCAAAGTCAGCTAAAAGTACTATTCCAAAGCAGGTTTTTAAGAAGCTCCACATTCACCGGTGTTTCTTGCTGGGCGGCAGTGCTGGCTTCCAATAGGAAGATGAAGGACAGCCATGATGTCTGACCCGCGACCGCAGCCGAGGCAGAAGCGTGATTTTCAAAGGAAAAATGAGCATGTGGAGAGACTGGCAACCTCACACATGTCTGAAAGTACTAAAGCGCATGCAGATGGGCAGGTCACACACCGCCGTTTCATTAGTACTCATACAATGGAAATTAATCGATGTTGGTGCGTGTGCTTATTGAAATACTACCAACATGCAGAAAGGGGTTAAATGAATTAGAGGCAATCCATTAAATCAAACCAATTGTCTATTCATTTCCCCAAGTTAAATTAGGTTTGATTTTAGTGTCACGGAATATTAGCGAGTGTGTTAACAGAGCATCTTTTAAAACTATTTCTGTACTGGACAACTGCAAAATTTGAACAATTGCAGCTGACTGCAAATTCATTAAACTGCTGTATTTTCAACATACCTGCCATGCTAATGAGGACAGAGGTGGTTCAATTCACAGCACTTTAATATTGAATACTTTTAAACAATAAGGCACCTTAACTGACTCAGTGGTGGTCCATTCTTGAAACTGATCTGTCATACACTGCAAATTGAAAACTAAGATTAGATTCAATAATTTAGTTTTTTTTATTTTTTATTTTTTTTTTTTTTTTAAATTGGCTTCCAAAAACATTAGTTCAAATAAGTGTTTTAAGCACAGCCCATGGGGGAATCAATGTTCAATTTGGCGAGTCAATGTCCAATTCTGCACTTGCTTTAAAAAATAAAAAAATAAAAAACCCTTGTATGGATTCAGTAAACTTGCCGTGACATATCGACAGAACCGCAGTGTGACAGGTGAACCAGCCTGGAACATGGAAACACTTGGATGGACAGGGCCACTAGAACCGACAGGCATTCTACCGAGACTTTCCCAGGAGCAACACCTGGGACAAGATGCATATACCTCTTCGCGAATAAGGTCAACTTCAAAGGATGGACAAAATGACGTTGACCTCGGTGAAAAATCACATTTTTTAGTTTATGCTAGCTTTGGCCTTTCAGTCCTTGTAACTGTCCTATTACCGATTCCAAAAGTTCCAGATGCTGGTGCGCACCAACATAGGCTGGGTGTTGGATTTCACTGGCTTCCGTTTTCTCCAAGGCTCTAGACTGAAAGTTCTTCCTTCAGCACTGGACATGCCTGACCACAAACAGATGTGTGTAAAACCAATGGTTTTGTACTGAAAATGACCAAAAAAAAAAAATAAAAAACAACAGCAACGCACTGGGCACAACAAAGCGTTCAAGAAAACCAATCTCAGTTGGGATTCGGAACCTTAAATTTCTAGTAGCGCGAGTAGTTTTCATCTGCCAAGCATAATCAAACCGAGTGACAAACGGAGATTCGCACTGAAGCTCATTTTACAATTTGCTTCAATGAAAGGAGTCATTGTGTCTGGTAGCACCACGTTTACATCGACTGCTGCAACAAACTACCCTCTAACCCAGCCTATGTCATCACAATAGTTCTCGTGGTGCAAATATTTTCTATAATCTGTACAATTGTATCCTGCCGATACACTACGATTTTAACAACAACTGGCCAATCAATACTGTTCCCTCTCCTATTTATCAGCGGTCCTTCCATACGGTTACAGTACCTCTTTATTCAGTGCTTTCGATTTACACAGCGGGAGGGAAAAATTGCAAGGAGGAAAGAAAAGGCTGCAAATCACATTTCTGCTCAAAGGCCTGCACACAGTACAGAGGTTGTACACAGCAGGTAGGCGCAGTGCACTGACGAGCCCATTTGCTCCTTAAATGCTTCCATAACCCATGAATCTGCGCATTTGGCCAAGGCCTGTCATTGAAACAGTGCCGTTTTGAAGGTGCCGAAAATCTGACAAATTCTTCAGACCACTCATGTCCAGCGCACATGACCACAGTCCAAGCACATGGAGAACGGGGACAGAAATATGTTCGTTCTATATAAATGAAAACAATCCTGAAAGCTGTTGAATGGACTACTTAATGCCATTCTATATTTTTTTCAACATATCTGCATATATGCAAGCTTATCTAAAGCACAGCAACTTGCAGGTGTATATTTTATTGATCCAGTCTATTAATCTACTAGTCATTTATCCTAAAGCTCATTTCTCAGGGGCATATTAAGGGAAATTTAACATTTTTAATGGACATTCAAGCAGTAAGGCATTAAATACACCCTCATCAACACAAAGTGCAACCGTCATCACAAATACCTAGGAGGATATTCAGAAGGAGGGGAGCAGTTAAGTGCACCAGTTTCCTGGCCTTAGTGGGTTTCAGGTTCGACACCACACAGGTAGTCAAATCCAGGGAGTCTCAAACATAGACATCAATATTTTAGGGTTTCTTTCATGGCCAGTTGTTTGGGACATTGAGGCCATGTGAGCATGACAGAGGTGCACAATCGTAGGGCTCAATCAAATCTTATGCTGTGCCAAAAACAACACAAAAACAGCAAATCAACAAAAGGATACAAAACTAAAAACGCACGTGAAGAACTTCAATACGTCAATGAACTCTCACCATACTGGGCACGGGCACCTAAAATCCTTCTCATTGTTCTCAGAGCTATCCCCTTGAACAAAAGCAGCTCATCTTCATTATTTGCAGGAAATGGCATGGGGCAGAAACTGGGGAGCTACAAACAAACATAAACCCAATGAGTCTATATGACAGTATATGATGGCATCCCTACTAGTTGGGTGATATGCTATTTGCAAGGCTCATGATCCCAACAAGTACCAGCAGGCTTCAGTTAATATTCTTCTAAGACTTGCACCTAAAGTGACTAAATACACACATTATGACCAACTGCATCTTTTCTAATGCGTTCTTTGATCAACCTGTGTGAGACTGGGTTTGTCTGCATGAGGTACTCACCGTGTTACCTGCATGCAAGGTTCAAAAGCTATTAAAAGTAAAAAGGTGTGCCAAACAACATGGAAAATGAGGCAAAACCTAATACTTGTACTATAAAATGAGGCAACATCTTTTGACCTGCAGTGTGAGGTTTAACTTTGTTGTGTGTGTGTGTGTGTGTGTGTGTGTGTGTGTGTGTGTGTGTGTGAGAGAGAGAACTCTGTGCTATAATAAACTCAACACCCACAGCTTCACAGCAGGGCCCTCAGGCAGCTTATTTACTCTTTACTTAGGCACTGCCCATCATCAAACCAACATAAAGGCTGAATTACTAAGCATTTCATCGGATTCTTTACCGTGGTGAGAAGAAAAGCGATCAAATAAATGAAAGAAAAATCTAATGGAATCAACCAACTTAATCTTTTTGACAAATTCCTTTTCTGCTATAGGTGCACAGTGTTCTAGGACTGACGCAGAAAGGATGAAATCAATTTTCAATTGCCGAAGGCCACTGCCTTCAATGCAGAGATACAGGAAAGAGGTTTTTTTTTTTTTTAAATCTCATTTAGAGCAGTGACTGGACATTTATAATGACCCTAAAATGCCCTCAAGGTCTATATATTTATGAAATATCAAACAAATAAGACTTGTTTAAAGTTCACAACAGACAATTTTCTCACCCTAACAAACCTTAGATGCTTCAGTAGAGTCCTGAAACATACTTGTGACCCTCAGTGTAGCACTCTTTCACAAGGTCCATCATAGGACCTTATCAGAACTTGTCAACATCTTCAGATTTCAGCTCCATTGTTTTATATCCTGCAACACATTCCTCAGAATACAGAAAAAAGACTATATACAATGGAAAAGGAAAAAGGAGGCAAGGAAAGGGGACCGCCACTGAAAACTGAAGTGCACCTGTTGCAGTTGCAGCCAAGTAGTTTACATGGAAACTTGTGACTGGGTGCTCTTGGAGATCTAACAGTAAACCTGTCCAGTACCAATTCTGCTTTCACAGAGCTCCGGTGATGCCAGGCAGACAAGGAACTTGAACTGTGCAAAATACAAATGAAGATAAAAATGAGAAATGTAGCAAAAACGCCTTTTTTATTACGGGTTTGTATTTGAGTACCTCAGCATTGCCATTGGCACCATTTGCTATGAATGTGGCGTGCACAAAGTATGTCCAACACACCACCTTCATGAATATTATACAAACAGAGCTGTGCTAATGTTTTCGATGAGCTACGAAAATACTAGTTTCGGTCCAGTTTGCAAAACACTTTTACCAAATTCTCATATATGCAAAGGCCCACAAGCAAACAACAACCGCATGTTGCAATCTTGGTCACAAGATTGAGTTTATAAAGCATACTTACATAAATGTGCCTATGATACACAAAAAATAAATAAATAAATGAATAAAACACAGAACTGCAGCACAAACAGGTGAGCGAAGCCAGAGTGATTGCAGGAGGCAATTTGGAAATTTTGGGACACGGGGGCATCGTGAGCTTAAAAATAAAAAGTGTGCTAAAGTGGATCAAGCAGGACGAGACCCATGTTTAAAAAATAAATAAATAAATAAATGCCTGTGTTTATTCTACAAATGCACTGAGATTCATTTACAAGGGTTTGTATTCCAAACAAATTGAGTTTCCTGAGTCCGGTTCTGCTCTTTGAAACAAACAAACACCAACACAGCCGGCGAGCTGCTGATCCGCAAATCTCAAATCAGCTTTCATCACACTGTACAGCAGCCATGGAAACAGACCGCCGTTTACCAAATGAAAATCAAAGTCAAGTTAAACCGAAGGTAACTGTGTATATGGTATCTAATCACCAGGTACTATAACATCTATGCAGCATGTTTTAAATAGTCAGAAAGCAACATTTTCTAAGTCGTTCAAAAAAAAAAAAAAAATCATGTACTGTGCAATCTAAGTGCTGCAGGCTTGTTAATAAGGACCTTTTGCAATTTATTGTGTTTATTATTTTATACGGCATGCTTATTTAATTCATTTAGCCAACTCTTCATTTGGCAACCCAAGTCCTTATAAGGAATTTTACAAGAGAAGCAAATTAACTACAGTTATAAAAATGATTTCAAAAAAACAAATATGAAGGGGTTGTATTACCATGAATCTTTGTCTCAATGACATAACTCAATGGCTATCATGCAGTTACTTGAATAAGCTAAACCAGATGTCTTGAAGCTCATCTTTCCTGCACAGTCTATCACTCAGCTTCAACAAATCTATCCCTGTGTGTTACATTAGTGCAGGCTTAAGGCACAAAATGATTATATTTCAGATTGCGCAATGCATATTCAACGGGCTGTAGGCCAAAGGCATAGCCATGCGTGAATCTGTCTCTGTCTGGTGGAAGCCCAGCGTCTGGGGCTCGGGGCCAACACTTGACCGGAGAGCGGTCAATGCAAGCCAGGGAGAGGCTGGGGAAAGACATGCTCGGAAAGCCAGGCTGAAAGAAAGGCCCTTTTCTCTCTTGTCTGGGGACTGTATCTGACACAGGAAATGAACACGAGCTTTCTGTAGACCATCCAGCTTGTGAATCAGCTGTTCCTCACACCCAGCAGTGCTTCTCTATTTCAGCTTCTTAAAACCAGTAGCTTAAATAAAAATTAAAAAAATAGATAACGGCACATTCGGAATACCCTCATCGCCCCTCAACTGATTGTGTTGCTGATCTATGATCTTGCTGTAGTTCAAATATAACAAAGTTGGACTGCTACAATACTTTTGAAAAACTACATAGCGTGACAGATGACCAAAGGGGAACAAAAAATAATAATAAATATACCTCTGTCTGTCTGTCTGTGTGTGTGTGTGTGTGTGTGTGTGTGTGTGTGTGTGTGTGTGTGTGTGTGTGTGTGTGTGTGTGTGTGTGTATATATATATATATATATTTGTGGTTCTCTTTACCTTAGACATCCTACATAGGAGGAGGGTACTATTAGATATTAAGTGCTAAGGAAAAGACAAAATGCTGGAGAAGTCAAACAATGTTATGACAATACTTTTAACTTTTACAGTCAGGCCTGGCTGCACATCTGTACAACATCAGCCTCTCCCTCGGCCCTGGGAGAGGAAACCATTTTTACTCCTGGCACGCAGGAGCTTCAAGCAGATGTTATCATTTTGCCAACATCTTTCTCTCACAAGATATTCCATATATGTATATTTGTATCTTAATGTATATATACACTTACTTTTTTCAAAAAGGGAAGTGGGAAATTTTTGCTTTGTAGGAGTAGTACTATAAATTATTAATATAAGTAACTGACTTTACATAAAAAATGTGAACGCAAACGCAAAAGAACCCTGCCCTTTGGAAGCAGTGAATCTGACCCCAACATTTGTTGACAGGAAGTGGTCTTGTTTCACAGGCCGCCAAACACCATGTTATTGGCACATTCATGTTATTGCATCCACACAGGTATGAGCGGCTCTAAACTGTCTTTGAACACGCAGAACTCAATAAATCTTTAAGAACTTTAAAAAAAAAAAAAAAAAAAAAAAAAAAGGAGGATCTAGTTTACAAATCCATCACCACATGACCAGCAGGCGCCAACTACTACAGAATGATTTGACGAAATGTCAGTTTCTAACAAAATGCAACGCGGTGCTCTATTTATGCGACAATCTGAGAAGTAAGCGGGGTTTTTACATAAATTTCCAACATTACAGATGCAAGCTGATGACTAGTTATGCTACTCTTGACAAAATGGACCAAATATTTTAGAGCCTATTAGACTATTAAAGCAATACAAAGAAGCCAAGTTAATTAGATACAATTATCCGCAGGCTACAAAAGTAAAATGCTTTGTTTTCGGCTCACAAGGAAAAGCACTTGTTAGTGTTCTGTGATGATAAGCTTTTATTAGCAAAGCGTACCTAATTGTGGTAGAGACAGTAATACTGTTTAAGAATCTTTTGTTTATCCTTTTGAGCCATTATTCTCCACGCTACAGCAGATTTTAGCCACAGTCATACTTTAATTATAATAACTTGCTGAATAGATTTTTTTTCTGGTTTTATCATTAAAGACAGATCAAGCCTACACTCACCAGGGACAGGAGTCAATTCTGATCAAGTGGCCCACTGACTGATCTTCAATGCTCCTCTCCCTCGCAAACTATAAACAAACATGCATCTTATTTTCCCTAGATGTGTTCCTTCACACACCAGAGCAGACCCTGGCCTACAAGGCCACAATCAAGGGATACCACACAATGTCCACTTCTGACTTTGACCCGTCGGAATCTTGAAAGCTCTGAAAAAGCCGTCAGTACCGGCCCAAGCAAGCTGAAGAAACCTCCCTCAAGCCCATCTTGGGTCAACCATACTGCCCATCTAGAACCACTGCTTATGTGAAAGGACTTCACAGCTGACAAAGAGCAGGGCTTCCCCAGCAGGAGCCTGTGACGTACTGTGCACCAAGCTAAAGGAGACGGCCCATGCTGCTGAACAGTAGCCCAGGCACTGCGAAAGCCAAAGAGCCAAGTCCATTTCCTTACTCTTCTGCATAGTTTCATACAGTACTCACGCAGCTTTGTCTTCCCTTTCATTTTCTGGAAAGGCTCCCTTTTGTGTTGAACCAGCATGCCCTTTATTTTTTATATTGATCCTTTTCAACACTAACTTTTGCCTCTCCCTGACCATATGCACCATGTCACCATTTTATTAAATGCCATACATTCTATAGATCAATTTACCAGAGAACAAGTGTTTCATTATGGGAAAATGTGAAGCAGAAGTTGAGTCTGGCTTTGTGAGCAAGTCAGCCAAAACATGGTTAAAATAAGTAGGAGAATGGGGGTGGGGTTCTGCGGACGATTTGACTAATGAATGTTAAAACATCCAATGCATTTGATCCCCCCACATCAGATCTAACACAAGTGGATTGAACGGAGCACTGGTATTAATGAAAAACTCTGATCTTTACACTCCACTCCAGTGGACAGGGTTAGCACACAGGCTGACTGATGTTTTATAGTCCTTGCCCCCCCCCCCCTTTTCCCGAGACTGAATCTGAAAGGGGGGTACCGTCTGCAGCCTGTCACTAGCGGAAACACTGTTGACTGATGGGGCTTTTCTCAGAAGCCGGCTCAGTGCTGAGCAACAGCACTACAGGCATGCACAGGTCTTAGTGCCTCCTTTTCTTAACCAGTTTGCCCTCTTTGGAGGCCCATGATAAGGCGGACCACACAGTGATCCAATAACAGTCTCCAGTACCACTCTTTTAGGCAGAGCTCAGTTGCAGCAGCATTTTTCCTGCTCGTGCCCCAAACTTGCTATGCATTCTAAATGTAAATAAGAACACAAGTGAAAAAGTGGGAGACAATGTCAAGTCAAACCCCCCTTTATAAAACCATGCAGCTGTGAGACAACCACTCTTGACCATGACTTACTGCTATTCCCAAAGTATACACAATCCCTGACAGCTATGCTACACAGCTGTCCACAGCAAAGGCACTAACCATATACAAAACAAAAGACACCCATGTACATGCTGAACCAGCTTTAACGCACCTATTAAATGTCATCTGAACACATCCACTGATCTCCGCTGCTTTCTGAGCTCTAAGAAACACATCAAAAAGTGACTCTACTTCTCAGAAAAACAGCAATCCTTGTAGCTTCTACTTAGACACACTTAGCGAAGTATGTCAGTCCGTCTGCTTCCACTAAACTATAGGGCTTACACCAAACGTGGTTACCTGTAGGCAATGGAAAAAAAAAAATGGCATGAGCGCGTGTCAGAATACCAAGTTGGATTTACACTGAGTAGGTGGTTGTTTTCTATGCATTGTGTTTTCCCCCACCCACATACTTTTAACAAAAACACACGTGTGCTTAAAATATGGACATACACATACATTTATATAAATCATGTATAACTGATATACCTTTTCCAAAACATTTCAGAGCAGCTGATTTCTAGTTGGAATCCGATAAACCAAAATGCACAAAAAAAAAAAAAAAAAAATCTTTTGTTTTAATCTCCTCATTTTGCAACTATAACACTGGTTACAGGGGATGTGCCTTGAAGCGTTACACAAAACACATGTGCAACCTATAAAGGAGCAATGTTATCACTCCATCAATTTGGAGGCTCCACACTGTTCATATTTGGGAAGAGCAGGGCCAGGTGTGTGATGTGGCATGCGAACCCATGCAATAGATGTTACACATTAAAGTTAATATGTTACCTTTTGGTCATAACTATTTACCTGTGTTCCTACAAAATTGCAATAGAACAACGATTGAATTGAAAACTCCTGAACACTGGAAATAATTGCCATATAGTAAAAAACACATGTTCTAGCATTATTTCATTATTTTAAACATACAAATGAGAGGAACTGGATAACTTTTAAAATGGAAATCTCAGCAGCTGAAACACATAAAGAGATAATTGTTAACAGGTAAGAGTTTATATATTATTTACATGCATTAACAAAAGCCATCTACTACAAATCTAGAAAGTCTGTTTGTAGTTGAAAAGCCAGAACTGTTCAAAAACAGGATTTTCCTTGGAGTCAATTCATCTATGATAACAAAAAAAATATATATATATATATTTTTTTTTTTTTTTTAAATCCTGGATCACTAAATTAGCACCGCTGCATTAAAACATTTGTGCAGTCATGCAGAACAACTTAGCCTATTAAACAGCATAAAAATGTCACAAATACACACATTTTACATTGCATTAAATAAACCGCACGGTAAACTTTTTAGTAGTAATTCTATGGTTTTTTTGCCCAGTTTCAAAATATCAACACCACCTGCACATTTCTCCTGTGAGACATATTTCTACATGCTTCCTAACAGTTAAAGGATCAGGAAGAATCTGAGCTTGCGGGTTGCATTGCAGTAGGTGAGATAACCAAAATATTTAAGTTCCGAACTCTTTGTTGAGTTTCCGCGTAAATGCTTTGTGTAGCTGTTGGCGCTTCTCAAACGAGATTAATATAACCCACTGAAAAGTGCATCGTGTAGGTCCAGACATTCAGTTTATGCAGTCCGATGACTTCGTGCAGTATCATGCTAGAACGTATATTCTGACTACTTTTAAAAAGAAAAGATAAACATATTTGCACAGATAGAATAGTACTTCTCAGCAAAACAACAAAGAATTCATTGGGGTGTCAAAAACAGTACCAATAACTTCCCATTTCCTCTAATGAATAATCAAATGTTTCATTTTACTTTTCGACACCCAATTGGTGAAACTTAAAAATAAAGCTTTGACAACTAGACTGCAGCTAGAGACATTTCATTTTTAGCACAGTTAAGCAATTTCCATTTTTCAGCCATTATCATGACAACCACAGCCTGTAATAAAGTATTTTTTGGCATTTAAATTCCAGATTATATAAATCACTTAATATTGGAAATTGCCCAGAAGCAGTGACAACCTTTCTTATTCCATTCAGTTTCCACCTGTCTAGACACACATAAACATTTTTAAAACTGTTGGTGTAAAATCATGGACCTTGCAAAAAAAAAAAAAAACCCCAAAAAAACCCAGAGTAATCTAACATGGTGTGGAAAAAGCTGTTTACAAATTTGAGAACTCAACTGCTGAACATCTCAGTGTTTTCCACAATAAAAAGTGACTATATAATTCTATACAATTCTCCTTTAACACCTCAGGATCGTCCATCTGAACGAAATGGGTTTACTTTAGACTGAAGGACTGAAAGAAATGCGGGGGGGAGAGAGTCAGCACAAAGCTTCGTCTGGTAACCATTATCTCTGCTCTGTGACCACAGGCCCTTTTGACGTTAATAAATTCCCTTGCAACTTAATGTCATCTGTGCACCAACCACTATTAGAGAGAAGCAGAAACGCGTTTCCCAAGCTAATTGGACACAGGTAACCAAGCGTATGGCCGCGAGAGCAGCAGAGCACAATCTCACCATAATGAACACGGCCTCAGCTTTCCGCTCAGCCATTACGGCGAGAGACTACAGCCAGATTGTGTCGCAGTGCCTGATAATCCAGCCAGTTGCTATGGAGTCCACACAAAGCCATGGGCAGCCTTGACAGCACCCATTATATCGGGTTCCCGCCTTACATATAGACACAGGTTCGGAAACATGTCCACGATATTCTGGCATGTATAACCTTTTGCATACATAATTTAAATATATACAGAAAATAAATGTGCCTATATGCATATTTACACACATGTATTGTGCCCACAAATGCATTTGTACAGCAAAAGGAAACACCTGTGCTGACCACAGAGTCAAAGGCTGCAGGACTGAGCGTGTGATGAAGTTGCACACAGCTCAAAAGACAGCTGCTGCTGCGGCTTCAGCTGACTCAGGGACTACGTTACTGAAGGAGACAATCCGGTATCGATCTGTCCGCTCATTTAGGTACCGTAATCACAGTTTTGCCCTCACAGTTGGTCAGTGGGGAGGGCATGTCGGGCCAAGTCTGAGCGAGGGGCATTAGTTAAACAAGGCCTCACACACGGTAGCCTCATCAAATCCTGATCCAGTGGAAGCTAATCTCAGCCCGCCTCTAACCCTGGGCGCACTTGACCTGCCAAAGGATGACTCACTGACCTGAGGGGTATGGCAGGCACCTCATTAGAATTAATGAAACCCAATTCCTATCATTTCCAGCTAAATAATGCCTCTCGTCCCCTAGTTAAATGAAATGGCAATGAACAGTCTACAGTTGTGTGATCAGCAGTGGCTCCTGTCCAGCTCTGTGGTAATTCTACGAATGTCATTATTTAATGTCATAAAGCCTTTGTTTCTTGCACTCATTATTATTTTTGTCGAGGAGAAACGTCTCATAACTACAACTTCGTAGCGACTATACACTCTTCAGCGAAATGTGTTTTGTGCCACGAAAAGGAGAAATATGTTCATGGGTTTTGTCTGATCTTCATAAGTTCAGGAGGCATCTTTACATTTGGCCTTGGAAATTTATTTACTTTAGCGAGGGCTAAGGTAAACCCTGGATTTTCTCTTTTTAAATCAGTTAATCATTTCAAGCAAGCCATGAAAGCAGAGAATAAAATAAATATTTTCATTGCGTTCCACCAGAACCCATTTGCATGTTTGTATGTCTGCGGAGGCCTGTCAAATCACCCCATGAGCGGAGTGCACCAAGGAGGGGGGCAGAGGAGCAAATAAAGGCACCCTTGTTTTTTTTCATGTCCCAAGTGTGGCCATCCATCCACATGGAACTCCCACATGCTCCAGGCAAAAGCAGCAGGTGTGTAAGGAAGTTTGCAAATGGGGCAGAGCTGATAAAGGGCAGTGTGATGCCTAAGCTATATGGGTGCAGTTACTAAACTCCTCACAGCCTCCACGTCAGCCAGCAGGACCATAAGGGGGGGGGGGGGGATCCAGGTTAACCATGTCACTCTGGTTACTGTTAAAACACACAGCCTCCAGACAACACCCTCCCCCCCCAATCGACTTAAAACTATAGTACAGCTTTTTTCCTTCACTTATCTGACCCTGTGCTCTTTTCTACATGTTTTCACATCTTCACTTCTGCATACATTTCCTGCTGGAAAGAACATAATTGAATTTTCAATTATACTCTACAAGATGCTTAGCAACAGAGACCAAAACCAAGTCAAATAATTGTGAATTACAAACTTACCATTAAATCAGATGTGATTTTATAAATGAACAACTGATTTTTTTTTAAATTATAAAAGGTGGGAGGTACATCCTTACACAGCATGGTTTGCCTCTCTATAGCAGAATTAATTAGCAGAGCTTCCTTTATTGATTCTGGGCTAAAGTCTCAAAGAAAGAAAACCTGGCAGACCACCACAGTTGATCTCTCCCCCCCCCACTGCCACCCCCTCCACACGAACAATGCTTCTGCTGGGAGAAGCCCAATTCCTCCACTTTTTTTTTTCCTGCCGGAATTGCCACGGGTCCATTAACTCAAAATCCTCGTCCACATCTGTGCTGTTGGACTTCCAGCTCTGCCGTCTTCTAATCCTGGACACACAAGTGCTGCTCGGCCAGGAGGTTCAGCACCCGGGGCCCCTGTTCATGCAGCCAAGTGTACGCACATCCAGTGCCACCTTGGCAGACAACAGCAGTGCACTTCTCCTAAACTCATTTGTCTCTTCTGGCCCACTGAGCCACAGAGATGTGAATTATTTCTTGGGGTGGGGAGAGACAATGAAACATACTGTAGATGCATGTTAAATAAGGAAA
The DNA here is from genome assembly GCA_018136845.1 of Heterotis niloticus. NCBI lineage: Eukaryota > Metazoa > Chordata > Actinopteri > Osteoglossiformes > Osteoglossidae > Heterotis > Heterotis niloticus. The sequence goes on along the minus strand of CM030892.1, from coordinate 29,797,923 downwards.
GTCCAACTACAACCTATATTGCATTTAGAGGTAATCCCTAAATTTACTTGGGCTCTTTAAGAAAATATGCAATTCTTGATAGGAACAGACCGATATAGTAAACATGCAGCGAGACCGCTGGGACAACGTCCCAGTCTACAATTGACGTCAGCATCTAACCCTGCTGTCTTCCTATGGAAAACTCCCTTTATCAGTGAAGCATTACTCTGGTGGACAGGACAGAAATTGTTAGATGAAGGACCAAAATCGTAGACCCTTTGGTTTCCCTTGCTGTCACAGCTTCCGTGTATTTATTTACCTGGCAGACATTTTAATCCAGGGGGATTCAGAAGTAATGTAATGGGCGCTGCTAACAGATTGGAATACGACAGTATTAGTTGCCGTGAGAGACTCGGACTGGGGACCTGGTCGATGCGGAAGGTACGGATGTCTGAGACTGCACGCGGTTCAAAAACATGGCCTCCAAACAATCATTTTACAACAGTAGGTCGTTTTTCTTTTTCGTAAGTATGCAAATTAGACATATTACATAGCAACTGCTTACTTAAATTTAAAATTTCATTTAGGAATATTCAAGGGGTGAGCTGGAGCAAAAAGCACCAATGAACAACTAGAAACTTGAGTCACATTTCCACCCACTTGGCACACACGTAGTTTGCAGTAGCGCTGACCTTCAAAAGCCAAGCTTTATGAATAACAAGAAAGCACAACATCTGCTGCGATTAATAACCTGTTTATAAAAACATACATGTCCTTAACTAGGATTTAATAAAACGAAAATTAACACCACATTTAGAACCTTTACACTTTCCAGGTCAACATGACAGCATGAAAGAATGCAGAGGAATCAGTGCCTATTTGTTCAAGAATGACTTTTACAAGCTTTTCAAAACTTCTGGTTTTGGCGAGACCTGATGGTGTGACACTGGCCTTTCCGGTGTACCGTTTTTCTTTGGATTTCACAATACCTCTACCAGAGTTACCGCTCCAACAAAACCCACAATCATTAACACTGCTTTATTCCATCAGCAAACCTTTAGCAGTGGGCTCCACATGGTCTTCATCTCTTCAGCTATTTCCCAGATCCCCCCCCCAATTCTCAAGTTTCCACTGGTGAGAGTCATATTACACAGCTAAACAGCATAATAATTTCAACAGCACTTAGAAAATACTCTCTACCACATAATAAACCACTAAACTAGATGTGCTAATGTCACTTAAGAGTGAATGATTGTGTCTAAATACAAGCCAACATTGGCTACCTATTTAAATTTGCTTCAGTGCATTAGACTTTTCGTTGGTACTGTACTGCCATACAGCAACACAGTTTGCTGTATTTAAACCAATTATAAAACTGGGAAAACAGTAGGAAAAACGCGCAAATGTCCAAAAATAGCCAACTTTTAGTATTTGGTTGGCTTCCAAACTTCCTCAAACATATCGACTCCCTCGGCAAAGCAAACAGAAAATGTGCTATGACAAGAAATTAGTTTTCCCGAATCACGTGTCTGTTGGAACACAAGCAGATGATGCGTCCGAACAAAACGCCTCTGTCAGCCGATAGCTCAGTTTTAATGCATTTAACATGCATGTTTCAGACACAATAAAACATTGTGTAAAAAATGTCAAACTTCCTTTTATGTGCAGCAAATCACAAACACATGCCATGTGTGTCTCGTTTGCTTCTGCTCATTCTCCTTATTTCCATCAGACAAAGAGCTGGAAGTCATATCTCAAGGCTGCGAGCAGCGTGGGTAACGAAGCCCAGGTGGCCCCCGTGTCACGGCGACGTGGCCTCAATCACAGGGACAGCAGTGTCACGGACGGCCTGGGTTTCTATGGCAGCACCAGCAAATTCCCTCGTCCCTGTATGGATGCCTCTTCTCCCATAGAGTTACAAAACAAAACACTGCGCTTAGATCAGCTGGAAGCCAATCGCCTCACAGCTAAGCTGCTAAATAGCAGAGTCTATTGCTAATACATACATTCCTTCTTAGAAAACATCTTTTCATAACAATAACAAAGCTGCTTTGCCTTCAATTTCGAGGCTCCGTGCCAGAAATGCAGAAAGTGAACAATACAAGCAAACTTAGAGATGCTGAACCAGAAGATACTAGCCGTAGCAGACCAGACAAAATTTTTATAAATCATCTATATACTTAGGGGGGAGGAAAAAAAAAAAAAAAAAAAAAAAAATTCAAGGATGAAGGTCAGCAGAAGGTATGGTTGAGAAGCAGCAAAGGCTGAAGGGCTTAAATTATTTACATAGAATAAGCGTCAAAGCAGGGCAACATCTTCCAAAAAAAAAAAAAAAAAGTGACGTCAGGCTCATTCAGGCACAGTGCCAGCCTGCAGAGACTGGCAGTCGATAACTGATCAGCAACAGCAGCTTCTGAGCGTTCTTGATAATGTACACCAGCCAAGTTCATACGTCAGTCACCTGACAGTCAAAACAGCTTAAACAGACCGGCAAACGTAGTGGCTTGCAAAACTTGAGCAGCCTGCACCATTTCAGAAGAGATTTCAAAACTCACTATTGGCCAAGTGCAGATAAACAACCAGGATTACACACCCCCGTGGAGGCGTGATCTTATCGTCTATGGTTAACGCTACGGGTTCTGAGCAGCTAGACCACCCAGCGTTTATCTCTGCAAGTATTGCATTACAACTTGTGACATTTGTGTGAAAAAGTACGGATTTGGTTATTATTCATCTCCATGACACACAAATTTATGAGCAAAACCAGATTTCACCCTTGATGAGGAATAACTGCCAAGAGAACCCGGGATAATTCCGCACAAACATCGGCACATACGTTACGAACAGCCAATTATTCTTTCCATCAACAGCGTGGATTTAAATCTCTGAATTTTAATTAAAGAAAAGCAAGCCGTTTCAAAATATATACGTGTTTATATTAGTGTCTGTTTCGTGCCCATTGAAAAACACATACTGAAAACATTGGCCTTGTCAATTCCTGAAATCGCATTTAATCAGCATTCCAAAACCACAGTAAACTGTTTTGGGGTTTGTTTCCTCTCAAGCGCCAGAAAAACCTAGCAAACTGAACTGGTTTTCAAGCAGGAACAGTTGTTTCACTGTCTGCCTGTGAATAAATCTCAGTAAATAGCTCCAAGGCTCTGCTAAGGAATATTGTATGGATCAAAGAATTCATGTCTTCCTGTATAAAACGACTAGGCCACAAGCTTGCTTGTTTGTCTAAAACAATTAAGCCTGGTATAAGAGGGGGGTCCTGACAAATAGCTTGCAGCTGATATTGCTTTACCAAGTATTTGGGTGGGGAAAGGTGGGGGACGGGGGGGCCCTAAATTAATGACTGGTCAAGGTCCGAGGCTCGTCTAATCTCGGCCAACTGCTCCCTAATTGTGTAAGGTGCTGCCAATTTCAGCTGTCTAACAAATCAAGACCAGTGTGCGTTACTTCTAAGTTAAGGCCTGATTGAATCTGGTCATTATTTGGGCTGATCTCATTTTCACACATGGAACCAATAAGCCACCCAGATGTTCATTTGCAATTGGGCACTGAATACAACTACTCATCTACACGCAAGCCTGTTTTCTGGACTGCAGAACTATAGACTGACACTCCACCCACTTGACAGCAGAAAGTACGAAGTTAAATACAAGCCAGGGAGAAGTGGAGGGGCAAAAAAAAAAAAAAAAAAAAAACACTGCGAGTTATATTGCTGTCAGGTCGGTGACTTGTGCAGAGTGCAATAAAAGGAAAGGATTTCCACAGTGGCAGGGGCTGTACCTCTGCCACAAAACGAATGCTCTTTGTTCAGAAAATGAGCGTTTTCATTAAAGTAAAGCTTCATGCTTATGTTGCAAGGGGAAAATTTTTGCCCTTAAAATTCCAATTCAAATTACTTAGTCTGAGTTACTCAATTATTACTAGGTCTGCCAATCTGTTTATAAAAGAGGCAAGTGGAACTGGCAACAAAACACAAACTTCTTCATAAGTGGCTTTCAAAAGGAGGCTGCACAGCCACAGCTCAACCACAATCTACCCGCTGCATTCTATCAGCTAACATCTTTACAGAATGGTTCAACAAAGGTAAACATTTCATTAAGAAAATGAGAATAAGAAATAAAAACTGGCTTTTTTAAATCGTGTTTGATCGTAAAAAAATTGCTAAAAATTTCCAACTTACTTCAGTTGGAAGCAGTCGTTTCGGGACCATTTTAATCCATTACGGAACACGAAATGAGTGTGCGAATGATGTATCGCTCTTTGAAGAGCGAGGAATAAGGTTTGGGAGTGACTGGGCCTCGGGCTGGGTCTAGGGGACGTGGAGACTGCAGATCATCGGGTCATTCAGTCATGCAGACTCGGCAGGAAACAAAGCAAACAGTGTGCATAATTCAGTCCCGTAATGCCAAAACACTGACCAATATTTACATTTCCATAATCTCCTAACTTTCAACACAATTAACATTGACCCATGTCAACAAGAGGACATGAATGAAAAAGGCCAAAATAATTGCAGACTGAGAGCAGCAGTGTTGTGCCAATTCAATTGGAACCATTTCTTTCCATTCAAAACAGTGAAGTATAATTACAGTACATAAATAACCATACTTCAAAAGAACTACAAATTTGAATAAAGTCTGGGATACTGTAAGGTCATTGCTCTTATTTTATTATGACATCTCATGACTCAAAATGCGGCTCAGTTTAATTGTCCTTAGCCAACTGCCTAACGTTAAACTGCATTCAAAACACAAAGGTTTAGGTCTGCGAGCAAACAGGGCTTCGTATCGATGTCACCTTGTTGCCTGGAACCATTTTTATACAGTAATTTGGTGTTGGACTTGAAGCTAATTGAATTTAAATGAAAATCTTGCAACCCACTAGTAGACTCAATTAGAGATGGAAAGAGGAACAGACAAAGACGGTCACGCCAAGGCACGGTTTATTACCTCCAACCACTCATTGGGATTTTAAGCACATAACGGAGCATTACGAGTTTGGGCAGAACCAGCGTTGGTCACAGGAAACGGGCCCATGCTCAAGTCGCCACCTGACAAAGAGTCCTTGTGAAGGATCTTTTCCATCCCGCCACCCATGCAGGGCTCTAACGCTTTGCCCTCGGCAGGCTGTCCGCCACGGTGGCCGTCGTTTGCCAGCTGGTCATGGGTGTTGGCCGACAACTGCAGCAGTCACATTTCCCATCATTTCACAGACAAAAATAAACAAACACGTCCAGGACATATTTTTAAACTGCACACTGTACTGCACCTCCTCAGTTAAACCAGCCGGTGAGGTCACTGTTGTCGTCTCAAGGCGAAGCAGCAACAGACAGGGGCGGCTACTGAACGCTCCCTCCCCCCCCTTTTTTTTGTTGCTACCCATAAAATGTAGCACTTTGTTATGAAATTCAGCTGAAGGTTGCAGAGGAAAGTTTTCCATCCTGCCTCTGCTCTCCAACAGCGGTTCCATGAGTTCCACATGGACAAGTGCACAACTACTAAGAGATGAACTGAAATAAATCAAACCTGATCTGGACACAAGAAAGGCATTTTTTGGCTAAAAAGACAGGTACACTACAACTTCCTGTATTGAAACCCTTCCGAACAAGCTGCTCCGCACAAAACAGGCGCTCCGCTGGCAGTCAAGTGTGTCCGAGTCAGTGAGCGACCACCCTACTTCAGCCACAAACTGATCAGTTCGGCACTGGTTGCTTCGAGGCTAAAGGCCGCAATCTGCCCATCACAATTTCGTTATGCACACACTTTTCTCAGCAAATAACCTCATTACCAAACACCACGTCGACATACTAATGTACGGAGCAAAACAAAACCATAATCCACCGTAAATTCTCTTCCGCATATGCTGAACCACTCCACAAGACAGTGGGTTAACTACTGAGAAAAGGTACGCATAGTCCATTTCTACATGTCTGGAATTGACACGGTTCGATCTGCCCTCTTGGTGCTTTCATACTTGAGGAGAACTCATCGATGTAAATGGACCTGCCCAGGCCACACGGAGACGGGACACACCGACGGCTGATCAAAGAGTCCCCTGGGAGAAAGCAGTTTACAAGAGGGAGACTGCCACCGCAGCCGTTTTCACTATTACCGGAGAGGACCCACTCAAACGCTTCTGGCAAACCACCCTCCCCCACTTTAATTGTTTTAAATGCTGTTTAGCAGGCCTTTAGATGGTGACTCAATTCCTGAATGGAGGGAAAAGCACCACACAGGATTTTAAGCCACCGTGTGACATCAGCACAAAACATCGAAAAGGCAATGGGTCAAAAAGATTAACTTAAGGCCATGTCGTCTTCAAGTACATCTTATTAAACCTGACTTCGGCGCTGAAGAAAAAAAGTCTCTCCAGATTCGGCTGGACATTAAAAATAGCTGCCCTCGGTGATTAGGCCACATGGCTGTCCTGGGAAAAGATTCAGCCTAGAGGCTTACATTTGTTTTTGTCCACACCGTCTTCCTTCTGACACTCGACAATTCAACAGTTCCCTAAGCCTTTGCAACCCAGTACCCAAATGAACAAATCAAACCTCAGGCGTCCACTTTATTACAATGCCCACCGATCCTAAAACCAATTTGCATTTGCCCCCCCCCCCAAACTGTTTTTCTTAAAATTATACAAAAGCTTTATTGATTAAAAAATTGCATAAATAAAACAGTAATATCAGGTAAAAACTAAGTCTGCTGACTTTTGCTGGGTGGGCTGTTGGGGTAATAAGAGAACAACAAAATTAGAGCCACCACAGTATATGGTAAAAACAAACTTTTTTTCAGTCAGCTGTCATTTGCACACAAATGTGGCTGGAAGCTTAAACAGTCTCATCTAGGCTCATTGAGTTCAGTTGCGTAAGAGTGGCGCAGGGCACAGCCTTATGAACTCCAGGAGACCGAATCACCACACGGAGGCCTGCTGAGAGAGGCCCACGCAGGAAACGGAGCCCCGCTGGACGGCACAGTTAGGTACGCGGCCAGCCAGGTTCACGGTGACATCAGAAATATAGAGGCAATTATATCCTGTCATGGCAAACCTTTCGCATCTTCTAATCTATCTCAATGAACTTTAATTATCGAAGGTGTGAAAGAAGAAAACCAAAACCTTGCAGGAGCTGCATGCTGAAGAACAACAAAAACCTGATAGAGGCAGGCGACCATTCATTTGTAATCATCTATATGCATATACGGTTACACAAAGACATGCGTGCTCACCCAAACAGCTTAAACCAAAGGCGGCGTCCTTGTACACTGCTGAGATCTTTTCAAGACACTCAACTGATGAGCTTTGTGTTAATACTCCAGGCTAAAAGGAGGTGCAGTGGAAAACATTTTCTGAAGCAGCTCAAATTGCAGTTAGAAAACCAACAAACACAGGTCCTACAGCAAGCTGCTGAAAACTTTTAATTGCAGCAATTGGTCCTGTCACAAGGATGAGCCCAGATTCAAAATTCACAAACTCAAAATTTCATCTTTTAAATAAATAAATTCATATTTCTGAATAACCGGAGTCCTTTTCAGTTAAGCAAGGACATTTTAGTAATCCACCGATGATACAAGGATCCTGCTGGAATAAGACTAAATAGTCCTGGGTCCTCACAGCTGTAGGGCTGCTGCGTGTTCAGTCTAGCTCAGCTCCTAATGATTCCGCTGAGTGGAACTTTAAACTCAATATGTCATACAGTTCAAATCAGATTAAACTCACTATTCTTCACATAAATCCTTTTTAAATTACTAACCATTGTCTAGCCTAACAGTGAAAATAAGGTACTTCTAAACATTTTTCTTTAACATTAACAACATTAATCACTGAATTCATTTTAAAAAAATTCAAGCAAGTGCAACAGAATACATTTTTACCTCAGTAAAGCAAGGTATCCTCATTCAGTTCAGATTATCTGATTAAAGCGATTAAATATCAAGTTCAGAGATCATCACTTTTAACTGTTTGACACATTCAGTCAAAACCCCAATAAAACATAAACAACAAAAATCTATGAGCACATGAAAAATAATTTCCAACCATGTAACAGGGAAACGCCAAGAAATGACATCACTTGGAGTAAGCAAGACCTCCTCAAAGGGGGCCCATAAATTTCCGTGCACCTCACAACTATCCGATTTCCTATTTCCACCGATGCACCATTGTCATCTGGAGTGTGGAAGCCAGGGAACACAGTTTACCCAGATTTCCATAGCGGGGAGACAACTCGGACGACTCAGATTAATTAACCTTCAGTGATCATAGCGACACCTATGGGGTATAAATCCCAAAACTAAACTCCAGCCTACGTGTGTGCGCGTGTGTGTGTGCTGGCTACTCCTGAGAGATGGCTCAAAATAACACCTGGGCCAAGCAAACAATCCATGCAACCTGATGCATATTTATGCTTTTTTCCTCCACAAATTCTTCATATTATGAATCAATTTGACAGATTTATGACTACTAAAGCTCAAGAACGGTATTGTGCTTTTTCAAGTGAAAATGCATTTACTTTCACTTAATGCACTGAGAAATATTAACCTTTATGTTCCCTTTAGCTGTAGCATGTTAAGAAGGCAGTAGCAAATCGCATTGGGGACAATGCTCATAACCCAGGCAGTAATTGTGACTAGAAATTCCCTAAGGGTAGCGCACAAAGAAAAATAAGTAGCTACAGCGCAATACTGCTTTGAAAAGCATGGCAACTTTAAAATTCACATTGCAACCACCAAATATTACTAGAAGCTGCATGCAAAAATGTAGCGTACAACAAATTGCTTTAATTTAATTTCAGGCCAGCCTAGAGAAGGCATTTTGTTCACTGCAGTATACTAAAGCAAAATTAATTTACGTTAAAACAAGGAAATGGCGCTTGATATTTCTCACACAGGAAAATGGAGCAGAGAAGAGAAAACAGTAAATTAGTCAGACAATCTAATCTTATTCACACAAGGCGTAAAGACGAAACTATCTTTTGAGTAACAAAAAGGTACGAAAGATTTAAATATGGTAAAGATGTTTTCTTCGCCATTGGAAATCCCACTAAAATGAATGCTTTAAGGTCACACCAGGTGAAGACGGATAGCTGGGCTCCACCCAATGCTCTCATCCTAACAAGGTGGGGTGATACCACTTCAACTCAGGTACCAGGTCACCTGCATCTCATGTCAAAGTTACAGAACCAACCCACTGCAGTGCACATCTTTGTTGACCCCTTTTTCACACTCAAATTCTCACCTACTAGCAGCAACATCTTTTGTTCAAAATGGAACAAAATAAAAGTGCTGCTATTCTGTAAAGATCACTTGGGTAAAAGTTTTCCTTGAGACCCAGGTTACAGTTTGGCAGCATGGAATGAGATCAGAGATCACAGCAATTTGCTGATCTCTGTGTGCCGTTGTCAAGGTGCTCCACTTTCAAACAGCCCTCTATTGATTTCTAAGCTCAACAATAGGCAGCACAGGCAACACAAAAAAAAATACAGGATATTCTGATACACCATTATAATCCAGTTTGGAGACTATGCATGTCAAAGTCTTTAATACTAAAGAACTACTTTTACTTATATTATAGAGACAGAAAAAACAAAAGTGACACATTATCTGAAAATTTAAACACTTGTAACATTTTAATGTTTAGCTTTACGTTACTTAGCATGTTGTCAGCTGGAAGTAAGCAGAACATAAGCATTCAGGGCAAAAAAAGTGGACACTGAAGAAGACCTTGAAGTGAAAGTATAATGTCTGCATTTTATCCATCTGCATATACATTTGGAAAACATTTATTTATTTAACTCTTCTACACTACATTTCAGAAATCCTTTACTCTGGCCATATTACAGAGTACTTAACCCGAAAAGCATCTCCTTGGTCATCTGGTCATAAACTTCACCGCAGCTGCACATAAACTCTTCAGGGTAAGCACTGCTTCCCAACTACCAATTTGTCAATCAAATTACAAAAACAAACCCACACAGTTGTACCTAATAAGCATAAAATGTCTGAGAATTGTTTTTGGCCTCCCCTTACTGTCAGCAACAGAAAGATCCTTCCCAGGCACAGACTGGGGTACCACACCCTAGCAAGTGGAAAAAGGCTGACAGTAAAAAACCTGGCTGCCCGCAGAGGATTGCTTATGTGGTCACTGTGACGGGAGAGGTCCGCTCAGATAGGCCCTTTCTTAGCCACTGTAATAAATATGCAGGAACATCTATTTTAAAAATGCACAACCTTTTTTCCATCTGGCTAACAATGTGTCCCTTAAACAAGCAGCCGTCTAAAAAAAGGACATAAAAATTATCATCAAAAGCACAGTTATATGCAAATGTTAGGCTTTGTGGAAATCGATATGTGTGATACATGTGTTTATTTAAATAGTTTTTCCACCTCAAAATACTGTCATCTCCAAATTCATAATTACCTTATTTGTTTACCAATTGTTACTGTTACTACTGTCAAATTGCCAGTAGAACTAAAACTGGGTTAAATTGGCATTTGGAAAAGATCCCAGCAGCAGAGCATATGAAGACAAATGAGTGGGGTCATGACGGTCGCAAACATGTGGACCGCTTTTCATCGCTGTGTCTGCATGACCGTTGCGTTCCATGTAACTGTGAGCAGGCCTCCTTGGTGCGCGAGTGAACAGCTGGGCTCCGGTGGGACCTACCATCTCTCCTGGGGCGCCATGTTTTCATACCTGCCCCTTTGCTGTCTCACACTTCCATAGCTGTGCGACACCCGCAGACCCCGCTCCTTTATAAAGCAGTCATCAATAGAGAAATGCCAGCCTTATGCCCATCTCACCATGCCTTGTATCTCCAGAGCATCATTTCTTGTGAAACTCCAAACATCTAATTCAGCTGTATGATAGAAAATTTGTCAAAAGGTAATTTTGGCCAAATTTACCTAGACCAACCAAAATTCTGATTTAAGGGGGTCACGTGTTCCTGGAGTGTGGCTGTACAGCTGGCTTCCTAATATCAATGTTTAAATTCAGCCTTGAGAAAATGAGGTGTAGCTACAGACCTCTGCCGCACGCAGCTGTGTGCACTGAATGGCGAATGACGGGTTCTTGTTTATTTGCTCAAAATACCGTTTCCTCGCACAAAATAAGCACAATATAAGCCGTTCTTTTCATCACTTGACAGCAGGCGACGCACGCGTTGCTCGCTCTCATTACAGGTTTTTTGTTAGGCCATTAAATTAAATATCAGTGTTGAACTCCATTTGGCAACGTTAAAAAACAAGGTGCTACCGGCGCTTCGAAATCCTGCTTGCTCCGCTGCCGCTTTCAGACTAACAAGCGAGCAGCTTCTTCATTACCTCCTGCAGGAGAAGAGCCCAGCGGCCTCGCCTTCACTTGGCAGCGGGCGTGACAATTCAGGCAAACTCCGGGAGGCACTGAAACACATGCACGAGTGCCTTGAACTGAAGAATTCTGAAGGCGAGCAATGCACGTCTGTGTGTTTTTCAGATATGAAAATACAGTCTTGTAGAAAAGGGGAAATTAGAACTCATGAAAGTGTTAAATAAATATTCACTTATTTTCCTGCCCAAAAGACTATATGAATTGTGACATGCTCAAAGCACAGAACACAGTGCCTGGGGTCTTGGGGCGGTGCAGCCATTTTAAATAGGCAAACCAGTGACCCAGCAGAATGAAGACAACACAGCAGCTGTAACAAAAAAAAAGCAGCAAAAAAAAAAAAAAAAAGCAATTACACAGCAAACATGGGGTGTTTTTTTTTTTAAAAAAAAACACTAGCAACACAAGAACTTTAGTAGGAAACAAACAAGTGTTTCAGTGAATTTGTTAACATTAAAAGGGAAAGGAAAAAAAAAAAAAAAAAAAAAAACAGTCTGAACTCTAGGTGGGAGCAATGCTGCCCAAAGCAGGACAATGTGCCATCCTCAAGGTGACAGTGTTTAATGGGTCACCAGACCACCCGGGAGGGAGGGAGGGATTCTCTGGGGTATGTAAATGAACAGCCGCAACAAGGGAAGAGGGGGTGGAATAGGGGATTAGGGAAAACCCTCTGATATGCCAAGGTGATCAAAAAAAATGAGTACGGGGGAACTGCCATCAAACTTCAGAGAATCCAACAGCGTTTTGTTTAATGGTACGATATGCCGTGAGGGGGCGCAACTGGCCATCGGGGACATGAACTACAGCCAGAGGAGTAGAAGATAGAAAGATGGCACAGAAAACACAGGGCGTGAAAACTTGACTCATGTAGGTGCAACCCCCAGCTGTTTCCATATGTGACGGGAAACAAAATCAATTACAGTTCACCTCCCTGTACACCTAGGTGTAATATTATCATATATAAGAGCAGCTGACCTTGAGACTGAAAGCTCAACCTACACTCGGCGGAAAGCCATCTTCCAGGTGGGTAGGTGGACCGAAAGCTCTGAATGATTACAATACCTTTACACTGACTGAGCCACACTTTCATAGTAAGTATCTCCCCTCTGAATTATCCTTGTTTTTCAGAGGAATTATTTATCACAAATGACAGATCTGATATTTTCCTTTATGCTCTCAGGAAATTGTCTGGAGAATCCAGCAAAAATGTGTGCCGAATGGCCTGAAGCTGGATTCCTTTAGAGGTTCAGAAACATTTGCATCGCTTCTTTGCCTCATTCCTCAAAGTTCAGTGCCACGCGTTGCCTCCCCTAATTTGCAACTTCTGCTAAAGTTTCAAAAACAAACGCAAGTATGATTAAAAACGCCCACCTGAACACATTTCGGGTGTGTTTTCAAGATGTTTACTGCATGAAATATGTGAGTAAACGCACAAAGGAGGAAACAGTACCAGGCACTCCAAAAATCCCCCCCAAACACACACAAAAACTATTGAAGCAGGGTGTTCTAACAAACTAAATGAAGTCTCTGAGGGCGGAGTTCATTCCTGACAACAAACACACTGAAACACTCACTTGAATAAGGCCTGAAACCAAATCATTTAGAGAGCTGCTATGTGTCTGGTGATCAGCAGAACAGATATGGGGGTCCCGAATGTGGCAAAGCTGTGACAAAGACATGTCTTTAATATCAAAGATAAACACCCACTGCTACAACCTGTTTGAACAGGTTCGGGAAAAGAACATAACCTCAGTTTGCTTTAAATTTCAAGCCCCAGGGGTGTTGCTGGGTAACCAGCCAATAAAATTCTGCAGATGCACAGGTATCATTTGGTAATTAATTACTTATATTCTGGACTCCAGGCAACAAAGGGATCCATGCACCAAATGACACTATGCCAGGTCCAACTAGAGGGGCCCGGGACATCAGAAGGACGGACAGAACCGCACACAGGTAAATTTTAGGGGAACTTATTCCACTGCTAATAAGATAGTCACGCCTTCTTCCATCAACGTTTTTACGGTATCGAGTTTTTACAGTAGGCCCGCCTGACTAAATGTGATCGGGACAGTGTTCTGCCCAGGCAGACTTCTGACATCTATGCATTGTCATTGCAGCAACCCAGACCTCCCTCTCCATGTGTTTTGCTTCTGGAATACTTATCTTAAAAGTAGAATCAGAGAAAGACAAAAATAAATAAATAAAAATCACTGAAGTGCATTGAAAATAAAAAGTTGATAAATTATTCTTTTAAAGAACTCTCCTCAGGGGGTGTGTGAAACTTTTTTGTGCCCAGAAGTAGAATTTGTTGCATTATGTGAGAAACTCTCTGCGCGCTTGAAGAGACAGGCCCCAGAGAATCTACTGACTCACGGCAAATTCAAACCACAATCTTTAAAACGTTAGACAGGAACAGCAACATAAAAAAAATGCACCACAGAAAGCCGTGCTGACGTTTAGTAGCCTGATATTGAGAAACAACTCTGCAATAAGAACCCAAAATGTGCAGACTGGACTTTCATGTCTAACAGTAGATCCCTCCCCTGCCTTGCCCACCTTTTTTTTTTTTTTCCCCCCCTCACTGTGAGTCACGAGCTCAGTCTTAGTAACTTCAAAAATATTGTGACGGAGGACGTAGAAACCACTAGAATCCGCCTGCGTATTAATAAGCGACACTGCCCCAGAGTCTGATTCAACATTTCCTGAAGGTTATAATATAATCTCCACCTCCACTTGAACGTCACACAGTGTCTGACACGCCTTAGATAATGACTTAACCACACACTCGACCACGCCTGTCCCTGAAGCCTGTCAGCATCTCCCCAAGATGCCTGGGAACCAGAATAAAAACTGACTAAAATGACTTTAGAACACAAATGCACAGAAAATGCACAGCAACAATTTGTCTGATAGTCAAACACTGGCTCCTCAGAGGACAAAAGGGAAACAACTGCAGATGCTTTAGTGAACAAATCCACACAATGACAACCTAAATTGGCCATAAACAGGGAAAGTAGAGTTGGACAAAAATACAGGCCAACAGCTGGTTGGGGAGAACTTTTTATCTAAAAAGTGGCATTTTCATTCCATTAGGCTGATTCTATTTCACTGTCAGATTATGAATAAACCACTTTTTAAGGGTTAACCTTTAAAAAAAAAAAAAAAAAAAAAAAAAAAAACCTACAGAACCATCTCCTCAATCTCTGTCAAATGCTCCCTAAGAAATGTGGGATTATAATTCAAGGACTGAACATGTACCTCCCCAATCATAAATACAACAGAAACACAAGTAAAACTCTCACCTATAATACACCCAGATACCACGGCACACTCCAGCATAGTAACTGCATGCAGGCATGTGATGTTCGCAACGTGAACACGTCTTTTAAGCTGACATAAAATACTCATACCCACATCTGTTGACTCCTGTCCACCACCTGTCTCTCAGACAACCAATATTGCCTTGGGGAACCAGCCTATCTGTGCGTGATGAAACAAGGTTCAAGCAACCTCAATGCTCCTCCTGAGCGTTCTTTTGCTGAAGGTGACAGGTGCGGGTAACAGAATGTCCTCGGAACATCAAGTCAAATCGAGGTCAAACAGGTTAAGTGGGTGGACGGGTTTGACAGGCAAGGTTGGTTTAATCCCCCCCCCCAGTGACACCATCCAGTCCAATACACTGCCATGACTTGCAATGCAATTTTAATCAGCGATGTGCTAAGAACTGTAAATATAAACCGCACGTAAATGACAGTTTTGTTTACCGTTGCTCTATAAGTATCGATATCTATTTTACGAGGGTTGTAATTGGCAACTTATCAGCCAGTGTCTGTAATGCCCCACTTCCCGTGGGAATTTAAGGGTACGTCAATGGACACCTGCAGTAACTAAATTAAGCCCGAGCTATCGGACATCCAGGTGTCAACACCACACAAGTGTCTCATCCTGAAGTAAGAACCGCTTTCAAAACACACTAATTCCTGTAATGCCAGGATTCATCTTTGAGCATATTAGCAGTGAAATATAATAATCAAAACCGCTGGTACCAAGCTCACTAGGAATAATACCGCAGCCTCTTAGATGATTCCGGGTAACAGAGCTCTCAACAACGCATGTCCACAAATGCTAGACTGTTTAAGAAGGTTGTCTCACACAAAATTCAGAACGCATGGGGTATAGAGTATGAAACAACTATATTTTGCCGGATATGCCAAATACAGAAGGTAAAAACATACGTACACCTGCAAATAATACGAACGAGGGTGGAAAAGTTACTGAAAATGAGTTCAGATATGGCAAGCATTTCTCACATTACTCCTACTCACTGCCAAAATTACTCTTCAAAACACTATAACAAAGTACATAGCACCTAAATAGTAAATAGCATGCTCTTCTTCAATGGACAGGTGGGATGTTAAGAAACTCTGGGAACAGACTGGTGTTGACAGTTCCTTACCCGTAAGAGGGACTGGGACTCTTCCTTGTTGGACTTGCTGTCCGTTGTGGTGGAATACTGCTGTGCCAGTTGACCGGGCTTATCCGCTGCACTGGGATGGGCCCCCTGCAGGAAGCTCTTACTGTCCGCGCTCAGGCCAAACACCAGGCTGGGGGAATCCCTGAGCATGGTGTTCTTCTGCTGCTGCGGCTCCTGAGAGGCGGCCACGGCATTGAGCAGGCCCAGCGCACCTTGACTGTACTGCGATGGACTGCCCCTCAGGATATCCACCGCACGGTCCTTGGCGACCCACACTAGACCCCCCGCCGCCTCCCCCCAGCACTTCTCCCTTAGTGCCTCCTTCTCGTCAAGCACTTCCCGTTTAACACCCTCTGCCGCGACACCCGGCTCGGCTGGCCTGGCCTCAGGGGGCACCAGGCTGTACAGCTTCAGGTCACCTTTACTTTCCTCCTTGACACTGACGTTTGAGGGGGCAGCACATCCATTGGCAGGGGAGGGGGAGGAACGTGGAGGGTCCTGGCAGTGCGTGGAGTTGAAGTGCTCCAGGAGGGCTGCCGTGTCAGTGGCAGTGAAGCTACAGTGGCGACACAAACAGCAGCCATGGACCCTCCTGGAAAAAAAGGGGAAAAAAAAAAAAAAAAGAGACATCAGCTATTTCTGAGATTTGTATTCTTGTCTTTAGCAACATGTGTTTCATACATACATACATACATACATACCTGTTACACTGAGAAGGACATTGTGCAGGATTTTTTTTTTTATTTAAACAAACAGGTACAGTGAGCTAAGCAACTCTGCTAATTGGTTTTCCTTATGAAACTGCTTAATGCCTTACAGTATGGCTCAATTGCCAGGACTATAAAAAGAGAAAAAACAACTCATGGCTTAAAAGAGGATGTTCATGACACAGCCCCAAGAGAATGAAGGACAGCACTGCAGCGTCTTTTTAAAGGTACTGCCATGGCAAAATTGAGGAGGTTTCTGAGCAAAAAGCCCTCTCTAGCCAATTGTCCGACTTGAGGACACGGACACCTGGTTGAGGACAGATGCAGTAACTGCAGGTTGCATGAAGGACTTCTACAAAAGCTTCTCTTTTACTGGTATCAGGAGCAGTGCTAAGACATGTGACATGATGCATGTGCAACCACAATAAGAACCTTTTGCATTCATCACAAGGACTTGTGTCACATCCTCTTCCATGTTGCCAAACGCTGAGAACAATTTCCACAATTTTACAACAGCCCTATGACCATATGTGCAAGGTTTAGCGTGACACACGAACGCCGCTTATTTATAACTTAGCACTTCTGTTATCAAAAAGAAAACTGCAGTTTGACATTTTTAAAAAGTCAATATTAAAAAAGGTTTTAGTTACACCTACATTATAAAAAGATTTTACATGGAGCATAAACAAATGCACCTTGTAGCTTTTCAGTAAGTGGCATTCCTTACTGTTAATCTTGAGACATGGCTTACATAGCTAAAAAACACTGAAATATACATATTACTGAGCATAACATGCCAATTCTAGTCACAAGATAATGTTGAAAATGCGGTATTAATACACATTTCTGTGCACATGGAAATCTACTTCTGGGTCAAAGTTATAATTCTCTGTTCATTTGTGCTGCAGGAAACTGTAATGTTAGAGATTTGCTTTAGATCAATACACTAAACAGTAAGAATTGCAGAGGGTGGTGTCGGACACTGCCACCGAAATGCCACTGAATAGGGTATCATTTCCATGGCAAAGGGGCTGCTGTTCCAATTCACCTCTGAAAATGATTAGTTTATAAAACATTCTGCTGTTAAAATCCCAGGGGTCCCCACAGCTTGGCTGACAGTCCATCTGAGCAGTTGTAGAGCTTTTAATGGCATAGATCTGGTAAATCTTTATAAAAAGATACAAGCATATATTGTCATTCGGACAACTTTCAAGATCCATATCCCATGCGTAATTTTACAAATCATTTAAATACATCTTCAGCTGTGCAGCTATGTTTGAAGAAACACAAAAAGTAAGAGTACAATGTTAACAAGTCACTGGAACACAAAAATAGTCAGATATTAACTTATCAATTAACTTTGCTTCACGCACTACAGAGTAGCACTGACCAGATACCCAACTTAAGCATTTCTTCAGAGACCGTTTTATCCCCCATGAACATTTTGATATACGTTTCACAGAGGACTCCAGTTTGAGCAGCAGATGTTGCCGTCGCAGAGCAGACAAGCCTGTTGCCTTCTTCAGCTGTCTTACAAAGTGTTGACATACAAGATATGTTATCTAATTGTCCCCTTTCCATAGGCCAGCTTGTGGAGCCTGCAGTGCAAGGCAGTACTAAAAGAGGCAGTGCTGCAGCTGGGCTACAATTACTCTCCCATTCCTTCTGTATTGCAGAAGCGAAAACGGCTTCTTTCGAGTCAACGGCAATCTCTCAATTTTCCGTAAGAACCATGGCTGAGGAATGCAAGCCAAGGAAACGACATCAAAGCTACCTGCCTGGGGAAGCTAGGTGTGCAGCACGGCTGCAGGCAGTCTACACAGTCCTCTAATTAGGCTTCTCGGCAATGCACAAGTCAAAGCAGCTACGCACACATTCTGCTCACAAAGCAACCTCCAACTCGCATCCCTCCTAGCGCTTCCGCAAAGTGCTGTGTCCAGCTGACAGATCCCCCTTCCACAACGAGCCGACCTAGAAGCAAGCCTGAGCTCACACACACACAGACACACACCAACCATCAGGCCCCCAGCCCTGGAAAAATCACCATCGGTTTCATCAGTCGCTGCGCAGATGGCTAGTAAGTTACATTTGGACCAACCCTTTGTGTGTTTGACATTCCACTTACAGACATAATACATTAAAACTTTGTTTTGGCCTGAAAACAGACATCATTACATACAAATTCAATTACAGCTTTATGAGAAAGAGTCAAAATTGAGCAACTTGAGACAGAGCAGTTATTTTTAGTGGTATATTACACATAGTTACCATGAGCAGTGGGACCTGGGCTTCCTGGAAGTTCCAGTTCCTGCATCCATGCTCTCGATCACTTATCGTCAGCGCTACACAGGGGATGACAAACAGGACCTTCCTTTTCTATTCAGTATCAACCCGCAGAATAAAAGGGCATCAAGTTCCCAACATCAGCTGCTGACCTTAAGCACAAATATTTGTACTCAATGCAAATTTGAGGAACCGTTATTTTTGTAAAATCTCACCCATATGCTACTACTTAAGTGTTACGACATCAGCATGTGAACACACAATCCCGGTGTTCAATGCAGATCGATTATGCATTTACACAAGCAAATACACAGCATAATTTTTGTGCACATACATTTCAGAATTGAATTTCAATATCTTAGAAGACTGATCAATGGAAAAGTAGTTACGGAAGAAAAAAAAAATCATAAATGGCCTTATTTCTGCAATCATCAGAACGGTGCATCTAAAAAATTTAAGATGCAGCAGATGTTGGGCACTTCTTTTTTTTTTTTTTTTTTTTTTATTTGTTCCATGCATCTGTTTCCTTCAAGAGACAACTTAAAAGCAATTTTCTAACAGCACAATGAAATTTTGATGTGCTCAATTTAAGCGTTTATTTAGAAAATAAAAGCATGCTACAGCTGTTTGCAGGATCTGCCATTCATGCAGCCTTCACCACTGAGGCTCAGAGACAGACGTGGGAGGGCAATGAGTCGCGCTTGTGCCGCTGGAGGGTTTGCTCTTCGTATTAACATTCTTTTGAACGAAGCACCGAGTTCAGAAATCTGAGATGTTCAAAAGAATAAGGTAACTAGAAAATGAATGTGCACAGTGCAGAGAAGAAAAACTTTCTGATCAAAACTAAAATCCCAGGTAAACTAAAGAAATTGCGTATTACAGCGGTCTTTAACTGAACATCATCATTAAAAAATACATACATTACCAAGCAGAAGCATGAGGACTACAGCTGAAATGATTCCTTGAGTAATTCAATTAATTAAAATCCCCGATTAAAAATTTCTGTCTCAAGGATTCGTTCCATCTTTCTTTACACACACACACACACACACACACACACACACACACACACACACACACACACACACACGATGCTTTGCTGTGCTCTATGATGACTATTGTGACTGCAATCTGTACCATATTCGGTCAAGTGGACCAAGGTCGTAATGAACATTAGTGGTAGTGTATCATCTACAGTTCTGTTTTCACTGGTCCCCTCCCACCCCACCCAGTTTATTCTGCAATCGTGAGTTTTACCACCAGCCCCGAGGAGGCTGCCCTGTGCTTCGGCGCTCCAAACTAGCAGCGGATGAGAGGTCAGAATTTTCCGTGCTTCTGCACAGCATGTGGTGGAACAATGGACACGTTGCACAGGGGAAGTCACCTACAGCCTGGTGCTGACCGTGTCCTGATCACCACTGGTGTGACCATGCAAATGGCAATTCCTTTTGCGCCAAGTGATGACGTTGTTGACTTTTGATATGACTGCGTACATTGAGATATGAATACAGACAAGGTAAATGTAGAGAAATTTTCTGAAAATGACATAGAATGTCCAAAGTTTGGGACCATTAACCACCACATTTAAACACAAAACAATGCAGTATGGTGTGTCCACTGTAAAAGGGAACTTGGAATGCTTCAGCACCTGAGCGGAGAGAATCTGACGGCCACATGCGATACAGCAGACGCTATTTCTAACCTTGCTGTGCACTGATTTGTGCCTTCTACAAATGCCAATAAGCTTTGGAATAAAACATTTTATTGTTCACTCAAACCACATGCTCGGGAAACAACTTTCATTATTCCTGAGCTATACTTAAACTACAACTTGTCATTCTGACATATAAGTTGCACTACCTTAAACTAAGTAGAACTTGCAGTAAGAAAATAAGCAGTAATGTTCATCGATTTATTTTGATTTATTCTAGTTTATCTATGTCTTAGTTTTAGGTTTATTTTGGGAAGTAATATGATCTATATTTTTGGATTTCAAATATTTTATCTTTGAAACTCAAAGTTTAATATTGTACCTAATGGGTTAGTTTACACTTTAGACTGCATTAGCCACCTAAACAATTTGTTCATTCTTTACAAATCAACATTTTTGTTCATTTTAAGACTTGTCAATTTTTCCCTCTCCTGTATATTTTCTATTACCATTAAATAAAATGTAAAAATATTTATCTTAAACACTTATTTGATTGATCAGTACAGTATTGGATTATTATACATTATAGCTACTGTTGTAGCCCTAATGTGGACACCTGGGAGAAACTGGACAGAGGAGTGAGAGTAAAGCACAGAACAAATGTTCTTTATCTCTTGGAACTGCTGCAGAAGAACTGCAGCTCAATCTTAAAATTCCTCACAAAAAAGTTTGTCAAGAGTATTCACACATGACTCAAACTGTAAATAAAGAACAGATTAAAAATATACTGTATCTACATCAGGTAGGCACTGTACCTACAGTAGTTTCTGGTGTATGGTTATTAAAACTTCCAAAACTTACATGCAGCTACTTG
Source organism: Heterotis niloticus (assembly GCA_018136845.1). Taxonomy (NCBI): domain Eukaryota; kingdom Metazoa; phylum Chordata; class Actinopteri; order Osteoglossiformes; family Osteoglossidae; genus Heterotis; species Heterotis niloticus. Next base: position 29,776,582 of record CM030892.1, on the reverse strand, counting down.
TGGTGTTTGTTATTCCCTGTCAATAACACATAGTGAGCACCTTTAAACAAACACTGTGCTCATACACCATTCACATGCAACCAGAAGCACAGGTAGGAGCTGCAGAGCAGCCAATTGAACAATCCCTAAATATTCTAAGGTGAAACTGACACTTTATGGCTAGCTTACATCCGCTTCGATCTGCATCTTTTTCTGCAAACGCAGAAAGTGGAGGAGCACGTGTCGCCGCCGGAGGACATGGTGGAGGGAAGCCGGTGAGTGGGGGAAGGGTCCGGCTAAACAGCACCGCAGACATGGAGGAGTACCAGCCGTGAGCAATATCCAACAGGCCTGCTGTTGACCACGCTCATCGATCCGCTGGCTGTCTGGTCACCAGAGGTTCCCTCTAGGAAATTAGGAGGCTGTGTGTCTGTTAATGGGGATGCTGTGAGCGCTCAAGCACACAGTCTGAATGTGCTCAATTTTTCCTCCACCTCCACCATATAGCAAAGCCATTATGTTGCATTTAGAACTTTCACAGAGTGCTGATAATCTTCCGTATCATCGTACTTGCACCTTCATCTTGATATTTGGAAACAGGCTCAGACTTCTGACCCATACGTGTGTCAATGACAGCATTGAGTAGCACTAATTTGTAGTTTATGAAGTGGAATGAATTCCCTTTACCATGCATCACTAAACGCACTCAATAGCACTATTTACCAACAAGCGTTCAACCTATGGCCCTGCGAATTGCTCCAGTGTGACAAACATGTCCCTGTAAGGTCAGAGGAGAAAGGGAAACTGCACTACATAAAAACAGTAGCGGAACAGTCCCGTGCAAAGTCAGAGAGCTGATAGCGTTTGCCCAGTCCCTGAGGTGCGGGTAAGCGAGGACACCGAAAGCCAGGAAAAGCCAGACAAGGAGTTCGGTGACATACAAGCGGCACAGTCAAAACCCCGCCAACCAAAATGCGTGACAAAGAAGCATCCAAACTGAAGACCTGACAACAAAACACTGCAAGACCATGAAGGACGCTGAGGTACGATATCACTAACAGGCCACCACCACCGTATCACTCCAGGCTGGGACAGTTGTGGGCAGATGCAACATTGACACCCTGTGTCTAATTTATTGGGACCAATCAACAACCTGAGAAAGAAGCAGGGAGAGGGACTGGCTGGGGGGCCAGTCAAGCACAGCAGCAAAGCAGGGGGCGGCAGCAGCGTCGCTGTCGGGGCCCGTTCAGATCCAGGGCGCCCGCCGACAATCCCATAAATCCATCTCCATGCAATCCCATTACTCCACTGTGATGCGGACCAGTTTGTGCACCGGACTCCCAGGAGCCGGGCCCCTCTCAGCCGCTGGTGAAGCCGCTCCCTCAGGGGCCTGTGACAGCTCTCGGTTTCTGGTCTTGGTTCCCTCTGCGAGCTGGGGTATGGGGCTGGAGTAGAAGAAGTGCCTTATTCAGCAACCGGTGTGAATAACAGCGTTGGGAAACCACCCGTGCAGATTCCACCGCCTGTGCAAATAAAAGCTCCTGGGAAGGGCTGATGAAGGACACTGACTGTAATGTTTGTGTGTTTGTTTATGCATGTGCACGCGTGAAGATGCGTCATGCAGATCCATCCCTGCTTCTTTTTTTTCCCCCCCATGTGCTGCTGTGCAATACAGCACATAATGCTCAATACTACACAAACAAAGGAGCAACACCTTTCTGAGTGACAACTGAAAGAGCAAGGCACCACACACTCGGTTTGCGTGCAAAAAAAAAAAAAAAAAGGTGACGCACATTCCTGAAAGAGAATCAAAGACAAAAATGCCCTAACTCTTCTAAGTAGAGCCTAAAGCAAATACAGTGTGGACGTGATACTCATTTATGACAGTGGACTCCGTCATTCCAGCATTGCAATGAGCATCATGATTACGCAAGTACGGCAGGTATAAATACCTCGACTTCTATTCTTAGAGTCTGTGCAATGGTGATTTATCAAACAAAGCTGAAAAAGAAAAAATGCAGGGTTCAACCCCATGGCCACACTGTAAGTGGCGGAACACAAAAACATTAATATCACTGCAGTTGCTGACAATTCCGGTCAACACCGACATCATTCAAAATGATCACACAAAGTTTAGAATAAAAACAAGCTGTTGTCACGAAGCAAACTCAGACAGTGCTGAAACCGGAACTTTACCGCATGAAATACATATCTTTTTTCCTGGTTTCTGACAGGTCACATCATTCACCCTACATTTATTCACTGAAAATTTCTGAACTTCTCCAGAGTACATTTTACATTTTTTATGCAAAGTAAGACTCTTATTAACATTAAGCTGAGTCAGTTCCACGTCTTATGCTCCAACTTCTGCCAAACTCAGAGAGGGGGGTTCTTGATCTCACATCAGTTTAATCCATCCCAAGACCACACATTTTTCCAGCTAACAAAATAAAAAGAAAAACAAAAATTTAAATTGATCTTACTTTGTACTTTAACTTATTGCACTTTATTCCACAACAACCACTTCTTTTTTTTTTTTTTTTTTAAGATAAAGTAAGCTACGCGATCATAATATTTACATAATTATTAATGTAAAACCCAGTAGGGTGATGTATAGATGTCACTATCCACTCCTTGCATTATTGAAACTGGCAGTTAGGGGAAAACTACAGCTTTCCTACTGTTCAAGCACCACAGCTATAAAACAATCACGTTACCCCATCATAAGGACGTTTCCACTTTACTAACCACAAGGCCACAGCACAAGATAAGCGGTTTACAATATAATGTTCGTAAACTTCAAAAATCATTATCTGTGAGAATCAAGTAAACAGCTACCGATATTCTGTTTTACTGTGGAATTCTTAGTTTTAGAAGCACCTGTTCAAGTAATATGCACAACCAAAACACGGTGGTATCAAATGGAACTATGCTTTAGTGACCACATCTGTTTCTCAAGCTCTTGGTTGTAAAATGTACTTTTGCTTACATGGAGCTGTACATCACTTTGGGGGGGGGGGGGGGTCTACTAAACGAATAAATATGACTTTTTAAAGTTCTAACGTAATGCATCAAAAGAGCTTGCTCAAGTTTCTTGTTGCTGGTTACCTGTAGTGACGAAAAATCTCCTCTTCGACCTCCGTGACAAAATCACATTTTCTGCACGCATGCTCGCTCTGCTCCCTGGTTTGGGCCACGCTCGCCTCCGTCTCAGCTCCCATGGCCTCCTCCTCTGGCTTCACCTCGAGCACCGCGTGGGAACTGTGAGCACTGTCGTAATGCTGGAGCAGCGCGTCGATGTCGGTGTCGGCGAAGGGACACTGGTCACACAGGTGCTGGACGGCAGGTCTGGCAGCAGGGGGAAGCTGCAGCTGCAGCAGAGCGCAGTGTGAGCAGCTGCTCTTGCGGCAAGCAAAAGGGAAAGAGATCTCCCCCAGGTGTTTTTCCGGGCTGCACAGCCCCCGGGGGCAGAAAGGGCAGTGCTTGATAGTGCACTTGTGGATGCTGTGAGCCTGCTGGTAGTGGCGCAGGAGGGGCCCCACCACAATCACCTCTGCCCCATGGCTCATGGAGTAGCGGAAGTCGCAGAACTGGCAATTGTAGCTGGTGACCACTGTCTCCAGGTCACCCACAGCGGCTTTGCTCAGGGGATCTTTCCTCTTCGAGGCCAGATCCTCATCACCTTGGCCAGGACTCTCCACAGCAACACCAATGCTCGTCTGGCTATGCTTCTTCCCATAGTGCTCTAAAAGACAGAGGGAGCTGGATGCTTCGCAGCTGAAGCTGCAGTACTTGCACCAGTAGTACCCCATACTGTTGGCGCCTGCCCCACCACCACCACCTTCTCCGGCATTCTGACCAGGTGAATCCAACGGCTGGATGACAACAGAGTAACCCGCAATGGAATCATCCTCCGCTCGGACAGCCACGCGGTCAGAATACTTCCCCGGCTCAGCCGCATTGGCGGTCCCGCGCAAGAGGCAGCTCGCCCTGCCGAACGGAGTCCCATTTTTGTCTGAAACCTTCCCGTCTGGGACTACTGAGGGAGGGTGGGTCTTCATCTTGTTGGGATGCGTAGCCAGGAAGTGCTGTTCCAGCTCAGAGGAGCAGCTGCCAATGTAGGTGAAGTTGCAAAACTTGCAGCGGAAGTACTTGGTGTTCCCTTGGCAATCCGGCGTCTTACGCCCAATACCGATGAAGGTACCACCCAGCGTGACCTGCAGCAAGCCGAAATAAGTAATTTGTATGTCAGATGTCAAGAAATATTTTAAAATACACTTCAATCTAGTCACTTTCAACAAAGAAAGCTGAATCTACTCTGAGGTAGATGAGTGAATTCCACAACATAAATTTTACACACGATATTTCAAAATCCTCAAATGAATCTGTGCAGTTAAAAGAGTGTAAGGAATTCTCCTACAGAGAAGCAGCTACAAAAAAGGTAATAACATGCTTTAAACAAAGCAGACAGTAACATTTTATACTGCATGCAGATGTACTGCCAGAAATTAATGAACAACAGACCCACAAAATGGAAGTGCTTTACTACTGAAGTCATAATTTTTTAAATATATTGAGTGGCACCAAGGTACCTAGCTAAAGATAACATCCATAACATTTAAGGGTCAGCTTTTCAAGTTTAACAGGCCAGTAAAACATTTGTTAGAAGTCCAAGCGGCTTAAAAGAAGAGAGTAATCTTTGGGTGCCATCTTATAAATACGATGGGAACATGTCCACCTCTCTGTCAGATGTGTTTACGTAAGGAACTAAATCAATCCACCTGTGCAAACAATGTAAATCCCAGCTGTATCTGAGTGCTTCTCAAACACTAGGGAATGAGGAGTTTTCACCCGCAGTTACCTGTGAAATGAGCGAGAGCAAAGCACGAGGGGCCAGGATATCAGTGTACTGTATGCATTTTGCCCAACTACAGTCAAATGAAAGAGCATTGGAAAGATTTCACCGTGAAACAAATGCCAACTTGTGTTTTTTTTTTTTTAGCCTTATTTTCTAAAAATTAGGAAATGATTATTTTCATATTGTATTTTGTACCAACATGTTTCAAATGCTACTTTCCTGTTTTTCTAAAGGCTGATTTGATGTAATTGTTTTTCTAAAAGGTTTTAGACAAAGAAGTGCCACTATTAACACATAATGGGCGTCAGTCATTCATTCCATAATGGGGAATTTATAATAAAAAAAAACAAAAAGCTTTTTACTACAGCGAATGTGAACTCGCAGCATGCAGTCAAAGATGGAAAGAGAAAACATACTTTGGGACTCCAAACCCAACACCAGTAGTATGGAAAATGTACGGTGAAAATATAATAAAAACAGCATTACCAATATATTATATACATATATAGCATCAAAATACTGTTTAGTTCCGCTGAACTGATGACAACTCAATGTGGCACAATGGCAGTGCCTCTAGAATGATCTTCCCACTCCTTGTGTCTTGGGTACATCCATCATCGTTGTGATTTCATCCCACCACATTCTTACTGTTTTTTTACACTTAAAAACTTTGACAAGTACCTTTTTTGAGAGAAGGCTCCTTAACGTGTAATAACCTCAGTCTCATAATTTGATCTTCTAATAGCAGTTCCAGCCTAATCTGACCCAATATGCATTTTTGTGCTCCCTGACGGTTCCCAGCATCTTTAAATGTCTGGCTCCACAGTTCACAGGAGTCCACGTTGTTCCTGTCCCGATTCCCCCCCCCCCCCCGGTGTCTAGCTTTCCCATCCATGAAGCGCTACAGAAAACACCATTGATGAAGCAACTAATTGCGGATGTCGGCACCTTTGAGGACTTCTTTCACATCACTCACTGCAGCTTTGCCAAGTGCTAGTGTTGAGAACCTCCAGCCTGCTAGATGCCTTGCTGTTGATCACTGGTTTCAAAAGATAAAAATGATCAACAACATCCATCTTCTCAGTATCAACATTAAAACTTGCCGCCGTCTCAGTTGTCGTGATTCTAGTTTTGTTCAAATTTAACTGCACTTCCATTTTTGTTTCCTGCTTTAATTCAACAGTTTTAAGGTCTTCTTTCACTGTGATGTCATCAACATATTACTCATGTTCTCACAAACAATTAAAAATCCAGCTTTCATCTTCTAGCCTAGCCTTTGTCTCAACTTGTAGCTGCTAAAAATTCAAGTATTCAGCCTTATCGTTCCTTTAAAAATAGGAAACCATTCAATTTTTCCATGCTCTTCCTGTCCAATCTTGAAATTGTTACATCATAATTTGCCTAACACAACATATTGATTTGTTCTACATGGATTCACGTCTATGACAAAAAATGTTATGCCAAAGCATTGCCTTATTAATGGAGATGTACGAATGTTAAAGCGATGACCTGTATGCTGTAACTAAAACTGTAAAAGTCAACCCATGTGAGCTAAAAAGCAGATGAGGTGATAACCCTCCACATCTCCCCTCGTATGTCTTCATCATGTGCTTCAGGTGTAGCAGGTTGCATATGATTACCAGGGTGTGAACACCACCAAATGCCTACCCAGCATGTCTGAAACAGCAGGGACCATAATACAGTCAGAGTACATTTGTACACTGATTAAATCCTTTATAAATTATCCATTGTGTTAAATTTCAAGACACTTCCGCGCATACAGCACATATATTGGAAATGAGAAATCAATGACATATAGGACTACAACGTGACAAAAATATTTTTGTACCGATGCATACTTTGCACGGGACATTATGTTTCATACGGTATGCAGCAATCGTAATGTTTATGAAAATATCTATCCTTGTCCTCTTAAAATTCTACTTAAATCAGAACAGGAAATCAAGGTCAAGGATTGTGTTTTTCCAATTAATGCAAATTCATATTTACAAATTTCCCCCCATACATTTTGTTCTGTTACAACTGGTTTTTCAATACAAAGATAAACCAAAATTTCTGCATCACATCAAAGAGCTCTATCATTTAAGTGTGCTCACACAGAGAAGATTATATTGGGTTTATTAATTCTGCAGTCTTCCAGTGTTTCCATAAACCTCGGCATTTATTTCTTTCACCTAAATGCAATCATTCATTTTGTGGTGAGCCATGAAAAGCTGGCAGCTACATCATTTGGACACACTATGCCCAGATGCTATAAAACACCACAGCTGCAGCAGTAAGGCTTTCATACCATCATTTGCTTTGTGTGTCTCTGAAAAAGGATAACATGCAGTGAAAGTAATATTGCCAATTTCCAAGCTGCCAAAAATCATAGTAGACACAAACTCCTAAACATAATTAACATATTAAAGATCTGCTTGAATGTGGGCTATTGGGTCTTCTGTGCTCTCAAACCATATAAGAAACTAAAACTATTCCAACTAAAAAAAAAAAATAATAAAATAAAAAAAATCCACGAGAAGGAACAATGACAGCTCACTGACATGCTGACAAAATAAAGAACAAACGGAATAGATGCATTTTTAACCTATTTATCAAATTATTGCAGCCATTTCCTTAAGTACAAAACCATACTCCTTAATTAATGGAAAAAAGTAAAGAATCATGGAGTGGGGTAAACAGTGAAATAGCCTTCCATCATATGAAAAATGAGTGCCAAATCCTCCTAATTTTCAAGTAATGCTGGAGTTAAATAAGCCACTTGAATTGTAAACATGCCATTGTTGAATTCAAGAGCAAACCACACAGAAAACTGCACAGATACATTCATCCAACATCTGGTCATTACCTCCCATTTAAAATAAATTGAGCTGCTTGTTTTCACTGGCAGCAAATTCTCTATGGCCATTCCGTCCCCCAGCTTTCAGCAGATAATGACAAATCAGTTTTAGGTTTCATTGCATGGAAACTTTCACCCCATACAAGTAAAAAGTAAGATTTAATATTTTAAAACATTTTTAAAATGTATGAAACTATATAAAAGTTGATAATTTTATCCCGGTAAATCCTAAGGCACTTTTTGTGCACTTCTGCTGTATATCTATTTTAAGCACTCAAAAGTCTTTAAAGCCATTTCTGCTTTGATAACATTTTACGTTACAGAACCTGAACTTGTTTCCTGCAAAGGTGTTTTTAAAAAAAAGTTTAAATTATGATACGTTAACTAAGGCCCCCCGCTTCATACGTCAACTCTTTCATATAAGGAAACATTTTACTGCTTTACTAACAAAATGTGACTATCACAAATTACAGGTGACTTTTTCAAAAACTACACCACAAACATTAACAATTTGTCATAAAGCACAAAATTTACTCGTGAGATTAACGTACTTCAACCAGCATTTGCTGAAAATCCACAAATATCTGCAATGTCAATAAGTGCTTTTACCTGCTCCAGTTTCCCTTTAACAGTTTAATCACTATATGTGCGTGTATAAATGTGCATAAGCGTTCACAGGGAGGATTAGAAAGAAGCACATGTAGTAGCATGAATGAGGCAAAAAGTTTTCACAGGCACGAAACGGGTGTGTGCAGAAAAGTCGGCATCTGTGCAAGCTAGCAACGGGATGAAGTCTTCAGTAAAACTATTATTGCCAAAACCCATAAAAATACCAAGAAGATACTTTCACCACTCTTTCCAAACTGCACACCCTCCCTGCCAAAATTAAAGTTTTGCAATTCATCTTGTGGTCCACCTGCTTCTTGAAAACAGATCAAAGGACACAAAAAAGAACTTAAGAGAAATCTTGACATGGAACTGCTAAACAATACATCATGAGCTATACATTCAGATTTACAGCAAGAAATTAACCGAAAAACAATTAACTGACTTTGTTCATAGCAAGAAGAATTCACATGGTAGAACATTTACTTGCAAGTCCAAAAGCCAGGAACCCTCTTACATATTGCAAATGAATTGATTTTGTGCATTAAAAACAGAAAGTTTATAATCTAATACTGTAAGCGAGAAAGCATTTTAGAAAGGGATTAGACTATTGATTGAGAAGCGCCGGGGTAATGCATCAGTGCTGTAAATGCACGGCGGGCCCTGTCGAGCAGTTAGCCGCTCATGTTAGAACCACACAATGACTCATCCCAAGTGGAATAGGCCTGGATTCCTGACAGAGCCAGGCTTACAGGGCGGACAAAGAGCCCATTGCCTTGACGTCAGTCCCAGGGGTTCTGAAGAGATTAGCAGGCCTTTGCATCAACGGGCCTGTTTTAGGCGTGAACGTGTGGCACTCGGCCTTAGGAAGCGGCGAAGAGAAGGTGGTAGAACGTCATTAAGGGTCAGGATGGCGGCTAAGTGTTTAAATTCTCCAGCAGGCCACCGTACACCCCCTCCCACTTCTGCAGCCACTGCTGCTGCAGAAGGCAGAAATGGATTCAAAGAGCAGTACAGTGGTGTCAAATGTCACAGAATATGAAAAGAAAATGGCAGAAGGTTTCAAAGATATGCCATTTTGAGAGAAAGGTGTCACAGGGGGCATAAACACAGAGGACAGGAGAACAAGAAAAAGAATCTTAAAAGACCTTCTTTCCTACAGCTCAACTTCAAGAAGGACAGAAAAAAATGAAATGTAAAAGCTAATTTTGGAACATTGTAGCAACATGGCTCTTGGACCTAGGATAGAACAGCACTTAAAAACAAAAACCTTTCCAACAACATTTTAACATTTTGTAAATACTGCTTGTGTGGACGCACATACTTTTTCAAAAATGTAACACTGCCTATTCTATATTGCAAAGTGTTTTTCTAAATTCCACTACAAAATACAGCAGCTAATGCTATTTTGTCTACCTAAGACTGTTTTGTACAAAACTTCTAACTTCAAAATAAATTTTACTACACACAAAAGTAGGAAGGAGTTTAAAAAAGTGGGTATTTGGGTTACAGCATTACCTCCTAACGTTGCCAACATTCATCTATATACTTCAACAATGTCACCTCCCAAACCCCAGCTAATACAGTTTAGCTAAAACACTTTGGGAGCAGTGCCTTGAGGTGGCACGTCAGAAGACACCTGTTTACATCGGATCAGAGACCATCTTTAGCTGCAAGTGACGCCATAACGTTGTAAGACTACAATGGCGGTGACACGTTCCATGCATTTTATATTAATAATTTGAACACAACCAATTTCATTTGGACTAACTGTTTTAAGGTAATATACTGATACTTCCCACACCACGGACAGTAAAGTGTGCCATGACTTTTAATATCCCGTTTCCCCAGGGACAAAAAAGCACTTTTAAGTTACAAAAAAAATGACGTAAACATTACACCACAGCAAAGAAGCTTTGCACAGATCAATATAGCATCAAACAAAGAATAAAGAAGCAATAACATATGATCTATTCAAATAAATTTAAGAATCAGAAATGATGTTCCAACCTGTTTGCTCTCAGGGGAAAAAGGATAAATAAACTTTTATAAGTTCAGTGCTGTCTTAATATCGATTCTACATTTAATAAAATTAAGCCTAGACTAGTAAAATAACGCTCGGATTTTTCTGCAAGTTGCCTTTTTATTTCCGAATTAAGTTTTAACTTTTATTAAACGACGATGTGAGAAATGCTATGAATATTTGAAAATACTGAACATTTCTGACGTATAAATCAATTTTAATGGAAACTATTAAAACTATTAAAATTGTAAAAATATTTGGGCTATGTCAATAATGGTTAGTTTTACAAAAACTTGGTTTTGACAAACATTTTATCACACATTTGAGGCATGGACGGGTAGACATAAAAATACTAAAACTCACATTTTCTATCGTGGGTTAAAGAATATCATTTTGTAATTCATTTTAATAAATTTAAGCATGCACCAGTTTGTTTTGTAAAGCTGAAGAAGTTTTCCCAAGCACTCCCTACACCTCTAATTGGGGATAATGAAAATGTCCTGACACAAGCGAGAGATGTTACTCCACCACATTCGGGCTAATCTTCGTGCCAGATCACATGATCTTCCCCTTTTCATGTCACCCAATTAGTCTTTAGCCCATGTACATCTTTGTCCCCATCCAAAGTGACGATCACATTTTTCCCCATTAGCGCCCCCGAGGAAAGCAAATGTGGTTTTAATCTGTTTCAACCTACACAAGCCCAGAAAGAGATGGATGAGTACAGACAAGAACTATCAAGGCCAAGCTGGCCAGTCACTCTTATAAATTCAGCTTTACAGACCACAGGCACTGGAACAGTGTGGGTCATTGGTGTGGTTGGCCTATGTCACTATGATTTTTGTGCCAGGTCTCGGGGAGGGAAACAGAACCGCTTTTGTGTGGACAGGTGCTTGTGTGGCTGTTTGTGCAGATGTTTTGTGCGTGGCTGAAGCATACAATTACCTGCACATCGTAGGTGCCATTGACCAGCATGGGCCTGGTAGCGCCCGTGTCCTGCAGTACCCCGGGCAAAATGCTCTGAGTGTGCACACGGGATAATTCTTTGGTGTGGGCCTGAGCCGAGAACTGCACCATGTTGTGCAGCGCCAATATTTTAGTGTCCAGCTCCGCATCCTGCCGCGTGCGGTTGTGCAGGCCCAAGTGATACTTGCGGAAGTGTTTGATCAGGTCCGTGGGGTCGTTGCCATAGTAACCGTATCCGCAGATGTTGCATTTGAAGTCCTGCAGCTTGGGGGACGAGGGTGGGCGAGCGCTATGGTCCACAGAAGGAGAAACCAAGGCATCGCCGCTGCTTTCGGTGCTCCTGCATAGATGCAGGAGCTGGGGGGGCATCCTAGGCCGGTCACCTGCCACCTCCACAAAAGGAGCAGCAGCCAAAGGCACTGACGGGCTGTCAGAGGCCTCTCGGTCCTCTCCATTGCGGGCACAACCTTGGGCGGCAACACAACCGGCACTGCCCACAAGGGCGCCTGGCGAGCACCCCGGCCCCTCCTTGCTGTCCCTGACTGTTCCGCTCTCCCCCTGGTTGCCGGCCGGGCTCCCGGCCCGGCCCTCATCTGGTTCCGATCTCTCCGGAGACTCGGGCCTGTCGCAGACTCCCCCGGCTGCCGGGGATGAGAGTGCCAGCATATTTCTGTCCGTCACCTCATCACGGGGGAAGGACAGAACATTTCCTCCCTTCTTGTGGCTTTCATAATTGGAGCCAGGCTGCTCGTTCCCTGCCGCCACCGCCGTGCTTTTCAAGTCTCTTTTGATGGCGGGAGAGGGCTTCGAGACAAACGCGTATTGGTCCTCCTCCCTGTCTGGCACCAGCACAGCATCGCCCTGGCTTGGCTCCTCTTGCATGTGAGCCGCACCAAGGTCCCGGCTCTGACTCCCTCGCCGCACTCCCGCGTCCCCGCTCTCGGCACCTGTGGTCTCCGCAGATGACACTTCTCCTGCCTCCTCCTCAGTGCCGAAGCTTCTCAAAGGGGGATTCTTTTTTCGGACCATATCTGCCACAGCAACAGAAAAAAGGAACTAAACGTAAATGTGAAGCACATTCACATCGCAATACATCAGTTAAAAAAAATAAAAATAATAAAATAAGGAACGATAATTTGCGATTACTGCAATGCATCAATGCAAAATAGGTGCTATAAATTACGCAAAGGAAAAAGTTTTTCCGCAGACATAACAATCCTCTATGCATTAAAACACTATCGTATTACTCAGTATCGGAACATTGGTTCCTTCAAAACAAATTTAGTGCAACTAACTCAACAATAAACCTGCTGCCTTCTATGTGAAGTGACAATTATGACTGTCCTCTTTCACAGTATTTTAAAGAATCGCACATTCTAATGAACACTCAGTTGTGGATCCTGCCTATTACCCCCCAGTGTAAAATCAAAGAGAAAAAACATTTGATGTGATTCTATTGTTCTTACTCAAGTCTGTGGAAAAAATTATTTTATCAAGCAGTATTATCTTTTCTTCCAGGCTAGATGGCCCCATTGTAATCATACCACAAATTACAGTGAGAAAGTAGATAAAGAGCAAGAATCTGTCATTGAAAGTCTTCAGTGATGCATCAGTGTTTCAATATATGATTTTACAAAGACAGCAGTGCATTTAGTCCACTGTAAAAATGCAGAGTCTGAAAAATAATAAGCTTGAATAAGGTACGTTTTCTAACAAAATGCTTTCGTGTTAGCCGAATCAACAGCTCAAAAATAAATCCACAGCCACTGATTAAGTCCATTATTACGGCACCTTTACAGTATTTGTTACGCTGCAGTCTGTTATCTCGAGACTGGATACCACTTCAAAAGTACTGATATGATAGCTAACCACTAAATTGCATACAAAATCTGTCAATTGTACTAAATGGTTTCAACAGACCCACGACAAGGTTTTTTACACAACTAGTCTGAAAAAAGTATCTCTGAAGGTTTGAAAAGTTTGCCTCAGACCAAAACACCCCCCCCAAAAAAAAAATAAAATAAAATTAACTTACCATTAAAATATTCATCATCAAACATATTGTGTGCAACTTGGAAAAGAACAGAGACCTTTGACAATTCACATGGCCACAATTAGGATAAAAATCAACAATACAAGCAGAAGCAGGTCACAGATGGCTTTAAACACACAATTCCTTTTGTTAAGCATGTGTCAAACAACAGAAGTTTCTCCACTTTAAAAAGGCTCTGAAGTAATCTGCTTCAATATGGTATAATTTCATTTTTACAAAAATGTAATTAACTACTCGGGGGGGGTGGGGATAGTGATCCGTCAAACCGCCACCGACAAAATTGATTCCCCCCCCGCTTTCATATAAATGACACTTTTGCAGTGCTTTCCCATATTTGCTATTGTTTCTGGATATCTAAATTAGATTTGACCGGGAGCGTATAGGGATTTGTCCTTTGCAGTCCAAAACTCGGAGACTATGACAATCAGGGGATCTTGTTAAAGTGCAGATCAATCAGTGCACAAAACCCTCTTTATCCTTTGCTATGGAAGCCCTAATTAGAATACAGATTGATATAAGCTATTTTACCAGAACCCATCAGAGACTAAGCTGCCTGCTACTGTAAATCTTGTAGCAGAAATTGAAGGCATCAACTCCGATTATGAATTTGCCACCATTGCTAGGACTGGTATTGAGAACCCATGGGACTCTGAATGCAGCCAAAGTAAAACACAACCTCGAAACCAGATGCCAAATGCCAAAAAACTCTAGCTGGGCCATTCAGGCATTTGCACTGAAACACATCTTTGTGTCTCGCGATGGAATGGCAGAGGTCCTGGAGAAACATGAGCTGCGCAGTTTTCACCATCATTAAACGGTCACTGCCTGCTGCGGCGTATCATATCTGAGCCTCGACCACCTCAACCTGGAGCCACCAGGTAAGTGCTCTCCAGTCACAGGATCCGGTCCTTAATTAAAAATAGGAGCAACACAGTCTCCTGTTGAAAAGCTGCCATCGCTTCTGCCATAGAGCACGAGGAAAAGTCAAATGCTGACACTGCGTCAGTCAATACCAAAAAACAGGAGACCCACATGGAAAGTTAACTATGAGCCGCGCAACTCTCTAGAAGCAGTCCTTAGCACTCTCACTGCAATTACTGAGCACCAGTCAACTAAAAACACTTGAAATGATGCAGCGTGAACACAGTCATTTATAGTGAAAGATGTTTTTTTGAATTCTTATTTAAAAAAAAAAAAAAATTACAGAGTTCATAACCAGCAGCTTCTAACATTTACAGTTAAATTCCCTTGGTGATTTCAAAGAACAGCCTCTTTGAAAGTAACAAACTGACTTTAAAAGTGTAGCAGAAGAATACACACGAAAGACAAGTGGGGAAACAAAAACCAGTAAAACACACAGTACAAAAAAATAAATAAAAATAATGGTGTCTAAGGGGACAACTCAAAGTAGATTCAAGTACAGCAGTATAATAAACTAATAACAAGAAAATACTGAACAGTAAGTGGATCTTAAATGGCTCTAAAAAGAAAAGGATGGGGTTTACATTTTTCAATAAACTCAGCATTAAGGAAAAGAATCCTTTAAATCTCTAAAATTACAATTTTGGGGGGAAAAAATGCATTTCTCATTACGTAACATTCATCAGGATTTGAGTGCAGCCATATCCCAAGGTTCGACAGCATAGTCCTAAGGTATTAATTCCTATAATACATATATTGAACAATTAGATTAAAACCTTCAGTGAAAGTGCAACATTATGATGTCAGTACTCAATCAAAAGACCACAAGCTGCTCTCATAGCTGGAAGCCATTCATGGTGTTCCTGTCCCAATCAATTCAAATCATTATTTTACCACCACCCCTCTCTTCTCTTTTATTACTGCATTCCTTTTCCATTATTGTGTTAATTTAAGAACTTAATAAAATATACTGTGCTTTTGAAATGGACAGGACAATCAATTTCCTTAATGAAAGTTCATGGAGGCTTGGGGGGGGGGGGGATTGCAAGCCAACTCAAGACCAGTTTAGACCTGCATACGTAACGGGATAAACTGGGTCAGCCCTGTGTTGAGTGCAGGTTACCGTCCGTGTTATTGAAACACTAGCAAACCGTTCACCAACAGCCTCAGACTGACTGTCCCAACAAAAGCAGAAGCGTGCATGTTACCTCCATGCAAAACAAAGCCTTGTCTTTCTTAGGAGTAGAAAAACAACTCTTGCAAAAATAAAGAACATGTGCACTACCTCTTACACAAATATAATGACTGGTAACCAAGTGGCCACTTATAGAGTCAACAAAGTCTTAAATCGAAAGGGAGATGACACCGCGACACCTCTTCCCATGACCCAAATATTCTGATGGCCTTTTCTTCTTTAAATAAAAGATGTCAGGGACTAAGAAAGGCGTTTGGTGGATTACTTTCCGATAAAAATATACAGGGGCTGCGCTGAACCCGACATTCGGAACGATCCGTTTGGCCACAACCTTCAGCACGGTGGAAGAGAAGGCTTAATCATCACGGCCATCTGTCAAACTGCTCCTCGGCAAAAAAGCAGAAGCTGCACACAATGAATGCATAATGATGGCATAACCTCAGCCACAACCAAAACTGCACGTGACTCAATAGCAGTTAAGACCTGTAACCCTCACAGGTTGTCTTCTGTGAACAGTTAACGTTAATAACATTATGAGACCCCCAAAAAAAAAATAATAAAAAAATAAATATTAAAAAAAAAAAAAAACCATGAGTACTATGCTCTCATTCTGTCCGAACTGTACATCAAGACCAGACCGACTGTATTAAAACAGTAAGGCAACTTGCAACAAGGTCAAAGTGATTCCAATTCTCGTTTTTTTCCTCAATGTCAAACTAAGAGACACAATTTCATTACTTCCCCTGCCCAGACTTCCAACAGAGCAAATGTTAGCGCTTCTCAATATGCAAGAGACCCAACTGGGAAAAGCCACTTACTCCATGTCTGAATAATGTTAATGAAGTTTTTATTGCCCAGGTAATTCTAATCAGGAATAGATCAAACCCAACTCCACCTTTAGGTCCCAGAGAGAACACAATACAGAACAAGCCATATACCGTTTCTGTTTTGCCATTAAAAAAAAAAAAAAGAATAAAATGTAGTGCATCTGTCAAATATTTTATGGCAGTTTTTTTCCTGTTCATAATTTTTTTTATTTTGTTCTCTTTAACCTTGGAATTTTGTCGTTTGTGGTTTATTTTATTGCTTACATCTGTGCATGGATTTGTATATTCTATATTTAAGAAACAATAAAAAGTGGTTAAATAACTGTTCTTGTTTTATTTTCAGTGTTACGCTAAAGGGCCTAGGACAGAAGTTGACGATACAGATGTACCCTTTAAGTTCAAGACCCAGAAGGGGCCCGGGCTACCGTATCGTCAAGTACTTAACCTGTATACCATATGTAAAATATCTACATTTGAATATGAGCAATTCAGTAAACCAAATAGCTAAAACTTAATTTTAAAAAAAAGATATAACATTCATAATCAAGAAAGGACAACTGAACAGTGGTTAGCAGAAGGGAAATATTAGATTGCAGAATCCTGCCAGAAAACAGTGACAAAACCAGAACAGACTACAATAAAAACAAAAAGGTGGTTACATTCTACACTGGAAGAAAACACATGTGGCTACTTCATTTTCCTTGATATCCAAAAAGACGGTAAATATTCCACACAATGCCAGACAGCCAAGACATGCAACTAGAAGCATCCCACAGAGCCTCATAAAATGTGTGGGAGGGGACAGAATGGTCAATTTCTCTTCAGAGGAGGGAAGAATGTTTATTAAAACTACATTACCAGGCTGACCCCTAATAATTCAGCCACACATATATGCTACACGGTGGGGGTTTGTTCCTCTCCAACAAATGTACCCCATCCCCCTAAACCCTGTGATCAACCAGGCATAGAATTGAGCTCCCAGAATCCACCAGCAACGGTGTGGCACATCTCACTTTCTTTGTTTGCCACGTTTAAATGGGCTGCCATGATGAAAGGAAATACAGCTAATCCTGATCTCTTTCCCTCTCAACCGAGAGCAAATGAAAAGCCCTGGCAACAGTCAGAATTAATGATGTCCAACTAAACGATACAAAGTGTGAGCGGGAAAGAAAAAAAAAAAAAAAACAAAAAAAAAAAGAGGGAAAAACTTGCGGCAACCTGGCATATGTGCACTTTTTTTTTTTTTTTTTTTTTAAACATCTAGCCTTACTTCCACAGTATGAGCAAAAATACAATAATTTTAAATGCACACAAGTGCAAACGCCGAGAAAATTTTTCACGACTCACAAAGAGTAGAGCTTCTTTCGCTAAAATATACACCGGGTCTGCCACAGCACCGGTCTATAGAGCATACCACGTGTATGCAGTCATGTCTAAGACTGGGGTGCTTTATATACCATTTTTTTGTTCCCGTTTTATTTTAGCCATTAGTGATGTCACCAATACAAGCTGTGCAGCCAAAGAAGAAAAAGAGCTGGTCGACAATCCGTCTTCTTTTGGCACTTAATCCCATTTGTAGCATTAAAAATAAATCACAATATTGTCGGAGGAGTAGTGTTACAACGGCACGGAAGTCCTATGAAAAACACACATGCCTGCTCTAAGATTAACTATCCATAATGAATTACCATTAGATAAATGTCAAGATAATTAAATCAAGCAGCAAAGCAATTCCCGCCAGTATGAAGAAACCATTCTTACCAAAAAGGTAAAGCAGGAAATTTATTTCACCCTTACTAGATGTACCAAAATAACAAACATAATGCCTTAAAAGGATTCCTATTAGAAGAAGCAATTTTGGTCTTTTTTTTGTAAAGGACTTGTATATAAAGAGGATTTTTTATTGCTAGTATTGAACAGGATTAGAGAGAGATGAAAATGAAACGACTACAAACATACAGAAAAACCGCATTTGCAGAATTGTACGCTAAAGAGTAACAACATATAGTCTGTCCACACCATATCAAATTACCTGTGTTGAGAGGTGGGAAGTGTATCAGTCAAGCAAGTAACTTACCAAGGAGGAAATGTAAACGCCAAACAATGTAAATATTACCTAACCAGTTTAGAAACAGATGTTGGGGGGGGGGGGGGAGTTTTGTATGAATTAAAAAACTGATGAGCAGTTGACCGCATTCAACTTAGTCATCTAGTCTTCTCAGCTGACTGCTTCACACATTTATAATTCCCCCCAAAAAGACTTGCCATTTCATTAAAAACTAAAATGTAAAAAATCCGAACTGATCGGCCATTTCCAAGGAGGAATCAATAAATTCAACTTTTCATGTGAAATTCACAGATAATTAGAACATACAAAAAATCTGTTTAAAAAACTTTTTTGCACAAATTAACCTTGGTTAAATTTTAATATTTACTTAATTTTCCATTTAATAATAATTAATACATAATGTTAAAGGTGTGCTGTGATTTATGACCCCAATCCCAACTCGTGTTATTGGAAAAATATGTGAATCTCCTATGTCCAAGGCACAGCTGTTCCATGTTTTCAACAAATCTGCTCCAGCACGCATGCAAAAAAAAGTTTTACCTTAAGTGAAATAAATGATTAAAATCTATTATCTATCCTACTTATGCTGAATTCCCCCATCATTACAAGGAATGTAGCTTGTCGCAAAATGGGAGGGCATGTAAATGAATGTGACAGCCAAGAGACGGATTTTGACTTGACTTTGCAAAAGTCAATATTTGGAAAAAAAAGGATTTAAAAATATATTCAGTTGCTTGAGAAGCTCCACCTTCACTTATAAACAGGCACAGAAGAGTGCTCAGTTCCAGACAAAAATAACTCATCTCTTTACTAGACAGGACTAAGAAGCAGACTTTCTTGAGAAAGTTTTTTAAAAAAAAAAAAAGGAGCAAAAAGGATATCGAACAGCATGCTAATCTCCTCCCGTCCAAAGGAAAAAAAGTCTACTGATGCTAGAACACAGAGGCCTTTGAAGAAGATCTGGATTTGGAGAAATCTGTCAACGTGCAGATGTCCAAGAACGCCAGCAGAGAAAACTCCCAATATTCCTCCAAATTTCAAATTAAAAGTGGTACTAAAGTCTTGTGACCCAGAGAACATCAGTCGAACATGAAAGACAACAGCGTATCCCTGTGCAAGAGGAAGACAACCTCCTTAGAGACACAACTACTAACTGAGACTTTGCAGGAATTAGTGCAGGGGGATTAAGCGAAATACAATGTTTACAACATGGTTAACTGATACAAACTACCAAATACAAACAGATTAACTCAAAGTACGTGTTGGTTCAACGATACTCACCAGTACATTTTCACCATGCCATGTACATATTTTAATAAATCTTCCCCAGAGAGAGAATATTTTCACTTTGTGCCTTCGTCTTTTCAGAAATATGTCAGAATATATCCCAGTATAATATATAATGGGGGTTGCCCATATAACTGGACTTGAACAATTTCAACATTAAATGCAAGTAATTGAAAATGAATTCCTGACAAAAAGCAATATCACACAAAGATGCATACGAAGTGGTTGAATTTGGCTGTGGAGCTTTTCCTCATTGCAAGTTCTGGCACCTTCTTTTCTCTCAATCACCCAGAATCAATTTAAGGCACATATTTACTGGCTGAATAACAGCTCTTACAAGGGCAGTGGTTTCAGAACTTTGATTAAATCGCCTATCGAGATGAGGCTCATTCGCGGCTGAATTGCAACTCTCGACAACTCGGACCACTTATAATTACATCGCGGAAAGCACCGAGAGCGGACGACTACAGTGCAAGTGCTTTGTAATGCAGAAATGATCGTTGCAATTTCAGACAAGGCGCGTATCCTTTTCACCTGCGCCTGATTGCAAAAAGAACCCCGAACCTCGTGTTTCTGTCTTCTCTCCACCCGCCGCCCCCCGCCGCTCCCCGCAACCCCCCTTGGGACGATCCCGTCGGAGTGACCTGCCCTCGTTGCACTCAATCAGCGCGCGCTGGAACCGGAGACAACGGGGAACAACTGCCTTCCGCTGCACTTCCTGTGATCACAGGCCCAGCGGAGAATGTGCAGGGGCAAGGATCACAGGCCCGGAGAGGGTGCAGATAAGGGGTTCCTGTGAACACGACCGGGAGATTGCGTGAACCGGCCTCTGGCACCAAGGACAAAGCTAGCCCCAGAACGCGCCACGACTTGGTCAAGTTAAGCACAGAGAAAGGAAATACTGGTTTTCATGTCTGCTCCTTTCCTACAGCATTCATTGTTTATACCCCCAGTCTTCCACGCGCAGTTCTGTTGGATTCTTTGTCATCCCAAGGCCCCTCCCCCTCCACCCACTTATCGTACCTGATTAAACCTTCCAAGGCCCACTACTGCTATTCACTGCTCAAGAGAGCCACTCTTGGAAGAAAATCTTGGTTTGAGGAAAAAAAGCAACGTACGGCAAACCTGAGCAGCTCAGCGGTTTTCTGTGCTGCTGTGACAATTACATTTTTAGGAATGCCATTACTTTTCTTTATTGGCTTGAGAAAAAGAGGCCAAATTTTCTGTGTTTGTGTGTGTGTGTGTGTGTGTGTGTGTGTGTGTGTGTGTGTGTATAAAATCCAGTGCTCATGCAATGCTCCTGGCTCAGCGTGCACCTAAAAATATAGGCATTTAGCAACAGGAAAGGGCAGATGCGTGAGAAGCGCTCAACTTAATGCAACAACATTCAAGGCTGCTGCTAGATTTGAGATCACTTCTGCTTGCGAGCACAGATCGATACCCTCCGCATCGCACAGAATCATGGCCTTCGCAGGGTTTCGAGCGCGTTGACGCAAAGTTCTACTTCAGCAGAAGTGTTTGTGCTCTGCGACGCTGCCGAATTATGCCTCTACCAATTTCTCTGCAACCCACACCACGAAGGATTTCAGGCAGTCAACGTAGCCTATGGCAGGACTATAGATTTAATTTCCTTTCTCCTACTTGATAATTGAAATTATTATTATGAGATCTTCATGGCTGCCTCCCTCCCCAGTGTCCTACCCTGAAGGAGAGCAATAATGGCTGATTGCAATAAGCCTGAAACCTTCCAAAGTCATTTCAGATTTCCTTAATATATTTAGTCTGAAGTTTCCCTTGAGTTTCTTATACTGGGAAGAAAGTAACTACTCTGGACTAGAAACTGAGATGGTAATGAAATAAGTCAAAAAGACGACTGATTTCAAGTCAACCTACATGAAATCACTTCGACTTCCTTTAATTTTCATAAAACGCAAACCCTTTGAGCTACAGTCTGAAACCCATATAAAACCACAGAATCCGTACACAGAACATTTCCCCACCAAAAGAAGTTGCACATTATTGCGACATGACAGTACTGCTTTAGAGAAGTGTGACTTCAATCTTCCACTGTGAGCTTCCATTTTG
The DNA here is from genome assembly GCA_018136845.1 of Heterotis niloticus. NCBI lineage: Eukaryota > Metazoa > Chordata > Actinopteri > Osteoglossiformes > Osteoglossidae > Heterotis > Heterotis niloticus. Next base: position 29,754,854 of record CM030892.1, on the reverse strand, counting down.
TGTAGAGAGCCAAAACGAAAACTTGGACTCTTGAGCGAAAACAACGCTGTCAAGAAGCTGTAAGTGAACCTGGCCTTGAGAACCTGCAGGACATCATCATCATCATCAGATACGGTGTGACCAGAAGCACTGTACAAAAGCCATACTTTGTCAAGTTTGGGGTGGTGAGTGTAGAAATGGACTTATCGCATCTTATTTTGTATGGTCCATCAGGCCGAAGACGGCAAAACTACATTTCAAGGATACGAAAAAAGTACATATATAACACATACTGATCAAAGACAAACTAAAGCGTACCGCTGTGATTTCACAAGACAAACAATAAACCACTTAATTTACCCTGAGGCAACATTTCTAATGGTAACAGATTTCAAGGCATCACTGTTAATTCTTCCCCTTTTGGTTCCCTGTCCATTAGTATATGGCTTGAGGAAGGTATAATGAAAATCGTGATAAAACAACCCAATTTGCTGGTGTACAAAACTATAAGCACCATTCATTTACTTGTCAATCTTAAGAGTCACAAAGCAAAAGTAGAAAAAAAAAAACAAAGATACGCAGCCGAATTAGCATTACAAAAGGCAGCTGGGTTGAGTAACAGCACTCACGCCCGCTGTGATGCCACGCCAATGAAAACACAGTCGCGATGCTGAGCGTTCAGCCTCACCTCACACGATGTGCGCTTCATCCACGTGTCTGCGAGAGGGAGATTTGAATGACTTCAGCCTTAATGTTGCTCCGTGTGCAGCCCCCCCCCCTTCTAGCCCACCCCCAGATCTGACTCAGCATGAAGACGCTGCAGCATTGTGCAGCTCAGTCCAACTTTAAACCGAAATCATATGCCATGAGCTACCGTTCACCTTCACGGTTTGTTCAGATTGTTTGGTTTTTCAAAACACCTCCTTGCCTTCTTATATTTATTCCTTCATTTTAGTTAGCACCTTCAAGCAAAGCAACTTACAATGCAAGGCCTCTACATTAAGCTAATGATAATAATTTACTGAGTCATGCAGCAGAGTCATATCGCAAAAAAATTAAGTACATTTGAACTAAACAAAAAACAAACAATATTGTGTGAGTAGACATTTTGATTGTAAGGTGGAAGCTCCAGCCAATACGCTATCTTCTGTTGTAACAGTAAATAACCAGTGTTGCCCAGAACAAAAAACAAAAAGGGCAGAAAGGTAAAAAGCAATCACAAAATGTATGCCACTAAACTTCATTACCCTTCACTAATGTGTGCTGTGCCATGTATAATTTATTAATTTATATATATATTCACTTTGTTTTTTTCAATCCCCTGCCTTCGTCTAGACATTTTGGCTTGTGACGAGATGCATATGCCTATGTAGTTATAAATTACATATCAAACTATATAGCCTTAAACTTTTTGCATTTTGCGGCCATTTCAACATGCCGTAATTACACGCACATTTCAGATACTTATTTCAAAGACCGCAGCAGACATTTTCAAGACACTGTGGCCTTTCTGGAGTTTAATGAACTTAATTAGGCAAAAACTTCACTTTGGGTGAGAAACAACACTGTGCCAAATTTCAAATTTGTGGCTGAAAAACAGAAACTGAGCTTCATAGAGTTAACATTTCCTTACAGATGACATCACATACTAGACTTAAAATTTGACCTCTTTCCAGAACTTTTAAACTCCTATGAAGTTTATATTCATGGGTGAGATGTTTCTGTGGTTGATTGAGTCTCTGCAAATGAAAAACCCACATGTTTAAATGAAAAGTTATATACAAAACAAATGAGAGAAGCCATCAAGTACATAAATAAAGGGACTATGCAAGGTTTAAACAGAACCAAATAAACAAGTTTAAATTGAACACATGTCAATCACTGCTCATAATGACAAGTCCAAAAAAGAGAGAGAAAACATGACAGAACGTAGATGTCTTAGTGAATTTTCCCTCACATTTACAGCAATCAAACAGACAATCCCTCTTTAATAATTGGAAATTTTCAGTTTATTATTGCTCTGGAGTACCACTGTTATCTGCCTTCACCATCAAGACAAAAAGCCTTTTGTCAAAATTTAGTGAAAATGCCACCAGACCTTCAGAATTTATGCCCGCCATACAGCAACTTTCTACACAGATCTCATTTTCTGCTGTTAAAACACAATGTCCCCTGTCCACTGTTCTCCCTCCGCTTTAGTTTCAGCACAGGTTTTATGACTCAATTCACTCATATACAGGCAAGCATTGACTCATCAAAACAAGAACAGCATCAAAAAGTGAAATTCTACCGCCCACACAATAACTTAGTCATCCTGAGAGCAGCCTCCTTAAACTGGCATGTAACAGTTCATCTGCGTAAACACTGGTCAAAGCATGAGAAACAGAACACCAATGTGGTGCACCTGAAGACTGGCATACACAGTTAAGGCCTTCAAGTGTAATTCAGAAGCAAAGAGGGGAGGAAATCTTTATGCAATGACTACTACAAAGGCTGTTCTGCTCAGCAGCAATAAAGTAAAGGAAAGCACACAATCAGCATGATGCCACCACACAGGTTTTTGTTTTTTTTTTTTTTTTAACCACCCCCCCTCACCCCAACTACATCAGGTTGGACACCGGGACAAAAACCACAGGTAAAATGGTGGCAACTTGCCCATTACCCTTAGCTGTGCATTAAGAGTGTCGACAACGTCGCCAAATCAAAACCCAAAGTGTGTTGACAAAGGAGGATGGGAGGGTTCCTGTCACTTCAAGATTGTTTCCAGCTCAGTGTTCGTTCCCAACTTTTCCATAGTCTAATTGTCACCTTAAATCTCACTTCTCAGCTGGTGCTGGCGACAAACCGCTTCAACGCTAAAAGTGTTTGGCCGGGTTTTCAGCAGCGCAGCGATTCGAACGACTGCTAGATGTATAAATAAGACCAGTATCAGATAAGTCCTGCAGGAAGTCTATAAACATTTACATTTTCTTTCAAGTACTGTTTATAGATATTTTATCTCCTATCGCAGAGTTCAGAGCATGGTGAAGAGAGGCACAGGAGGAATTCAAACGGTGGTGAATCAGGGCCACGGAGCTGACAGCGTTGCAGCCCGTTTGACCATAATAGGTGCTGAGGGCGCCGTGGAACACTGCCACACACCCAACCTTCGCTCCATCCACAGGAATGCCTGAAGAATTATGTGAAGGTACCGGTGGGGGGGTGGGGGGTGGAGATCAGGATGGGAGCGAGAGACAAAACACAGTCCAGCACCCTCTATCCCTCACCTCACTCATGACCAAAAAAAAAAAAAAAATTTAAGGCGGCAAGCCAAGATGTACATAGAAGTAAAACACCATTCTGACACCAAAGAAGGCTCTGAACCCCCCATCCCTGGTCCCACTGCTCCCAACACCCTGCATCACCGCCTACTGCCTTACCCCTCAGATCAACGCAAGCTCTCAAAATCTGTCATCAAGTTTGCATGAAGGGGTTCACACCTTCACTGCTACTTCAAACTTCTACGATTCACTGTATATGCAATTTTAATTTATTTTATTGCATCAAAAATGATCACCTATTCATGTGCAATTCAGCATGTCTCAATGTTGCCCAAAACTGAAAAAATAAACACACAAAAGGTACACTTCAGTGAAATATTAAACAAAGCAAAAATTATTTCTTACAAACAACAAAGCAGCAAATCTCAAAGAGAAAGCACTGCAACTCACTAACTCTGAGGTCCGTCATCTGTACAAAACTTCTCTAGAGACCCTATTTTCAAGCTGTTCAAGAATATGCAGAAAACCAGCAGAGCAAGGCTTAAGCAAAGCAATCCAAACAAGTTCCTCATCTGTTGTAAAACAATTTAAATTTCAAAAGTAGATAAATTCACATGAAGTTAAGGTTCACTTTGTCATCCTGTGCAGATGTACAAGACAGAACAAAACGCTAATTCTAGTACTCAACCATGGTGCACAACACACTAGACAGCATAACCACACAGGGCAACAGAAAAGCAGCATCCACCCCAGACATTCAAGTGCAAAGCAGAAACTATAAATTTGCATGCCTTCATTTAAATCCCAGGATCATAGCACAATGCCACCATTCCTCAATGCTGATCTTATTACTTTTCAACAGTATTTGTATATAAAGATACCGGAGGCCCCACGCCAATCAAATGTGCATGTAGAGGAGAAGACCTGTGGCTGTACATGTGTTGTTTTGACCGTACATAGCGGCTACTCGGCGAACACAATGCAGTGCCGGAACTATCGGCTAAGTCTCACCCAACATAAAGGTATATCATCATTAACTGGTCTCATAACGCTACACTTGCAGGGTTAATTCACAGAAGTAAAGCTGCTCTAACAACAATTATGTAAAAAAAAAAAAAAAAAAAAAAATTTTTTTACTTTTGCACAACTCACTAGTAAAGATGTTTGACAAGAATGTTCACTAAAAACCTACATTTCTGGGTATCATAAGAAACCACTATGTCTAAGTTCTGTGAAGAAATGGAAAGAGAAAGTTGCAAAAATCGTAAAACTGAACCAATTTCTTTTAAAAGTATTTCTGTGCTCATTTTGAAGTTCAAAAGGGGCTTTCTCTATAGGTTAGCATTTGAGGTGTTAAATTTGCCAATAAAGACATGAAGTGAGACATGAAACTTCTGCAGAGTTCTGCAGGTTTGAACTGTAGGATGAAACCTCAGAGCAGGTTCTCAAAGCAAAGCACACAAGACAAGACGCACTCTCAGCCACTGCCTCTGGAGACTATCAGAACTGGTTGGGATGAGTAAACGCGTCAATGAATGCTGGAGAAAATTCAGATTGGTTCCGCAAACCCTAACGTTTATTTATCCAAAAGTACATTTACTGCGCATTTCATTTCTGCAAATGCCAACTGTACCTCCAAAAGGCACAAAGATATTCTAAACATCTAGATAACGTAGGATAAAACAGGAAGGTGTAATTTCTCGGAACAGTAACGTTTTACGAATGAATTCAAACCAATCCTGTACCTTGTAACATTAAAAAAAAAAAAAAAAAAAAAAAAAAAAAAAAACACACAACTAAGATCTGGAAACAGACACCTTTTTCTGTGAAAATATTCTGGAGCAATGTCATCTTTTACAATCAAGGCTACTTTTGAATTGAAAAACTGTTGAATAAATATATATTCAAGCCACTTCAGATGCTGATGAACATGCAGATTTATGTTAGTTGACTTTTTAAAATAAACTTCTGTACATGATACATTTAATATTTTTCTTTAAGAAGTTTAACTTTGTTTTTTTGCAGTTTCTCTACAGCACCATGCTTAAAATACTCCCACCCTTCACCCCCCCCCCCCCAAACCCACACACACACTTCCCCCCCTTCTGGGGCCTTTTCTCGGCCATATGGTGCAGGTCTTGCGGAAACAATCCACTAAAAACAACAGCCTTATACTTAACTATTTCTTTTTTAACACCACATGGGAATGAATTGCTCCTTTGTTTGTGTTCTATGAGCGCCCTTGCACTTTCTTGTTCTCCATCTAATTAGATTAGTTCAGCAAAGTTCGGGGGCTACGGCAGTAAGGTGCACTGTAAGGGGAGAAAAGCATGTGCAATTCACCTAGTCGGACATATTTCCCCTCCAACACGCACGCTCATTCAGGTCTCCAACCCTTCGCAGCTCAGATGAATTGTGTCACTTGACCAGGGCTGCAAAATGTGGGAAAACAACCATTTAAAAAAAAAAAAAAAAAAAAAAAAACACACTTGTGCTTATGGAATGGATTTTACTATTTGTTGGGCTACATTAAGCATCATTGTGAGGAGCTACGCACACTGTAGCAGCCCATCCTCGCAAGATCATACCCATACATGCGTCATGACTTAGGATTCTCATCAGATGTGTCTGGAAAAGTGATGTTTTATAATAAAAACTAAAAAAAAAAAAAAAAAAAAAAAGAACTGAAGGGACCTGCCATCCCAAATACTGTTGAAGACTAATTAAACCTGACTCCTGCTTAACTGACCAGAAAACTCCATCATCCTCCAAAAATCATGCAATAAATACAAACCATGCATTAACTGGCATTTAGAACAACTTTTTAGCATTTAAATAAAAGATCTGAATTAAGGTCTCGCTGGTTAGTAAAAATCAAATATTAAATAGTTTTTTTTTTTTTTTTTTTTAGGAATAAAATGAACCAATACATCCAGATTGAACAAAATGAAATCAAAGAGTCTCAAAACATCGCACTATGTATGGTCTTTAGCACCTTCATTAATGGTAGTTACATTGCGTGTCATTTCCTGTGCATGCCGAGGTGACAAACCTAAATCTACCCCCATAAACATCCCACGTGTCCCACTTATGAGTAACTGTTCAAACGTGCAACATCTGAAGCTCAAAGCAGCACTGCCACCTTTAAAGATAACCACACATGTTGTTGTGCACAGCTGCACTAAGTGCTCGTGTTGCCTTTTTTATTACTCATAGATGCTAACACCGCATCTTTCTAATAAGCTCTCAGTCCTATTGAAACTGGAACTAATTTCTTTATTTTGCCCCACAGAGGCCCTTTCAAATATTTTAATGTGTGAAAATTTACACCAATTTCATATTTCCTTACATGCATAGGAACACCTGTAGATTTACTTAACTTTTCACGTTGGACTACAGGTATGTTTTTCTGCTACTTTCCCGGGCAGAGGAAAAAAAAAAAGGAGCGCAGCAGAACGAAAACTGCTAAAAACTACAGCATCTTATTGTTTCACAGTTTCAATTAAAACCTGTAAAACAGCACGTATAGCACGTCTCAAAAAAAAAAAAATACAGCATTGCGATGCACTACACACAAAACCTCAGTGATATTTATGACAAGACATTTTTGTGTTGTGCAGTGAAACGGATTTCAATCGTATATCAGTCAGTGAGCCCCAGCACAAGTTTCCAATGAGGGAGGCCTGGTGAGAACATGAGGCGAGCCTTCTGACAAAGAACTGTCGGAAAGTGAAGAAACTCTGCAAGCAGGACTCAGAGCCGTAGCAGCTTAATTCCACTGTCCCTGGCAGTTTATCCTCATACGTCCCGGGACAAACAGAAAGCGTTGGTCATAAAAGCTGCGCAAGCCTGGGTACAGCAAATCATTTTCTACAAGAATACGGAGAGCCTTCCATATGTTTAACATTATAGAAATCCACTTGAATAGCAAGAACCTTTTAAAAAATGTTTCGGTGGTGTTAATAAGAAAACCCAACCGCCAATCATTATGGTATATTTAATATGCATGTCCACACAGTTAAAAGTAATGACAATAAAAAAAATAAAAATAAAAAAAAAAGATTCTAGGCCACAAATGCAGTTTTTTTACTTTAGTACTTTTTAACTTCTGGCAAACACAGTAGATCTCCTGTAATTCATTAACACCAAATATAAAATGCAAAGTTTTTTTTATTGCTTTCATTATACCTTACTCCTTTCATAAACAAAGGTTGTGTACTCGACGACTGTCCCAACGTACTGTGGATAATTTAACACTTAAATATAAAAACACTACAGCGCAAAAAGTCTCAACATTTAAATCAATTCCAAAATACAGTATAAACAAAAGACATGATTGCCATAACGCAACACCAAAATATCCACTGACTTTTATTACTTTTTCATTCAGTACACTGAACAACAAAGTAAAATAAAAAAATAAATAAATAAAAAAAGACCATTTTGGTATCTGGACGCAAAGGTTACCTGACAGATGGTTCTTGTTCATTTTAGTCATTTTCCTTCAAGGTTAATCAAGAAATAAATATTTATGCCTTCGGCATCTACTTCCTATTCAGCAGCACACAACAACACCCCTTTCTTTCACTTTGAGTTTTAAATATGATTAGGCTCACACAGGCAGCAGAGAAACTTTCGATTCTCTCTACAGTGCAACCTCACGGAAACTATTTCTCAATGGAAAGATGTCATTAGAAACACAAACAAGAACAAAATTAACGTTCAGATGATCTAAATAGGAAGGAAATTTCTCTCCACCAACTGAATTGGATTACACCAGAAATTATCTGACGCCTGTGGACAGGGAATTACCACCAACTCGATGAGTGTGAAAATTACTAGAGAAACAACTCAGAAGACGCGTAAATTAAAATCGATAAAAAGATCTTTAAATAAGTTACTTGAGCAATATGGCAACAGCAAAGACCATTCCATTTCCTGATTAACACCAAGCTATCAGCACCGATGCCTTGGATGAAAAAGACAGGGCTACGCATTGAAAGAGCGCTTTACAGATAATATAACTGTTTAAAAATGCGAATGCCAAAGCAAAATACGGACACTGGAGCGCCGAGAAACAACCAGCAAATTTTCTGTATGTCGCTCATGAGCAGAAATAAGTTTAGGAATGCAAAATAAAACGCTACATCTCGTCTCAGTAAATTAAAAATACATATCCACCATTATTTATGCAACTATTCCTAGACAACTTGTTTCCTAAGCTGGTCTAAGGTGCAAGGTCCAAAACACTCAACTGGATTTCTAAACAATGCCTCCATCTATTCCCATAGCAGATTTCAGCTAATTCCATCATTTTTCAATGACCTACATTTGAAGGGCAATCCTCTCCTCAGTCGTTTCCCCACAGCTAACGTGGGTTTAAAAAGGGCAGCAATTCCGCAGGTGCTCGAGTCAGCAAGTATTTTATACTATATTCAACTTTCAAGAAATAAAACTAAACATACGCACAGAAGCAGAGCACGGACACACTACACAAGAACACTGGCTGATAAATCAATGTAAATACTCATGGTACTTTATATAAATTATATGTACCCGTATTACACTATATGCAAGGGCGTATTCGTTTAATAAGGTGTGGACAGCCACCTGACCCAACAACACAAGCAAATTTCAGATTCATGAATGTGTACAGTAACAGGACAGTCCTCAGGCAAATTACATGGGAAGCAGATAAATAAAATGATCAAATACTTTTTTTGTCCGCTCCCATGCTGCAACTGTCCTGTTTAACCTGTTTCGGCAGTGCTGCGGCCTGGCCGACAAACGCACTTGATCGGACAGAGACCACAGGTAGGACTGAGCACACGAGAAAAGGGAAAGGGGACAAAAAGAAAAACACACTCTTGTCACTCACACGCTCCAGGACAGAGAAAAGTACATGAAGCGACTCATGAGCACGCATGGGCAGCAGATGGGTATGGGGGGGGGGGGGGTTACCGTCTGAAGTGACTGGACACTTCGATATCTCTCAGTAGAGCAGCCCAAGAGACAGAGACCTCAGACTGGGGGGCAGGGTGAGCACAGAGGAACACATACAGAACTGAAAACAAATGGAAAAGTTGGCCCCATACACCAGCATGTATATTTATCAGTCTGAAGGAAAAGGAAGGGGGTGTTCATGTGGGAGGGCAGGGGTTTGAAAGGAGGGAATAAGAGCAGCAATTCATACAGAAAGACTATTTTATGCATCTAATACTTGAGTTTTTTCCTTCAGCAGTTCTATTCTGTATGAGAACTGTCTTATCTGAACCCACGCAGGATCCCTGAAAGTACCCCTGAAAGCTTTCCAAACAGCGCTGCTGAGGCACACACGTACAATCCTACTTTCTGCATCCTGAAATTAAGAAAAAGAAAAAAAAAACAGCAACGTGCTCACAATAAAAGGGTGAGGATGCTGCCATGCCATCGGTGAGCGTTACCGAATAATAGCTGCTGGGAATGTAGAATCACCTGTTCCACTACACACGTTTCCATCCAACAACCCAGAAAAACAAAATATGGAAAAAAAAAATTAACTTGTAAGCACACAAACTTGAGAATAACATTTTCTTTATGCAACAACCAAATGCACCAAACTTTTCCCAGTATCCTCAGGACTACACCTGTGTACAGACATGACAACACAGAAAACAGACTCCTACAATGCATTATAAAGGAGGTCTGACATAGCTGTTCTGATTGTTTTAGAGAAACAAGGAGTGCCCGGCAGCTCACCTTTACACGACATGTCCCCAACAAACTGCCAATAGTAACCAAAGATTTAATGCTCATAAACAATTCCTCTTAAATAAAAAGTATAGTCACATGTAGCTCTGCAATTAAAACTGAGACCCCACAAAGACACGGGTTTGGCGCACTTCACTCATAACCACGTCTGAAGAGACTCTTCCTGCCCAACACCGGCTTAAGGAATTTAGTTACTGAAACTTTGACAGACAGTAAACATACTGCCTATGGACTCAAAAAGCAAGTCCATACCTGAAGTATGTACCTGGTTCCTAATTGTCAGCGCACTGCAAGTCTACTTCCACTATTCTTTTATGTACAAATATTTATTCAGGGAAGAAGACACACTCCCTCAACCTGAAATATCTTAAGCCTTTTTCACTCAGAGACCCAAATCTTAAGGAGCAAACAACTGTCACAGGGACTTTACTGTTTTTCCCCCCAGATAGACAGAATACTTCTGCTCTTTTGGGGCTCTGTGCAGGTCTGTCCAGCGTGGGGAGACGGCCTCTATAAAAATATACTGCATCAATAAAATTTGCGATGGAGAATTCCAGCTATTGAATGTATCAGAGAGCAATAATCTGCAAGAAGTCCATAAGAAGTCTTTGATGGAATGTACACTCTTGAGTCAGACAATATTTAAATACATAAAAAATACAAGTCACTACAACAGTTGGGGCTTTCTTCCCAACCACAGCCCTCTTTACCCCCTGAATCTAGGGAAGAGTGGGGGGAGGGAGGGAGGGGGGGGAAACAAAGTTAGGAATTGAATGAATCCAAACCACTACAAAAAGTTTACTAACTACCATGTGCTCTTTCAAAGTTAATTTTGATATTTTGCCACACCGTAAAAACAAAAAATGAAAAGGTGTTCTTGGTTGATAGCTATCAGTGAAGGTGTCAATCTTTATAATTTAAAAAAAAAAAAAAAAAGTGTTCTTACAGGTGTATGTTTCTCGCCTTTGGCTATTACAAAGCAAAACTATTTAATAAAATTTTCAAATATGTAAGAATTCTGCCATGTAATACTCAAAACAAGTTTGAAACTCCAAACATATTTATTTAAAACATAAATAATATAGTTCCTTAAGTAATACTGATGGTCGCTGTTCAGACTACTTTCAAAAATGAAAAACTGTCTAGATCCCAGAACACTGCACAAAAATCAGTTCACAAATTTTACTAAAATTTACAATAACTGTAGGCAATGTGGATTTATGTTGAACTTTGAATACAGCTCAACATACTTATGAACATAGATATCATGCTGATAAAAAAAATGAAACTTTTCAGTGGTCCAACCATTTTCAACTGCCCTTGCAGACACAAATGCTAGCAGCCTTTCCAAAGTTTCTCACCCCAAAATATACTATAACAAAAAACAAGTCATTTTAGCTAAGCTAATAACTGTACTGTACTTTTTTCAGAACCCCAGCTCCATCCTGTGTGCCTGTTTATTCTTTACAGCTAAGTATAAAAGTAATTTAAAACACACAACTTTCAAAAGGCTTCGCCCAATACACAAAAACATGCATAAATATGTTAGTTATTAAATATGGTAATTTATCAGGTACCACCATGTTAGCAATTTCTTCATAATGCATTTCTTAGGTTTCCGCTTACCTTAAGGCACCGTGGTTGAGCTGAAACTGTGCATTTTTACTCAAGACGGTTCCTTAACAGGCACAGATTTCAGAGCAGCGCAGAAATCCAAAGACTCTTCTCAAAACTTATAAATCCTTCCACCTAACTCAAGAGATTCTAATTTCAAACATTGTAATAAGACGTTTTCCAGCTCCAAAAGGAAATTCTATAGAACTTTTTTTTTTTTTTGACCCAATTCACTTTACCTACCGTGATGGGTATGGCGCTAAGAGGAAAGTAAGGAGTCGCCAGGCCTCGGTGTGCCTGAAAGTTATTCCAAAAGAAGTCGTGCAAACTCCACAGCCATCTCTAACAAATGCGGGCCCCCCGCTGATGCTTTCTGCTAGCGCCGAAATCCAAATTAACGTGTCAGCCGTAAAGTTCCAGCCACGCAGGGCCCATGCGCGGCCATGCCGAGGGGCCGTGCGGTCGCCGCGTTTACGCCGCCACCGCGTCTGACGTTCAGTCAAACCTTTCAAACGCACACGCGATCATCCTGATGCCAAAACCGTTCCATTCCCAACGGGACACCCCATCAAACTCCTCGTTCTCTACCAAAACCCTAATTCTGCCATTCCCACCCTTCACTCCCAAAGAAGCCCAAAAACCACTCTTCAAAGCGCTCCTCAAACCACGTTTGGGACGACGGCTTTATTGACCACCCTGAAAACAAACTTTCCCGGGGACGCCGTCGCGAGTCTCGTCGCAGGGTTATCGTTCGCCCCAACGCAACGCGCAGACCTTCAAAAACAGGCGCTGAAGAGAAACAGAAAGACTTATTCAAAGATGACAGCAACTTCGAGAGAACGCGTGCGGTAATGTGACATCTAGCCGCCGCGTGGTGTGGGCTGGTGCCGCTTTACTGTACCCTACCCTGGTCTTCTCCAAATGATGCCCGGCCACGTCATTCACAAACTCCTGAGGGACAACAACGCAGAGCTTTCAGGGCCACAGCACCTTCTCATTTCCAGACACGGCACGTCGCCTCTCTTCACAGTTTACAGGAAACGCCGCACCTTTGTCTCAGAAGGAGCCGACGTGGGAATTTTATGTCATATTCTGTGTCATAATAATAAGACAGGCAAAACCACTGCGGCAGGGCATGGCTGAGAAAGTCTGCGCAGGCAGCCTCAAAGCTACTTCAAACTTTCCACCCTGACACAAACTACCTGTCCCAGGACACAGTTTTATCAAACACCACAACTATGAATATTTCCTCAAGTCTGTGAAAGGCACACATTAAGGGAAATAACATTGAAGCAAGCATCTCCTTTTTCTAGAAATTACCTCACAGATGCAAGACGTGAAGGTGCACGATACTTACACAAACTTAACACGAACGCGTTCGAGTGCAAACCACGGACAGGGTTGCGAACTTTTTTAAGACGAAGGTTGAGGTACAAGTAGAATTTAAAAAAAAAAACCGAACAAAGGAACCAACAAACATTTTAAATGTTTTGCTTGTGCTCCGTCAAGCGCCAAGAGACGCGAGGAAAACTCCCGCATCGCGTCAGAGCCCCCCTGTCACTTTTTCGTTGTTTTTAAAAAACCGGCCCAAACAGCACGACTGTTCGCTTTTAAATACTTTTTTTGTGCGTTTGTGAGCAGAAAACGTGTGCTTTCTGCCCGGCTCCATTCATGCAGAGGCGGCAGAACGCCGAGCGAAATGTCCGTTACATGGAAACTTTTCTGAGAGCCACCAGACTTGACCCGCACGATAACCTTCAAAGTGCTTGATGAATTGCACACGGCGAGCCACAAAACCTTAACGCCAGCCACCAAACATCGTCGTCGAAACGCGAAAACAAAACGTAAAACGCATTTCCACGAGGCACAAAGCGACGCTTTTCGCACCGACAACGCGGCGACCGAGGTGTGCGGAACGTCAAACTTTTTTGTCTTTTTTTTTTGTTGTTAAACAACTCAAAGTTTGTCAGGAGTTCCTACGAACATCGTTTCCGTAACGCTTCGCAGGACCCCCCCCTACACACAGACACACACACACACACACAAAAGCGTTTCCTAGTTTGTTTTCTAATAAACGTTCCTAAACTGCCGTCTACCAACCTCGTTTAACTGAAACGCCAAAACATTTTTTTTTTTTTTTTTAAATAAAATAAAATAAAAGCACGGCGCGCTCGGTCACGTTTTCGCGAACGCGTCACTACTTATCGATACGCACGCACCATATTTCATCCGTTCGCCTATTTCAGCGCCAATGTTTCCTGACGGGCGAGGATTTTTTTTCCTTTTCTTTTCTCTTTTTTTAAAAAAAAAAAAGGATTTAAGAAAAGGGAAAGGAGGAGGGAAAAAAGTAAGGCACAAACCTACTGGAAATCATGTTTTTCTTCCTTGTCGCTTTGAAGGCTCCTGCTTCGCGAGCAAGTAGCCAATTTCAATTTCTCAACGCGTTTGACCCAACAGAACCTAAAAAACGGCGTGTGAAACCCGAGAAGCGGCTCTTTCTCCCTCCTCGCCCCCCTCTCCTCCATAGCGAAGTAGAAAAGCGGCGAAGTGGCGGAGACGGCGAAGCTCTCCGCGCATTACATAACACGTAGCCGCCGCTGCTAACGCAAGACGAGCGTCCGGCCGCTGCTAGAAATTCACATCACATTGTTCGCAGAAAACCTCCATTGATTCCTCGTCTTTCTCTCCCCCTCCTTACCTGTTGATTAAATTGCAACAGTCTTTGCAGTCTGAAAGATGGTGGAGCTTTGGCGTAAGCCATGAACCGTCTTTGTGTTGTTTTGTTTGTTGATCTCGGGGTATTATTTCGTTTTTTTGTTGTTGTTGTTGTTGTTGTTACGGGGGATTTTAAATTTCGGTTCTCTCTCCCTGTGCAAGTGGAAGCGGGGTGACTGTGGGTGACGCTAAAAAAACGCGCCTGAGCATTGGCAATAATAAGAAAAAAGAAACCAAAAAAAAAAAATAGAAGCTTAGTTTTGCAGTGAGCTCAGCTCTTTATCAGAAATGTTATCGCTTGTCAGGACCTCAGACTCCAGGCATTACGTCAGTTTCAAGACACCAACACTATTAATATCAAGAAGCCCTTTGCAGAGGAAAGCGCCACCCTTAGACCGCACGCTCTTAAAGGGACAGTACAGGACACGGGAGCACAGCACAGCGCGGGGAGGGGAGAGGAAGGGAGGGTGGGGGAGAGGGGCCGGCGGGGGCTGCGGCGGGGTCGCGGGTTCATGCGCCCCCCCACCCCCAACCCCGCAAAAAACAATGACCCCCAACGTGACAGGGCGTCACCGTCAAGACGCCGCATCGCTGCTTTAATGCCGTCGATTTGTTCTGCTCGATCGTACGAAAGCGTTTTGCTGCGCAGCACATCGTATGAAAATATGGTCCTCGCATGCGGAACACAAAAAGCAAGGCGATGCGAACGCCCCCCAAACTGCCGTTTTGATTTTTATTTCATGCACGGATTTGACTTTGATTCATCGTAACGAATATGAGGCTTCCCGAATAGAATGGCGTGTTTGCCGTATAGCCATGAAAGGGGCACCGGTCACAATTTTGTTTTCGGTTTAACGGTTTGAAGGACACTTTCATGAGATCCAAGCACAAAAACAGGGCCGGACTGTATGGCTAAATCAAATTTCTTTACTTTGCAGTATTTTGTATGGCATTTGTTAACTTTATTGTCTTGCAAACTTTTGAAAAACTTATCTTAAGGATGTCGTTTGCACTTGTGTGTTTGGGACGTCCTTATTAAGCAATGTTTAATAAGTAGAAATAAAAATGTGCAGCTCTCCTTTTTAAAACCTTTTCCTTTATTCCTTCTCATCCTGGGGCGACTTCTTGCAGCAGCCACTGCTGTCTTCTCTACTGACTTCATGCACCGAAACACAAGGAGCGGCCGTCTGCGTTTCCCCACTGTATAAAGTACGACTTCTCAGTGTGGGGCTGAAAAATGTCTTCCCCTCCCTTTTTCCTTTACCACATTATTAGAGGCTACGTTCAAAAAGAGGGTATTTTGTCTTGGGTATTTTTTCCACTTTAAAGGACTTTTTTTCTTTTAGGATACACAGTAGAATTTTAACTCCAAGTCTAGACTTAAGCAGGGGGCTTAAATGCATATATTATATCCATAGCCCATTATTGTAATTATTACCGATGAATTATGCACAATTATTTTTATTTTAAAAGCACTTTACGATGAAAATAACACTGTAAATGCATTATGAAATATCACGGTAACACTAACAAAGCAAGTATTGCTATTACTGATGCTACATTCAATTATTTACTCTTGTTAGCATGAAAAGTATATACAAAAGTTTTTTCATATGTCTATATAAAACATAAATACATATATAGAGCTTCCGCGCTCTACTTCAGTCTTAGATACAAATTTATGAGCACCCTTAAGTGCATTTATTTAGTATAAACTGATGTGAATTCATTAGAGATGAATGATGACTTGAGCAAACATTTTAGCTTTTTTATTGTCCTTGAGGCCTTTATAATATCACCCTTAAAAGTGAAAGTAACTACAAAACGCCTGCATATAAAATATATATTTTCCTCTCCGCTACATTACAAGAACAAAAAGACTTAATTTACGACTAGTTTGTGGCGACCACAGAATAACTTCATATCAGAATAGAATCAGATGCAGCTAATTTACTGGATCACAATGCTATATTAATGATAGTGTTTATAATATTTTTAGCTATTCGCAGCATTTCATTTTTTTTATCAGTTTCTATTAGCAAAAAAAAACCCTAAACATTACGCGACATATTAGTTTGTAGCACAAAGTGTATTTTGACTTTACGATCATATTAAAAGCGCAGGGATAAATGTAAACCTACTGGCGTTTTCTTATAAAGATAAAGCGTGTTAAAGGCAGCTTAAAATTGCGAGACGTCATCTGTTTGTTTGGAAACAAGGAGGAAGGAGCGGGTTCGTAAAATAATCCCGTTAATTCTCACATCAGCACCATGCGAAACCTAAACCAAGCCTGTCTGTACCACAGAATAAATCAGTGTGATGGCCTCACCTGCAGAACACCCACTGGCTATTTCTAATGAGGAACGGTCTGAGTAATACAACTTTCCCTGAGCATGTGTTTTTACTGGCAGAATGTCAGCCTATATTTCAAAGCAATTTTTCATGCCTTTATAATAGGAATCGTGCCGAGCAGATGGTTTTGTTGCAGCCGGCACCGCAGTATTCGAAATAATCACACAGCGGGGCCTACGCCGCACACCCCGTGCGCACCTCTGGCTGGTCTGAGACGAGAGCTCCTTCAGCATCCGATGCCCCCCGGTTAAAATTTAACATCGCTAATGTCCCTTTGTATCTCGGATTCAAAACTATACCCTAGCGCCGCTTCCCGTATAAACAGCTGCTCGCTGACAGCAGACCTCAAAAAAAAAAAAGATCTCGCACAGCAAGAAGTGGGAGACGTGGGTGTGCCCAAAAAATGGTTTGGGGAGGCTTTTCTTTAGGAGCAGTCACATGGCAGAACAGCCTTCCTTTTCCCAGCATACATTAACAGCGCCGGGTACGCGCAGGCCGTACGAGCGCTGACGCTGCTAGATCGGAGCAGCCTCGATCTACGGAAGGCTTCGCAACGTTCCCTCAACGACCATTTCTTGTGCAGCAGATGAACAATATTAGACTTCAGCTTCAATTTTTTTCCTCGACACGCAAAAAATCATTTAGCGTGTCAGTTGTCAAGTAGTGCGCGTGTGTTACGGCAGTCGCTGAAGTGTTGTGCGTAAACGGACTGAACAAGCAATCCCACTCAAATTATCTCAAGAAGAACCCCGAAGAACAGCTGAACACTTGAACCGCTGAATTCATAACGCCGTGTGCATTCGGCACAGTTTTATCTCATCTCTCTGTCTTTAGCTAGCAGACTGAGTACAATTTATGATTTTGCTCAGTTCCCTGCAGTAAATGTTTCAGGAGATGTTTAGCCGCTACTGCCAAAACAGTTGTTATGAGCACTGATGTAAAGACTAGGATTACGCCACAGAATCGCAATTCAAATTCAGTTTAATCTAATTATGCTCAAGCCTTTTGATATTTTTCATCTTTTTAGCATTTGCCAAGTTGTCCACAGTTACCCTAAAAATGACTGTGTTCCAAATCCAAATGGGAAACTAGCTAGACATGAAAAATGAAAATACACCACAACTCCAAAGCCCTGGTCAGCATCACCAAAAAACTACAACTACTTTTGAATAAGTGCGTCCCACTGGAAGAACGGCACACCCCGGTTACAGACTACAAAGCCTGCGAAAGTCATAAGAAAGGTCTATAAAAGAGGAATGGGCTTCATTATTTACTCTGATAACATAGTATTTGTGAGCAATACTCTTATTTTACAGTGCATTAAAACATAAACTGATGTTTAACAAAAACATACCCACCTCGAGGTAGGAAAACATACGGCAAACATTTTTCTTCTGAATTTCTTTAAGCAAAAGTGATTTGAACTACTTTAAATTTCACAGTATAATAATCCAAATTTTGACTGATACGAGAATATCGTATATTTAAATTTCCATTTAAATACTTTTGCACTTCTTTTCTTGTTAGTACTGATCTCACACTTCCTGGGAAATCCATATGCAGAAATATTCATACCCATGGTATTTTGATTTCAATTTTGTCTGAGGTTTTATCTGTTGACTGTAATTTTTATTAATGTTAATTTGTTAAACATTAGCTTCAGTCACTGGTATTAAAGTCAAAATGGTTATGAGGAGGTGCAGGGTTTATACAAGGTGTCTGTACCTGTTTTTTTGTTTTCTTCTAACTATATTTTACTAAAATATGAGTCCATTAAACTTAGCTCGGTTAGTTGTTTGGTACATTTTTGCACTGAACATTTTCCGGGCCGGCCTGCACCATCGATTGCTGGGAATCTGTGGACTGCAACGTAGCTGCGTGGACAAACCAATGGGTCCATGAGAAGAGTAGATGGAAAAAGACTGCACGATGGTTTATGTGCCTGGAAAAGACAGAAGAGTTAAGTCCGAAAAGAGGGTGGGTTGTACTTCACACAATCCTCCCCAGAAGAGAAAACAAGATATTTGCCCCCTTTTTCCATGTTTTTCTCCACTGGCGGAGATCTTGTTGAAGGGAGACAAAGAAAAAAGGAAGAGAACTGCAACACTTTGAGAAAGACGAAGTGAGTTTCTTGTGAGTTTGTACTGCACACTGACACAGAATATGACCGGTATTCAATAAGTGCACAGTTTAAATTGTATTTTCTTTCATTTCTTTGTGTAGCTCATTGCACTTAATATTACTAGGTCTCACCAGAAGTATTGCCAAATGTTTTTGGTTTTTCTTGTCGTACAGCGACACAGGAGAAGTGACTGCGATGTAGGCGTGTTTTATCAGAACCAGCTATGCCCCTTATTTTTGAGGCTGATCCACCGAAAAACAAAGGCCGCGTTCTTTTTGTCTATTATTGATTCAAGATATTTGGAATTTGGAGGGGTTTTTTATGTTATATTCACTATTGCGGATCTTATCCAGGCTGAAAGTGTCACCAGGCTTTAATGGGACTGCTTCCTATCATTTACCATTCCGTGTTTTTCCTCTGTGTGTTATTTTTGGCCGAGACTGTGGACTCACGTGCACCCCCGTAAACAGTCTAGACCTGAAAATCAAATATTCCACACTAATAAGAGCCCCAAGACCTCACGGTTGCCAAAAGTTTCACGCAGGCCTGTGCAGTTATTCCGAGGTGAAATCACCAAATTCTGACATGTAAAAATAACTGTAACTGCCGTCGCACCTTCTAAGACACGCGGTAATTATAGCAAAAGGATTATGTTAGTAAACTGCCCAGTTTTCCCTTCAGAAATCGCTTTAATGTTCTCATCTGCTTTCACATCTGAACAGACCATATTGTCAACGTTAGTTTCCCTAAGACAGACTTATTGGGTCGGGACTGAGCTTTATCATCTGCAAGTGGTGGAACACAACTGCTCTTGTAGGTGCTGCATAAACATCTCCTGTGGACTTGTCAAGCATCTGTGGGCTGAAGGTCACAGTGGCGAGCGATGCTTGGAGACCCCACCGTTCCATTCAACACTTGCGGCACGTAATGAAAACCGTCAGACTGGCTAAACTGTCGAAATGCAAGACTCATCAGCTGAATTTATTCAGATGCTGCCTAAACCGTGATTCAGTATCATTTTAAATGGGGGGAAAAAGTGAGAGTGAATGAAATTTATAATTACATATCCAACAATTCTACCATTGAGTTAATATGTCATCCTAAAGTTTTGATTTTAGCTAGGAGTTTTGGTGGTTGTTTTTAACTTGCTGGTAAGACAACACAAAATTACACGGAAAGGTCCTCTGGAAAAAGATATAGAATAAATTGTCGCTGTAATACAACTACTGTAAGACTACGTGGGTTTGGCGTTTCCGATTTAATTTTAAAAGTCAGAGAGCAACATTCTCACACGAAAAACACGAATATCTTTGATTTCATGCCCTCTGAGTGTGCATTTCTTTAAAGATCCTCCACGTAGTTTAATTTAGACATCGCCCGCTTTTGTGATTGTTCCCTGGGAAAAAAAAAAAAAAAACACCAGTCGGGTTCCAAGAAGAATTTAAAACAGAGTTAGAACAAAGGTGATGCGGCATTGCGTAGAATTAAGCTCTTTAATCTCTGTTCCAGAGAAGCGGCACAGAGAAAGTGAGTATGAGCAACATCGCTCTGGCTGATACCTGGGAAGGTGAATCTGGACTTTTCGTCACTTATTTACTGACCATCAGAGTGGTGGAACTGGTTTTTTTTGCTGACTTATAAACAAAAAGTGCTAAAAAAGGATTTGTACAAATATTTGTCGGAAATATACACGACGCGACTGCGGTGCACGTACTTCTCCTTCCCGGCATCATCGTGGATCCTGCCACGCCAGGCTACGAGGAAGTTGTAGATCTGGAAAGGATTTCGACTTTGCCATAAATAATTCCTTAAGCACATCCTTAAGAAATGCTGAAACGACCCTGACAACCCCCTCTGTGTGAGCTTTATGAGAAAGAAAGGCAAATCTCTGCTGAGGCTCAACAAGAGGCTACTTATGAGGAGCTTGGATTTTACAATTTGCTGTAAAGTAATATGAGAAAACAAAGACATACAAGGGCACAAAAAAGTTATATACATCACTAGCAAATAAATGTGAAGGATGGTGAGCTCCACTGTAAGAGCGCAGCTAAAATATGAGGGATTAGGAAAAAAAAACACTATAATAATGTAAGTGGTATTAGAAAATAACAGTCAGTTCCGATTTATTGCGAAATTCTAAACAAACCTTAAAGAAATAAATGATTGCAAAGTGTTATACAAACAACACCTGCAAAGTATTGTATACAAGACACAGGAACATAAGAATGATTGGGAAATGATTTAGTCAGCCAAAATCCCAAACTTTTCAGCTCCATTTCTTGTGAGCTATGGAATTGTATATGCAGAACAAATTTGATTCGTACAAATGGGCAGCTTTCAAATTTAATGTTTGTTTCATCCGTGCAACTCAGATGGAACTGAGGGGTGGAACCCTGCAAAAGCTGGGTGGGTATCTTTTTAAAGCCATATTTTTACTATTCACTTTCACTCTGAAGCGCAAAATAAGCTGAGATCAGGGCCAAATGGAGCCAATTTTATACTTCAGTAAAAATCTTCTAAAACTGCTGCTTTTTCACTAGCACGAAAACAAAAAAAAAAAAAAAAATGAAAGGAATTCACCTTCACCGCTTCATCATGATGAACGAAACCATTGTGTGCTTAGGAAGCAGAGTCAGCAACCTTTTAAAATGTGACAGAAATCTCTCTCATGCAAGAAATGATAAAATGAATGCCAGAATGAAGCCAGCCATGAGAAGGCCCTGCTCAGACAGACAGGATTCGGCGCTGCACTCTTGCGCTTGGTGCATAAAGGACAACGAAACCCAAATGCACGGCACCTTCCTGCCTTCTTCGCATTCACTCCCGCACTTACTAACTGGGATAAATAAAAGGAAAGACAAGGATGCGAGGATGGACGAGACTGTGCAGCGCGACAGAAGATATGTGGTGAAAAAACCGAGAAATCGGTTTGTACAAACTAAGCAGATCAAGACATTTGACTGTGTCATTTGATAAGAATATCACTACAATTTTTGCCTTTTTAAACCAGTCAGAATGCATAATTCTTGATAACGCTACGTATAAATTGTTACAACTAAGATATTATAAACTCCATGAGCTTTTTAGCTGAATAACATTTAAATAAACAGACTTTGCAACTGTCACCTCGCCTAATGCAACCCGTCAAAGCCACTTTTCTGGTGAGTAAAGCTTGGTTGCCAGCACAGCTTTGAGGATTTTCAACTATCAAAGAAATTGCTGTTATTATTAGTTATGCAAGTGAAGAATTTTCGGCAAAGCAACTTTTAATGCTAAGCTACTTACAATTATTTGGCTGTTTACCCAGCTGGGCAGTTTTTACAAAAGCAATTCAGAGTAAACACCTTGTTCAAGGGTACAGCAGCAGGAGGGACTTGAACCTAAGTCCTTCGAAAGTGAGACACCAACTCTAACCACTGTGTTACCCATTGGTCCGTCACGTCTGTATATTTTCGTCCCCTGTTTCTAGACTGTATTCAACCTCTTCATACATCAAATGAGACTTTGCTGATTTTATAGCGCTCACCTGACCAGCAGCGGTGGGCAGCCAGATGGCTTTGGACTCCCTCAGCTCCTTATTTTCCAAGTGAAACGGCATTAGGACGTTTGTCTTCTGTTTTCCTTTTTGGTCCTTGAACATGTATGTTGGTTGTTATTATTTAGGACAACTGTTGCACTCTAGACCTTCAGTGTTTACGTTTGTGTCCTCCTTGTTGTAAAGGGCGCTGCACAAAAACATGCTGAACTGCTGATGTGTGAGATGCACAGAAAAGGGTAAGGAGTGAGGTTTTCAACAACATCTCTAATGCAGGCCGGCACTGCAATTTAGGCTTGCGCTTTAAACCAGTCTCTGGCTCTCCGCGATTCTCCCTCACTCTCAGTTCCACTAGATGCATGCAAATTCGCAAGCTCCTGAAATACAGAATCATGTGCCCATCTGTGTCCAGGCCGGCCTCCCGGAGACATTGCAGGTCCAGACTCGCATTCCCAAAGATCAGGGGTGCGCTTCTAAAATACATCACACACCATTAAAATGCTGACTACCACTTTATACAGACGGACGAAACAAAAAGAAAAAAAATCTTGGACTTTTTTTATATCCCCGCTGATGTTGGCACATCAGAGTCTAAATCCATTAGTAAATGAAGTGTGTAAACTAAGAAATGAGCAAGTTTGTTACATTAAAAGAAGTCACAATCTCAATGTCACACTTTTTTTTTTAGAAAATTTTTCTGAATGACGGGATATGAGGTCTAGTATTTTCAGACTAATATGACAGTCGTGTGTGCAATGATATGCTGCGAGGTAGCCGACAACGGCTGGTAAATGATAAAAGCCAAACGTGCTGAGAAAATGCACTTCCTATCTCACAACATTAAAACCATTAATGGTAAAATCCACTTGTCACGACAACAGCTGAGAAATACAGTACGTATCGCTAAACGCCCAACATCCACATTGACACCTTCTCCGTGTTTGACCCTTCCGAAGGGGACGCCTCGCTGTTCGAACAGCACGGAAGTTTCTCTCCTTCCTCTGACAAAACGCATCCCATTTCTCATACGCAAAGGGATCGCTTAAAATGCAAATTCTTTAAGGCCGAGCGAGATTAAACTGAGCTCTCGTCCCCTCCCTCCATCAGTCCTGCCCCACAAATTAAAAATGATATACTGCAAATATTAGATGGATGTCCAAACACTTCATTTAACCCTTTTCCATTTACGTGGCTGGAACGAATTTCATGGCGGCAACGGAATCGAACGCGCTCGGAATTCCCGGTCCCGTTTCCTTTAATTAACAGGTATGGCTTTTAAATGACTCTCGCGTGTTAATTAAATATCAAATGCAATTTATTTATTAATCCGACCCACATTACGTGTCACTTAGGGACGCGGGTTACCAGAATCCGCAATTTCCCGAAGCCAGGTACACACGTGCTGCCAAGTTAATGGATTATTTAACCCGGGGCGACAATTAATTTCTTCAATTATCGGAACAGTTACCCTTAAGGGCTGCTCCGGTTTTATGTACGACTGACTTGCGAATTGCCGGTAGATAAAGCTGGCGATTTAGCAGACACCTCCATAAGGAACCAGACACTTCCATAAGGACCAAAGCTGGGTAGCCATTAAATTACAGCGCTCCTTGGGATCTAGAGCGAGAAGAAATGGTGGGGACTGGGGAACAGCAGAACCTTGAGCCACGATTATGAATAAACCACTGACTCGGAAATGTTCTCATTATTGAAGGACCCATCTTAATAAGGTGCGCAGACAGATTGTTTCGGGCAGTACGGAACAGCGAGGAGGTAAACATGCCCTTTGTGCCCGCCGTAAACACGAAAGCCACCCTTTGTGTGTTTCGGCAGCTAATATGATGCCCGCTTTGATGGACGGGGCTTTATTCTCTCCGTCTGATGCATTTTTGATGACTGCCTGAGGAGGTATATTCATAAATAACCAAGGACAACAGATCTCAGGTAAATTCCCGGGGTCTCAGCCGCTCTCCCTGAGCTCAAAGGGTTGATTTTCAAGCAACGTCGAAAAGCAAACTGTCACGAAGCGGCTCGACCCTTTCGCTCTTCGGGAAACCGATCCATTGGACAGCCTAAGGGATCCCAAACGCCGAAATCTGGATGTAGGAAGTGGCCCACGGCCCCTTTGTAGCCACACCGAGCACAATGCAAAGTGCTGAGAAGTCAGATCGGCATACGAAGCATCATATTTCACCAGGTTAATGATGCAGGTGTTATAATGTGATAGATTACAGCCCAGGGCCATATTTTTTAGCGTTGTGTTCCTGTTAATCATGTTCATGCAAAAAGGTTACCATAAATTATCGGATAACACAACACAGTGAAGAAACACATAAAAAAATAGATAATCAAAAATTTGCTAAGATAAATGAAGCATTCTGGTGTTTTAATATATTTATTGCTAATCCTGAGCTGCAAGATCTCCGCAAACCTGCAAACGACAGTAGGAAGAGGATGGATCCTGCTGGGGTGGAATGGCTCCTCGGGTTTATTTTAAAGATAAATAGAACTGTTTTAGAACATATTACGCTCGCGCAGTTGTGTTTTTCCGCCCTGACAGCTGTGACACGACTGCCGCCCCAAATTCCAATAGCCCTCATCGATACGACCAGACGCTTTCGCGTAAGTTGTGAAACTGAAACCACGGTGATGTTAGCAAAGATTAAAGTTTACAGCTGTGGCTCTTATTTTGTTGCCGTTCCCGTCGGGAACGACATTGCCATTAGCGCTGAACTACAATTACCGCCTAAACAGCCTTCAAAGACCTACAGTTGACAGACCATAAGGCTGTGCCTGTTGGGACGGTTCAGTAGCAGTGAAGGATCCCAGCTGCCTGCTGTACTTCATAGTGCGGCTCGCTGCTGATCTCAATCACTTACTTCCGTGTCGTTCGTCTGAAAAAAGAAGGCTTTTGAGGCCCCGTGTTTGCGACGACAAAGCTGGGCCGAAGCCTCGCCAACTACACAGCGCGTTCTTGAGATGTTAGCATTAAAGTGGTAGAAAGAAAGCAAAGAAGTTGGTTTAGTCGTTTCTGCATTTCCTCGCTGAACTGAGTACACACTGGCACACACACCCCGCCCATATCTATTGGAGAAGCACCTATTCTGATTTTCAAGCTGGTCCCAGCTACTCTGACTGCTGTAAAAATGCTGACTGTTGTATAATCGTGCTCGTCTTGCGATGCGTCCTTACATGTCGACTCGAAGATGAGGAAGATAGTGACATGTATCTCTTCTGTTCAGACTTATAGCGCAACGCCTCATTTCCTGCTGCAAAGTGCTTGGGCTCTGTAGTTAAGTACCAGCTGAGAGTCTTGCTGGAAAGCGGTGGCTTTCACCAAGGAGCAGCTGAAATGCTCTTGCATAGTTATATCAACCCTCGGTGACATAATACCAGGAAGCTTGCAGTCGCACGTGGTGTTCTTACATCTAAGCAAAATTAATTCTGACTGCAGTTCATGCCCAATATTTTTATTATTTAGAAAAGTCGCGCTTTCAGCCACGACAAATCTGCATTACATGTCCTTCCGGTGGAAGTTCTTGTCCCTAGGCGGTGCTGTTTCAGGGAAATGAACAAAAGTTTTCCGCTCAATAGACTGAGAATTGGCATCGAGAACAAGACCAGATCGAGAGACCTGATGACCTATTTTACTCAACGTAAAAGTACCATCCATACATATGATTGTGATGCTGAGATAAGGCTTCACAATTTCAAGTACATCTGCATGAGTCACAGAAAGGAAAGAGCTCTATGGAATCTGCTTAGAAGCAATTCTATTTTGGGGACAGAAGACAAGAAATATTTGTTTACAAACATCCCACTCATTTTTTTGGTTTGTTTTATTTGGGAAGTACAGAGAGGAAAAAGTGAACGTGGGTGTATTTTTTTCCAAAGAGGGGCCAGTAGGTTTGTTCGAAGGCTGGAGAGGGTCAGGCTTTGCTGAAGCGCAGGACCGCCAAGGCTAAAACGATGACATCCGGGGAAACCTAAGTGCTGGTCAGTTGGTTTTCAAAGTTACTGGTATGTGACCGACTGCTGAGCAGAGGTCAGTTTTTGGGGGCTGGAGAGTCGTCATGGTGGCAAAGCAGTTTCATGCAACGTCATAATTTTGTCCCTCTTCGAGTGCTGGGACATTTGGGTGAACAGTCGATGGACTGTCATGCAACTCCCGATTAGGTTGGACAAAAGGCAGCAAGATGCTGAACAGAGTAGAGTACAAGCTGGCGGATTAGGCTGAGGGAAAAAGGTTTGAGGGACGCTAAAGGGAGGAGTGTTCACGGTGAAGTAAAAACACGGCATCACAGGGGAAGTAACACACTGCACCTGCTGTTAAGGAAATTTATGCTACTGAAATGATTAATATTAATTCTTACTAATATTAGATAAAGTGGATGATGAAAGATACTGTTGCATGCTGTGTTGTTTGCTGAAAAATATGAACAGAAAGAGAGCAGAGTTTCATCATTTTTGCCCTACACACTCTATTACCTGAATATAGACCAAAGTGCAGTTAAAGATACAGTAAATATTACAATACTGGCAGGATTAAATCATTTCACTTCTTCTTTTCATTCAGAATCTGTGTAACTTTCATTTGCTCTGAACTTGTAAGCTTGGGTTTGTTAATAAAAAGCCTTTAGTATGAGGTTAATGTCCAAGCAATTAATATTAAATACTGTAGATGGGTAGTGAATGGCATGATTTTTATGACATCTTGCGATGCCTGATCATAATTTATAATCATGCGTCATAAACCTGACCACCTGTACCTCGTGTCTGGTATGAGACCTGTAGTGTCTCTGACCGGGGAGCTCTGCTCAGACTGCCCAGTCCATCACCAGGACTTCACTACCCACCATCCACATCACTTATAACAAGCGGTGAGTCAGGAAAGCTCATGCCAGCACCCCAAAACTCTCTCATCCTCTCCACCATCTGTATTCGCCATTGCCATCTGGAAGGCACTATCACAAGACCCAGGTCAGCGCCACCAGACTCGGGAACAGCTTTTATCCGCAGGCTGTAAGGATGCTGAATGCTGGACAGTACGGGGACCGGTCAGCACCACCACCACCACCGACTACCACCCACGGTATCATTACCATCACGACCGCTGTCTGTGTGCACGGCTGGACCTGACTGTAAATATCATTTATTCATCTACTTACCTACCTGTCATCATTTTCATATCTATTTATGTGCCCAGGCAACCAACTACCTCTTTTTGTCAGCCTTGTCCCTTGTTGCCACGTTGTCTGGTTAGCGTACTGTGCACCGCGTTCCAAAAGGACCTACGTTTCGTTCGCTCTTTCTCATCTGTATATGCCGGAAAGAGAACAGAATTGAACCTTAAACCATATAAGCAGCTAAATCGGAGATCACGGATGAAAGGACTGATGAATTGGTGATACAAAAGGTACAGAAGAATTTATGATTCAGATGCATTTTAGAAAAAGTATTTCACCATATCAAAACAAAAAACTGGGCTTTTTATAAACGTACAGGATCACACGCTTCACCCTTTAAAAACAAACACACACAGTGCCCGGGACTCTTCACAGTCACAACCTTCACTCCTGCAGACTGAGGACTCTTTGTACCGTATATAGAATGGCGCACGCACACACAACCAGTGGACAAGCCTAACAAACATGCACAGTTACAGCCAGCAGACACCTAGTTGCCACAACTTCTCTATTTAAGCGCCAGCAACAGGACTTCCCCTGCAGCAAGAGACCTGTGCCGCTCCGTTTTTTCTGACCGTTTCCCCGACCTATGAGCTCCAAAATGAAGCAAAAAACGCAGACTTCTGAGTCCACATCCCCTTTGTCTCACAAATAATTTCTCCCATACAGTTACTGCAGAGCCTACATTCCTTGTCACCGTCCTGTTTACCCAGCAAATATGTAGCTGCGCAAATACGACTATCCACACCTACAATTTGTGGTATTTTATTACACTCAAGTCAACAACTTTATAAGGACTCTGGATTGAGGAAAAACCCTTTATTGTGCTCTCAGCATTTGTAAGATGACTTTGAACTTTCACATTAGCTGGTCATTACCAAGTTTTGTCAAAACCATAACGTGCAACTCGTGAGTCCTTAATTCTGGCAAAACTCTTGTGTTGTGGAATATGACTGAAGTGTCTCTCACACTTTTACTACAATTTATGTGGAATAAAACGTAAAAAGTACTAGCGGGATCATCAGAACTTCCACCTCATTACACACAGATTAAGTCGCATTGGCTTCTTCAGTTCCCTTACATTATCGATAATGTAATTGCTTTAATGTCAGGCTACTTCTGTTCTTCGCACATGGGCCTGGCTACCGCCAACCCCTCGGCGACTAACTCATCCTATTAAACATCTACCGCAAAATAACAACCCTCTCTGGTTTCCAGATTCAATTTCGTGAGAACCTATTTGAGGGAATTTTTTTTCTTCTTTTTTCATCGTCTCCGGATTTTTGTTTTCGAGGTAGAAGCAGCAGGACCGGGCTGGAAATGTGCGGAGAAGGACTCCGAGGTCACGCCGGGCTCGGACAAGTAATCCGGCGACTCCCGAGCGTCTGGAGAAACCCACAGGATTTCACCAGGGGGTTCAACAGCAGATCATGCAATATTTGTGAGAGCTGATTAGTCATCTGCTTGAATTGCAATGAGGCGTGTAGAAGCATGCAGAAGGGATCCTCCTGTGCAGAAGGGGATTAGGAATAAAGCACTGGCAGCATTAGCATACATCTACTTGCAAAAAATACCTGTTAGCGACATTGATAAAGACACAAACACATATGCCTTCTGCTCCTGTTTCTCATTAACAATGGACTAAAAGCCTTTTTATATGAATTCCTCTATTGTTCCCAGACAGGATTTTAGCATTTAGGAACAGCGGGAAACACAGTGGTTAGGGCTGCCACTGTGTAATCTCGCGGCTCCTAAACCGAATCCCCGTCGCTGCTGTCATTCCCTTGGTCAAGGTACTGTGCGTAGCTTGAATTGATACGATAAGCAACCCTACTTTATACAGCAGTTAGTCATTGTAAAGACAATTATCTAACATGGCTAAAGAAGGGTAATAATAATCGGATAGCTAAAGTAACTCATATTCCTTGGGTGGCTCATTATACAGCCTTTTCCTTCATGGATTTCGGCAGTAACCGCGTTGACAAAGGGCTTATTTATTCCGTTCCTACATGATGCCAGCTAGCATCCTTAAAAGAAGCTGAGAGTGACCTGGGGGAGCTTCACTTCTGGCTGTCAGCTGTAGCAAGTTACAGAAACGACAGTTAATGGCCTGCTTAGCTTTGCTCCTCCGAGCCGAACGGCACGAAGCAACATCCAGCAGGGAACAGAGAAAACAAACGGCAGAACGGCAGCCCAGATGAAGGACGCGCTGAAAACCTATGGAAATCCGGGGATTTAAGGCAAAACGCACTTTGCGAAACAAAGGGGGGGGGGAGTACGCTTTCACGTTCTCTGTCTTGCACAAATGTGCCCGACCGGCTAACAGCGAGAGATGGTATTTTCAAAACGGCAAGCAGTTTTAACTTAACTTTAACTTTTTAACTCGAGCGAAGAACCCGAATCAACCCGGCAATAACAGCCACAGCAACATAAATTTGAACACGAATGTGAATCGCTAATATTCTGATTTTGCAGCAGAGGACGCTGGCTGATATCTCAGCCGAAAGACCAAACTTATGTAAGAAAAAACACATCCTTTGCCGCCATTGTGCTTGCAGTGACATTGTTTATATTCCCCACCTGCCACCATATTTTTAGTGAATTCCCAAGCTGCTTAAAGTACAGAAACGACAGGAGTTCCTCCACACACAAGTCAGAAAGTACAGTAAAGACTTTTCTTAAACCGGAGTGCTCGAAAAGGCCACGATAAATGAAAAATGGTAAAAGCGCAGCCCCGGGTAGCTGCGTGCAGCCTGCTGTCTCTTGCCGAACCCATTTTAGCCGCGAGTCTGAAGATTCGCAGCTCGCAGACAGCTGCTTGCTTGTTTCCTTGACTTTCCGATGGTCTGTTCCTGTTCTCGCGCCTTCCCCGGGAATCGCCTTTGGTCTCTCAATTTTTCATCTCTCACCTCACTCTTTTTCCACTCTTCCACCCACACAAACAACTTTCTATGACTATTTCAAAACGACGGCAAGGTTCAGAGACTGCACGGTGCAGAATGACTCCTCTTTGCTTGCTTTTTCTTCTCCCCGTTCCCTCGCTTTTGCTCCACATTGCAACGAATGACTGACTGGCATGATAAGCGTTCATCCTCCAGCCAGGGCTTTTTGTTCGTAGCCACAGGTAACCTCGGGAAACATCCCCTGGGGGTCTTTCTGGCACATTGAGCTAGAAGATCCCTAGTTGCCGTAATTGAAAAAGGTTCTCCTGGCTTCATCCCAGTCATTCATGCCTGGGTAAATTCCTTTGTTCTTTGAGCCATCAATTAGCAATAGATCTTCCTCTTGGAAGAGGGAGGATTTATATTATATCAGTCTCGCTCACTCTCTTTCGCTGTTGCCTAGATCGATCATCTTTTTCGGAATTTTTTTCCGGGCAGCAACGTAGAGAAATATCACGCTAGTTCTGGCCGAGCGAGCGGTGCAAATCACACCCTGTCCAAGGGGTAGGAGAACGATATCGTAAATATAATATTTATTACATACCGTACAAGTAAAATCAATCGCTAAAATGGTGCTTCGTGTTCACATCGCCAGCTTCTGCGGTAAAATTATGTTTTTTTCCAACTCTGCTGATGTACTTAAAACTAAACCTGCTAAACTGCTAACCGGAATTGTCATAATCGGTCTCACGTTGCAAAGTTTTTGTTTGTCCGTGTTTAGAAAACATTGCTTAGGATTATTCTGCTGTGATGTATGGCAGCCACAGAGGTTCGCACGTTCATCGCGTTGACAGCCGGCTGCACGTGCAAGCTCATCGATCCCTCGCTGGGCCTTGACCCGTTGCTGAGACAGAGCTACGGGCGCGTTTTGTTTCGAGTGCTGTGGGTTCTTAAGCGATAATCTCAGACGAAAGGCCCGGAATGAGAGCGCCCGGCAGCCACGCCGGGCTCCGCGAAACATTTAATGGGACCAATTATATCGTATGGAGCGACGCGCAGGAAACCTCAGCGAAGGCATCAAAAGGGCACGCTCAGAGCAAAAGCATGAAACGTCGGGAGGAGAACGTCCACACATGAAAAGAAACAAAGCAACAAACAGTAAAACTCAATATTTTCCCACAAACGACACCCCGCTCGGGCTACACACAAAGCAGATGGTCACCACCACTTCTATTCCCAGCTAATGTGTTTCGCAGGGCCTTCCGTCGCGTTTGTCTTTGAACCTGCATTGTTCGGGCTGTCAGCCCACAAGCTTCATGCGAACACTGGAAAACCCTAAACTGACTGAAGTTTCTGTGGTCACTCTGTCTCACCAAGAAGTTCCCATTTTAGATTTAGAACTGGGCTGACTCAAACTTGGCCCGGCCCTCAAGCCACAACTTTCCAGCCCTAGGCGACAGCGCTGACCACTACATCGTATGGTCAGTCGTGGCAGCATTGATGGCAGTAATTTAGTGACCAACCAGGCTGCTGAACATACAATCCCTGCTGTAATAATTACAGTCCTGCAAGTTGTACAGACTTGAACGATGATACAGTTCTAAAAGCTAAAATACAAAAGATAGGTTTACTGGGGGTTTTTTTGTTTTTTGTTTTTTTTTTTAACTTTTTCGGACTTGTTTCCACTGGCGTAAATAAGATTTATGTACCTAAAAGAAGGTAATGTGCAGGGAGCACATTGTGCAAATGGAGATTTATACAGCAAGGTAATGCATCAAAATTAATACCACACGATGCTGGTAAATTTGCTCTTGAAAAATACATGATTTGCAGATATGTTTTTGGGTTTGGTTTTGACTGTTTGCAACGGCAGGACGTGGAGCCTCCACAATGGTTCTCACGAAGTTGTGCAATGACTTATCCGGATTTAAGTGTCTAAATGGAACGAGTTGAAAGGGAACGTGTGATGTCCCTGGCATTGACTGCCCCCGGCGCTTTCATAATGCAGCAACGGGAGCTGATCTGGCTTGACTTGTCCAGGCCATATTTGTACAACTTAAGGCCTGTCTGGCCTCAGGTGCTGTTGTGCTTTTGAGCCAAAGGCAAAGAGATACAAGGCTTAGGAGACAACTAAACAGGTCAACTCCCTCTTTTGATCATGGAGCCACAAACAAGAACTCACAGGGTGTGGAACCGGTAAACCCTACCCTGTGAAATGCAAACAATGAAAATAAATGTACTGCTACGAAGTCGAAGGAAGAAAGCGCGTGACACGGAATACGGTGGCGCAGCGCAGGGAATCGGAAAAGGAGAACGTCTTTGCCCCGAAACAGACGCGTGTAGGATGGAGATTGCAGATACTCTCTGGTAGGAGCTCTAACTCAAGGGCATGAACACACGAAAGCAGAGGCTGGGTTTAAACCGTCTGAACCGGGCTGTATTTCAGTCATCAGCAAGATGACGCCCTGTGCACTGAGGGTGTGGCGCTTGTATTGTCAGAGCAAAGAGGCCTTTCATCACAAAGGAGGTATGCAGCCTCTCAGCTATCATCGCTGCACCCGGCACAGAACAGAACAGCAAAGATTTACGCCTCTCACTGCTGTACGTCGTTCGTACTTAGCAAGATCGTTTATTATTATTTAAACTTAACCGATATTTACGGATTACTGTACCTTGAGCAACAGGGACAACCTGGGTAAGCTGTTTCCTCATAAAAGGTTACACCCATCACGTACCGCTTGATCTCATCGCAGACAAGACGCCGGACCGCATGTACACCGCCGGGCCTGTGTAGGTTATTTTATTCTCCCTGCACAGAGCAGTGGGCAGACACTGTCATCATCTAGCGGTGACTAAATAAAAGTAGAAAGGGACCAGAAAGAAAAAGCCGCAGAAATAAAACAGACGGACACGCAAACAGAGGAAAGCGGAGGAGGACAGCGCTGTAGTCTTTGCACGTATCCCTAACAGAAGACCCTCTCCCACAGCTGTTTTATGGCAGCAATATTAGAAAACTAGCAATAACCTAGAGCAAAGAGGACAAATGAAAGGGCCATGAAAAGTCTACAGTGACCTCTGTGGTGTCGCTTTTCCAAATTTGCCCTCCGTTTCTGAAAATATTGGGGGGGGTGGGGAATGGATAGTAAATGAAAAATATTTATATCAGCACTCATGCATACTTCAAATAATCACAGACACAATGCATGAAGATGTCACCAAAGGCAATTTTCACTCACTCACCCACCCACCCATACACTCACTCATTCACCCGCTAACCCACTCTCTAACTCGCTCACTCACCCAGCCACCCAACCGGCCACCCACTCTCTAACTCGCTCACTCACCCAGCCGTCCAACCAGCCAGCCGCCCACCTGCTCACTCGCTCACTCACTCGCTCACTCACTCACTCAGCCGCCCACCCGCTCATTCACTCATTCACCCACCCACTCAGTCACTCACTAACCCACTCTCTAACTCGCTCACTCACCCAGCCACCCAACTGGCCACCCGCCCACCCGCTCGCTCACTCACTCACTCACTCACTCACTCACTCACTCAGCCGCCCAACTGGCCAGCTGCCCACCTGCTCATTCACTCATTCACCCACCCACCCACTCTCTAACTCGCTCACTCACCCAGCCACCCAACCGGCCACCCGCCCACCCGCTCGCTCACTCACTCACTCACTCAGCCGTCCACCCGCTCACTCACTCATTCACCCACCCACTCTCTAACTCGCTCACTCACCCAGCCGCCCACCCGTTCACTCACTCATTCACCCACCCGCTCACTCACTCACTCACTTACCATCATGGTGCTCCACACCACCGCACAGCTGTGCACTGAGAGATCCATCAATACTAATTAAGCAGATTATGAAATGCTTCTTGACGGCATGGCTAGGGACACCCTCAGGATACTGCTTAGCCACTGTGGGCCACCATATGGGACGGGGTAGCCAGCTGAGAGGCACGCATTAAGGCTCTCCAGGCTGCCGTATGTTATAATGGCTCCGTTGCTGAGACCTCCTCCTGGGCAGTCAGCGCCATATGCGGCAAAGTCATCAATCATGTAAATGAATCCATCAGAAACAGAAGTCTGCCGCTTGCAGGAGTAAAGTTAAGGACACGTGGCACCCAAGTTAGCACGTCGTACCTCTTGCTGAACATTCCCTGCACAGGTGGGACATCACTCAGTGGTGGTTATGGTTTTCTTTTGCTAATTGTGTTTTAAACATCAGTTTTTCCTTAAGCAACCGTTACTAAGTAAACTTGACCGAGTGCTTCCACCTGTAAAGCACCCACAGGTACCTAAAGTGCCTACAGCTGCTGTCTCAGAAGCTGCAGGTTCAAATCCCGCCACCTTCTGGAATACTCTTGAGCAAGCTCCTTATCCAAAATTACTCTAGCAGAAATGTTACCCAGCTGTACAAATGGGTAAATAATTACAGGCAGCTTAGGAGGAATTTACTGTGGAAAAACATATTGGTTAAATGAATGAATTTAAATAACGGCAGGTCAAAATTTTGTTAATCTAAATACAGCGAAAATACGACTGGTTGTGTTTTAGACCGCCTTCATAATCAGAATACAAATTGGCCTGAAATATTGCAATATTTTATGCAATTTTCAACAATCCTTCAAAATAAGGAGGTATAGCGCACAAAGCGAGTAAGACATTTTATACATTTGTATTTTAAACTAAATTATAATTATTGACCTATGAATATAAAGATGTACACAGATTACAAATTGGTCTGAAGATGACAAAGACTAATATAAAAACGCAGCACTGCAGTTAAAAATGCATGCAGAGCATCAGTGCTCTCTTGTATGCTTTCGCATACTATATAAATATATTTATACATATTATTTAAAATCACGTTCAACAAAACATGACATTCTGATATAAAGAAAAAAACTGCATACATGGCAAAAAAGTTAAATGCTGTAGTGAAGGCACAATGAACTCTTAAGCTCCCCTGGTTTCATCAGATTGTCTCCTCCCTCCCAGTTCTTGGTTTGTCAGGGCAAAGCCATCATGTTTGAACAGGGATCATCAGATTATTTTTAAACATTTGCTCATCGTCAACTCTTTCTCAACTATTTATGATTTATCAGCAGTATTAAAATTTTATGCCAGTTTTGGGAAGAAAGTCCACCTGAAAGACTCTACTGTATGCTCCTTTTTCTGGGGATGCTGTGCTTCTCATTGACGTTTTAAGGCAAAGTTCCACTAAAAGCAAGCAGGAAAACACCCAAAGATAAGAAAAATATAAATTCTATATGTGCTTGTCTGTGTGTGACCACACTGCCTCCAACCCCCCTATGTAAGTAACATGTGCTGGTTCTGCATCACACCAGGGTCTTCTATTATCTCCTGTAAATCTTCGCTTACAGTAACATCCACTGTTGCTCAGGCACAAACAGCAAAAGAAAACCGAGTTTGTATCATCGGCGCACAATGCATTTCAAGGCCGCAGTCCAGAGAGCGCACAATTGAGAACCTTTCCAATATTGATCTTTGGCTGGACCTAAACCAGAGAGCAGACTCCTTAGTTTTTCAAAGTTTATAAGCCTGGGACTGATTTGTTTTACTAGAGGCTCATTTCTTCTCCCTAAGAGGGAGGCCACGATCAAAACTGGTTTTGTAATTCGTTGTTTGAGGCTTGGTCAATGTTTTGATTTGATCCGTATTTTTCTCTTTGTTTTGGATGAATGCGTCGCATTGAAAATTAGCTTTACGGGGCAACTGATCCGCAATAAAGCGACCGCTAACTGTTTTTAAGAGGAACCGAACACATAAAGGGTGTTGGCGTTAAACGTGGATGCGCAGCGTTGAGAAGTCCTGCACGCAAGGCGCACGCTCACAAAGTGTTTCTTCTTCGCTGCTGTGTCACTGATCTCCAGTGGATTAAACGATTCCGAACCACATTTGTGCGCACAAAAGAATGAAAAAGTGGGTTCGGTATCTGCTGAAGAAGAATCAATCACGCATACCGTGAAGGTGGAAGCCATAGGGAGGATGTTTATGCGAAAAGCTCTGTTGCAGAAATAACCGATGGCGGAGTTGGCTGGAATATATGTTTGTTGATTGTGAAATAATCTGCTGCAGGTGAAGCGGCAAATTTTCGAGCCCTTAAACATCTATCATATACACTATAACCACCGGTGGACCCGCCTCTACTGCCTCGACTTCTGGTTTCCCAAAAGCTATCATTTTCAGCGGGCAAACCTAAACGAAGCATTCCGAGCTCCGAAAAACAACCAACGCTCTCGTGCCACCGGCAGTTTCTCTATCAACGGTCAAAAAAGAACATCGTGATGACGTCCGTTGTTACATAAAATACATCTGGAACATATTGACAGCTTAGAATCAGTTGGCAACCTCTTTTAAAATCCATAAATATGTTTCACTACACTTGCACTGAATTAATATTAATATTTTATATAAAATGGTGCCCTCGTTCAGCTACCGGCCTAAAATAACTCATAAAGTTGCACCCCAATAGCAAGTTATAACTTTCAGCGTAGTAAAAAAAAACAGTACTTATTTACTGCCAGTTCCTGATAGTAGTTTGGCATGAAACAATACACAATATACTGCATAAAGAATTAAAAATATTTTATTGAATCTATTAATGGGACAAAATGATGAAGAGTGGTAGACTGTTAGAGCGTGGAGTCCAGCTCAGTCTGTATATTCTCCCCGTGTCTGCGTGGGTTTCCTCCCACAGCCCAAAGACGTGCTGTTAAGGTTGACTGATTCACTTTATATTAGTCGCTCTAAATTTCCTGTGGTGGGTGCATGTGTGCGACTGTTTGGCCACCCTGCAATGAACTGGGGTTCCATTCACTTATGTCATAGGCCCATTGATTCCAAAATAGGCTCCGGACTGCCGCGGCCCCGACCCAGATTCAGCGGTTAATGACCATGAGCAAACGGATGGACTCGATCCATTCGTTCCCTTTCAGAACCGCTGTAGCCTAGGAAGCCACTCCCAGGATGCAACTTCCTATGTATATTTCGGTCTCAGTGGTTCATTTGTTGCTGCAGAAATAATCTTGTCAAAGCCAGGTCATCCACGTCAAAATTCCCCACACCTCACAGTTTGCATTCCCAGATGCCATCATCACTCACCTGTCCTCTGGCTTCAAGGATTTTTTTTTCTCCACAGGAATGATATTCTGCCAACTTGGAACTTTTGCTGTAAGTTCCTTGACAAGGGCAGGAAGCATGCAACATATATGTTAAAATAAAGTGTGTTTGTGTGCGTGTAATTTATTTGAGTAGAGTGTTATTTAAGTATGTTGCTTTCCTAAATATCTTACGATGTAAATGTCCTGTTGGTCCATCAGTATAGTAAAAATAACACCTGCCACAGACTGTTCGAAGAATTATTAAAGCATGGCTCTCGGACAGTAAGTCAGTTCTTGTGTTTCATCTCGGCTTCATCACCTGTTTGCAATCCCAGGTCCATAAATGCCCGCCCCCCCCACATCATCAGAACTTCTGAACCTTGAGCGTTGCCTTATTCTGCTCATCAATAGACATTGCGTATGAATTACCCGTCCGACAGCACATGATTCACATCATTCTTGTATTTCGTCTTCTGAACGGGTAACGGCATGAGTCGGTGCCAAAGTGAAGAAGAGGAATTCGCAAACCATGAAGTCACCAAAAAGGGTGGAAACAACCATAAGAACTATAGAATTACTGCTTAGGTTTAAAGAAAAGAGGGGGAAAAAACACAGAAGTAAATTTTAGCAGATATTGAAATAATGCAGCTTCCAAAATATCAATATGCTTATGCAATCAAGGATGCAGAATGGTTTTCATATGCTAAGGTGTAGTTTTACATCTGGCGATATAGCTGCACGCTGCCTATGCCTCTTATTGATGGTTGCTTCCTGCTTATCAGGTTTCCCCCAAACTGCCGGGTATGGACATTTCTGGACTTCTTTTTGGCCCAAGGATACGATCAGTAATCACCGCTCATCTGGAGGCAGCACCGCAGCGCCCTGATTGACTGATAAGTTTGTTTTAAATTCATGCGATGACTTATCTGGATGCGTCTGTGCCACGAAAGAATCGGCTTACGCCGAACGACGCACGAACCCATATGGCATCTTCGCCGCCGAGCGGCTCGGTCTTAGCATCTTAAGTGGGATCTGCTTTCAGACACGCCAATCACCGACGAGTTCTGAGAAGAGCAATGCCTTCACCGTAGCCACGTCATTTGGTTTTTACCCCCCTGGGGAAATAACACCGCTATTGCTTTCAACTCATTTACCAATACAACTTTCCAACCGCTAACCCAATGATTCCATTTAGTCTCCGCCAAGCGGGGTCTG
Organism: Heterotis niloticus; assembly: GCA_018136845.1. NCBI lineage: Eukaryota > Metazoa > Chordata > Actinopteri > Osteoglossiformes > Osteoglossidae > Heterotis > Heterotis niloticus. The sequence goes on along the minus strand of CM030892.1, from coordinate 29,716,104 downwards.
ATATCCCGGTCCCGCACACATACAAATGAAACATTACAACACACGATTCATTATACTGGGAGGACTGTAAAATGTTTATGGGCTTTTGGAAAGTTTTTATGGCTATCGTTGCAAATGTTGGCATTTAACAATACAGCCGATTATAATTTCGATAACGAAATCCCCGTGACCTTGGGAACAGTGCGAAAACTCACAAAAACAGGAGCAAGGAGTATGCAAACCATCATGATTTTAAACACAATTTATAATAACCCAACTTCAGTGACCTGTGAATCTGTGACTTAAATAAATCATTGTTCATCTGTATGTATTTCAGGAGTGTTTACACAAACAAAAAAAACTGTACTTTTTTAAAAACATTATATGTTCGATGTCTAGCTCGCACAAAAACACTGGAATTTACAAATAAAATACTCATTCACTGCTCATTTTGACCACTGAAGCGCAACTGCGAACTTCTGTCAGATCAGAACAGCCAAGCAATGTCAAATTATGAGACGTTTGGTGAAGGAATCTGCATATTCTCGAAGCAAGAGTCTGCGAGAACCGTCCGCAGGAAACCGAATTTCATTTCCGTTCGGCGGCCAGTCGACTGAAGCCGAAATCAAAGTCCTCCGCCGTAAGATTGCACCCTGCCGTTTTAATATCAGTCCTCATGAAGCAGGATTGCATTTCTAAGGCTTAGTTGCAGCAAACAATTTAGCAACACAGGAAAGAATTGCTAAACAGACTGCAGTTTCACCCCCAAAAGTTGAGTTACTGACAGGCCTATCAAAAGAATTAAATATTCTGAATAAAATAAACAGTAGATAAAATATGAGTGTTAATGCTTTATATGCTTTCAAAATATCTTATTTTAAGAAAGAAATTATGAAAGGACAAGTAAAACATGAGAAAATAAGAAGTCGCTGCTTACAAATAATAATATGTACAGCTAAAGGTAGCAAAAGGCAGCCGATAGCTGGGATGAGGGTACAGATTCATAAAACTCGTTGCCCACGTCTGACATCGCTCACTTTCTGTTTGTAGACAACCAGCTCCGTCAAGGAGTCACCTCGACGTACGGCAAAGCAGCGGCCATCATTTCGGCGCTCGCAACGAATGCGAATCCTTGTCACGAGACCCTAACCGCATTATCTTACCCAACCGTCCGGGTTGACTCCGAGACACGAAAGCGCGTCGCCATTACGCACTGTTTACTGCGTCGCGTTGAAGCTCCAGAGAAGCAGATTCAAAATTCTACGCAGCACATAGCTTTACCCGCTCGGGATTACTTCAGGTTCTGATTGTAGGAATGAAATAGAAATGAAATGAGATTGAATAAATAAATAACATGCAGGGCATATGATTTAAGGCCCATTTGATGAAGAGCACATCGGTGGTAATTCCAAGCATTTTCAGGAACTGTCATCAAGTTCATTCATCTGTGTGCAGTTGCCGGGCCCACCATCGCATACATTCACAACAACAATGCCAATGTGGCTTGCACATAAAAGAGCAGAGAAAAAGGGAGAAAAACGACTCCGAAAGCCTTGAATTACAGACGCGGGCTAAACTGATTGTGCAGAGATTCAAAGGAAACTGGAGACCGAGCTTCATCTTTAACTTATTATGTTTCCATGAAGAAAAGCCACATTTTTGGATGCCAGAATATCGTTCTGACATTCGCCTCTGCCTGTATTTACACTGTAGACTCTTCTACAAATGTTTTGGGCAAAGCCCTCCTCCCCCCTTTTTTGCATACAGAACTGAAGCAGCGCTAAAATAAAGCCAAAACCTTAGTTTTTCAAAGTAATGCGGACAGACCGATTTGAGTTCTGCAGCAATTTACGGGGCATTTGTTTCAGCCTTGCTGCGATGCGCGTTTGAATTTTAAGGATGAAAATCGAGTTCTCTTTCACTTTAGATCACAGGTGAATTTACCCCGCGGACGATAAAGCATTATTTATATATCAGCATTGACGGACTGCTTGTGGCAAGATGTTTCGTGCTCATGAAATGTATAAAGAAGGGGAAGATGGGTCTCTTTTTGCATTAATAAATGGTGCAGATATATACGTTTCAGGAGCTGGGAGTAATTTTGGAGATGATGGAGAGCCACCAGACCTGAGATGCAGCTGCAAGGAGCGTGGAGCACAAGATCAGCTCCAGCAACATTGCTCGTAATGGTTCATAACCGAAGTGGCTAATTTGCACCTAACAGGAGGCAACATCTGCCGTCTGAAAAGAACTGCACTTCATTGGGGCAAAGGGGGTGAACAAAAAAAAAATTGCTTTAAAATTCAGCTCCTACGTATCGCCATGCTAATTCCTTTAGGACAACTCGGGTCACTTTAGTGGAGGACAGATTTAACGCGACGGGAATAAATAGTGTCCTTACACATGAGGTGAACCGCACAAGGCTTTTCATGCCTTCCCTCACCTGGCAAATTTTAACACCAACCTGTTACCTTTCCGTGCAGCCGTTAATATTTCAGTGGGACTTTTTTTTCCCGTCGACTTTTCATTTTAATTGTCTGAGCTGTCTGGGCAGAAGAGTTTCCTCATGACTGAGTGTGAGAAACAAACGGGTTTAGCCCTTAGATGAGACTCATGAGCTCAATGGGATCAAAAATCCTGCAACTGAGAGCAGGATGCCGCTTCACTGTGGGGAAAAGAGGTCCTGGCGTTCCTCCCCACTGTTTGCACAAATGGCAGCGATAAGATCGTAACTAAAAGCACAACCTCAATTTTGCAGGAATGGGAGATGCATACGGATAGTGAATAAAAGGCACTAGCAAAGCAGTTTTGATTATTACTGTTATTCTGGGCATGAGCTGTGTGCATTTGCCTTTTTGCAGACTGATATATTCAGTGCTCTACCTACAAGTAAATAAAACTGAAGAAAATGAAGGCATCCCTTTCTCCTTGCTTCCGGCACCGGCACCATCAGGGCATCTATGGCTGGAAAGCAGGTTCTCGTTGTACATCTCTGTAGCTTACAATTGACATTCTTACTCTTATGTGTCTTTGGACAATTTAAAACTAACTCGAGTGGCTTAAATTTTGTACACTATATGGCCCGAGCATCACACCCATATGTGCTTGTTGAACATCCCATTCCAAACTCATGGTCATTAATATGGAATCAGTCCCCCCTTTGCTGCTACAACAGTCCCCACTCTTCTGGGAAGGCTTTCCACCAGATTCTGGGCCGCAAGAGCATCTGTGAAGTTGGGCGAGAAGGCCTGGCCCACGGTCGACGTTCCAATTCATCCCAAAGGTGTTCAGTGGGGTTGAGGTCAGGGCTCCGTGCAGCCACTCACGTTCTTCCACACCAACCTTGGCAAAACATGTATTTATGGAGCTCACTTTTTGGACAGGGTGGACACAGTCATGCTGGAGCAGGAAAGGAGCTTCTTCCCCAAACTATAGCCACAAAGCTGAAAGCACACAAATGTCTACAATGTGTTTGTATGCTGTGTGTGGCTCAAACAGCTCAGCTCAGTCATTTGAAGGGGGGGGTTCCACATACTTCTGGCCATACAGTGTGTGACTGGGAAGAGTATTTAAGCTCAGCTGTTCCATTCAAACTATCCTAAAAGACATTTCGTTTCATTTTTAATTTCTCTGGAGAAAGAAAGAAAAAACGTGATGAAACATTAATGATCTAAAACAAAGGAGTCAACAAAAATAAAGTATAATTTGTTTTCCGAAACAAATGATTTCATCAAAAATGTATTTTAATAGCTGTACTGACATACTGCGGCCTTCTCTGCATAAACACAAAACAACCACTGCAAACAGTTCATGTCTATGCATTTAAAATACAGCTGTTGTCTATACCTGCACTGTGTCATGTTATGACAGCCATAAGGACACTTATTACTGTTTGCAAGCAAAACAATTTATTTCTATTTTATTTGCACAGTTATGGTGCACATGCTGGAGACTGATATGTGCAGCCGAGCGTTTTTGCTCTTGGCCATCATTTTGCCCGTACGCTTAATCTCCTTTCTTCTTAAATTTGAATAAAATTATTTGGAAAAAGCACTGGAAATGTTTGCGTAAATTTTGATGACAGCAGTCCGGTAAATAAACCGATAAATACATCAATAATAGCAGAGTGTTGTTCAAAATGTGAACTTCAGAAGAACCGTTTAGCTCTACTGGGCATCTTTATGCAATTACGTTCAATTAATTCTAAAATAATGAAAGATAAAGCCTAGGGGGAGCTTGAATTTCAGGAACAGAGTGTGAAATTAATAGGAAATGCCAAATTTTCTAAACAGAAGAAAAAACAGTGTTTTGACTGCAAAAGGACTCATTTTACCCCGAACCCTATGCTCATGGTGCCAGACAAAACAATTTGGTGAGCAGCTGAGTGCAACACTTGTAGCTCTGTGACAGGCAATATTACAGGGAAATTTTAACAGTACAACAATCCTGCATTTAATTATGTAAACTGGGAAATCAGATCATTCTTTGTGTTGGAGACGTGTCAACCCCTGGCCCAACAGAGGGAAAACAATCTGTTTACCTCGCATTTGCCTGATATTCGTGTATCTGTCACGCAGTCTATATTACCTGCCGTATTATCGCCCTCTAAGAGGCTACCTGGTATTTCACCCTCCTCTGTAAATGAAATATACACACACACAAGTGCATATACACTTCCTGGCCAAAAAAAAGTCACACACTCTAATATTTTGTTGGACCGCCTTTGGCTTCGATTACGGCACGCATTCGCCATGGCATCGTTTCGATAAGCTTATGCGATGTCACGGCATTTATTTCCGTCCAGATTTGCATACATTTTTCGCCAAGATCTCGTATTTATAGTGGGAGAGTCGGACCGCCGCGTAAAGTCTTCTCCGGCACAAGATCCCAAAGATTCTCAATGGGGTTAAGGTCTGGACTTTGTGGTGGCCAATCCATGTGTGAAAATGATGTCTCTCTCATGCTCCCTGAAGCACTCTTTCACAATTTGAGCCCCATGAATCCTGGCATTGTCATCTTGGAAGAAAAAATCCATTGATGGAAAAACCTGGTCATTCAGTAAATTCAGGTAGTCAGCTGGCTTCATTTTTTGGGCACATAACGTTGCTGAACTGCAGTAATTGTCCAATGGAAGGCTCTTACCTATTTGCTTAGTTAAATCCAGGTGGTGAATTTTTTTTTGGCCGGGCAGTGTATATAATAGACGTAAAAATAATCAAGCACGTCTCTTATAAGACTGACTTTTTGTACCCAGGCTTTTCTTTTTAAAAAACCATTCATCTTCAGATTCTTTTTCTGAATTTTGTACATAATTTTTTTTTTTTTATGACATATCAGGTGACCTTTATGAAGTATAATATACATACCAGATGGTCAGCTGAGTACTTAGAATGACTGACAGCATTTACACCGAGACTCGAGTTTGATTCCATTTCACAACATAGCTATAAATCCAGTGGGATGTATAGTCACAGTACACATTCTAAGTTATGTAGAACATATGGAGAACTGGTCTAAGCAAACCAGACCCGCATCGGGCAAATGTTACTACTTTTGACAACTACTGTTGAATCTGTCTGTCTTGAAAGGGGTTAACTGTAACATTTAATCTTCGAATGCATGTGTTTTTATTCAGACTTCACAAATAAGGAACTAAGTTACAAATAATGGCGGCTGATGTTAAACTGTTGGATGAAATTTGCTTATTTTGTCTGGGTAGAAGCTCCTCAAAGCCTAAGCGGCTACAGATTGAGCATTGTTTCATTTCTTGCCCGCCCCACACTGTCAAGGGGAGAACAATGCAGCTCTTGCATGTCCCCGTCTTGGTGGCCATCATAGAGATTTCAGTTCCGCATCATAGGTGGTGCCACTGGTTTGGTGGTCCCCTTTGAGGGAACGATCGCCACCGAGAATGGGCAGCCAGTGTGCCTGCAGAGAACTAAGAACCGCACCAAAAAATTCCAGCTACATGCCCACCAACCACTTTCGGTAGCTGAGAACCCCAAACACTTAAATATGTATTTTCTGAAAGTGTTCTTTCGGCGTTTTGAAGCAAAAAAAATCTGTCAAACTGCAGTTCTCAGGTGGATCAATGGAAAGTGCTGAGATTTTTTTGGGGAGGTTCAAGGACAGCCGCCTCGCGGCGCGTGCGGGAACATCCTGCACTGCCCCCGTGGGACGCCGTCTTTACGGCCCTCGAAACCGCTGCAATCTGCATGCAAGAAAAGGCACTTCGGCAGCAGCGTGAGCGGATTCCGCCGGTCCCTGCGGTGTGCGCGCTCGAGTCCGTTGCTGCACTTATTAAATAATAATATCAAAGGCATACAGTATTGATGGGCTTCCAAAATGGTCACTGGCAAGAAGCTGGAGGTCACACAGGGCCCCATTATTCATGCTCTGTGTCATCTCACCGGTAGGAAAGTGACTGATGGCTGTTGTTCCAGCCGCCTCAACACACGTGAGCGGAATGACTCCGGAGCGAGAGCTGCCAGCTGACAGGATGTCTCTTACCGCGGTTTCACCGCTGCCCCCGACAACAACCTCGCATGTCGACGCTCTGCGTCTCTTTGTCGTTCCTGCTCTTCCTCTGACCCGCCCCCCGAGCCTCCCTTTTTTGCCTCAAATTTATATTTTCTCATTCATCCGTCCAACGTGGCCTCAGACTGTGTTGACAAAACCCCATTCAAGCGCAGGCAGCGTGCACGGTCGCCATCCCGTAACATTTGGGGTCCTCTTTTATGCCTGGATGCCGGCACCGATGGGGGAGGGTACGTGGCTCTGAGACAACATCGCCGAAGGAAAAGACCAACGGCAGACAGCGCAAGACTTACATCGTCTTTCTAGTGGTTTAATACCTGTAAAACGCATCAGGAGATTAAAAAAATCGACGGTGGCCCAGGCACCACGTGGTATAAAGAACTGACTGAAACTCGCACATTTATTCCAAGCAAGCCTTATTGCGCATTCTGCTTAAACGTTTTCTGCCTGCACGCAGCCGTGCCGGTTGGCAGAGGGCTGTGGGACACAGAGGGGTTAACACATTTCACCTGTATGGGCCTTCGGGGACCACTACAAGTCCACGGTTCCCAGCCATGCTGCAGACATTGATGTAGGAGAGAATCTGTGAAGCCTGGAAAATATACTGCCGCTGCTCTACCTACCAGTTCACTCAACAGAAAAACTATTGTCTCGGGTCCTTAAACGCAATTCCAGATATCTCTGTGTTCCGAACTTCCCTCCGCTGTGGTATTAATTTTCGGGGCCAGGTCCGCCCTTATCGTCTGCGCAGACCACACGGCCCCGGTGTTTACGGCAGCACCCCTGCAGAAACAAGCCCGTCTGCTGGCGCTTCGCAATAACACGTGCGCCTGACCAGGAGGCAGCCAGGAGGAGACTTTTATGGATTCTTATATTGCTCGGCTGCTTTGGAAAGTCATCGCCCCCGATGCTGGGGCCACACAGTCGCTCCAGTTGGTGGACTTTGTCATCTGCTTAACACTTTGGGTTGGGAGTCAAATACATTCTATGCTGATCTGCCTTCGTAGTACATTCAGGACATATGGAAATATTCCTGTACTTGAATCAAACATTCTGTTATTAATAATAATAATAATAATAATAATAATAATAATAATAATAATAATAATAATAATAATAATAATAATGTTGCTGCTGTTATTATTATTATTATTGTTGTTGTTGTTATTATTATTATTATTATTATTATTATTATTATGTTCACAGAACAGTTGGCACTGATCTGTCACACATGTACAGTAAAAACTTTGCTAGCTTCGGGGGAATTTTTCATGTTTTGCCATTTTTACCGTGCCCTGAGGTGTCTTTCTACATCTCGGGATCCCCTCAGCATCACGACCTGCACGTACACCTTGCTTCCGCACGCAACCCCGGGGTCAGCGGCATTAAATTTGCATGAGCGTCCGGTCTCACCGTAGCCCTACAGCGCTGACAGGTCGCTGACCATGATAATGTATGTCCTGTAGGATGCCAAAATGAACTGCTGTACAGCAGAATAAACAAATGAAAATGTGCCATCCATCATCACATGTTCAGCCATGCACAGTGTACCCAGAGGAAATATGTACCTCCTATTTCCCATACTCATCACACACAAACAGTGACTGATTAGATCCATCCAGAAATTTTAATGTCTCGCTGCTATAAAGATATTCATGATTCATGGTTTCAGCATCTGTCAAGCATAACTTGGAAAACAATTAAATTTTGATATATCTACAGAGATTACTTATAGAGACGGGACATATCCATCCTGGACAGGTGCCTGGTATAAAGGGACACGAGAAGAAGACTGAAGAAAACACTTCATGGGATTTGCCGCCACGAGGTTCTCGTAACCCTTTCCTAGCCTCTCCTAGCGGGTTTCACACGCACCGAGCCAATATCCCGGCCCGTCATTTCCCCCCTGTGTTTGGAACACGAGTTGAAATGTATTTTACACACGGCCACCTTTCACTCTAAAGAGATTTAGTGCTTTATGGTCAGTAATGCCGGTCACAAATGAAGGGCACAGAGAAGCAAATTGTTATCCAGAGTCTTAGTCAAGGGTAGGAAGCTAAGACAATACAGATCTGCCACTGAATTTCACACCTGCAAAGTTTCGAGAGCTTCAACAGCACCAGTATATTTATGGAAATAGGGGGCTTAGGTGGATTCTGGCCAACGTGACACTAAAATTGCTTCCGAAAACCTCAGCGGTGGAGATTACCTTTGTGTACATGTTAATTCCATTCAGCCCCGTTGTTTCACGGTTACATGAAAATGAGGATACGAATGAAAAGAATTAAAAATCGTTGTTGTATTTAAAAATATACCAATAGCTTTCGTGCACTGCATGTCTCTAAGTGTAAGGTGCGTGCATCACAAAAACACGTATTGACCAGGGAAAGCCTTAGCGTGACCCTTAAAGAAGGGCGAAACTCATAACTCTCGGGGTCGACCGCCAATAACGCGTTTCACCTTTACTACATGATAAAAGTGGAATATTTACATTTCGCGATGAAAAAAGATGTATGGTTTTACTTTGATCTATCTCACCGAATATTGATCTTGATTTGGATTGGTTGTTTTTTTTAAAATTTCATTTCTATTATTTAACGCTTTATAATATGGACAGACAGGCTTGCCCGGTGCTCAGCGCTCCACGGGGGTTTTCTCGACTTATACAAACAAACATGTCTCCTTGTTAATGTGCTAAGTACAATAAGGGGGAAAGAAAGCTCTCGTAAATGAAGAAGCGCCGTTGCTTAGAACCGAACGGTCCCATCCGATGGCTCGGTGACAGCTACGCTCGCGCCTCTCGCTAATTTAGATAAAGAAGATAAAACAATTATTCCCATTACACCGCCGTGACTCCGGTTGTCGGACGCATTTCGATTCTTTTTTCTTAACAAATGACATTTTCCCTCATTTCCCCATTAGTTAGCGGTTTTGCTTTTTCCGCACGTATGTCAAACGCTTAATCCTTTTCAAATAATGAGATGCCTAACCTTTGCCAGTTGTCTCCGTCTGAAGTCTCAGTCAATTAATTTAGAGAAGTACGGGCAGCGGCGCGCACACCTGATGGGTCCTCTGGCCCGGACCGTCGCACGGTTTACAAATCCCCGCTGCCTGTCACGGCTCGGCGGCAAAGCCCTGTGAAAGGCGGTAGAGGCCGAGATGGAGGAAGGAATAGGGACCCTAATAAGGCTGCCATTTGTATGCACTCATGTATAATATTGCTAAATTGCTCTACCCCTGCTATCCCAATTTAGGACTCGATTTGCCCTTGGTATTAACGTGTAAAACTTATCCGCGTGTCAGTTAAATGACACGAGGAAGGCTGTAGAAAAAGAGTGAAAAAAGAAACATTAAACGACAAAAATATCCTGCACAATGTGACAGCAGTTAGATGCTGGTTACGGCTCTGTTCGTGTTTATCGCTGCAGTTTCTTTGAGAGCGACGCCTTTTATCAGCTGAGCCGCATGCAGACGCAAACTGCGTCGAAATGGTTTGTCATTTCGTTTGGCCTTTGCAAAGTATCTGGCTTCAGCTGGTCACAACTTCCAAAATATTATAGCCTGTCCGCACATAACTCTAATGCGTTCATTTAGATCTGCACATAAAGAATATTTGCATCAAAAAAAGAACGTTTTTTTTTTTTTAAACCATTAATTTAAATGGGAAAACAGATAAGGCATTCCCGAGCCACAAACGGTTCACCCCCTTTTTTCCAGCAAACATGCAGAATTCCTGTTTTACCTTTAAAGCCCCAACAAAATATTTCAGCACCAAGTTCAGAATATCAGAACCGCCATCATACGTTTATGACCCATATGTTTAGAATCGATCACCGATACGCGAAACATTTTCGTGTTCCTTTTTTTAATTCCCTTACCCCATTTTCCTCTTGTTATTTGTCTTACAGTTGTTCCTTGTTTTCAGTCTGCTTTATTCTATTGTTCTTAGTTCCTACCTTTGTTGGTATGGAGTCTGCATGTTTTCTGTGTGTTTGTGCTCTGGTTTCCTGCTATAGTCAAGAAATACATTTCAGGTAGATATGAGCTTCTCATTTGCCCATACTGTGTGTGTGTGTGTGTGTGTGTGTGTGTGTGTGTGTGTGTGTGTGTGTGTGTGTGTTCAGTGAACTAGGATTGATGGGCTTCCAGACTGGCATCCTGCGCAAGGTGTTCTCTGCCTGGAGCCCTATTCTGAAGGACAGGGCCTTGTGGGTGCTCCACATCACCAAAGCTACTTTGAATTGTAATGCCTGCTCTCTTTAAGCATTTCTGCAAGTTTGACCAACTGGGCATATTTTACAGTAAAAATCACATGTGTAATGTTTTGTAAAAGGAGCCTTGTCTTATACAAGGGAAGCCAGTCCCACCAACAGTACTGCCAACTTTACATGCAGCGGTACAGCTTTATGTTGATAATTTTAGCTGCAGTTATCAATTCTGTGTTCTATACAATAATGAAAACCTTAAAAATAAGACAAAAATTCCCATATTTGTAATACCGAGACTAACTTAACAACCTCTAAAGGCCACTTCCTTCTACCTTCATTCTTTCTTGCAGACCAACTTACTCCCAAGTTAAGACTGCACAGACACAATAAGTGCTCTTCAATAAAATAATAGCGGACATAAAAATCCAAAAAGCGGGTACGACAGGTGCAGTCGGTTAAGTCCAGCGTCACATACCTGAGTAGTTCAGCAGACACATCATGCTAGCGACCATACCGTACATATTAATAATACAGCAATAAGGAAGCAGCCTAACAAAGTCACACGTAAAGTAATCCACAGTGACAAGCACGGCCACACTATAGATAAGTGCTTAAGTGGATATGCAGGCAGAATATTAATCTGCCGTTCATGCCGTGATGTTATGTGGTGTGACTTACAGTATTTGAGTCATTTATATAATGGCATATTTTACTGGGCTAATTTAGACTAAGTACCTTGCTTGGGAATTCGGCAGAAACCAGAAACAAGGTTCATATCCTTGTCATTAACCGCTATGCTTCCCTTTGGCCCAGATTACGTGTATAATCTTGCAATGCAAGCCAAAGGAATACAGCTGCAGCACATGGGGGTGAAATGCTGCCTGCAGATGTTTTGAGACTTTTCTTGAAGAGTGAAAGGTATTCGGAAGTTCGCTTAAACTGCGCCACAATGCGTTAACGTTTACTTATTTATGAGTGTGACAAAACAGCTAAACTGCGACACGCGGCACCGGCTTGTGCGACAAATCTCGCGCGGCGAGGGAGCTGTGTGGCATTAGACCCTGCATCGGAGAAACGTTTCGGTAGACGGTGCTTCTTCCTGGCCGTAATCTTCAAGCACCCGTTTAAAATGGCCTGTCGAGTTTAATGTGAGCTTTTAATCAAATGAAACAAAATGCAGCACTAAGCAGCTGCAACAAAGCACTTGGACATGGAACCTCCATGTTGGCTGATTGAATCTGTGTCAGTGTCATTTTAAAGTCCCTTTATTTTAACTGCCCCGGGGTGCTGCTGTGAATTTAGCAAAGTGACAAGGGACAGGCGACGCCACGGTGCTGGAACTTTGATCTCGTCAGATGCTGGGAACCGCGTGGTTTGTGCGGACGTAGCATCGATGACCCGGAGACGCCGGCATTCATCGGGCTGTCAGCCACAGTTTAAGGCCCCGAAACCAAATCAGGTACAGTATCTCATTCGCCGAGTCAAATCCCCAAGGTCCCCTGTGTCCTGTCCGCCCGCCACCGAGCACGGACACCCGATTAGGGCCAGGTATTTCCCGTTCGCCGAGATGAATCCCCTAAGCGTGTGGGACGTTTCTAATTCTGCTCCTGACATGTTCCCGTGGTGCAGTCAGAGCTACGCCTCTTCTTACCCGGACCTCTTCGCAAGCAAACCTATCCAAATAAGCACGTATGCTACGCTCGCCATAAAGACACGCTCCGTGACATCGCCGTACATACAATGAATATACACTGTAAACCACAACGAAAAAAGTGGCAAAACAGTGAAAAACGAAAGGAAAAAGGAAAACGGTGAGATCAGATATCCCTAAATTTCATCCATTACATCAAAGGCGGATTCTGTACATGGATTGCACTACACTTTATGTGGATCATTTAATACATGCTTTGCTAAATATAGTCGAAGAAGCGACAAGCTACATTACTTTTAGATAAACTTAACGTATCACGATCGAAAAGACAAAGCATTCAAATAATGCGAATTATTAACATTATTAATCCAAGTTATTTAAAGATGTGTTTTCGGGAAACAATGGGAGAACAATGTGATGGATGCGTATGCATAGGCATGAGACATATAGAAACCGTGGAGAGCAACAGTCGTGTGCTGGAATATAAAGCAGTGCTACCATAGAAGCCATCGGGAAACCTTTGGCCCCCTCGAAGCAAAAGCATCACCCCCCGATGGCACTCTGAGGTTCCAGTTGCCTTGGGTTAAACATCTCCCACCTCCTCCACCCACCACTGAGTGAGATGAAAGAAGTGCGCAATCACTGTCGCTTATGTTTAGCAAACGCCTAGCAACGCACGGAGCCTCTCTCACAATGTGCCTCCGTATTACAATCTTTCCCACCAACATGCAGAGGAGGGGCGTCAGAGAGCAGAGCTCTTCAATCCCATAACTCAGAGAAGAAAGCGTGTCTTTTTCAAAGACTTAATGCCCATGTGAAACTTGCCAAAACAGTTATTGTTTCTGGAATAAAAAAAATACCTTTTCACCATTGGCTCTGCAGCCTGAAGTAACCCTTAATGTACGTGCGTAAGCCATGGAAGCCACGGAAGCCCTGGCTTTTCAGGCAGGAGGCACATCAACCACGGACATGAATGGGTACATCTGGGCTACGCTTTGTGTCATCACTCCACAGCTCGCAGAGAACGAGGCACAAAACAGGCATCTGTCTCTTTCCACGCGAACCCCCCAAATGCTACAAAGGAACCCTGACGGATGAAAAACTGAACTGGAAAACTGGATTTAGCCATTACTGTATTATACGGAGAAGAAGAGCTGTACGCTGGGTGTTCAAGTAGCAAACGCAATTTACAATCGGTAAAAGCTGAACAATATGCACGTCCCTCCGCTTATTAATGTGTGAGGTGCTTTAAAAAACAGCAAATAAAACCACAAACACTTGGACCATCCGTTATCCACAACTGCTTGTCCAGCGCAGGGTTGCAGCGGTCTGCGGTCAGGGGACGCGGCCACTACGTGGCACCACAAAACTTTTCCTTAAAACTACAAATCATATCAGCTCCATGATCTCTCATTCAATGCCATTTTTTAAAAGCACATCTAGGATTTATCAATTTATTTTCAGGTAAGGTTGTATAAAAACCTTGTATGTAGATGTAGTAAAATGCAGTCACGTGTAACATTTGTATTAGCTTCGAACAAAAATATGAGCCTGTCCATAATAGTAACGGAACTAAAAACAGAAGTACATACTCTCCGTAAACCCCTATTGCTGTAAACACTGTGGAAGCTAGTTAAATAAAGGCGGCCCCACACTCCTCCTGTGTGTTTTGCTGCCAGCTGACATGTGCAAATGCAAGTTGCTTTCTTTTTGCAGCAGACAGAATAAACTATGCAGTAGTAAACTTACATGCAGTTTTCACTTATTTTTCTTTAGCTGAATAACTCAAGAGCCAAGCATACACTGAAAATCCCTAAACAATTCAATGTGTTGGAAAATTTGATAAAAATCTGTTTATTAGTATGATTTTTAGAGCTAACAACGGTCATAAACCATCTCTCACATTATTTAGCCATGGACGTTCGCTGAGAAACTTCTGAAGGCGCAGCCGGCACCCCGAGTTGCTAAGGACAGGGGCATTAGCCGGATAAACAACGGTAATAAAGAATAATAAAAACAATCCTGACCCCTGGAATGAAAGCGCTGCACCCACATTTGTGTTGCATTAGGGAACGTGTAGCCCTGTTCCACTTTCCAAGCTCAGAGGCACAACCGTAAAGTTTCGCTCTGGAAAAAAACGCGAGAAGGGACGCAGGTAAGCGGCAACCGAATACCGAATGCAATAAAACGGGGGACCCGCTCTCCGCTTGCAGGACCCGGACTCACACCAAGTGCAGAGATTTGCGCTCTGGACGCCCTATTTGTCACTCAGTTTCTGAGATTTTTCTATTACATAATTTATACCCAATCATTCAATTTCCTCACAGCTGTCATTTTTGCATTCTGTTATAGAATGAATTGACACCATGGGGAGATAAAACAGCGTGAAAGCACAGGGGTTGCCGAAGCACTGAATGAACATGGAACAAAATACATTTCAAGACACCGAAACGTGACAGTTGGAGGAAAGGAAACCTCCCACAATTAAAAAGCAGGTCTTTGGACCTCCGGCGCGACGGGGAAAGGAATCGGTTGAACCGCGCGATGGGATTTTGCTGTGAAGAACCCGTGTTTCCAGAAGGTAGCCAGCACTACTTTGATCCTCAGATGAGCTCCTGTAAAACCAGAATTGAGCGGGAGGGAAAGCGGGAACCCAGCAGAGCGGTGACAAGAGATAAATCAGTTAAATTAATGCACCGCTACCGAAAGGTCTTTAATCAAAGAAGAAAAGTGCATTTCCAATCACCACCCTAGGATGTTTATAGACTTGCTGGCTCTCTCCTCATAATCTCTGTAACTACAATTCTGCACAAACTTTCTGGTGGCTGTTCATCTATCTAAGGAAGGAAAAGGTTTTAGAAACTTGATAGTCGCTCAAGGACAGCTGGGCGGAGGCGAGAGCTGCGAAAGGAACGGCACCCAAGCGGATGCTCAGAAACTACACTGCGTGTCGGAGGAGAGCATTTGAAGCCGCACTTCGGGCTACGCCGTGGTCTAACGGATCAGTCTGTCACCCCAAGGACAGGCAAGCGGCGTCACTTTCACTTTCGGTTTCCGGCCCGTAACGTCGCCCAACCTCGGCAGCGACCAGAGGCAAAATTGCCCTGGTGACACCGGTCTGTATTCCTCTGTGAAATAATGGGACTGCCGCTCTTTGAAATTTCCCGTCCTATTTGATGTGACACGCGAGAACACCGATGGCCTTTGTTATCGTACGCTTTTCTTATTTCGGGCTGCGTTGCGTGAGTAATTCTTCAACCGCGGCATTCTCGAATCGCGGGAAGCAGGCCGAATGCAAATTCGACGTGACCCGGCGTCTCCTGCGCTCATTTCCGTTTCAGCGGAACGAGATGAACAATAGGTCCTCCGTGACCGAGATCTGTACGCGATTGCAGCCCGCACCTCACACAAGGAAATAATATTTTGCTTTACCTTTTCCCTAGGAGTGCCAGGGCTAGGAGCAATACATAATACATGAAGTCCAAAGCTGCTCGAGCTTCAGGTATTCAGGGAAGAGATACGCACAAACTTAATTAAATATTCTATACGGTGCTATGCGAAAAAGTCACCAGCAAAATGTGTGTGTTCAGTAGGATGAGGGATGGATGTAGGGAGAATTTAAATTCCGCTTAAGTACTCATCTTGTCACCCGTCAGGCCCCGAATTGACAGCGAACGTCCATTCCAGAATGTCCCACCGGAACTGAAGCAGGTATATTTTTTTGCCGTTATTTAACATTAAAGCTCATTTTTGCATTAATGAACGAAAAGCTTTGAAGATTAAGAATGAACGGGCGAGCAGAAAAGCCCGGCGCAGGCCAGGGTCGGGAAGCGATGACATCCTGTCAGCATTTAAAAGCACAGCAAAACAGAAGTTCTTCGCATGTGACCACAGTGTGACGAAGTGCATTTTTCACGTGTGTGACACCGCGCCCCAGTTGCGCTGACGCAGCGGATGGAAGAAAGGGGACTGTGGGAGGCACGACGCACAGATCCTGAGCACGACACTTACGGCGAAAGCACTGCTCGCCTTTCTGTTCCCGCATCAAGACACTAGGCTCGCGCTACCTGGCATCATGAGTGCCTTAATATTAACCAATAATAATAATAATAATAATAATAATAATAATAATAAATAAATAAACTAAACCAAACGCACACAAGCCCTTACAGTACGTTTCAACAATTTGCGGTTTTATTTATGGTGAGCTTCTGGAGGAAAATGGGCCTGACTCTGCTGCACATTGAAACATAAGCTAAAGGTTCTGTTGCGCCTGTTTATAAATCAGTCAGTTTTTGCCTGGACATTTTTTAGACCTTTACAAACACAGGGTTTAAACATGTAAAAATCAATGAGTTTAATGGTTCGCATTTAGCATCTCTTACGCTATCCGTGACCCGCAGGTAGCAGAGCAGCGTGGACTTTAACCGCAGGTTATGAACTAATGACCAGTACTGACAATGTACTTGTTTGCTTGGATGCAGGGTCCTGTAGTAATTCAATATATTTTGCTTCACCTGCAAATGTTTATCACTCTTACTGAAGTCACAGTCAGTAATACTGAACCAGCCCATCCCAGTCACAGGCGTTCATCTGCAACACCATCTCCAGGTTAGCCTTTTAAGTACAGCTAATGGAAAACAAGAAGAAATGAGGATGATGTCGAATGATTAAAGAGCCAAGCACACGATGAAAATCCTTAAAAAATTCAGTGTGTTGGAAAATTTGATAAAAATCTGGTTATCAGTATGATTTTCAGGGCTAACAATGGTCATAAACCATCTCTCGCATTATTTAGCCATGGACGTTCGCTGAGAAACTTCTGAAGGCGCAGCCGGCACCCCGAGTTGCTAAGGACAGGGGCATTAGCCGGATAAACAACGGTAATAAAGAATAATAAAAACAATCCTGACCCCTGGAATGAAAGCGCTGCACCCACATTTGTGTTGCATTAGGGAACGTGTAGCCCTGGTCCACCTTCCAAGCTCAGAGGCACAACCGTAGAGTTTCGTTCTGAAGAAACGCGAGAAGGGACGAAGGTAAGCGGCAACCGGATACTGAAAACAATAAAACGCGGGACCCACTTTCCGCTTGCGGAACCCGGACTCACGCCAAGAGCCGAGATTTTTTGCACGATTCTTCCGTTACGTAACCGCAGCGAAGTCCATGTCAGAAACGTGGTGTGAGGCAGTGTAAACCCTGCACGAGATGCCAGTCCACTGCAGAGCAAACACATACACTCACACGTAGACACACGGACAACTGAGTCACCAGTTCGTCTGAAACAGATATCTTCAGACAGTGGGAAGAAACAGGGGCACCTGGAGGCAGCCCATGCAAATATGGAAAGACCGTGGTAACTCGTGCGTAGACCGAGCCAACTTCCAACCGGTGTTCAAAGCTGTGAGGCACGAGCACCCCTGTGCTACCCTAGGATTTCCTATAGTCTATACATAACATTCATGCATCAGCTTTCATTATTAGGTTTCGCCTTAACTTCCTCAGACAGCATGGGAGGGCATAGACCGTAGGCCCGGCTAGGCATGATCTTTAGGTTCCGTACGAAGCCAGATATGCTCACGTCGACTGGGTCACTAATGTACACATATACAGGGAAATATTGCACTTAAGCCCACGATTACGCCAACTGTATCCTGTTTACATTTAGCAGGGCTGCTTCCATACCGCAAATTTGCTATTACCGAGCATTTTTGATAACTGTATGTGAACTCTCACATATGCACCCCTTCCAGAAATACCCTGGTGATTAAAGCGAAACGGTTCTCATTATTCCGAGACTGCATTTCAAAACATCGCAGAGTTATGGCTGAACAGTAAAGGCTGTTATTAGTGCACATTTAAAATAAATGTATTAGAGGGCTGAAAACATTTGTGTGTGAAAGGGAAGAAAAAAATCGTTCCGGCTAGAAGCCTCGGCGGCACGGATATCAGCTTACAGATGCTTAGCAACCTTCCTCATGATGATAAGCTATGCCTGTCCCCTAGAACTGCCAGAGTAGTTTTCAGATTTATCAGAAAAATGCTAGCTAAGGGAATAGAGAGCTGGCACTGTGTCAGAATAAACTGCTAAACTTTTCGCTGCATCTTTTTAATGACACGGAAGCGTCATAAGGCATGAAATAAATCCCTTTGGAGAAAGCGGAATAGGAAAGGCAAGCTGGTGTCCATGCACAACCCAAGCCCGCAAACCAGAGAGCAAATGACGCAGTGAAGGTGGAGGATCACCTCCTCGCTTTCCGCATTCTGGTTCTTACATAAGCTGAAGTCGCAGTCACCGCGATGACACCTTGGCGCAGGTTTTACCTGCGTTTTCCTGTGGTTTGGCTACCTCGGAACAAGCGTGATGCACATGAGCATGCTGCCTACAGTGAAGGGAGGGAAGACGGGTTTGGTGCACAGGCCTGAGCTGCCAGAAAAAGCCCTCATATATCTTCTCTGGGTAGTGGCATCCAGGTGCCTCTAAGTGACTCAGATAGGTTTGAAATATGAGAGCCACCTGGACCAAACTGTGCACCAACAAACAACCAACAAACAAGAGAGGAAGCAATGCAGGATGAAACCTCAACTGAACACAGACTTTACCTTTCAACTAAAAGGTAAAAAACTGGCTTGAAATTTTCCTTGGTTTTTGCTTTATTCTCTCTGGTTTGGTTCAACATCATTTTCAGTGTCATACGAGGCCAGTAACCTCATAATGCTGATATTAGAAGACCTGGGAAAGAATTTCATTTTGCTCGGGTTTTCGCGAAACCACTGCCGAAACCATTTAGCTGTGTTTATTTGAGCTTCAATCTTGGAATATACGAAGCTCAGGAGTCACCTGGTCACCTAAGATGCCTCCATTTTCCTTGAGCGCAACATGACGATGCGGAACATTCGTGGTGTCTGAGGACTTCCACGCGATTGCTCCCACCCCACCATCGATGCCACAGTTTCCCTGAGCGTCACCTTGAAACCACCACTCCTTTCTGAAGCAGCTCTCACTCATCCCATACTCGTCATCACGCTTTCACACGGTTACCGCTGTCACGCCCACTTTAGCATCTTTTAGGCCACTTTTAAACTTGCAGAATAACTGGAAATTTGAAAGAATGAATAGATAAAGCATAGAAAACGACAGCTTATATTTTTCTTCCAGCCTCGTGTTAACACTTTTTTTTTTTTTTTTTTTTTTAAACTACTTTGCCTACAAATTTATTTTGGTTAGGCATCATTATTTGCAAAAAAGTTAATTTTTTTCTACAAAAAGCGTAAACGTGCGGGCATAAAAACCAAAGCAACTTAATCTTGGCTGTGCGCAGTAATAAAATGGATGCATTCATGTTTTTAAAACCCTCTGCAAATCAAACACTACGGCACCCAACTGCACCTTCCACAGACTATCGGTAAAGGCTCCTTGAGCGATAATTCGCTGACCAGACTCCGACTTTTGAACAAATCCTGCGGAGAGAGCAGTTGTTGGGAACGGGTATCGCGCTCGGCAAAGCGGGAGGTCAACGCAAAAGAGGAAGACCTGTAATGCGGCAAATGGACACGGTCGCCACGGCCACGGGCACCCCTTTGCCAAGTCTTGGCCGATTTGCTAAAGACTGGATGCATTTCAGGAGACAAGAGTCCATAGAGTCGCCATGAGTCCACATCGACGGCACTGAACAGCAAGAACAATGAAAACACGATGCCTTTTGCAAACCGACTGCGGTGCCTCTCCTTTCGGGAAGCGTCGATGAGGGGAGGGGGGAAGCGCCGCCATTTATGTGCTATTGATTCCAGACAATAGCCCGTGCGAAAGATAAGAATAATTTCGAAAACACATCATTAGCACATTTGGATCAAATTTGAAAACGCGTGCATCAAAGTTTCGAGCCGGAGGAGCGTACATTCTGAGGGAGCGTGTGATGTTCCTCCCAGTATTAATCACACAGCTACAAGCTGAACTACAGATGGCACGGCAGTGTATGGCACAAATAAGACACATATGCCACGGGAGGCCGCCTCGCAGAAACGGCGGAAGCATATTTTAGCTCAGGGAGACGATCGGAATAAAAACAAAGCAGCGTGTGTTTGAACAGGGAGCCGTTTTCACGTCGGCTCACCGGCACGCAGTCGGCCCTGCCGCGTGCGTCCTAACGCAACTACGCGCTCAAGGAAGGCCGGCGAACGGCCTAGAGAATTTTCACGTGCGTAACACCTTGGTTTTGTCTAAATGCGGCATCCTTCGAGCAGCTCATGAAATGTTAACCGCGGCTTAACATCTCTCGTTGTTTTTGCGCCCTGTGATCACGCTTACGGTACGAAGCGGGGCCGTCTCGGTTCCGAAGCACGGAACTCATCGCAACTACGGCCCGGGTTGCAAAAGAAGCCTCGGGTGAGGGGAGGCGATTTTAAAAAGAGCTTTCAAAAAGCGAGGGAAGCCCGAGGCGAATCAAAATGAGCATCCATTACAAACCCGCAGAAGTGAGTTTAGCCACATTTGCCACCACGGGACAGTCGAGGAAATGAAGGCTTCCTTCGCTTGCGTGTTTAAGGGCGGCCTCGGACTTCCGATGCCAAGCGGCGACGGCTTGGCGTTCGCGCTCTCGCAACCGCTGTTCCCGTCTGAAAGAATTGTACTCGCTTCCGCACCGAAACAGCGGCGATTTCAAGGTTCGCATCGGTGTCGCTCCACGCTTACACCCACGTATGAGGGGGGAAAAAAAAAACGCGGGTCCTCCTGGTCAGCGGTGTGAGAGCCGGCGGAAAAACAAGCGCATAAAAGTGCCGAAAACCCCGCTGCGTAATCCGTGGACTCTGCATCACCTGCAAAGCATCTGGACCAAAGCGGTTCAGGCACGTGTAACATACTTGTCATAGCAGATTAATAATTCATAAACGCAAAACATAATCCAGGCAGAAGTTGGTAACGTTTGCAGGCCGCCGATCGGTCAGAAGCGCCGTTGTTCCTCCGCGTTGCCGTGCTGCTCCGAGTGGCCGATTTCCAGCGATTTTACAGACTGCCTGCGTGACTTCACCTAAATCTACACAGCCATGCATGAAACCTCCAGCAGACTGCTATGCACAAGTGCATATAAATTATTCACAGATCTAAATACTGACTCATGAAGCCGTGCAAATTTAACTAATGTGACTCTTTTCGCAGGCGCACATGCAAACACACAGCCGCACACACGCTTAGATATGTATTCCACAAAAAGGGAAGGCCAAGAGGAGAAAGATGGCTGTTAAAGCAAATTAGGGAGCGATAAGGCGTTGGCGCAGCCCGCGTGCTCCTTTCGAAATCGGACAAAATGTTTCCTGCTGGGGCGGCAGCACCGCGCCGTGCACAGTAGAGCAGTTTTCAAGCCCGGTTTATTTATTTCAAAGTGCTATATTTAATGTATTTTGATCCAAGTTTAAAGTAAAGGATCAATCTGTTACCCTTCTTTTGAAGCAGACACTGATGTAATGGATTACAGCAGCGCATATGGTGTAATGTGTCTCGGTTTCCCCGACGCGGCCGACAACGCGCCACATGAAAGGTTAATTCGCAAACTGGAAACAGAGGGGATCCGGTGCGAACGCTGTCCTGTTAAGGTGTGGAGCGGCAAGCACTTTTTTTTTTTTTGGAACAGAACAGAGCGTCAGGTTGGTCCCGCGGGTCCCTTATCAAACTGTCATAATTTGAGCACAGATTTCAATTACAAAAGCCAGCAACGTTCTGCTGTCTCCCAGCAACACCAAACTATTATAAAAATAACTGGAATAGGCAAATATTCTAAGGTATAAATGAAATCTTAAGGTGCGTCGTAATACTCTCGTGTGCACTTCGGGACGTAATAATCTGTTAGTAGCACTGCGATATATTAAAAAGGAAAAAGCGCATTTGGATTCGCTTTCAATTGTATGCTTTTTTCTTATTTAAAATATAAAAGAAGGTGCTCGCGCCGCAGGAACATCTTGTGTGCTATAATTAATTTAAGGTTACAGCTGTTAGTCTTGCGCAGCGTGGCTTCGGGCACGAAGAACTCGCAGAAGTTCTTTCGGCAAAGGTGACGCAGTGCAACCGGCGAGGGTCTGGCTGAACACCCCCGGAGCGCAGGTCTTCGCTAAACCCCTCCTGACCCCTGGTGAATAAAAGAGAAGGACACGTGTACAGCCGACGGGTGGAAGTCCCTTGATGTTGCCTAAATGTCAGCCCGTGTTAACAGTAATGCATGGAGCAATTTTTAATAAAGAGCCATTTTTAAAAAGAAATCCTAATTGGCTCATGATATGCAATAAATACGTTCGCCGTGGAAACGGGTCCTGGCTGAACACAGAAATGTTCAGTTATCATGACCATTTACCACCACACTATATTTTATAGGCCTTCCCCCTTTTATTGCAGCTGAGTAACGCTACAAATCTCATCGTCCAGAGAGAAACGTAGGCTAGCATTTCCTGCACTTAGCCCTTACTGTCATTTTCAGCGGTAAAATTTAAATCGCACAAAAATACTGGCTAATTTCATACAAATTATTTCCGCAGCAGTGTTTGCGGATGCGTGCAAAAGCACCGTGAGCACAAACGGCGGACTTTCAACCAAAACATTTTCTTAGGTGCCAGCCATCACCCTTGCATCACCCCTTGCACGGGTCTGTCACACACCAGGTCCTCTCTCCATTGCGGAAGCCGCGATTCGCCTTTCGCTCGCAGCCGCGTTCGTCTCGGCCCCGTTGCCCGGGCTACGCGAAGAGGGAAGAAGAACACAAACGCGAATCGCGTCTGTCCTGCTTTGCGGCATCTCCTGCCCTCAGTAAAACTGGTCAAACATATTAGCCATGGACATTTGCTATTTTACCCACTGAATTTCCAAAGAAGCCGATGGAATACGTTTAGGAATAAGGAGCAGAGGTCGTTGTGTCATGAGTTGTTTGTTCCCTTATTCAGTCTGAATAAAGCAGTCACTAAATCAGATTAGAGAACTCAGTGAGTCTTTGCATTTCTATCTGAAACTGCCAACTAGGATTACTATCTGCTGCTGTATCTTCATTACTATTAATGTTATTGTGCGCCGATGGTATCAGCGCTGCAGCGATGAAGTCACATGCGTGCGTCTGGCAGGCCAAACGATACTAAAGATAATGTGTGTCTAACACGGCGAAATATTATTTTTTACGGAGACACGGATATGCAGCGGGAAAAACGACGCTTTACTATTATCGCAGCTCTGCAACGCAGATATGTGTTTCCTTAAGGGCCTCGGTGCCGGAACTCCTCTGTAGGTGGTATTAACTTTCTCTCTGGCCTTCATCGTGCCGTGTGACACGAGTTTATTTTTCTTTTTCACAACACATTTAGCCTCCATTCCGAACGAAATAATTTGTCGCTTGTTGCCTGTCAAAGTAACTTCTGCGCCACCAAAAAAAAAAAAAAAAAAAACTACTGGAAAATGTGAATTTTAAAAAGCGTACAAATGGGAAACTATTCAGCTGTCCGCTTACACTGGCAAAATCAGATACAGCGTTTCTGACTCATTTACATCAGACCATTAAATCTGGAACATTTAGTCGCTAGTTTTGTGACCGCGTTAAAAGTTTAATACCTTTTAACAAATTGTTAAATTTTAAACTGATCGGTGCCGTCCATACGGTCAGAAAACAAGCAAATAAAATAAGCTATTAAAAAGACCACAGATAATCGTTTGAAATTTAGACAAAAATTTAACTTTATGGGATTATGTCATTTAATTTTGGAAATATGTGAACTGCTTGGTAGAGCTCATAATGGGCAAGGGCGTTCTTGGCACCCTGGTGGGAAGTCCTTTTTGGCTCTCCCACAATGCACTGCTACTGCATGTGTTTAAATTGTTAGGTGTCTAACCATTGTGGGGAGTCATGGGCAGACTGTAGATCCGCTATGTGTTCGACAACTTGAGGATTATTGGGACAGGAGAGCGCGGGTGTGTAAATGCACGTACGAAAATGAAAGTTTACATTCCCACATTCCAGCCTCTCGAGTCTTTTATTCATAACCCTGACAACGGTTGCAGAGCCGCACAACAGCGAGAAAGCATGTAAAAAAGCAAATGAACCGTACTGCTACGGAGGCACAGCCGCAAAACTAAACACGCGTGACCTAATGCGGCGTCTTTAAATGCTAAACTCAACACACGCACGCTTAGTTCAAAAACAAGTAGCTGACTGTGGCGGCACTTTTAGGTGAGCCGGATCTGCGGCGCACGCCCATTGCTGGTCCAAACAATAGCGTGCCGACGAAAGAGCCTCGAAAATAATTTTTAATATTTTATTTTAATTAACAGTTTCTTAACTGTTAATTTAATTAAATTTATTAGCTATTTAAATTTATTTATGTACTTATTTATTTTAAAACCTGCTTGTATGCTTTTATTTATAGCAACTTCTTTACAGCCCTGGCGCCAGTACGCCATTGTGTAAGAGAGATTTAGGGAACGGCGACAAATGAAGAACGCAAACGGGTTAAAGACGATGATGCATCGGAGGTTACAAACCAGCGCGGAGACGGCGTTTAACAGCCAGCCCTGGCGTACCGCGAGCCACGAACCCAGAGCGCAGTCCTACACTTTCCGGCCCAGTGTGCTGTAATTGCAGTGCTTGGCAGCAGTGTGCGCAGGTCAGAGAGCCGCTGCTTTGTCATTCTTGCCCTGCTCTGAAAAATCGGCTCTCGCTGTTTTATTTATCTTCCGTAATTACATCTTCCAAATGTAAATGGGTCGATGCAACGGCTGTTCCCCCCAAAGAGAAAGAACAGGCGAAAGCTGAAAGTCAAAAGGTTTCATAACCATCCTCTCGATGAAAAGTACAAAGGCAAGCGTTCTGATGCACGTTGAGTAACCGTTAAAAACACGAGAGAAATTTGTTCAATTGATTTTCTTTCCCCTTTTCCGACATTTCTGCGTGACCACCGAGTGTTTGTCTTCTGCAGATAGCTTTGTAAAGTGTCTAAAGACTACCGACCCGAACGAATCACAGACACGTGTCCTATACCAGTCAAAAGTCCGAGCGCACCCGAGCGGTATTTGTACGGGACAACTGACTTCCTGCCCGAGCTTGTAAACCAAATGCCTCGTGAGAAAAGCTAGGTTTCAGCAATGGGCTTTCACGCTGTTAATGGACAGGGTGGCTTTGTCGCGTGGAATCAGCAAATCTGTGTTTCACAGAAATTACACAGGAAAACTGGTATGCGAAGGTACTCCAGTAATGCCCAGACATAAGCCGGAACCCACAGCGCAGCAAAACAAATGTACAATCCAGACGGCGACGTTTTTAAGAAAATCCTCTGCGCCCCCGTTTTTCACAGAGCGACAGGGCCGAAGATGGATTTCTGATAAAGATACACATTTTCCACTCCTTCAAACTTGACTCAACATCAGCTGGCATTCGTGCAAAGTCTAATATTTAACTCGAACCTGAGCCCGCTCTCAACTGTCGAACTGCCGGCCGCGTTTTTGATTTCGGTTTTCACACTAATTTAAGCAGCTAAAATACATCGGTGCTTTTAAATTTACAAGTTTTTCGACACAGTCCGCAAAAGTACGTTCTCGCCAGCAGAACGCTAAACCGTTACCTAGCGAACGTTTCGGCTTCGTGCTCTAATCCGGTCCCTTTCATTTTTGTTTTTCATTTTAATAACTATATATGCGGTTTTGCTCTGATTTGGTAATGGTCTGGGACAGAACACTGCCTGGACACATGGGATCAAGTAGTACTCTGTGGAAAATGTCTCTAGCATTTTCAGCGCACTTGGTGAAGCGGTGCCAAATGCAAATTCTAAAAAGGCACCGACTGTTTGACTCGGGGAGGGTGGGCCCGTGTTCCTTTCTCTTACGGTGACTCCTAACCTGGCAGCACACGAGGCAGGAGCCAGTCGCGCAAGTGGCACAGGCACGGAAAGCGCTCAGAAACAGGGTCTCGAAAAACTCATTTCGCACTCGGGCCCAGAATGTTAAACATGGAGGTCTGCTGGCAGCCCCCCCAGCCTCCCCTCTATCGCACAGACTGGCTAAAATAGGCAAGGCATGGAAGTCATTTCCCTTCTAGGTACTCCAGCGTTTCTGTCCAGACTCAACAAAGTCATGAAATATCATTAACATCTGATTCAAGAACGTCTGACAACCGCGTCTTTGTTCCCCGCTGCAGACGGAGGGGAGCTGAACCGCATTACCATATCGCCAATATAATTACACCTATTAGACTGAGGAATATAGGATTTGTTTCAGATTTTTATTTTATTTTTTTTTTTTTTTTTTTGCCCCTATTTGCCGAGAGAAATGGTGTGTGAATATGACTATTGTATTCATTTCATTTTCGTAAGTGGCGTGGCATAATGGTATATAAACATTACCTCACCTTAACTAGGAGCAGAAATCGTTCTAGGCAAAATAGACTAGTTAACTTAATGGCCTGTACAATCAGGTCTTTGTGTTTTTTTTCCCCCCTCCGAGAGAAAAACGGTGCCATCATTCTAAAGTCAGAAATGATGTGGTGAAAAGAAGCGGGGGGTGGGAAAACATTTTTAACCTGTAAATATGCAGTGCCAAAGCCAAGGGTAACATTAAATGTCCCGATCAATTTGTTTTTCTGCTCCTTACTGTCACATTGCACAATTGCTCCCTCAGCCCCCTCGGGCGCAAAAAAGACATTTAAATATGTTTTGATTTCCTTCGCTAAAAAGTAATAAACTCACTGTTTATGGTGCTTTCGCCTTTCGATCAAAGCGCCAGAATCAAAATGTGCTGATGATATCGCTTAAAAAAAATAAACTATTTACTTACACCCCACGTCAAAAGTTGGATACGGTAAAAGTAAACTACGTTTAGGAAAGGATGCTGACACGAACTTAAAATTATGTCTAAGATTGGGGAAAGAAAATGAATTAATATTCTCTATCCATCCGTTTGCGTCACGGAAATATTAAAAACGGGACGCTGTAAATGTCACTTTTTTCGCAAGTATTTCTAAACCATCACAATGCAAGTTTCTCTGGGCTCCGGACCACCGTGACTCTGACCAGGATAAAGCGTTCAATGGCAAAGGATGGATGGATGGATGGATGAGCAAAACAGACAAAGATATATACCTGTAAGCGCTTCTATTTTTGTACGCCACCATAACATTTAAAAGATCATTAATCAAAAATGATCGCTTAAGCCATACTTCCAACACACACACAAACAGAATTACACTCTGCTGCGATGCCCCGACCAAGGTGCAGACCCTGAACCGATACACATAGGAATGAGTAAACCCCCGTAAACTTCATTAACTTTATAAGCCACCTTGAGCAGATAGAGACGGACAGACAGATAAATCTTTGTTAACAGTATGATCTCATTACACCTAATTCCAGCTGCAGCGGTAATATTTATTTGAGCGCTGCAAATTGCAACCAAAACACCCTCCAGGAGAGTAAACTATTCCAGGTGAACCAACACTTCGCTGCGCAGTTCACTTGCACAGTCATTCCCATTTGAGCAGTTTTAAAATTAAGATATTTAATGCAATCAGCCGCCGCGGATGCTTAGCCAGTAATACCAGACGCTCGACAAGAGGAGAGCGGTGTCGGAGTCCTCGGCAGGTGAATCGCACACCTGCTCCTGCACGGAGGGACGCGGAAATGCACCGCGGTTCCTCGCGAGGGCGCGGCACATCGGGGCATCTCTCGCAGGGCCCGAAGGCGCGGAACGCGGCGTCCTTCGCGTGTCTGTCGCTCGCGGAACGCGCGGGGCCCGTCGATGAAGCGGCCTGACGGCCGCGGAGTCGCGTCCGAAGCGTGCCGCCCGGAGGTTGCACGGATCGGAGGGGTGTTGGGCAGCGCGCGATCGAAAAGGGAACCGCGTGCCCTGGAAACAGATGGTATGCTGGGGGCTGCTACGCACGCACATGTTGCAGGAGGCATTTGTTGTCCGTGCGTCAGATGTGGCGAATGAGAAACGTCAAACAGTGTTGCAAGCAGCAAGGAGAACAGCCAAAGCACTGAAAGGTAGGAACGCGCCAGGGCCGATGACGGGGAAGACCATGTGGGCCCTAAGAAGAAGCTGAGAAACATGCACCAACCGTGGTGTTGAGCAAAGCCAACGCTGTCATCAGCAGACCGAACGTTTCGGCTGTTTAGGTTCTCGCTTGTTTGGGAGAAGGGAAGTCGAACCGGGATTACTTGGTCGATCGGCAGAAAGCAACAAGTTCTCCGTCACCGGACCCGATTTGTTCTGGGAGGATTCAAAGAGGCGGCAGGGAATGGCGTTCCTTGCTTGTCGGTCCCTTTTCAGAAGTGATATCTGGGAGCGATTGATCCCAGCGGACCGCAAAATCAGTCCCAGCCCTTATCTGCCTCCCACCCAGTCTGTAGGCTCCGGGAAGGGAAAGCCTGCAGCCTCATATGAGGCCATAAAGACCAAACGCTTGTAAGCCCAGGAGAGTCACATGTTCCCAGTAAAGATCAGCCAACTCAAATTAGGGAACAGCACAGATGCACAGAGTACAGCTAGCATACTGGCGTGGAGAATTAAAATCAGCTCCACACAAGGGTGTTTCCATTTCACCCCACATTGCTGCATTTGAACTACACCCTCACAGCCTCCTCCTGCACGGTATTCAATAAGGAACCTCCACCAGAAAAGACCCCATGTTTTCATCTGCAGTTAAAACCTAACACAGAGCGATATTTTAAAATTAATATGTACGAAGAAAGAAAGGTCAGCGTGTCACCCTGCTTCGTAAATACAATGCGGAGGGCCGTACTGGTCTTTCGGCAATATTTCTGGAGTGTGCAGGAGGTTTTAACAATGTCTAGCTCATAGTGATTAATTGCTTGCTTCTGAAACCGACTCGGTTTAGCTCGATTTATTTTTTGCTGAGCTGCCAATGGAACCGGGATCGAAGGCAAAGTACACGAGGGGTCTCGAAAAAGGACGTTTAAGACCATGATCAGCTCCGCCAATAATATTCCCATGCACATCCAAAATGGGAGAACTGATGTTAAAACGCATAATAAGAAGTTCACAGAGCAGACCGCGGACGGCGGCGAGACCTTCGCCTTCAACCACACCGTGCTGACATCGCGAGGACCTTTTGGGTCCCGGCGGCATTGGGGTGTTAAGTGGCGACGGGGGCTGCCTGGATGATGGCCCAACTGCCGAGTCACCCACGGGGGCATCTCACCAGCACCGTGGTGCTCGCTCACGTCATTCGACCATGGAGTTCGCACACCCCACGCGGCCCGTTTCTGCTCATTGCAACCTGATTTTCTGTCATTTAACAATAAACACCAGGATGTCCACGCTTTATCCTCAATTTTTCACTTCTCCGGTTAGAAATTCAGCTTAGCAAGACGCAACGTTTAGGAAGAACACAAAGAAAGAGGAACGGAGGTCCGTGCCATGTGCGTGCCGCGCAACCATTAACCGGTGAGTTATGTAACGGGGTGGCAAAGGAAAAATGGACCTTAGCCAAACAGTTGCATCCCTCATCTTTTCCGCAGACAAAAAATAAATAAATAAATAAATAGTGAAATGATGGGAATTGTGAAAGAAAGCCAGAAAAGAATGTATATCTGGAGGATAATATTTTGAACAGCTGAAGTCTGGCAGCAGTTTGAGATGCGAGTGATCCACATCCCACACTTGATAACAGCATATTTAGCTTCTCATGCTCGTGCAGCTTCTTATGCTGAAAAAGAGCCCTATAGGAGCTTGTGATCTCCCGGCGAGAAGAAGGCCCTAAGGAAAGTTTACAGACTAAACGGATCTCCTTGTGGAAAATCTCCAAGGACTAGTGGAGCTAGGAGAAGAAACAGAATAGAGAAATAAAGAGGCCTTGTGTGACCCGCCTCGCCAGCGCCGCTCATGATAATAACGGAACATATGAAACCGCACCAACGTACGATAAAAGCAAACACACATCGCGCAGCAACTGACTCAGTCCCATTACACAAAGCTGGAGTAACGCCTCCACCCAGCCTGTCTCGGGAAGCTGGGCTGGGGAGCGGGTTGGGCCCTTGTGCCAGTTGTGACTGGGAGCACACTGGGACGGACTTTCGGGAAGAAATTTAACTGTTTTTAGCCCAAACTTTTTTTTCTTTTTTCTTTTTTTTTTTTAAACATCTCAAAACCGATACCTTCCGGAAAAGCTTGAACTCCGTCGCCAAATTCGAGGTGACGCGACAATAATTAGAAATTTTTTTTAAAAAAAGCAGAGGAAAAAGAACACTCTTTCATCCTATTTACTTTCAAAATATGCCAGAATGTATTTCTGAAGCAGAGATTAGTCAATGTGAAAAGCGCAAATGAAACCTTAGCTCCTACACTTCCCAGAAAAGGGGCTGTGGATGGCTGACGGAGCCACGGCGCATGTACAGGTCCTCGGCGCTCAAGACATTTTAAATAAATATCCATCAGGTGAAATTATAAAAAGAAATATTCTCGGAAAGCGGGCCGTCCGCGCAGCATCTTCACCGCGGCGGAGTACAAATGCGTGTCTGCTGGGAAACAGCGTGTGCTGTTTTATTCTTATAGAAAACAGGAAACATTAAGGCCGCGTCTTACCGCACTGCTGTGTATGAGGTATTCATCACTTTGGAACTAATCTCTTTGCCCGGATTGTTACGTAAATCAAATTATGATTAAAAGCCAGCGTGCCGTGGTTTGTACCTCTCGGGGAAGATATTAGCCGACAAGTACAAAGGGGCTGAAGAGACACGCAGATATTTGCATGTATAAAAGCTGTTGCTTGTAAGCGCACTTTTGCGCGGCACCGGAATGCACACTTTGGACGCGGAGACGGTCGGGACGCCGGGGCTCACGTTCGTGTCCTCCCGCGACCCTTGCCCCCCCCCCGGATCCTGGCTCCGCTAATTCTCAAGTGTTTGGCTACAGAGTCTGGGCGTCTCGGAGGTCCCTTCCCAGCAGCCCCGGCAAAGCGGGCCCCTCCAAGCTCCCATTCGCTGGCTTTTATAGAAGGCTATTAAATCGTCAAATTGTTGAGTCTTGGAACACTTTCATCGCATGCGCTTAATGCATCTAGCAGGTGCTTCCCGCAAATCAAACCCGCTGTTTACCGCAAGCAGGAGACTGCGAGCGCTTATGTACGTATTTAAATGGCATTCGGTTAGCACGTGTCATCGCCAGCATCGGCTGTCTCTCATTGAACGGGAAAAGTTATCAGGCTGAGTAAAAGCAAAGAGCCGCTACAGTGCTAAATTATTAATACTTTTTTTTTTTCATAGCAGTGCTTTTCTTGTAAGGTAAAACTTTTCATTATGCTCTGTAATTTAATGAGATTTCCATTAGGTCTGTTTTCACTATTTAAAATGTTTTGGTTATCCCTGGAAAGAGCCGTGTGCGGTTTTAATACATTACGCTACAATCTATTACCATTAAACACAATTTAAATTAAATGACATTTCGGTCTGCGAAGCAGAGTTTTTAAGACACGAATACGGCAAACCGCTTTCATCTCGGATGGATAATTTACGTGCTACAGACTCGTAAATATAAACAGCGCCCAACTTGCTTCTTTTATCCCGCTCGATTCAGAGAAACGCTGCTAAAAAAAAATAATGACACTTGGGTTGCGTGTCACACTCTGTAGATCATCTGTTGGAGGAAATGCGATAAAGTCTTCGAAAGAGCAGGGCTATTAGGGCTCTCAAAAATAAAAAAAAATATTCATTTAAAACCAGAAAGTATAGATGAGGTGTATTATGCTCTGAAGGAAACCTAATTGAAAGTCTCCAGCAGAAGTTAACTAGAATTTAGATAAATGAGTATCTAAATAGCATTTAATATTTGCCATATTTCAACAAATAATTCATCCTTTCTGAACCGCATATTGTAAATCCGCATGAAATCCACAGCATACGTGGAACTTTGATAATCAAAGGCCAAATTTTCACCCGGTTTTCTAACACGGTTTCTAATAACTCAAATAAAACCGATCATTATATTTTCACACACGGTAACACTTGTGTGTATGCATGAAATGAAAGAATAAGGTAGGGCTGTTAGGTTGTAAGAGAAACACACCAGATTATAACTTTTGGTGGGCTTTCTTAAATCGTATATTACCTAAATGACATTTCTTTATTTTATCTTTTGCAATTTTTGCTCCTCCGCCAGATACGGGTCCGTTCACCGCTAGAAATATTTGTATTATGGGAAAAGCCACGGCTTTGAGCTCATAATAGAAGCTAATATGTGTCAGGGAGTTAAGGGTTTTTCAACAACAGCTTGGCTTTGGCACCGCATATTTACAGAACAATAGGCCTCCGGTAAACTTATTTTGAAGGGTTATTTAGGAACCTTTCATTAATGGCACGGAACGTCTGAAAGGTTTAATCGGACCAAAAACGAAACAACGAATAAAAAGCCAAACCTCCATTGTATCGCGCTGTTTACCGGATTGAGTTCGGCCAACAAGTTTGCAAACAACACCCACCCCGATAAATAATCCGCGTGAGCTCAGCGGTCCGTACGCCGATAAACATCCATCACGCAGGGTTGCGCATCAGCCCGTTCGCTTTGCGTTGCTCCGTCTGCGGCGTCGGAATTTGTTACCGACGTCAAAAGTTAGTTGTTTTGATGCTCCGGTGGCAGAAGCACACCGAGGCTGCAGAGCGGCTCGGGGATTCCAGGAGCATCTACTGTAAAACTAAGGGAGCGATAAAGTTTATTGCGCTGTTTTCGGATTTTTGCGCAGGCCCCGATCTCTCGAGCCCTGCGCCGGTGATATATGTACAAAAATTTCTCACAATTAATGAGATGTGCACTTCGGGGGGATATTTGGGAAGGGGGGGTGGGATAAATAATGAAAACAGAACCGATTACAAAAGGTTTGCAGAGAAAAAGCAGTCCAGCCTATTATTTCTTAGTTTGAATTCATTTATACTTATCTGGAGGAACTGGTTCTCGAGCTAAATCGTGCCATTAATTATTGTCAAGTAAGGCAAATGATCTGTTTTGTGTGTCTGTGAGACGAACACAGCCATATTTTCCTTTCCTTTCGACCGAATTATATTCCTAACGGAGAATTCATCATTTCAAAATAAGCGGGATAAACCGCGAGTAAAAAGTACGCGGACGCAACTCCGCAAAGCGTGGAAGCTGAGGTGTGTGGGGGGGGGGGCTTTGACCTTTTAGTTTTGTGTTTTTTTGTTTTGTTTTTTTTTTTTTTGGTTCAGCACTGGAAATTGAAAAACTTAAAGAAAGACGCTTTAACTGACGTTGGTTATTACCGAAGACAAAAACAACATGTCAAGTGGAAAAGCATTTCCATGCCGAACGCTGGAAAAGTTGAGGTGGCCGGCGAGTCTTCACCAAGCGCCTCCTTCTGCTGTTCTGTCGGCTTCGCACCGCGGCCGACAGCAGACGCGGCAGCCAGACACATGGACACTAAATAACCGAGATCAAAACGCTCCACAACTCTAAGCTCCAAGACCCTCAGCGACTGTGTGCATTGAACCACTTTTCTTAGCTGCTCTGTAGTAACAAGGAGTTGCTCGGAAGAGCACGGTCATCCTTCATCCACATTCATCTTGGATGGGACGGGACGGATGACGTCAGGTGCGCCAGGTGTTCTGGGCTTTAGTCCTGCTAGGCCGACAGCACTCATGTCAACTCTGAAACTCCCTCGTGGCTGAGGACCTTCAGACTCATCGAGCGCCAGCAGGGTCGGGCCCCGTGCCCCTCACCGCACATCGCAGGATGGCGCTGTCCTTATGCCCCCCCTCGGAAGGACAGCGGGACTGAAGTTCGCTCTCATCAGCTACATATGTTTGTGCTTGAATAGAAGCAAAGGCTACTTTGTTTCCGTCTCATTTCAATGTGCCATAGTCAGATGCTTTTGATTTTAGGCAAGAAAAAAGAAAGAACTTTCCATCCGATGCGGAATATTATTTTTCATTAATACCATCTATGCCTGATGCGGGATATTACTTTTCATTAATACCAGCTATGAATTGGAAAAAAAAATATATAGTCATTTGGCTTCGGTGTAAAAACGGGAATTGCTTTTCAAGTACTCCTGCTGTACGTATCTGGTGACAAATGGAGTCTCGAGAGGACAAAAATGTGAGTCCTGGGCTATCAATTATATCAGATTTCAGAATATTTTACAAGTTATTTTTAAATGCTATGAATAGTTTTCTGCCTTTTTTTCCATTCATTACATGATTGTTTTGTCAAAACATTTGTTTTGTGTGCAAACTTAACGTTCTTTTGCACGGCTAAGGAAGCTGCCCCGTTTGGGCGACTGCGAACGGGCCGGCTTTCAGCCTCGGCCGCTGAGGACGACGCTTCACAAGACGGTGCTGACAGGAGGCCAAAGCAGCAGATCCAAGGCATGTGGGAAATCTGACTATTTCACTCATTAATACTAATACTTTTAACATTAGCAACCAATAGCAACTGCCTGGACATTCAACACCGCTCTAATGTCACATTAACTCATAAAATGGGTCTAGAATCTAAAACTTATATAATCTGAAGTTATACAGCTATGTTGAAAATGTTCACTTTCAATCCAGATGAAAGAACAGGAAAAGCAAATCAATGCTTTAGCAACTTTTGAAGTCTTATTATTTACAGTGGAAATACATTTTATTCCATTAAAATGTAGACTTCAGGCCTATAATTTAAATGATCTGCTTTGTCCTTTGATTTGTATTTTTATGAAATTCTCACATGCTAACAATTTCACACATATTTCCATATTACTTTAAGCGGGCTGTCAATTTATTACAATAGCAGAGACAATGTACATATGGATCATCAGTGCACATAAATATACAGAGCCAGTGAAGGGTGAGGATATCCAGGCAATCGGGGGAATAAACGTGTGGGACGAACCGGACAGAAGAGTGAAAGCAAAGGAAGACAAATGTATCCTACATGTCTGGCAAGTGCTGCAGAGGATCTGAGAAGCCGTGGTGGCTCATTACCTGAACAAACTTGTTCCCCAAATGTCAGCAAGTGCACTCGAACTTTTGTCTGGTACTGCATGTCACATACATACTAAGGTGCTACCTTCAAGACTGTGCATAAGAACAGCGAATTATATTAAATAACATGTACGTTTAAAAAATAAACTTTCTTTATAAACTATAATTAGACAGGATTAGTGAAATAAATGTTGCTTCTCCACATCGCACAGTGAATCGCACAGCAAGATTCACCATAATGACTGACAGATCGCTTTACCTTCGCTGACACATTCACCTATGGCCCGGCAGCATCAAAGGGGAAAACACTGAATGCAACATATATTTTTAACACAGAAACCTACCTCTGCTGAAAGGTATTGAGACAGCTTTCGATCCGTATTACTTCCAATTTGCCTCGACAGGTTGTGCTGTGACATTGCGATTCTCGCCCGAACCTCCCTCGGATCCCGTGGAGCCGGCTCGCTCGGCGCGTCGCTTCCGTGGCCTGGCATTTCGGAGACAAATGTTAACGTGTCACCACATTTGAGGGCCCATGAACAATCGCTTCACAGTATCTGACATGGGTGCAGTTCTGAGGCTATCAAAAGGCAATTCTGATAAATTAACAATATGCAAAAGAGCACCAACTATGGGTTTGTTTATCCACAAAGGGAAAACACTGTCACTTGAAATTTATTCACTCATCTGGATGTTATAACTGAAGCTGGGAAATTCGCAACGACCGAAACAACGCGATGCATTATTTTGTTTATATTTTTTATCGTATTGTTTAGCTATTTCTTAACAACTTGAAATGTAATTAGGAATTTGATAGAAGCAAATTCATGCAAATATTTCCAATTTTAAGATTATTTACAGTACATATAGAAACGAAAAATATATTAATACACTACATTAATAGTAAAATATTAATACTTTGCCCCCCATAAAAATGGCAGAAAGGAGTATATTGTGTTTCTCACTAGCAAATTTCTGGAATCGGTTCCGGACAGGGGTCTCGGTGTTGTACCTTGGACCAAAGCAACTACCAAAAATTGCTGGAAAAATAAGAGGCCCACACTTGCATCTGCTACACCACTGGGTGCAACAGACGTAGCAGATCCATGCTGGACCACAACGCAAATGCCAGTCTGTGTTCTTAAAATGCTCTAGCTTGCCAGCGTTCACAGGTGAGCAATCCGGCGTCCTGATCCATGACTTCTCAGCACCCTTTGTTCCCACTACCTGCTGTCTCAGGGGGTCCTGACAGAAAAATGACAAATGGACCCATCATGTCCTGTAAGCAGTCCTGGCTGAAGACCAACCAGAAGGGCTATGCTTCCATCACTTAGAGCATGACATATATTATGTGACAAAGCCCCACACACCCATCAAGGGCAGAGGACAGTACTGAGACAAGTTGGTGGTGCTTGGGACTGAATGATATCTCCAGGAGCCTGCAGCCTGGACGCAGACAAGTTCGATCGCTGGTGAGTTTCAACACAGCCGTGACGAAAACCAACTCAATCGACACTCTGGCTTTCACCTAATTTAGGAAAAATGACACCAAACAGGGACCTTTTGACAAATGGGGGGGGGGGACGTCTTTGGTGAATTTTTTTAAAAAACTGGATTCACTCAAGCAACCTACAGTGTTAAGCTACTTAGAATCAGTCACCAGTTTATCCGTCCATCATCCGTAACTGGTCGACCTGGGTCACGAAGGTCCAGAGCCTGTCCTGGAAATACTGTGCACAGAGCGAGGAGGCTACATAGGATGACACACCATAGCACAGAAGCCACACGATAACATCAAACGCATGAGAAAACCCACACAAATGCAGGGAGCCCGCATTCAAACCTATGCCTGACCAAAAATGCTGTGAGGTGGCAGCGCAGTGATTTCTGGGTGTATTTTCGGTAAGTACCGCATTCGAAGGATACTCAAGCTGCAAGTGGGGTACGAAGCTCTGTCCTCAGGGCCCTTTGAGTCCAAAAGGTGACAAGTGTTAACCACTATACTAGCAGTTCAGTTTGCAAGTTGAAACCTACTATTGCCAGCAATCACCTGACTCGTAATAAAATGTACAAATACAAAGAGACATGGAAATGTAGAGATTTTCCATTTTTTAACACACAATTCGGATCAAGGCAACAGCCACAGATGAGCTGAGGGTAATCATGGGCGTAACCTTTATATTCCTGGACGTCATTTCGAGCTGCTGAACATTCCCATTCAGAAGATAAATTATTTAACAATGAGAACACGGTGGGTCTTAGCCTTTGTGGGAGCTGTGGACTGACATTTGACAGCCGTGTTTTTTTTTTTTTCCTACTCCCCAAGATGACCTCAATTCGCCCAAAGCATTTCTTTGCGAATTGGGGGCAAATGGCTCGCAGTGGAGCTGGGCCCTTTTCGCGGGGGCCACCGGTGCGAGGACGCGACCGCACGGAGGGTTAGCTTTTAAACGTGCGTCGCCCCATTTTTCTCGTCCAAGAGGACGTCCGTTTCGGCGTCAGTGAAAAAAATGTGCCTCATATATCACAGCACCTCCAAGTTCAAGTGACACCCAGACTTGCACATATTAGACTCCAGCTTACAGCTCCCCTCTGTCCTTTAAATGTCACCAGAAAGAGAGGGAATGACTCAGTCAGCAGTGGATTCACATTAAAGTGGGCCGCACTCTCCGGAAGGAATATGCAGCCGTACCGCCATACAGGACACGGCCCCTGCGATGTGTGGATGACAGCAGCCCTACAATGGGGCCAAAGGGGACACAGACTCTCCCGCTGAAGGATCGAGTCCCAGGAGGGGCCTAAACCAGCGGCAAACGGTAAAAATGATTTCAAACGTACAAAAAAATGTCTAGTACGAGAATGGTTTTAAGGAGCTTTGAGGGGGAAAAAAGTCAAACAAACATAATATTTTAGGTTTTGTCACTTCTGCTGTTTTTGCACTTTCCACTACAAAAGGATGTGCTCAGTTCACACACCCAGACCGCGTGCTTCTGATGAGTGAATCCAAGAATATAAATGACAAGAAGGGACAACCTAACAGCAGCTTCCCATTATAAAGGTGGCAGTGTTTGATCATCATTAAAAAACTCATTTCAAAGCATCCAATATGACACATCTCTCCTTTAAAGTAATTTAACCTTTTTAGCATTATTTACTTTTCTCCTTCCTAGCTACCTTTGTGTCTTCTCTGATATTATTGTCCACATAAAGTCAATGAGGAAAAAAAAGACTACGATTACTACACCGAGTCAGTGTTCAGGTTCTTCACAGGGCAGAGCCATTTTTAAAAAATAAAAAATAAAAAAAACTGAACATTGTGTGAAATGGGGGGAAAACTACCAAAAATGTAAAAGGTTTTATTTAAAAAAAAAAAAAAAAAAAAAAAGTGACTTTTCCCCCCATTTCAGATATTCCAGTTGCATGAAGATTATCTCAGTTGTCACGGTTTCTGGCCTACATGAACTCTACAACGGTTCACGTACGCTGCGCTCCTCATCCCAAGCAAAGCAAACAGTTTCCTTACAAATACTTCACGGTTCATAACCTTACAAACAAAGAAGTTCACGGGTTATTTTTCAAACGAATGAAAACCTAAACAGATAAAAATGAACTTACTGTCAAAAGTTAAGCTACGGAACACATGAACGCTCCCCCCCCACTTCTATGTTCTCTTAAGAAGAATCATAAGGATTTATAATTATTTTCCCCTTCAAAACTCATAAAACATATCCTCCAGCACACAGCTCATATTTTTCAGCTTTGCGCATGCCACAGATCGCGTCAGTGCTGTTTGTAATTATCAATTCATTGGGGAATATGGGATTTTCTTTAAAAAATAAAGAATTGTTTTGCTCTCGGACTAAACCACATCACAGAGCATCAAACATAAGTCTTTATTGTATCTTCAAAACCAAGAAAATAGAAATCCTACAATAAGGCGCCACTGATGAAGTCTAAGTCTCCCAGGAAAAGATCTTGCTTTTTGAAGATAACATTTTTTTCCTTTTTTTTTTTTTTTTCTGCAGAAAACAAATTTTTGTCAGCTGATCTTAAATGACATTTGAAGTCGAGGCGAGTTATTTGCAGGAGACGATATTAGGAAAAACCTTATTATTAGAAAACCACGGTGTTGCAAAAAAAAAAAGTGGCATAAAAAGAGATAATAAAAATAGCCACCCAAGCTGGAATTCCCACTTTCTTTGCTCTCAGGTATGCTTTTATGGCAGAAATGTTTACAACTGTAATTTGTTGTTTTCTGCATTCCTGCCAGATTTTAGGTGTTTGCAGTCCAAAGTCAGCATGCATATTGTTGGAACAAATATTTTAATATCCAGATTTCTGGGAGAAAAACACTGGCACTGTAAAATGAATCAAAGTCTTTACTATCATCGGCAATGTAAGAAGCTGTAGGAGGGAGCTACCCATCAGCCCTGATATCTTCCTCATGGCTCGGAGTTCGCTAAACAAAAAAGGATGGCTTTGAAACAAACATTTCAGCGCATGCGGTCTGTACCCATTTTATTTTACAAGAAAAAAAAAAAATTAAAAATCAAGGCCATATATGTTTTTCAAAAGAACTGTGAGCTTGGAAAGAAAATGTTTTTTTTTCTTAGGCTTTGCTGACAATTATTCCCATCCTTCGGTGAGTCAGTGAGTAACTCGAGTTACTGATTTATATTCTAGAGCATTTGCTGCCATATCAGGCAGCTTTTAAACACTCTGCATAAAATGTTTTATTTTCACGAAGGTGTAATAGAACGCAGCTCAATGAAGATATGCGTTAACATTTCCATTTTCTTTTATTCTAGCTGTTAACTAGTTTATTTTCCGATTAAGCAAAAAGGAGCGATCGGCCTTTAATTCTCCCGTTGTGTCGCTTGATATAATAAAAGCTAATATAGTTGAGAATATTTGAATTCCGCCATTCCGTTTATTTTTTACCAAACAAATCCGTTAAATGTGCACGCGCACTACATTGCGCGTTAACACGATTTGTGCAAAAGCTATTGCAGAAATGAGCTGGATTAATATTTTTAAAGAGGTTGGCAGTGTCACAGGTCCACACAAACCAGCAAACGTGTGTTTGCTCTACACACGAGGCAGCTCCGAGGGGCAGATATCTTACTCATTAAAACTTTGTATTTGTGTTTCAATAATGCAAATAGTGGTCAACATGCAGCAAAACCATGGCCCCCATGCACAGCCGTGATCATAGCAAGAAGAAGCTCTGTTGTTCATCCTGTGTGAATGGGTGACCTCCTATCCAGATAAAGTTTAAACTTATGTCATGCAAACACTGCATTAAAAACAAATACTCGCACTGTGCAACTGCTTAATTTTGGGGAGGCATCTTCAGGACAGAAGAGAAATCTAAATCAGGTGCATATTTTTTGAGGAAGTAAACCCAGAATATAACTTTCCTCTGGGGCTTATTTTTATACCTGCTCCAATAATTTGTTCCACTAAAAAAGCAGCGCAAAATAATCATGAATAAAAGAAGAGGACAGGTTCGCGTTTGTTCGGATTTTCCGGTGAATCCACAGAAAGCGCTTTGTTCTGCGAGCAATGAAGGCTCAGAAAGAGGAAGAGCTGACCTGGACATTTAACTGGGGCAGAACTGT
Organism: Heterotis niloticus; assembly: GCA_018136845.1. Classification (NCBI taxonomy): domain Eukaryota; kingdom Metazoa; phylum Chordata; class Actinopteri; order Osteoglossiformes; family Osteoglossidae; genus Heterotis; species Heterotis niloticus. The sequence goes on along the minus strand of CM030892.1, from coordinate 29,675,158 downwards.
CAGCATCAATTCAGATTAAAATCTGCATTTTAGGAAAGCGCTCGCGATTGATATTTCTGGATATGGCAATTACAATAGGATATATTAAATCGGAATGACCGCTGTCTTCATCAGATCTACTGCGGAAGGGGGATAAAAAATATATATATTTCCATTTTTATACAGCATCTTGCTAGGTCTTATTTAATTAAGCCCATGAAGTACAGTTTGGCCTTTAGTAGCGCTGGGTATTAGGTCTTCCGGTCGTATTAGGTCTGAAATTTGAACCCTTTTTCAGCTTCCACACTTTCACGTAATGATTGATCTGGGCATAAAACAAAAAAATAAAAAATAAAAAATCAGCATAAATAATTTAAAACCATGTGAATTTTTTGGTTGCTTTCTAACAGAGAAAGAAACGTTACGGTAAATCATCCAAATTAAAATTAATAATTTAAGCTAAGGCAGGCATTTTTTCCCCCCTTCCTTTAAATTTCGGTAGATGGCGGATTAATAAAAACAGCACGGTTGCTTGTGTAAGCAAATCAGGTTTTCAAAAGGGTGAATAAAATAAACAGAAGAGTGCAGCACGGGAGAAAGCCTGCCGACTGCCATTTCACTGGCTGCAAACATAACTGCAGATAACAAAATGCTGCATTAATGTGTGGTCTTTCACACCAGTTTGAATACTTCATCTCTAAAGACAGCATCTTATTTGTCACAGTACTGAACCTAAATGACTGAACAAAAAGAAAACGCATCTGTACTCGAGAGGGGACCGTAACCCAGTGAAAAGGCGGTGCGGTTGCCTCTGTGTTGACAACTCTCAGAACCTCTGGCGGCCACGGTGACAGCGCAATACGACACAGAGAGGGCTGGGAGGCATTAGCATGGCCACTGGCAGCAGGAGCGCCAGAAGATCTACGGACAGGGCCTAGGCTCTCTTGGATCAGCGCCTTCTCCGTCGCCACGTGTTGCGTTGATGTGCGTGTGCGGGTTGTGAAGCAAAGTGCCCCAATTTCCCCGAAACGGCCGCGTGTCGGCGCGCAGAAAGAGCCGCATTTATCCGTTTTTTTTTTTTTTTCTCTCTTTTTCTCATCGTGTTGATGCAGCTTCCAACAAACACAAACCATCACGGCACAGGACTGGGCAGCGAACAACACAAACACGAATATTAAACCATCCTAAAAAAAAAATGTATTCGTTGCAAAATGCACCATAAAAGCAAGGGCCGCTGCGCTCCAATAATTCTTAAAAATTGCAAATCTAGCAATAAGTTTATTTAATATTAGCCAAGCAAAGCAAGGTAATGGGCAGCTTTGGCTAAAAGTAAAGTTGTTCCAATTAGTTCTTTCGCCTCTGTTTTACTAAATTCATCTCACTCTAATCTCACAAGGGCTCTTTTTTTGGAACGGCTCGATCGTCCTAAACAAATTTACTCAAGAGACTTCCTGGAAGTGCGCTCGGGCTGTCAGGGCACGGCTGAGACGGCCAGCGAACATCTGCGTCACTGGTGGCCGGCACAGACTGGGAGCTTCCGGCTGAAACCACCTCCGTGGGAGGTACGTCTGGGGCGAAAAAAGTACCTTCTATGGATGTGAAAACATATTTATACGCTATCTCAGCGTGATGCGATGTTTGTGGGAAGCAGTATGAAAAGAGACCTACCTGTAGGACCGATTGCTTTTGACTGTACGACACAGTAAGCCTTGAGGATTTTCAAAATAAAGTGAGCACTTTTATACAAATGCAGTCAGAAAATATATATATACTTGTATCCGACATTGTGTGTGTGTGTGTGTGTACACAAAAAGTGTTTTCCCTTACTTATTTCTGCTGATAAGTATCAGTTTCTTGGGTATAAGAAAGTTCTCGTGCGCTCCTTAAAAATGAAATAATGTTATGAAAAAGCCAATCAACCTGTATGACTTTACATTAAAAGATAAGGCACAAAATAATAAATGAATGAAGCCTCTGATTCTAATCCTTCACGTGAGGGGGGAAAAATAGTGTTTTTAATTTCACTGGCAATGCCCTGTGGCTGAGCAGCCTTCGAACGGGCCTCTTTGATGCATTGTCTGCGGAAGCCATAAACCCGAGCGGTGCGAACTCCGCAGGTTTGACGCATCAAAGCAGGTAGCGTACAGGATCCCGTCGGAAGCGGAGAAAACAGGTAAGGAAAGTTGTACGGTAACCCTCCGCCACCACCACCAAATGACCCTTGACTTCCGTCCTGTGAAATTTCCTTCCTGTGGCAGCAGATTTACCCGAGCCCCTCCGAGTGAATTCAGAAGGACGTCGCCTGCACTTATTTGCCGTACAGCAGCGTGCGGGGAGGCCTGCTGGGCGATCCGGCGCGTGACAAAGCGTCGGCGAAGCTGTGGCTGTTTTCGGGGCTCATTTTCCGTCTGCTGTTTATTTACATCTCCCCCAAGATGCGAACGCGGCGCTTGCTGTGTTTTCGACAAAGCGTTACGTGGCCCTGAATTCGGCGCTCGGATGGCCCCCGCCGCAGCAGGACGCGCCGCTTCCGACGCCGGGCGTCGCATCCCTGGCCGTTCACGCGGTGAAGGCACCGGGCTGTGGAAAACAGGCGTCTCTTTTCGAAAGCAGACTTCATGTCTGTCAACTGGGAGCGCTTAGCACGCAAGAGAACGGCACCTCGATATTCCAGTTCACAAACTGGGATTTATTTACTCATTCATTACTCTGTCTTTTTCCTCTTTTAAGTCAACTTTAATTATGATTTTTTTTGTACTGGATTTCACGTGCAGTAGGGATGGGATGCTTTTGCACAGCAGCCTGTTTCTTTCTTTCTCTCTTTCTTTAAGAATTCACTGAAATGAAAAAGTTATCTTCTAAATTATAATAACTGTTAAATGACTTTAAGGGGAAGGGGAAGCTGGAAATGGCACGTATTTTCTGGACTTACACAGTAGATTGTGTTTAAAAATGTGATCAACGCATAGTGAGAATTTAAGACGTTAAACCGAAATTTAAAGCCAGACATTTTGAGAGAAGCCGAAAACGTATATGCGGCGCTGCACATCGTACGCCGTCTTGCCTTTAATGCTGCTGTCGGAATACGTGTTTCGTCCTGAATTCCCGCCTTTCCGAAAGAACCGGCTTGACAATATAAGCAACTTTTTAAAATTCTGTGCAAATTCAAGGTATTCGATTCAGCTCGCTCCCTGATCTACCGGTGTTCTGCGCAGCAGGGTAGCTGCAAACCATTGACCGGCTAAACAGGCTCATTCGGGGTCAGGTTTCCTGCAGGCGTTTGCAAACATCACAAAAAGGCTGTGCTATCAGACGGAAATCCCAGGCCGGAAGTGAGCAACTCTTTCTGTGCTGCACATACCCATCCATGCACCATCAATAAGTTCAGAGACAACACTTCGCCTTGCAGCGTGGGAGGAAGCCAGAGCACCCAGCAGAAACCCCGACAAACGTGTCGAACAAGCCGACTGCACGCAAAATGAACCGGACTCGAACCCACGGCCCAGAAGTCGAGGCGCCCGCCGCGCCAACATGCCGCGCCCCTTCTACGGCGTGTTCAATAGCGCGTGCCACAGGTACGGCGAGTCTCCGAAAAGGAAGCTGCGCTTTCTCTGTCGTCCGCTCGGCTCTCGCGCCCACGCCGTCCCATGATTTAAAGCGCGGCTGCGCCGCAGACAAACCGCTCCGATGATAGCATAATGATGAGGATGGTACTCGGGCCATGGAATTAAGATACTGTTTTTGCTGAAGCACAATCCACAACAGACAAACAAGATTGCCCTGCGCACGAGAGGAAGTCCGGCGCCAAAGATAAATAAATAAATAAACAACATCTAAAAACATTCGGCAAGCCGCACGCCACATTTGTTCAATTTGCAGCTAAAATGTGTGGCAACTCTGACTTTCAAACATCAGCAGTGTTTTACAGCCTTGCCGGGGGACCGAGCCTTTAACAAATTCATTAGCAACTTGTTCTCCATTGTTTGTTTCGGCCTTTTCATCTCCGCCGTGTCCTCGGCGCTGCGCAGAATGATAGGAAAAATAAACAGAGGACCGGAGTATTTTTGCTCTAGCGAAATGACATCTGATACCGTAATCACAGTTTGGTTGCTAAACCATAAGTACTTTTGAAATGCAAAACGCAGTGATTTATGGCCGCCGACTTGCATGTCTGGACAATCTATCAAAGGGAAATCAAAACTTGTTTACAATTATATTTGAAACTTACAAGTCTTGGATACAGTATAATCTTGAAGAACATTTATTCCAAGAAAAGCAGAACTGTTTTGCTAGAACCGACTTCTGTTAGGCATTACAGATCAATATATTTATTGGATTGGGGTCCCCCCACCCACAAAGAATCACTGCAGGACACAAACTCTCCAGACAGGAGAAACTATTTTGTTTGCTCCTCCACCTGGGTTCGTACTGAGAAAGCGGCGACATTGATCAGCCGTTTTCGGTGGCGGCAAAGACAATGGTTCACGCCGGGGCCTGTAGATGTGCGGGATGGTGGGCCGCAGGGTACCCTGATTTACACCGCTACAGCTGCAATACGTACTCTACTTACTGATACGTTCTTCGTGTCGGCCCAAGTTCCTATCCTCACAAAACCTCTCGCATATTTGCTTTGTTTTCCATTTCCAGCTTTTGTTATGTTCTATTGTTTTTGAGGGTTGCGCTGTTACAGCAAAACAGAGAAGTATATTTTAAGGGGCGACTTCTGCAGTGTTAAATGGCTGTCGCGTCTCCACTGAAAAGAACTGCCTCGCTGTAGCAAGTTATAAAAGGCCTAGCCGTAAATGATGCGCCGTACCTGTGCTTCAGGTGTGTCTCAGCTGCGTTCGAAACAGACGCGCCGAACAAGGTACTTGGGAACGAGGGCAAAGCCGAGCAGCAGCGTGTGCTTTCCTTAAGCTCCCGGCGGGATGTAACCACTGCGTCCTCGCACAATCCCATTGCCGGGCCCCGGAGATAAAAGCCCGGCACCAAAATCCCCGTGTGTACCCATAGGAGTTACGCCAAGCAAACCAGTTATTTCCATCTTTATTTGGACAACGGGCCAAATGACGTTCGGGAATAAATGACGATATGGTCCCCCCCCCCCCATCCCAACAAATCAGTCACTTTTGCACTTTTCTTTCCGGAGATTAATTCTCGGCACACACCTATGAAAACCGATGTTTATTTTTGTACCAGTTGGCGTCGTGTGTGTGGACTAATGGGCGGTGGAGTTCGGAGGGGGCAGGGGGCAGGGCGCAGGCGAACAGTACCCCCATTCAGAGGTGTGCTGGATGTGGCGGGCAGCGGGCAGCCCTCGAGTGCGGGGGCCCCTCCTGCACCTGTTTTAAAACTCTTTTAACAGGCAATTATGTGAGCGGGTCGCTAAAAAGCAGAACAAGCACCCGAGGATGGTGGGTAATGGGGATGGGGAGGTTGTCACGAGAGGGACCAGAAGATGACCGTTTCTGCTGGGCTTGAAAACCTGGTTCATCCTGGGGTCACGCGTGCATCTCCAACCTTATTGCTTCCACGGCGCCATTCTTCCCCAAAAGAGATGGGGTCCGACTGCAACATTAGCGGCCTTTCCTCTCCATCAGCCACAATACACACAGCAGGTAACTACAGCGCTTCAAAACACACAGACACACACACACACACACACACAAGATTTAACCATATACCCTTGATAGGACCTTAAAATTACTATCTTTAAAATGGTATTGAATCCAGTAAATAACCAGTTCCCAGCAAATATGAGTAAGTCCCACCATGCTTTGCTGCAGCAGTAATATACTGTACAGAATGTACTTTCAAATGTCCGCTGAAGGTCCCTTTTACCTTACCGACCCACTCAGAAGCAGGCAGCTCTAAGCTTTTGCACAGTGGTTCAATTTGAGTGGTTTTACGAACCCAAAATTGTTATTTCCAAGTAATCACACAGTTCACAGCGCTCTGTCTTTGTTTTACCACAGCGGAGCACGGTAAGGATTGAGAGTGTGAGTATGTGGATGTGTCCTATACCGCAGTTTTTTTTTTTTTTAACCAATTTGGTCGATTTTATTTTCTACAGTCCTACTCAGATGGGTGAAAAGGGAGTGTTTGTTTTAATGCCTTTTGCAGACACGCCAGAAGTAAAGCAGAATGCAACATTAATGTGAGCTGCTAATAGGACTGCACGGCACACGCTGACATTTTTACTGGTCTCAAACTCATAGTGTACAGCTGGGTTCATCTGCCAAAGAGGTTTCTGGCACAATGACAAATTGTATTAGTCCAGGGCCTCATTGCTGCTAACAAGATAGTCAAAAAATGGGGTGTATTAACTGACAAGTAAACACCGGTCCAACGGTACGGAAGCAACGTTTAAAACTACGCGGCTTTCAAATCCACGTTTTTGCCCCCTACAAACTTTGCTGCAGTCTGAACACAGAACCCATTCGCTTCAAGGACGATGAAATAAATTTGAGCAATTTTCTGTTTCCTGAAATGCCACAAAAGTGGATAAAAAATGCAAAAAAGTTCAAACCATCAAAGGGGAAAAGACATTTATCCACATCCAGAGGTTGGGATAACCTCCGACTGAAGCAAACCCCATTAAAACTTACTCCGATGCACAGTACAAGAGGTCATTTCATATAAATTTTTTTTTTAGCAGTTACAAGACATTTGCAATCCAGATCAGATGGTCTTTGTGCGGTCCTTTGGACAACACGGCAGCGAGCTGAAGATGGCCGCCGCGTTCAGCCGTTTACGTGAACGCGCGTGTAAAATATTTTAAATAAAATATTTTACACACGCGTTCCCTCTCTCCAACCGTGATCGGGATGCGCTCGGCTCCGCCGTTCCTCAATACTCCTGCAGCCGGGGCCCATTTTCGTTCTCTAGAAAAAGTAAAATTTAGCGCACCCTGCACGCTTAGCTAAATATACAAATTAAACGCAATAATTGACCCAATTACGTAATTAAGAGTTTGGAACAAAAACCTCCCACTTTGGCAAACCGAGGGCTGCTCTCGCCGACTGGGATGGATTCATTTCCTCAGCTAATGCAACGCAAATGAGTTTACTTAGACAGTATTGGTGATTTGCTGCTTTTAATTCTACGTCATTTTTAGCGAAATAATCGACTAAACAAGAAATATAATTGCTTAAACATTTAATTATGCTTCCATTATAAATATACTAATGAGACAAAATGTTTTTTCCCGCAAAAAATAGAAGCGCGGAGAACATGCAACGTGACTGTAATATACAAACAGGTCTACGGTAGATTCGGTGGGTTCGGTTTATTCGGATAAATTTTTACGGCGCCGATAATGTCGTAATAATAAGATATTCGTACCGCGAAGCAGTGACATCTGAAAGTCTTTATATTGACTGGGTGAGCGTAGTATGTGTTGAATTTTACGGCGTGGGTTTTCTGTCTCCTTCCCATTTTGATGGTTCCTTTTTTAAATTTCTTTTATTGTATTGTTCGCGTCGCTGAAAACAATCAAATAGGCACAAAGGGGACAAACAAAACCAAAAATTAAAAAAAAAAAAAAAAAAAAAAAAGAAACAAAAACGCACGCGAATGCTGGAGCCTTTGGTGAGGGTAAGTGCAGGAAGACGAGAGGAGGTTCCCAGACTGAGAGTCTCTCTGTAAAGACGAAGGGTTAAAAGAGGACATCAAAACTGTCTGCTGGAAGTCATTAAGTTCCCAAAAGAAGAAGGGAAGAAAAAAAAATGTCTCTAAAGAAGATAAAAGTTTCCATTTTCTAAAATGTAAATCAAAAACATATTCATTAGAATCAGAAAACTAACATGCAAATATGCACCACTTGAAAAGAACGGCTAAATGTGTACAAGAGCAAAAACAGAGAATACATCTGCTCCTGGCTCGTGAGGCCCGCTTTTCCGCGTTTTATCTCGAGAACTTCTCCGTTGCGTGTCGGGCTTTTTAAGGATTATGGTAACTTGTGGAATGACATAAAAAGATAAGCTGCTCGAGTGTCTATTTATTTTCCTTTAAAACAGCGCATATGGGCAGAAGGGAGTTTCCCTGCACTTCAAACGGGAAAAGGCCGACCTCACAGGAAAGGGCTCGACGGTTGCCGGCAGTCCGGCTGGGAAGCCACCGGTTTGGTACGACGTCCGCAAACTTTTCTCCGTATCGCGTGCCCGTCTCCCTAACATGTGCCACGGCGGCGGACGGAGACCGCAGGAGGAGCCTCCCCGCCGCATCGCGGACAAAGGTTTGTGCCCAAATTAGGATGCAGCATCGGTGGCAGAGCAATGCGTTACATCACGGCAGCGACACCGCGGGCGGCCTGGCAGCCTTCGACTTTTCCTGAGAGTCATTTACGCGGCTGTCTGGAACAGTCCGCCCCCACGATGCTCCCTTCCCGGCCCCGTGAGACGCGGGTGTCTAGATAGCGCACCTTTCATCCGTCACACGGAGCCAGGGTCCGGCCGCCCCAAGCACGCTGCCTCTCTCAGAGGCTCCCGTGCCCCCCTCTCCATGCCCATTTACCACATGGGTGTTTTTCATTTTCTGTCCCATCTCTTCATGTCTAGATATGCGTGTTTTCCCTCCGCGCCCCGTGCCCGCTCAGTCTTTCCCCCCTCGTGCAAACGGCTGACCGCTCGATCTCATTAAGCGGTTCCCGCTGCCGCCTCTCCAGTTCCGCCAATTGCACCCAGTCTTCGGGGCACCAGGAGAATTTGAGGCGGGAAAAATAAGCATTCCGCCCCAACTTGTTTATGAGTCAAAGCTTTTATGGAAATCTTACAAAAGCATAAAATGCATCACTTACATTAAGCTGGTTAGACATGCATCTTTCATGTTCACAAGTCAAAGCTGCTGTTACCCGCAGTCACAGGCACCCTTCCTGCTCTCGTGCCACAATGAGAAACGCAGAGTGTGACCGACATGCACTCGAAACACAGCTCAAGCATTGCGGACAAGGCTATTCTCCACTGATGTGCCATGCTATGTCATTTATCCGAGACTACAGAATGTTCGAAGGAAAAGTTTCGTTCGTTCATTCGCAGGAACGACGTTTCTTTTTTGCACAATACAACAGCATCTAACAATACTGATGGAAAATGACTTTCGGTGTCCTGAAGGTAAGCACGCAATCCGAAAACAACGAAATAAAACCACAAAGACCGAGGAGGGCTTCTCGCTTATCACCGGTTTAGCAAGAACGGCTTAGAACCTAGCGGTAGGGATGTCTCTATGGGCCGCCCTAATATTACGAGCACTCTGGTGCCTCTTAACACCCGAAGGTTTTCGCAGAGGAAATTAAATTTATTTTTGCACATTAAAATGCCGCTGTCTCCTCAACGCGCCGTGGAGAACGGAATCGAACAGTCATCAGGGCAGCCAGGTGCGCTCGAACATGAAGCCGCGGAATGAGAATCAAACTCCTCCCTTGTGCTTGCCTGTAATAAACCTGCGTGGAGTTGGCCAGGTGACCAAAGCCAAGATCACATTTATGGACCTCGCTGAACTGTCTGCAGCACTTCAACTCAACCAGCACTTTAAAGCTAATTTCTGCTAAATTAAAGTGCAGCGGGCTGCTTCCAGGGAAGACACGAGCATTCTTTCCCTCTGAAAACATTTGAAACACTTCAGCAAAATTGATAGGCTGCAACCGTTTTCTTTGCAACCATAAAAATGAATAGAGGACAGCATTCAAGCCAGCAAGACTTCTCGGCAAATTATTACACCGCGACAATAAACCTTTGAGGTATCGCGTTACAATCCGGTGTCCGGGATATTCCGTATATTGTTAATAAAAATTTTATCGCGGTGCTTCGCATTCAAAGCAACATCACGCAGTAAAACGTTTGCTCACGCTGTGTTGCTGCAAACACCGTTTTGCCATCATCTGAGATTTCAGTATCACGAAACAAAGACGAAATTAAACGGATTTTTTCCGGTTGAATTAATTCCAACACCTAGCGAATATGACCATAGCAGAAAAGGAATCTGTAGCAAAATGCACGTTGAAATACGACACGACGTACCTAGCGGTGCGTTATTTTATATTAACAGGATTAAATCCTAATAGCTTTCCCCAACCTAAAGAGTTACAAAGTGTCATTCGCAGACTAAAACTTGTTTAAGGATGAATGACGGGCAAGGGCCAGATACACAGCGCAAGCGATGGGGGAGAGTTGCTTAGAAATAGGCTGAGCCCAGACAATGCAGCGGCACGAAAAAAAAAAAAAAAAAGACCCTGATTCGTATTGAATAAACATACACAGCATTATTCTCCATCCAAAGAAAAGAAAAGAAACAATCTATATATGCTGTTCTGCAAGTCGGGAGGGAATCTCTATTTGATAAATAAGTACACTTTATCCTAGCATCAACAAAATTGTATGTCTGTCTTTGTTACACTCCACTGCTAAGTGTTGTAGCCGATTAATCTTACTGCCTTCTCGGCCGCGATATTCTGCACTTTTCATTTTTGTAATGGAAGCAGATCTCATTCGAGCTCCTTTATTTCTTGAATGGCTGAGTGCCATTTTTATCTTTTGGTAACCTCTGGGAAACATGGTCGTGTAAAAGCTTACTTCTCCATATGTTACTCTCCTAAGTGTGGTACAAAATCCCAGCGGACCGCATCCACTTTCTGAATATTGATGCCGCCGCGCAGCCATTTTCCCCATGAAAGCCCCGGCTCCATATTACCCGGGTTTGGCCTGCGTCGGGGAGCAGCCGGCGATGCTGAGTCAGCAGTCCGTCAGATCTCGGTATTAACCGCCGTGTTCAACATATAACATCGCAAATGTGAACACAAATGTGGCCATGTGGAGAAAAGTAATATAAAAGCGGTCCGCTTGCTTGGCCTTATTTAATTTTAACTCAAGGTCACAAAGGTTTACTTCCCGGTTCCGTGACTCCATTCTCTATACAATTATTATAGATTCTCCCTGTAATTCAGATGTATTACAACAGCCTTCGCAGCAACATGTGTACATAAAAATAAGGATAAGTTACTGACAGTCAGTTTATCTAAATGCATTTTCTTTAAAAAAAAAAAACAAGATTTTGGGGGTTCCAAATAGTTGTGTTCAACATTTTTTCCCCAAAATGTACTCCATTAACAAAGCCATTATGTCCGTGAACAAATATACTGTGGTCCTGCTCCTGCTCCTGAAATCGTATAGGTGCAGCAAACTGATATAATTTCCTGGGTCAAAGCACCTTGTGTTAACATATCATAAATTTTGCTTAAAGGGAGAAAAATGTGTGTAAATAATGCCCTGAATGGAAAACAGAAATGGCTGTTATATTACATCTTGGCTTTGAGTCGAGCATAAAAAGGGGTCTCGCTGCCACAAGGAAAAAAGGTTTCAACAATCAGTTGTAAAGTTGAAGAAAGGTACTTATTCGCCTCCTAGGAATAATAGGATGGAGAAGCTGTATGGGACGAAATGGAGCCCCAGGGGTGTAATACTCATCACACTGGTGACATCATCCCCAGTTTTATTTTTGCTTTACTTTTCTGTTTCACGTTCCACAAAATGTACTTTTGTTTTGGTGTTAACAACAGGCCAGAGATTCAAACGGAATGCGAGGCAGAGAAAAGTTGTTTAAAAGTATGTGAAAATAAAACTGGTAAACAGAAATTACAAAGTTAACTGGGTTAACTGGGGCCCTTCTGCACGACTTCCGCAGGGGAAGGGGATCCAGGTCCCGGCAGGCGGCCGTCCCCATATGTGCAGGTCTCGCTGCAACAAAAACACGGCACAGCAGAGCCATCGTGCAGTCTAGCAGCTTTCCAACAAACTAACAGTGGAATTCGGAGCATCACATATCCTCCCAACACTTTCTCCTCCCCTCAAGCTCGGATGACGGGCGAACCACAAGGCCCGCGGACCCCCGGCTGTTCTGGGTCAGCTGTCTCCTGATCTGTTCTGCATTGAAATGATTACTCTGCTACTCTCGCTCGTGGTCCCGCATTCGGCCTCTGACATCTGAGAACAGTGGGGTGGTCGATGGGCCCGAGGTAGCATGGAAAGAAATGGAACCCCCCCCCCCCACTGATCCCACCCCACCCAGGCCGCGCCCCCAACCATGTCCCACCACCTGAAAATCCAGCAGGAGCAAGAAGCGGCCCGACGCCTCCCTATACACAGAACAGGATGCAGCTCAGAGGGAGGGGGATGGAGGCAGACGTGGCGGCCATGGTTGCAGAGTCCTTGCATCCCCCTCTGGTGGCAGAGCCTGAGGACACTCGGCGCATCCGCTCTGTTCTGCTGGGCCCCAGCAGGAAGCCACTGGGTGAGGATGCCACAGACGGCACGTTCAGTGCCATCCGCAAGCACCGGCTTCCCTCGCTCACGAACGTCAGAACCGGCGAAGCCGCCTTCTTATTTCATCGAAATCTCCTTCGCTCGTCAAAATTATCGATCGTATTGAAGAAGGGGGAAGAAAAAAAAAAAATCAAAAATTCGTTTGGATTTCACACCGATTTATTTCACCGTCGAACAAGCGATAACAATAATTCATACGATAAGGAATGAAACGGCAGCGCAATATAATCTCCATTTTTCATCCCCAGACGTAACGTGTTAATTCATTCTTCTGTTGCGTATCCGTTTAATTTTCATATTCGAGTTGATGTTTATCATAAACAGTCTCCTCATATGACACCGAGGTTGTTGCGCATGCCACCTCTAATAAAGAGTATTTCCGAGAGAAGGAAATACTTGCGAGCTCATTAATTCGACCAGCTTAGATGCTGGCATGGGTTTACCTTTGCATGAGTTAGCGCTGCTTCCTGTTTTTCGCAAAGCTACGGCTATTCAAGTAAATCGATGTGGACAACTCTCAATGAAGAAGAAAAATACATAGGACTGTTTGGTCACACAGAGCGCTCAGGCCAAAAATACCTTGTTTTCCATTCATTCATATTAATTTTGAGGCAAATGTTTGCGCTGAATTTGGTCGCGGACGCGGCCGAAAACAAACGGCACAGTGTTGCGGCACGAAAGACGCATCATTAGGACGGCTCGCCGCAAAGTGTCGGAGCTGGTAGTGCCGCCGGGGACGCGAGCGACCTCGCCGGGTTGGGCGAGACCGCAGGGGTGCAGGTGGCCAATTCCATGTTCGGAGCCTGGTCAACGCCTGTGGAACAGTAAACGGGGAAGCCCTACAGGCAGCCAGCAACGTCTAGACAGAGAAGTTGATGTGATGGCGGTCTGTTATTTAAGAATCAATGGCAACATTCAGAGCGCAGCCTCTGAGCGACGTGCTAATCGTGCAGGCGAGAGTCGGCGGGAATTCATGAGCGTTTGGGAGACGGGCCCAATATCGTCTGGGGGGAAAATAAAAAATTTACCAACTATAACGGAAACAAATACACCAAAATACAGATGCCGAAGACCTTCGTAGGGTTACTCGCATTTAGTATACAGGAGACGGCGTAAATATTGAAAACCAACATTTTGCGTTTGGCTGACATTTCTTCACCTGCGAACGGGAGACCCCGCTGAATTCATGCATCTCTCACATTCGCTCCTGTGTTTGTCATCGCTCGGTTCGCACAGCCTGGTATTTGAAAATAATTTAACCCCGATGTTTGTTTGCTATGCTTTCACATGAAATGATATTGAACAACTTTTGTTTTCCTCTCATATTTAGCTCACAGAAGAAATGCACTGAAATATATCTAGAAAAAATTTACTTTCATCAATGTGTTCTGCAGAAACAGTACATTTTAGGAAGAGGATGAATGTGCTAAGGATCAAATACCCATATTGCCTGAGCCCATATGGTATTTACTGAAATGGTTTTGTGCCATTTTGTAAGCTATAGCTAAATAAAAAATAAATTATCATCACCTTTACTACTCTCAAATCCTTAAATTTAATTTGATAGCATATTTTTGTTATCCTTTTGCAAACCGTGTTTACTTAATTTGAAATTTTTGGCAGAGGACCGCGGTTCAATTTCCTGTCCTTTTTGAATCCATTAAAAGTACCAAAGAGACTAATTTAAACCGGAGTTTGTAAAACTGACTATATAATAAAAAAGCGTAAAAACCGAGGCCAGCACACGACAGGCAAATCCCTATCTATTGCTAATCCGATAAATCCTTTTACAATAAACCTATGCAAATAAAACGTTGCCAGCGTTGTGAATAAACAAACCATTTACTACTAACCTGCATATCGTTTTACGCGGGGGGGGGGGGGGGGGGACAAGTGTTTTTAGATCCAAGAGATACGATTATTTTTCGGCAGTTAAATAACACTTGTTTTGTGGCACTCGGACCGCACGGTGCGGAAACAAAACTACGGCCGTGCATTCAAGAACCCGACGGGCTTCGAGGAGGCTGCAGTTGGGAATAAAGAGATGTGCAGGGCTACTATGTGCCGGAATTCTATGAATTCGTAAAGTCTGCATATAAATGCAATGCATACTAATAAACTTGTAACATGCGCTAATACGCTTTTATAAGCGCAGACTACGAGACCACCTGTTCAAGTCTTGTGTGTCCAGCATACCAATAGCAGCTGTCCAGATGAAACCCTAATGATGGGAGCAATTGATGTTGAGAAGTCGCTATCGATTTTTGCGGAGGTTACATTCTCTAAAGGCAAATCCTGATAGACACGTCCCCCGACAGTTAGTTGAAACTTAGTGGATTAGCAGGGCCAATTTTACCCTTATCACCTCATTTGTCAATTACAGTTGTTGGATTAAGACTTACAATAGACGGTTGGAATGTAAAGCCTAAACTAAGCTGACTCAATCACTCATCTGCCTATTTACACGTGCACACTAGCACATTTCGGCATCACCAAGCTATTGCTGTTATAATGAGAGCTTCGTCGCTTTGCTTTATATTCCTCATCTACTGAAGTATACCATGTCCCCATATTTATAAAGCACTACCTGCCAAAAAACATCTTTTTCTTTTATACATTCAAAAAAATGTTGTCGCTGACTCATTCGCCTGCCCAGTCTTTAACCACTTGTCCCGGTCAGGGTGTGGTGGTCCAGAGTCTGTCCTGGAAGCACAGGGTTTGAGGCAGAATATCTCCATCTCAGCACACTGACCCACTCCTACACTTACAAACTCAGCACAAGGACAAACAGAACCCAGAGCAGGCAACCAGCACTACCTGCTGCACCACTCACACGCGAAAGTGCGTCTAGAAATATCAAATATCAACAACAAATCTTTCAAATAACGTAGATTCGTACATCTGTGTGTTTAGAAAGGTATTTTGGAATAGTAAATCCTAATATATGCTAAGAAAACTGCTTTGTGGTTTTCATTTAGGGTGCAGTCCATTAAACAAAAATCAGTCCAAGGACAACCGCGTTCTCTCACGTTGAGTCTACAACCTTTCTGAAACTTGCAGCTTCTCTGGAATATGACCAGATCACGCAACAATACAAGGGCAGAGCGACTGAAGTGAGCCGGTCAAGGTATTAAAAAAAATGAAACAGGTTTGGAAGGAGCGCTTCTGTCTGCTGGGGCACAGTGAGGGGCAGATGACCACATCCACTCGCTCGCACTGTACAGCCACAGCTGCAACTCCCATCCAACCCACGGGGGCGAAGAATCGGCGAAAACCAGTTCATTATTTTTACTGCGTCATTCCCCGCTTTACACGAACTGCACACAGCACCTCTCTCTTCGGCCACGCGCCATTCTTTTCATTGAACAGAATGCGCGCTGAAATAAGAACTGCTGTTCAAATGCACATTTTGAAATAAATAAATGTAACAGGCTACGCAGACCGCAAAATAAATAAATATGGCCATTTAATACAGTGTCTTGCTCAATACTGAAATTACAACAGTAATTCAGTCTCTTAATAGAACAATAATTTTCAGCAGGCTACATCCAATGATGTATAACCCTGTTATTGGGGACTCTGTGAATCGGGCGGTCTACATTTCCGTTTATACTGCAAAAAAAGAGGATAAAGCGCAAGACTCGGAAAATGCGGAACAGAATATGGACGCTTCGAGTTTACGGCGCTCGAGAGCGTAACTTGTTCGTCGTGATCGACATTCGCCAAAGTCAAACAGAACAGCAAGAGGAGCCACGTTTCCCCGACATGCAAGCGCCCTTTTGTCAGAAGGACGAAAATGCAGTTTGCACGTCCAGCAATCATATTTATAATTTGTTAGTATAGCACATATTTCATAAGGTAAACAAGAGAAAACTCATATCAGATGTGCAGCTCGCTGGCAGAAAAAGAAGAATCAAGTTTGGAAAGGAAAAAATGACATAATTCACTTACTGAACACACTTTCCTCCTCAGTCACACTGCATCTTCAGCTGGAACAGACATAAACACTGTATATTCCAAATCTGTATGTTGTATCCATTACCTGGCCTCACCTCTGTCCGCATGAGCTGAGTAATATATTCCTATACATTGCCCACTCTGCCATTCCTGGCAGAAACGCTCGATTGCCAGTATAATAAACATATTATTTTGTACAGTGAAGACAAGTGAACTATTTTCTGAAGGCTTCCTGGGCAGCTGGATTCAATTCGGTAGTGAACACATATGGGTAACAGGTTTGCCTTTACTAGTTTTGAGTAATAAAATCATCATACACACACAGAAAATGTCCCACACAGTGATTTAGGAGGGACTTAGCTGGCAAAATTAAAAACACACACGGGGACATCGAGTACAATTGTAAGGGGAATGAAAAAGATTATTAAACAAAGTGGAACCTCGAGCAAGAACAGCGACGGCGGCTCACGTGACGCGGCACACGGTGAGCACGCGGACAGGCTCGCACGCGCGTGCGGTTGCGTTCGGCTGCGGGTTACGCCGAGACGGCGTCCAAACCCGGTTGCCACGCGCTTGGGTAGCAGTGACTTAGCAACGTACGCTTTAATTGCCAAACAGTTTTTACAACTACGAAGGGGCTGAGAGCGAGCAAAGCAAACCGTTCATTTTCCTCCCTACTTCCCACAGAGCAGAGGCTCCGATCCTTTTGCTAAACCAACACAGACAGGTGTTCAAATCCCTTAAGCCCCAAAGCAAAAACTCATCTTGAAATGCTCTAAACCTTTCTTACCCTCTTGCATTTGTTCTGTGCCACTATCACGCAGGCATTTCCTTATCGTTTAAGTCACGGGCGCGGAGCCCCGACAACTCTCGGGCTGACTTACGGGGCGGCGGAGGTCGTAAATAGAGGTGCCGCCGCCACACACTTGCCACATTTGAAAATAAATACGGCTCAACAGCTCTCCGGGCGCACCCTGCGCAGAACCATCACCGCATCCTCTCTGCCCTTCCGAAAGCAGGCCCTCCGAAGGACAGAAAGATGGGAAACGGACAAACGTCCGTGAGCAAATAAAAATCCGAATCGCAGCAACGGCAACGAAGGGTGGAAAGTTCAACACGGGCCCGTCGAAATCATTTTAATGACGGATGATAGAGCCCTTTCTTTTAAAATAAAAAAATGGCTGCGCACATCACATAGATAAAGTCTGAGGATTATTATTACTGAAGGGGACAATGGCATTTCATCCCGCACCACCCCTTCCACAAGGAAACAAGAAGAGGTGATTCAGCACGTTATTCCAGTGATCTATGCTTTCAATATGTACATATCGATTAGCAGTACACCTAAGACAATATAAACTTAAAAGCCGTCCATAAAATAAATACAGAGATACAAGACCCTGCGCTTTGCACCAATCGCCCAGGCCACCGGCAGCATATATCCCTTCTTCCTGGGGGGGAGCCAGTTAGGCCCCTGATATTTATAGTCACATAAGGCTAGATGGAAATAAACCACTGTTAACCTGCTCAGTTTATTATAAAGTTTATTGAGCCTGTCTGCGGCCATAGAAATTGCAAATCTATATACTTCTTCACAGTAGGCAACACGCTATTTACTCTAGTCAATTTATTTTACAGACTTTGCGGTTTGATTTGCCCTATTTATTTGAAGAGCGGGCCAATCATTTCCCTAAGGTCCTTTTTTAATAATGTGAATTTGTGCAAAAGCCGATTTCAAATTTAAATGCTGCGGCAGTAAAATGTATAAAATTCTAAAGCGGGCATCTTTGGTTATGTGCTAGTACTGATGCAACCATTCCTGGGTCGGTCTGTTAAATAATGTGCGGTGTTACCCGTGTACGTAAGGTGAGGGTCAGCTTCCACTAGGAGCAAGGACACAAGTCTGCACGGTTTCAGACGGTTTATAACTTGAAGTCCAGAATGATCCGGTCGGCCTCCCGTGGACAAGCATTAATGTCGGTAATGGAAGTTTTCCCACTGTCCGTAGTTGCGCGATCTCACGTGCTACGCTCGCATTACAATAACAAAAAAGTACATTCATTCATCCATCATTCATCCATCCAGCAGATGCTGTTCTCCAAAGCCTTTTCTATGTAACTTTGTGACTTAGATTTCCTTTGAGTGTCACGGCGCGCAGTCTCCTGTCGATTCAGTGCGCATTTCACCGTATGGCATACCTGGTTACCGTGTATGTGACAAATAAATCTCTTTGAATGTAAAGCCTTTGTCGGTTAACCATTTTAAAGACTCTTGAGCTCCAACATGCCACTAACAGCTAAAAGGCGGCCGATTAAAACAAAACGCATTCCCCCAAGTGGCCGGGGTGGAAATTATTTTATTATAAGCACTTTGCAGGAGATGCTTATTAATCTTTGACCTACTGTGACACGATCAAAACGTCAATAATTTTATTCTAAACTTCAAATTACATCCGCTTTTCCCAGCGTGCCAAGTACACGAGGTCTTTGATTTAAAATGACACGTTTCAAAGGTGGACCGCACCTTGTGCGTCATATTTTAAAGCACACAGACCGTTAACCTTGAGTCAACCGTGCATTAAGTATATGCAGCAGATATGTTTCTTTGCGGTATACAAAAGGTAAGCGTGGAAATGGGTGCGGGGTGCAGAACACGCCGGCACAGGCGAGAAGAAGAAACCGTCCTGAAGGCTAGCAGGTTTCCTTCGGTGCCATTTGGCCTAACTTAGTTTGAAACGTGCGCTATTGGGCTCCGCCGGGTGAAACACCTTCTTCTGCGCTTTTTCCGCCCAATATTTGCTGCAGGTTTGTCAGCACAGTTTAGAGCAACGCAACGAGCCCTTGTTTTGACATACGGTTTCTACATTTTGTTTCAGCTATTAATGAGAACCACGTTCTGCGTCACATCGGCCCGCGCGCTCCGTTTGGACCGCGCCTCTCCATCGCGGCCGCCGGCTCTCCCGTGGAGCCTGCCAGTATAAATGAGGCGGGCGCACGTTGTGGTGGGCCGTGCTCTTTTTTTTTTTTTTTGCTACTCCTATGTCACAATTACTTCCATTGAAACATCTGAACGCTTTTAAAAACGGTAGGGTACTGGCGGAAATTAGGGCGTTCAATAATTTTTTGTTATTGTGCAGTAATATTTTCAGGAATAGACATTTAAGCCCCGCTAAGAAAAGGATATATGGAGGGCTGCACCGATTTACTTTGTGAATGTTCTGCCCCCCAGGCGCACCAAAGTACAGTACGAGTTTGGTTCAAATAATCCGAAGACAAAGCCGCTCTTGTAAATAGACAGGTTAGCTGCAATTTCGCAAGATTAATATTTTCCACAGCTTTCCTCATTTTAACTGAGCTGGAACAAAGCGCTGATTCTGCCTTTCGGCGGGAAGTTGGCTAATTTGACCCAGCGAGACCCCACGTATAAAGCCGGACCTGGCTATCAGACAGAAGCCTTGTACTGGCCGCTTCAGACGGCGGAAACACTCCTCACTCCACCCACCTGGCAGGGGAACGGAGCAGAAGCACAAGCGGGATGGGGTCCGACACGCTGAGCCTAAAACTCCGCGGCAGGACGGAAACAGCTGTTTCGTTTTCAGAGCCGCTCGGGGTCGGCTGCCTCCGGCACCGTGTTGGGAGGCAGGCGCTCTTTTCTTTTTTTTTTTTTTTTTTTTTAAATTTTAAACAACTTGTTTATTGGTTCATTTTCCTCGCCCAACTGGGGTTTTTTGTATTTATTTTAATATCATGTGCACATGTTTTCTAAGAGGCTATTTTTGCTGGATTCCACTTTCATCCAGAGCCACGCATCACGGTTATGCCCCCGTACTTAATGATACAAACGCATGCACAGGTTGAAGCAATTCGAAAAAGGACGGAAGGGTGGACCTGGAGACGGTACTAAACTTTCCAACACAGCACTAAACAACAGCGAGGCGCAAAATTAAAAACAAAATGTACACGAAACTACAGCGAAGACCAAGACTACTGTGCCGACACACATCAAAATACTGGACGTAAAATTTTAATTTGATATTTAATAAACTGTCGCTGGCCACTTGTTTGTCTAACCAACCTACTTAATGCAGTAAAATCCCAATTTATTAACAGCAAGAAAAGTGATACGGATCTTTATTTAGTGTTGGTTTTACATCTGACTCATTTATGTGATTTTTACCAGAATCATTACCGCAAAGGCACTGCCCACAATCTGCTGGTGGGGTCCTTGGTGCCAGTGGTCAGAAAGCCTACAAAATAATGCCTGTGAACTCTGAAGCTTCTCTTGTGTTTTTTTAATCTTCCATGTCCACTAAATAGCAGATAAATCATTCTTTAAAGCAAGGCTGGAGTGTGCCAGGAAAAGGGCAGGCAATCACTCCGAATAAAAGAGCAGAAAGAGCTGACATCGGCAAACGCTGATGGCCCGGCCCTGACAATTGTCTGCTGCCGAGGGGAGGGTGGGGAACGGGAGCCAAAAAGACTTTCACGGCTGCAAACCCGCAGCGATGCGTGATCCCCAAAGCATTGTGCTCTCCCTGCATTGCCTATAAAAGGCTTTCACAAAATTAGTATTTAACCAGTCCAGTGCATGGCTTTTTCAGCTTCCAAGGATGCCGGTTTGTGCCAAGCAGAAAAAGATCTAAAATATATATATATATATATATATATATATATTTTTTTTACACAGTAATTTACAAAGATAATATTATGTTATGCACGCAATGATGTGCGTGTGCATGCCATATTCACACTCGTGGCTGTAACTCACACTCAACACCATCCTCCTTACAAATGCTCCTCTTTCAGTGTTTTGGGGTTGTTTTTTTTTTTTTTTTTTCTTGAGAAGAAAGGCTTTAGAAATAAAGATTTCAAAAATTGTTTCTGACAGAATGGAGCCCACAGCGTAGAAAACAGGCCAGTGGACCCAGCTCTCCTCACATTACATCCAAGATGTTCCCCAGCACATCACTGGGGGAAGGGGGTGATTTTTCACTCCACCTCACACCGATATCAGTTTCATTATCTCTCAGGATTACAGAACACTTGAATTGCTCATTTATTTTCCCGAGCTTCTGGCCATAAACACAGCCCCCCCCCACAAACATTCGTCCACGGAAACAACCCGCACCATTTCTCCACAAGAAGAGTAGCGCGTCTGGCAAGAGCGGACAAGTGTGAGCGACGGGAAAATCGCCATCGCTCTCGTTGCTCTGCGGAGGTCTGCCACTGTGTGGGGGCTCAACAACGGAGTTAGAACTGATGGCGGTAATGGATGAGATAAAACGTTTAAAGGAAGACATACACCCCGTTGTTCTCTTTTTACCTTGACCCCGATGCGGGTAACAGATTTAACAACAGGGATACACACGATACAGATGTGCGCCGAAACGCCGAAGGCTTCCTGTCCACATTCTCACGCTTAACCCGAGAGCTCTGTGATTTGAGCTGACTTGCACAGGAACCGAAATCTGTACTACCTCTGGCATACCTGTTGAGCCTCTGTGGTGGTGACTGGAACAACGCTGAAACATGGCTACTGCGTCCTCCCTCCCCACAAATATCAGTGAATAAATCCATTAAGCCCATTTCCAGTCAAGAATCATCGGTAGTCCAGAGCCTAGCCTGGAAGCAGAGGGCATAAGGCAATGCAGAGCAGTCTTGCTCTCATCTCTCTTTCACACACAAACACTTGCTCACACTACAGCCAGTTAAAAGTCACCAGTTTGCAGAAAACACGTGTATTTGGACTATGGGCATAAAGGAAAGCAATTCAAACATGGGGAGAACATGCAAACTCCACACAGACTGAGCTGGATTCAAAACACGCATCAAAAACCACAGCCCAGGAGCTGGGAGACGCCAGCCACCATCTTTCCCCAGGTCCATCACGTGCTACCGTACATCTTTGGGGCCCGATACCTGAGAAGATGTTACGCAACTGCCGGAAAATAAATGGCGGTGAATAAATACGGCACTTGAGGTGCCCTGTGAAACCGAGCGCCCACCCTCCCCTCCGAAGATCTAAGATATGAAACTGTGGCCCTCAGCCACAGTCTTCTGAGAAGTGAACCATCATGATGCTTTTTGTTTAGAGCGACTACACAGAAGACCGGATCGTGCCAAAGTTCCACGGAACCGATGCTGTAAACCAAAGTAGGTCTGAGGAAAATTAGATTAGCTAGGCTGCCCAACACAGAGTTACACATTATCGGGTTTTGTAAATAAAGTGCAAAACTAATACGCCATCTATATGCACAGGCATTCGGCATAAAGAAATTTAAATGCACTTCCATTTCAGAGTCAAACAACTGACAATCGAGCAAAGTAGGAACAATTCTTAAACAAAACAAAAAAATAACCATCAAAAATAAATGTTTTTCTTTTTCTTTCCAGTAACCTTCAAAGTGAAGTCAAAAACAAATTCCCAAATTATATATGCCATAGCGAAAGCAAAGCTTTACGATATTTTTTCCATCTCTCTATCTTGGGTTGGTGTCTAATTATCGCATCATAATGAAAAGCTAAAATAACTTTGGTCTTTGCTGGCAGCTGCCCAAAAACAAGAAGTAACCTTCTTCAAAAGTCAGTTTCTGCTGCTCTTTCTTTCCATTGTTGTGATTTTAACCGCAAACTGAATTTGACTTTCCAAAAGGGACCGTGGTTGCACGCGACCGAACGGGCTTGCATGTCAACAGCAGGGGAAGGAGGACGAGCGAAAACAAACTTGTCTGATCGAAAAATCTGCAGGATATTCGCCCACATTCTTAGGCGGCTTGGCATCTCTGGAATCTTTTCAAGAGATCTGCAAACAGACCGAGCGGAATAGAAATATATCGAAATTTTTACAAACGTTTGCTTTTAAAAACTGATCTCTGCATAGTCTTGATCGCCTTTTTATTTATTTATTTATTTATTTGGACTAGAGATACACGGATGATGAAGGTGCTCCGAGGTCGTCGAAGGACAAGCTCTGCAACATTTGAAAATCTCCGGATGAATATGGCAAGGTCTGTCGGACTGTTTGCGCACACGATCGTATTCAGACGCACAAAAGAGAGAGGCCGCAACGTGAAGGACAGCAAACACCTGACCAACGTCGGTTTTGGAAAATTGCTTCAGAATTTAGTCCTGCCAACTGGTGGAGAGTGATGCGAAAATGCAGGAAACTGAAAGAAATGTACGGCCCGCTGCCCCTGGCCCCGTACCTCGGACCAGAATTAAGCTACTTTACGACTATTTTCCTTAAAACACCCTTCCAAAGAACTCGCTACATAACACTCCACCAAAAAGTGACTAATGTTTGATCATCAGGTCTTTGCAGCCTAAAAATAACCATTTGTTTAATTTTCACTTAAAGGGCCCAGAAGCTGTTTGCTGTCACGTTCCGTCAGAGGTATTTTCAGGAAATTTGGTGAGTAATGCGGAACGCAAGTCGTTGCTGCACCACCTACGTTGGCATGAGCTGTCAGTCACGGCGCTGGGAAAGACTACTTCGCGGGGCCGCGGTGGCTCATAGTCCAGTCTCGCAGCGAAGGAACGATTCGGGGAAGGAGCTGAAAAGTCGCGGCTAAACTCGCGCATGAAGGCCATGGCAAAACTCTGGTGGTCGTGATGCTGAGAGATACTGCGACAAAAACTGGAAGCAGACGCACCATCCCCCTCCCCTTCCTCGGAACTTCCAGAAGAGTCCTTGCCCAGCCCAAGTAAGGCTGGCTGTTGCGCTGTACCATGCTGAGCCGGGGATAAGCCACCCTGCTTTCTGCCAGGCTCGTGTGAGCAACGGTGACGTCTTATGGAAAGACTGAGGGAGAGGCCCCGAGCGCAGGCTCACCATATAAGGCTGCTCTCTCTCCGGCCCCCATCTGTTCCCCCGTGGCCCTCGGGCACTTCAGCTGCGAGCAGCTGCCTACCTGCTACCTACCCCTGGCTCGCAGCAAAACTTCTATTGATTGCTGGGCTTGATAAAATATTTTCCACAAGAGACTTGGCACAGAATGGGCCTATTTGGCAACCCTACCCCTAGTGGAACAAATGTGTGTGTATACAGCATGTACAAGGATTACCCTGATGCAGACCAGATGTTCAACAGGACCAGTCTGAAAGGAGTGACCAAGATCAAGTCATACACTAAATGGCACGGATACGGCTTCAAAAGCGTATCGCTGGAGCTCTCCAAATCACCTTGCCGCGAGAAGGCCCAGACTGAAGAACCCGCTCTTTACCGATACGTCAGTACATCCTTACACGGCTTGAACGTGAAAATGCGGATGACACAAGGAGGACAGGCACGACGGCGGGTAAACACGAGCGCAATTCGGCGGAGCGAGTCGAATGGCGCGCCGCGTGTGATGCTGCTTATGATCTCCTACTTTGCGCGGTGTCACCAGGAGCATTAGCGCCTCGTGCGATGATGTGCATTTAAATAAATAAAATATACAAAGTGCCAAAAAGCAGCATTCGACTACGGGGAAGACGCGACGCGTTTTCAGCAAACACCCAGCACCCCGCCGAACGTGCACCGCGCCAGTCCTATTACCTTTTAATCCGCACATCTCAGAGCGTTGGAGAACTTATCTCCTATTCTTTATGGTGGTGGAATCCAATTAGGCTAGATTCCCAAGATAAGAATCTAAACTGATGTCTTTGGGATTTTAAATCTTTAAAGCCAATGAGGAATTACCACTGCAAAAGCAGAATAATGAGAACCCTTTCTACTTGCCACATAACATGTGGGCTCCCTGTGACAGTTGTCTATACAAATGCTAAACCCCTTTCGGTATTCCACCTCAAAACAAAGTTTCATGCTACGTTCATGCAGTTTGATTACTTTGACAGATGAAATAACATCCTGGCTTTTTCAAAAGGGCTTTAATTTCTCAGGAAACGTGTGCCGAGAAAGTCGCCGTTCCAGGAACTGGAGTGGACTAATAACAAACAGATCTTTGTCCGTTTTCACACCCGGGGCGACCGTAGCGGTTGCTTTCGCAAGATGGACACGGAGGCTTGGGTTTCTTTGCTACGAGGTGCCGGGTTTCCTCAGAGTCGACTGGCTCTCCTGCGCCGTAACCTCTGGCGTGCAGGAGGAAACGGGGCGGCATCGGTCCGCTCGCGGACGCCATTCGAACAACCGCATTAGTCAGGCCGCGCTTCTGCAAAGTCATAAATTACGTCTGCTCAGGTTTCGTTCTGTGGCTCATTCGTTTTCGGTGGTTAACAGCGACGCGCACTCGTGTAAATCACAGAACGGAGCAGATGGCCGGTGTGCGAGCTTGCAGATGCCTGGTTTTACAGCATACAAGTCGGATTATGTAAGCTCTTCCGTCTGAACAGAAACACTTACAATAAGATGGACAGGACATGCGTTTCGGCCTTAATAAAAGCATCGACGCGGTAGCTGCGCCGTTACGGAACCTGAAAGAAAAACCAGGCCAGAGTGTGTTGTTATGGTTTGGGTGAGGATGGATAGGGCGGTTTAGCAAAACAGGGTATGTGCATTTTAATATTTTCATTAATATAATAAATCAGAAAGATGCACGCCGTTGGATTTTTGTAGATCGGGCCTGTTTGGAAGGCAGGACCACATTCTCCTCTTTTGTCTTTTTCCACCCTTTCATCCTGCCTCGTTTCATTTTGTTCCTGTTGCATTACATAGTTCTCCAGCTACGTTTCTGGTTTCTCATTTCGGCCGAACCCCCACAAATCAATAATTTCTCGAGGTTTGGGGGAATTTACAAGATGGGTTTTGAAGAGGTTTATTTTACATCTTCGACTACCTTTGGCATTCCAATTCTGCCGTTGCCATGGCAATACCGGGGAGAAAAGTGAAAGCGTCCGCGTCTTGACAAGGAGGCGATCGCGAGTCGTTTCATTCGGATCTGCCGGTCTGGGCGCCGCTCCTTCATCGTGGCTGGCAACGTGCCCTTTTCAGCTTTACGTCCCCACATCAAAGCAACTTGTCCAGATACGGGGGGCGGAGCAAGAGGAAGGCGCCACGGTGACGGCCTACGGGGGGCCTTAGTTAGAAAACCGTTGTCATTCCCGCTTAATCAGCGTCGACCTCGGGTTCAATTCGGCGAACGCCGGGGAGTCCAGGCGCAGAGTGGGAGTCGAGCCATCGGGCTGCGCTTTCTTCTCCTCGCAGGGAGGTGCTTATGTTGCTCAGCTCCCGGCGACATCAACACTTCAATTACTTTATCAATCAGATATATTTATTACATATCTTCAGGCATCTTGAGATTCGCTGAGCAGTCTTGTTTATTATTCCAAGCATAATTTTTCTATCTATCAAACACTGGGAGAAGTCATTCCTGCAATCAGCAGCGACCGATTCGAATCGTGAGTCACCGATGCCAGAGGAAAGTAATACTCACGTGTGACACGCGGATGTGTAAATGAACCCGGACCTTTGTCTGTTCTTCCCTGCTAAGGCGAGGTTTTTTTTCCCCCCTTCGGTGGAATGGTCTTCCGCCACGGTTTTGACAGATTCTGCTTTTATGCACTTGGTACGGTCCCCGCTTGTGTACTTTGCGGGGAAAAGCAACATAATAGTATATTTGCGTTGTCGACTTTGCTCGTGCAGTTGGCAGCGTCTCACGAGAAGGGGGTTGCTGCATTTGTCCACGTGTATGAGCTCCATCCCATGAACACGACGTTGCAAAGATGCACCGAATATGCAGAATTACGGCATCTGCTACACGGGGACCTTAACACTTGGAGTGACGGCACCGGTTGAGATCTTACATTTTTACTTTGACCTACCATTCATTTTATGATATAATGAAGAAAGAATTATGTTTAAAGATCTGGTACTCAGTGATATGAGAAGGTATTATTTCACTTTTTTTTTTTTTTTTAAACAAAAGCTACCTTTTTTTAAATAAACTGACTGACTCAGAGGAACTCTTTCCTACAAAATATATAAATGACAGCCAAGTTTCCATTTTCAGTTTTGAAATGGATGAATGCATTCATGTCTGGCTATAAAAATAAAATAAAATAACAAAATGGTCTGTCTTTTCCCTACTCTGAAATGGGACTTTGGCTGAACATTCATAAACAAAAATATGAATTTCTACCCAACCATGCATATGCAGTAGATCATGCCAATCAGCTTCTATGGAAACTTGAATAGAAGTTTACAGTTAAAAAAGGAGAGCTCAGATAAACTTCCAGCTGCCACCGGCATCATCTCACCATCCTCTACCACATCCTTCAAGTACCTCTAAATACATTACTTCAGAACATACACCTTCTCCAATACAAGAAAGAGAATCATATGGATGAATCGGTGCAGGAAGGCCATAGGTTCACAATGCTTTGAATACAGCAGTACAGAACTTTAAAAGAAAAAGTCTTTCACATTTTGCCCCCACATAAATGATATCTCTAAGCTTTTTTCTTCTTTACTTTTTTCTGAGGAAGACCTTGTTAACAAGTAGCTACAAGGACGACAACACAAGTTAAGGCAAGCGCAACTAGACCTGTTCCGGTTTATCAGCACCCCAAATACCATGTCTTTTGCTTCTGTATGACATTTCTAATTCTAAAGAATAGACTCTCTAACTGAGTGTGTAAAAGGGTGATGCTTATCGGCCCGAGGAGATCGGCAGCGGTGGCTGCAACGTCTCCAGCATCGGAGGAGGACTGGGCATCTGCAAAGTGTAAAGCTACATCCCCCTATTGTGCGACTGCTTTACCCCATTACCCCAGCACTTTATTTTCTCATGGCCCTGTTTACAGCTGATGTGAAAGAGGCCAAACGCTCAGGTGCCCCCCGCCAGCCGACGCTGTCAGTTACCTGCGACCCGCACCGCATTACATCACGGAAAGGTTGTCGCAATGGAAGCAAGTGGGACACAGCTGTCCCCGGCACACACACAAGAGACTTTGGCTTCATTGATCTACTTGTCCCTCGCATCAGCCTCTTAAACAAAAAAAAAAAAAAAGGAATTACCGGCTTATTTCAATATTGATGACATCTCACTAACAGCGCAGGAACGAGAGGGAGGGGGCTGCGTTCTGACATAACTTTCCTCCTCATCCGGATAGGAATTTAGAGGCATCATGCTAATTCATATTCAAGGTTATCGGGCCTCGGTACCAGACAAAATTGATCTGAGGTAATGCCTTCTTCACCTTGACGCATAAGTCTTCATTAGACAATCCCCCTGGCCCGCGCTAAAGCAGTGTCATTACCCCAGCCATCATCAATATCCCCTCTTGTCCCATAACCAAAGCGCACCTCCGCGGCTCGCCATGCTGCCCGCTTCGTTCACGTCAGTTCAATTTTCATCCAGCTTCTGTCACAGCGCATAAGCACTAAAACAATCGGGCACATTCGGGGTGGGGGGGCCCTGCGGGGAGAGCCGCAGATGCCATTTCACGCGCCTAATGCCGTCTGAATGTGTCCATATTTCAAGCCTTTAAAATGCATTATAAGAGGTCTTATATTTGGTATTCATTAACGCCTTTCAGAACCCACACGTCCTTTCGCCGGCCTGGGTAAACTGGGAAAACAACAAACAAAGGGGGAAAGCAGGGCAAGCAGCGGGCGCTCAGCCGCCAATTGGGATTAGAAACCGAGCAAATTGCAAGGCGCGGGGAGAAATAAAAAAATTTTAAAAGGGCATCGCTTTGTATGCTGTTAAATGCATTTTAAACACACTTTCGGAGGCAATTTGACTCTACATACCTAAATCTACTTGTGGGTATTTCTCTTGAACTGCGTCAGAAAGATAAGGAGGAAACTGGACACCTGCGAGATTCTGGGGAGGTACGGCTGATTTACAGGCCTGCAAAGTGCTGAGCGCGGGAGAGCACGCCAGGCTTAATCCCATTCTACGCTTCACATGAAGCTAATACTTCCCATTACAATCTGGAGGGTCAGGATTTCTTTCTTCCGCCACGCATTGGCATTCAGGAAGACAGAATTGACCCAAACAGCGTTCTGAAAAACACCGTCAAGGGTGCGCCTAGAGTCGGTGGCAACGGAGCTTCTCCAGGGTTTCGGATCTTCGCCGACACGCCTTCGAACTTCAGTGGGCGCCAATAATGGAAGGAGAGATTTTCACACGGATGCACCGCTTTTGGATCACATTTAAATCGTTTAGCGAGGGAGATGCACACAGCTTTCTTGGTCTCGTGGCTTCAGGCATCCCAGGTCAAAGCTGAAGAGGTCTGACGCGTGTGTCTGGGCCCACTTTCGCCGAGAAGGAGGGATCGGAACCAGAGACTGCCCGCACTGGCTTGTGCAGCAGCTGTGGCACCAGATGGTTCCGGAAAGCTGAAGGAGATCAGTACTGTTGCTCAAAATGTGTGATTCCAAGTTGAATTTCAGTTAACCATCAGCTCGCCTCTCATTTTTTAAAAAAGCTATTTATCTTTTTCTTGGTTCCGAATGTGTGCCATTTACGGCTGTATTCCTGCTTTGCTCCGTCTGACTTTTGCACAGATTCCTTTCAGCTGGGCCGCAGCTCTAAGCGGTTTCTGAAAGACAATACAGGCAAAACAAAACAACACACACTGAGGAGCTGTTTGCGCCAAAAGTTAACACACATGGTGACAGGACAACGACCTCCATCTCAACATCAGCAAAACAAAGGAGCTGATCGTGGACTTCAGGAGACAGCAGGGGAATGGCCACACGCTCATCTCTATAGCCAGCGCCCCAGTGGAGAGAGTGAACAGCTTCAGGTTCCTTGGAGTTAACATCACCGAGGACCTGTCCTGGTCACGGCACACCAGCGTCATCATCAAGGCGGCAACACAACGCTTCTTCTTCCTCCGTCGGCTGAGGAGGTTTGGCATGGACAGCAGGATACTTGTCAACTTCTACAGATCGACCATTGAAAGTATCCTGACTGGCTGTTTCACGGGCAGGTACAGCAGCTGCAGTGCGTCAGACCGTAAAGCTCTACGAAGAGTGGTCAAGACAGCACAGACCATCACCAGGACTGATCTGCCAGCCCTGTAGGACCTCTACACCCAACGGTGCAAGAAGAAGGCACATAACATCCAGAGGGACAGCAGTCACCCCAGCCACAAACTATTCTCCTTGCTCCCGTCCGGAAAACGCTTTAGAAGCATTCGGATGAGAACAAGCAGGTTCCGGGACAGCTCCCCCCCCCCCCCCCACACACACACACACAATAAGACTGTTAAACCACTGACCCCTCCCTTGCACAGTTAAAAAAAAAAGTCGATCGGAGTCTGTGTGCCTTTTTTTTTTTTGCCTTCTATGCCCTTATCGGTTGTGTGGTTGTTGGTTGGCTGCTGTTGTTTGTTGTTCATTTTTGTTTGCTACTTC
This sequence comes from Heterotis niloticus, assembly GCA_018136845.1. NCBI lineage: Eukaryota > Metazoa > Chordata > Actinopteri > Osteoglossiformes > Osteoglossidae > Heterotis > Heterotis niloticus. The sequence continues at coordinate 29,644,604 of CM030892.1, read as the reverse complement.
TGTTTACTAACTTCTAACTCTAACCTCTATGTATATTTTATATCTTATTCCTTATTTATTCTCCATATTTATTTTTCTTTTTCTCAATTTCATTATTAAATTTTCCTATACCTTATTTACATACTTATTTGCTGAGGATGCCTGCAAGCAACACTTTTCATGGTGACAACACTGCTATGCTGCTGTTAGTGAACCCATGACGAATAAACCTTGAAACTGAAACTGAAACACATCTCCAGCTTTTATTCTACTGCAGTGAACTTTGCAGCAAGAGTAATGCAGTAAACTGTTCCATCGTTCAAGTCATACAAATGTGCAATACACTGCTTTATTTTTACTAGATCTACTTCATTTTAAACTGCAGGACATAAATCTCAAGGAAAATGGAAATTATAAACAGTAATACGGAAAAAACGAATACATCAAATGCCAGCTACTGCTACTTGGGTTTTTTTTTTACATTTAATATAATGGATAAAATGATTTTTCATATGAAAAAGTTATTTATCCTTACCTGTATGTTACTGTTTTATGTATAGAAGAGAGTTGTAATTTATTTGACAGAAATTGTAATCCAACAAGCCACATAGCCTTAGATCTTTACAGCTTTATGTTGCACTTACTTTGTATTTTCAAATACTGTTACTGTATTTACTGTGAACTGAGTATTTGGTCAGACTAGGAAAACGGGACATTTGAGAGTTCTGAGGTTTCTGCTCCTAAGAGGCGATTTTGTTGAAATTAATTTAAGGGAACTTAGTGCAGTATCAAAGTCGGGCGTCTTAAATACTCGAAAACTTAACACAGCGGTAAAGTTACACTTGGTATCTTTTTGCAATTCAAAATATAAATGTAATTCTGAATCATCGCCTTGTTTGTGAAAAAAGATTCAGTTTTGCGCAAGATATTACTTTTGAGGGCCAGAAATGAAGCTGTGCTATTTAAATGCCCAGGTGAAGTGAACTGAAAATGATGCTCAGGTGTATATAAATAAGTTGAGGAGGAGAAGGGCCGTTGCACCCTGAATGAGGTACACACGCTCTGGCACTCCGTCCCACTCATGCCCCCGTAGGAGGCCGTCGGACGGTTCTCCGCTCCTCGCCCGCTAAGCCGGAGTGGGAAGAAATGTTCCCGTCACACGTCTAAATCCCACTTGACTGCCTCTAACACCGTGTACGACAAGATCACGCCGCTACAAGCTGTTTATGCACCTCACAGTCCACACGGAGGTTCCCAAAGCCATCAACAACTGTCACTATTCTGGCACCCCCCCGATTCATCCTTTGCGGGCTTTTAAGCAAGCAATAACCCTAAAGTCGAGGACGAGCACGTACATGCATATCCTGGTACAGGGTTAGCATGGAACCCAGAGCAGAAAAACTCCCACACAGAACCACAAATTCGCCAAGTTACCCCCAAAACATTCTTCAGTCTTGGATGAGTTCTTGCTCTTCTGCATACTTAAACATCACCGGTCTCAACAGGGAACAAGGACCGGGATTTGAAATGAATTATTTATGCTGCTTTGACAGATAAAAAGAAAAACAAAAAAACAAAGGATTGAAGTTGAAAGGAGAATTTCTGTCAAACACAAAAACTCAGATGGCTAAATTAAGAAATGAAAGAAACAATAAAATCATCTTCAGTCACTATCTACTATGGGTGGACTTTACAACAGATCTCCAATTCCCCATCCAAAGACAACTAAATTATTCAATATTTATATCTTATTTACCCTTTGATCTATTATTTACACTTTTGCACACAGTCACGTAAAGCCGTGCACATTCACACTTCACGAGCGCACCCATTTATGGAGTCCCTTATTCCCTCGGCTGAGCTTCACGAAGGCTGAGCCCCTAGCGGTTCTTGAACCTGTATCTCCACAGTCACTCCCCAACCACAGTCCTGGCAGAATAATCCACAGTCAAACATAAATTCTTCATCTTAACATCAGATAACCTGCAAGCACACAGCGACACACCAGTTTGGTTTGAAATGCTGTGCAGGCACATGCTTGTATGGGCTGCTTTGTAGAAGGGTTGCCTAAAGCAGCTTGTAGAGCAGCAGCATCCAGACGCTTGCCTTAGCACTGGCGCACAGGGTAAGAGCACTGAAGTAAGGGCAGGTTTGGGCCTTGTTGCTTCATGGGTTAGCTAAACCACATGTCATCCTGACAAGTACAACATACTACCACAAAACTAACAGTAGAGGTCAATGTATGAAGTGCTCTCACCCACACATGCGTGGAACACTGCTTAGTGTTGGAAGAGCAAAATGGCGTTCAAAGAGGTGGTTTCTGAGTCTTTTTGAAGAACGGAATGGATTCACAATAGGAGAAGAGAAAGAAGCTCATTACTTTGCTCGAAGGCCACGCACCTCCATGACTGCTGGTTATTTCCGCAGCATTAGCTGGCGCGCACACGCGCCGATGGGTGCATCTGCAGCTGAAAACACCTTCGCTATAATCGCATGTCTATCCTCAGAGACATTTTTGTGTGCCGCAGGTTCGGAGGCTGCCCCGTACGTGGCGTTACAGCGATGGGCGGCAATACAAATGCTGCCGACTGCACAGAATTATTCACCGCTCCATCGCAGATGCTTTTGGCAAGCGGGCAAAGTTATGCATGGCACCAGCGAGGAGAGAGTCAAGGAGAAAACTCATTGCAGGAGCCAACAATACGCATTGTAACCCTATTCGAAATGGCAGATTCCAGCTACAATGCGTCTTGCACCACAACTTAAACAATTTTTACTTACTTTTACTAAAGCCTAAAGCTACTAGTTACATGACTCAAGTCACTGTAATTGAACTGTAAACTTGTTCTCCAGCTCTCTCTATATTTAGTCGGGATTAAGGAGCGCTTTATTCATAAATAAAACAAATCCAGAAGTCCGTACACAATGGCAACCGGGTGATGCAAGGGCATAAAAATAAGTGTAATTCCTCGAGAAAGGAATAAAATCGGCGGGAACGCACAGGAACAAAACGGCTTTTTAGCCGCATCCATTGGACAGTCTTTGCTACTTCCATCATCTGTCTTTTACATAATCTCTTTTTTAATTTTGTTTTATTTGCGGTTGGAAACACGACGTGCACACATCCCCGCCGGAGTTTCCAGGGATACCTCATCATTACTGGCAACACGGAGCCTCGAGGTCTTTTTAGTCATTCAATTGGATAAAATATTACATAATTAAGGATACATCTGTTAATGCCAGGGCGTTCTGTACAAATACTCCACAAAAACAGCACGTTTCATGTCAGAATCAAAAATTTAAAAAATTTTAAAAACGTACCTAAAATTGGGTTCGAAAACGCCACCTGGCGAATTACAATGATTAAGCGAACCACGTAGAGCCCCTGGCCACCACGATCCTTTCGTCGGCCACGCAGTCTGGTAGTCTGGCACCCAGGGGTTTCCATAACAGTCTCTACAGAAAGCCAGGACCTGCACTTGAAATTTCAGCACAATTAGAAACAGAAACCCTGTGTTTTGTCAGCAGACTTGCTGTGGCAGGTAGGGGGTAGCAGGCAGGTGGTGTTCTGCTAAACCACAAAGAAGCGAAAAACAAGTTCACCGGCAGAGCAACCGAAATGAGACGAATTTACCGCCTCAAATTGTACGGTGCTTGCAGTTGTGTAGCTGTACAGTAGCAGTAATGGGAGGAAAGGATTAACAATTTCTCTTGAAGTACCCACTTACATTGCTAACTGCTACTGACACCAAATGAATAGGCCGTTGTTCCTCACAAGAGCGCTTGAAACACTCTGTATGCCAAAAAGGGGGGACTGAAATCCATAATAATAATTACGTATAATGACTTTCCCCACAGAGGAGGTGGAGTTGCGTGACTTATCATCCGTTTGGTACTGGCTCATCAAAAAAAGTAAGACGAGAACTGAACCGATATGACCTTGGTGGATATCCAGCTGTAGAAACTGGTATGGTTTAATATGGCAAGCTGCCCTCGGAGCCTGTGGGCTAAGCCAATAAATAATGTAAGTATTGTGAGGCCCTTCACAGATCAGCTTCACTAATGTACCTTAAACAGGACTAAAGGGGGGAAAAAAAATGTTTCAGCAAAATGTAGGCCTTTGGGAAAAGGAAAAAAAAAATGGCATTATTCGTTGGACCTGCCGCACCAACCACTGACATAAAATGTCCTTGCTTCTTTTTATCTCTTACAAGAGGAACAGGGTTCATATCCTGACATCAGGCAGATACTCCAAGATGGATATGCTCACGCCTTGAGCTTCTATGGAATAATGTAAAAATGGCTGGGGAAAATAAATCAGAGTCAGCAACTCAGCAACATTCCCCACTGCTTCACATGGAAAATTATTATTTACTGTTTCTACAAATTCTAATTCGCCAGACTTATTTTGATGCAACCCTAAAACTCCCAGTACAGCAAAAGCACCAGCACTGAAAGTCCTGAGTCCAAAATAAGTGGAGTGGTGGTGGTTAGAGTTGCTGCCCTGCATTTGAAGAACCCTGGCTCAGATTCTACCTTTTATACTATAGTACCCTTGAATAAGGTACTTACCCCAAATAGCGGGAGTAAAGAAATGACTCAGTTGTATAAATGGATAAATCATTGCCAGTACCTTAACATTGTAAGTTGCTTTGGAGAAAAGCATCAGTTAAATAAAAAAATGCAAGACAAGTGCCCCAATTTAACACAGTACCACAGTAAAAGGTTTATATGGAAGATGCTAAGACTCAATAAAAGAACAAGAGAGATCACAGAAAGGAAAGATTAACTGAGAAGCAAGCTGATGAATGAAAGAAAGGCGTGAAGGCGAGAAAGAAACTGGCCAAAGCGGTTGTAGAGAACAAGAGGAACACCAAGGAAGAAGACAATGTTTGGGGCATCACAGGGGGTACGGAAGGTCCAAGCATTGAAGGAGTCTCACCAGTCAATGAGCAAAACCAAAGCATTGTGGAAGAACAAACTCTAGGACCAGCGTGAGGTGAAGGAAGAATCAAGAGATCCAAAAATGTCAAACCTGGCACAGATTAGGAAGGTAACTGCAAAGTTCATGACCACAGACACAATATGGTTGATGATAAAATAGCTGTAGGGCTTTAGAGGATGAAACTTCAACCCAGATTGGAAAAGAGGCAAGTGCAAATCAAGGGAGAACAATTGCTATTCAAATAATGTGGAGGGGGCAAGGTACAGCAAAGAAATGGGGACTGGTACGGTTTCCAGAACACGTTCAAGGTGTGAAACGCAGATATGCTTTAAAGACAAGACTCAAAGAGTAGAAAACGGCAGCATTTGTAAGAAAGGAAATTAATAAACAGTGTTGAAGGGAAACATTAACTCATGTGCCTTATGGTGGTGAGAAGAAGTCCATACCCGTGAAGTAATGCTAGCAACTTCGCAAGCCACCGGCAACATTGTTATACAAGTTCTCAAAAAGAAAGATTCCCATAAAAGGCACAGGTACTATATGGTACATTTGGAACATAATACTGTCTTTTTTTTTTTTTAAAGCACAGACCACATTTTTATCCTCCCCAGATGTCATAACTGCTGCTGCTGGGAGAGTGAGGCCTGCTGGAAGATGATGGAAGGCACAAGTACACTTGCTGGATCAGTGTACAAGGGCACAGACTTGGTCAGATCATGTACAAAAAAAAATAGGTTCTATTGTAGTACCAACCATTCAGCATAAAGCAATTTATCATGAGGCTCCTCACACAAACTGTTCCAGTACAATAACCAGCTGTATAGATGGGTTAAATAAATAAGCAGATCCACAAGACAACATGAGCTAATCCACAAAAACAATATTGACAACAGCAAAAAAAAAAAAAAAAGGAAACCGATAACTGAGAACATTCACTTTTATATAACAAGGACTGCAGAACAGTGGGTGAAAAGAAGGAAAAGGGGACAGAAAAAGGTCGGCCGTATTTACAACAAATACACGTAAACATACAAAACCTTTACTCAACCGCGGTAAAAAGCACAGCCCACATGCTATTTATTTTTACCAAATGCGGTCAAATTACCATGTGGCGTAATGATCGGGAAAACTGACTGCAAAAGGTCTGAAAAAATATCCTCCGTGTGCAAGGATGTCTGCAAAGTAGAAGCTCGTGAATCAAAAGACAAAAAGAACTGTGGAATGAAAATAAGTGCAGGCCCACGTTTACTTTTTCACCGCGTTTCTCTCAGCGGATTGTCTAAGCTCGAGGGTCGGAGCCGCTCTGAGCGAACACGAGAGCCGGGAGAGAGGTGGCGATGAGCTTCGTGTGGAAAGGACGTACAGGAAATGGGGATGTGTGTGTGTGTGTGTCAGGTCATCGGACCAAGTTGTTTTAAATGGTACTCGAGGGGCGAAACCAGGTGTTTTCAATCTCTCAGTTCAGCACAGCATCTTCTGCAGGAAACGAAAGTGTGGCCTGGCAGACCAAACACAAGCTAGACGTGTATAACTGCTGCCTCCCATCTGAAAGGGAAACAGCAGCGCTGTCCAAACTTTCGCTGCAACACCGCCCGATAACAACGCTTGCCATTTTACACAGGTGGCACATATAGAAAAAGACTGATGTAGGATTTTTTTTTTTTTAAAGCAGCATAGCTGAATAACTGCCTGCCATATGGCTGGCAAAGAGCATCAAAGTGGCACAGCTGTAGGTAGCTTGACTGCAAGTTTCAGTCAACGCAAACGGTAACTCGGGAAATACGAGTCGGTGAGGTTAAATGTGCCTTTTTGTTAATGAATTGCTGCCGTTCTGCTGCAAACAGGAGTTCCGTGTGCGCCGCTTGAGCGCGAGCTTCCGAAGTCGACGATAAACTCATCTAAACAAACTTGGAGGGAGAACGCTCGGTCTGCAAAACAAACTCCGCCAGACATACATTATAGCTGATAGCCATCTGGCTTGCCCCAGTGTACGGTTCCTGATGAAAAAGCATTATTTTAAACAAATCTAGTAGACGGCATCAAAAATTTGAACATCAAAAGGGAAATGCTGGTCCGCTCCTCAGCTGTGCATAAGGATATGAGACGGCGACCGTCGCCTCAAGTTAAACACTTGCAACTCGACTCGATTATTTGTCAGCATGAACTGTACAGCGGCGTCACCGATCAGTTAAACGTCTACACGTAAAATTGATCAACGTATAAATACCGTACATGAATCAATCCCAGACTGCACTGAATTCACTGGCGAGGCAGAGGTTACGACACCTTAGGAGAAGTTGGAGGTAGAAGAGGACGACCACATGGAAGAACGCACAGTGTACATGGAGTACCCCTTTTGACGCTAAGGACTCAAGTGAGGAGGGATCATTCCGGAAACGGTCTACTTATGTGGCTGCCAAGAGTTGACAAAGATTCGGTGACACTCAAAAACACAATATGTCGTTGACCGTCCTGGCTCTAGTGGATAAGCAGAGCGAATATCAGGACATGAAATGGCTGCAGAAAGTCACAGGTCCTGTATGGTTGGGATTGGTTAAGCTCAATTATTTTAAATTCTGAAAGCTGGAATGGGTGTAAATGCAAAATCGACTTGGATATTTTCATTAACAATGCATTAATATAGACTTACAGTAGAACGTCGATTTTCCGAACTATTTGGGGCCAAGGTTGGTCTGGTTAAACTAAACAAAAAGCCTGCAATAACTTCACACCACAGCGACTCACAGCAGACTAAATGAAAGTTACCCCCCCACACACACACTATACTCCCACATTCTCAACGGACAAGTGCACAACAGACCAACGCATTAATGTCACGGGAGACAGTCCCGAGTCCACATGGTACGTAAAGGCAACACTTCTATGCTATAACACATGCACCTTCGATCAAATAATCAGAAATGAATGCATTAAGCAGCAGTAGTGAAGCTTCAGCATATTAACCAGTGCACTTAAAGTAGGTACTGCGTTTTTGGTGGTGGTGGTTATGATAACTGATGCCCAACAATGTACTGTATTATCTTGTATGAGCTGGACAGCAGGAAAAAACATGTTGACTGCATAGGAAGTATGACTGACTCAAGTCCGAACAGAGATGCAATAAATAGCCGGGCTCACCGGGTAGAGCAGCAGGTGCTTCCAAGGTGTTTCACGCTGAACCAAATTCTACTACCTGAGGGGGGACCTAAGAATTCTACTGGTCTCTCTCTCTCTCTCTCAAACAACTTTTTAGCACCTTCGTTATTTTCACGATAAACCACATTTGGTGCACATCTGGGAAGGCTTAAGATTCTGCTGAGGACCCTGGAGGTGGAAAGATGTCTGGCAAAATGTCAAGCTCTGCTGCATGTGTCATAAAATGAGAGGTAGGTGCACCATGGTGAAAAGAATTACCCTTAACAGCATCTCCTAAAAAAATTGCGGATTCTTTTCCCCCTCCTCCGGGTTGCACCAGGTCAAAGCTCAAGCTTTACATCAGGCGACTCTTACACGGCAACGCTGATCAGAAACGAAGGGGAAGTCTTCAGCAACATCCCATTAGCGCGTTTTCCGGAATGACCCAAAAAAAAGGGACATTTGTGAGAGAAATGGGGTAATGATATGCAATTCACGCAGCCTCTCGGAATATCGGATAATTCCTACAAAGAAAAGTGTTGTTTGTCCCATTCGCTACCCATCATTAAGGACCTAAGTGGGAATAAAGGGAATCTGAAAAGTACTCTACATTTTACAACAAATTTTATGTCCGGCAATTAAACATTTTATTTCAAATACAATAGGTCAAATTGATCTGTAAAATACGTTTAAAATTTTAACACACGTATATATTACTGTATGTAAAGGGACATACAGCTTGCTCATTTATTCTCGAAGAGCAAACAGCACATGTATTCAGATGTTAGGCCACACTGCTGATATGCAAAGGTTCGAGCAACATTTCACCTGCTGCATAGATCCGCACCAAACACAAGACGGACGCCCAAAATCAGTCCTCTACTTGAGTCGCGCTGCATGTATGGTGAAATGAAAAACAATGGAAGCTTTGTAGTGATCATTTTTCGTGTTTTCTTTAACAGTGTGAGGCAACCTTGTCCAAGAAGACTGCAATGAGTGGACTAAGACTGCGAGTAATAAAACAAAGGGCATAAATGCAAGCATGATGTTTCTGTTCAAAGGCAGGCAAAGTTTACTTGGTTTCTCCTCTTTCACACACACGCACACACACAGGTCATAAGTTGTCGAGCGCTACTTGGAATCAATGGAATATTGGACAAGGTTTTTAGATTTTTAAAGTTTCCCAGTAAGCAACGCAGTCAGCACCACAAGCCAGACCCCATGATGATCCAACTTTCTCTGTTATGGGTTCTGCAAAATGAAAAAGAAAAAAAAAAAAAAGAAGCCAACTTCCTTTCAGGGCAATAACACACCCAACTGAAAAGTTAAACCGAAAAACAAAATGTCCTAGAAACCCAGCAGCGCTTCATTCTTTGACAAATCAGTTCTACAAATGGTGAAGAAAGGTTGTGTTGGGTGTCTGCTACATTTGGGACTCCCACCTTTGGAGGTGTGGACCTGTATTTATAAATAAATTAAAAACAGAAAAAAAAAATTAAAACAGCCATCGGCAGCCAAAACGACAAATCTCAGGAAAAAGATTTTATGAGGGAATCGGAACTCGTGGAAAAAAAGAAAGAAAAAAAAAAAACGACACTTCAGAGCAGTTTCTTTCCAACAGAGCAGCTTTATAAACAAAACAACTGGGAAACGCCATCTCTGGACAGCAGGTTTTGGCCAGAGTGGAAAGGGCACACAGGTACGCAAGCGAGGTGTCAGAACAGCCTTGGGGGCTGAAAACCATGGAAACACACGGTACAGGTGGGAAAACCTTACAAAGACAACAGCTGCAGTTTTAACTTCACAGCATGCATGGTTATTTACATTTAAAATAGTATGAATAATTTCCCTTTCAATGAGGACAATGTAGTGTTTATTACACTACAACAGAAATTGCAGTGGAATTACTGTGATTTGGTAAAAAGAAAAATTCCCAAATAGAACTGTATTAAGTCAGAATTCCATTTTGAACACTATATTAAAACCTTTAAGATTTCTCGAAGGAAACTTGTCCTTATAGACTGGTATCAACAGAAACTAACAGTAAAAAAAAAAAAAAAAAAAGAGAAATTAAATTGGCTTTGAAGGGCACAATTTAACTGCTCATTTTTATATGCATTTCCTAATCTAAATTTATTGGCAACTCCTGATCCCTGCATGTGGATATCCAGAGTTGCTCCAGGAAAGATTAGGGTGCAAGTTGAGGATCAAGTCTGAATGGAACATCGGAGCACTGCACATTTTTTGGAACATGGGAGGAATTCCCACACAAACACAAGAACAGGTAAGCTCTGTGCAGATGGAAGAAGGGCAAAGTTTGATTCCACATCCTTCGAGCTGTAAGGCTTTAACATTCTGCCAAGCACATGCAACCCAGGTAAGGCTGGGAATTCTAATTTGGTACGGGCAGCATAACAGATACTCAAACAGGTATCCATTCCTTTAGTAAAGTTCTTGTTTTTTTACAAATATCTTCATAATGCTTGAAAACCTGCCCAGGCCTGGAAAAACCCAAAAGACAGCTCAGCCAGGGTTAGCCAAGAAATTAAGCTGGAACAAAAGAACGGTCGCCAGAACCAGAATTAAGAAACCTGCCTCACTGCACTCCGGAACACAGATATTTGAAGATATTGAAGGTTATGAACAGTGTTTTGCATGACTCTGACAGTATTAACCGAAAATTAAATGCCCCACAAGAAATGGTTGAACTGTTAATAAAATATTTCCTGCTTATCATAGCTGGAATGAACCTGCAGCTTTGTTTATAGACAACTCAGCAAGACAAATCACATACACATGGAAAACAACATCAGTGGCCTAAACACAATTTGAAGGGGGAAATGGGAGAGATTCAGGTCCTTGGCACATCTACTGTTCGTGCGATTTAAAGCTTACTTCTCAAATTTGAGGCTGTGTCTATAGCCATGTCCCAAGGGAGAAATGAAGGAGTTTACAACCAAAATAAACATGATAAGGTAAATATGATTTTCAGGTAACTCAATGGCTGTCCTCACAGACCTTCCATGTACATTTTACCAGAGTAAATCCAGAGACCTCTACCTCTTCCGTAATGAGGGATTAAGGGATCAGCAAGCTACACCCACGCATACATTCTTCTTTGATGGCCATTTCTCCCAATTGCTGTCAAAGGACGATACGGTACAAACTTTAAGCCTTAACGACAGTAAAGAAGGGAAGGGGTGAAAAAAGTGACAATCACAACACCAAGCAACACAACGAACACTGTAGTTTGGACACAGTTTTATTTTTATCCAATTAATATATCAACTCGAAAGATAGAAAGCAACTGCAATACAGTTCGGAACATTTTGCCTATATTTGATTTGGGCCTTGAGTTCTTCCTGTAGACACTTGACCGATGTCACTCCTGCTTTGCTTTCATCTCCATGGGCCCCTGAAAGCCCCCTCGCCTGGGACCTCCTCTTCTGTCATCCTTTAGCTGCTGTGGCCTTGGAGAGCCTCAGCCATGAAGAGTTTGCCGAGGTTCTGCGATGTGAACTCCTTCACATTCTGACAGTAAGTATTGATTTGTCCTACAGGAGAGACCAAACACAAACACACAGGTGACTTTGGGTTGCAGTCAGTGAGCTATGACAGCACATTTCCACTCTACTCCCCTTGACTGGTCTTGGTGTTTTTAACCTTCTTTGGCTTTTAAAACAGACATCAGCAACTGCAGTTGTGTGAATGTTCAAAAAGTTGATCCAACCAACTGATGATAGCACACTATGTTCTGAGCACCCTTAAGATGTTTGTCAGATTTGTTTGGAACGAGTGAGGCTGTGAATTCATATCATAAAATTTTCATTGCGCTGGAAGATGGAGGGAATGCCACTCTATCACTTTGGTGTCTAACACTTCAGACCCTGTCTGAGTGTATAAGACATTTAGAGAAGCTAAAGTTGCAGGCTTCTTCCTAAGGGTATGCATCAACATTTTGTGCTGACCTTAAGGCAATGAGAGGATCTGCCAGAAGAAGGCAGGATCCATTGTGTGTCGCAGTCCAGGAGAGAAGTCAGCATTTGCTAACTGTGCTATTGCCATCAACCCTAATTCTTAAAAGAAAGCAGCAAGTATTAAAAAAAGCCAAATTTATGTTTAATCTGAGCCAGAGTACGACATTTGTAGTATAGCACCACGTGGGAAGCTCAGACTAAAAAAAATCAAAAAAAATTTCACTATTTTAAGTAGAGATGCAAAATATGAGAATTCTGCGTTGAGGTAATATCCAATAATTTCCATGTACCTATTGGCTGATACCGATGCACACATTTATAAAGTACAGAGAAAAATGGAACTGCATGTGCCTGGATGAGAAACACAAACAAATGTAACATTTATTTTTCCAGCATTTCAATTTTGCAGACCATGCAAAAGTCATTAAACGCTTTCCGTTTTCTTTTTGATAGAACAAAATGTAACAACTGAAATAATGAAATCTGGAAAAGGGCTAAAGTGATACAACGATAAAGAAATAAAGCCACTTAATAATAACAATGACTTTTAGCACAAGGGACTTTTTTTTTTTTTTAAATAAAAAAGCACATCTGCCTTGTTGCAAGAAAATTGATTTCTCTTTTCCTTGACCATATTAGAAACTCAAATGAGCAATCTCTCCCTGTCGACAGGAAGTTAAGTTTGAATATTATGACAAACATATTTAATGTCAATCTAACTTCCTTTGAAAAACTTCCTCACCGCAGCATCACCCAACATCACCTTGTAGAACTCAATGTTTGGGTCATCAAATATTGATTTTAATTATCTGCCAAGTCTAAGCGTCAGCCTGCAGCCAGTAAAATAAATTTAAACAATTATTGGCCACACCGATATGATTCTGTTATCATCCCACATCCCTAATTTTAAACCGCTAGGGCCCAACGGTCTTTCTTACTATCTCACTCTGTTTTCTATGTCAGCATACATCGGTGTCATACGAACACTTCCCAGGCAAGGGGAGGTACTGTATTCCTTAGCTGCAAGCACACTGAAGGTAACTGAACTACAATAATGCAATGTACTGAATTAGAGGAATTTAAAGGGAAAAAGTTGTTGAAAAACCATACAGCTGTCATGCTTGCATGGATCTGATTAATGATCCCGAGAACCTAAAACAAAGGACTCTACTGACAACATTTGCCACCGTGTGCGCCAATGTGTTGTGTGCGTCTGCGTAATGACAGATAAAAGTATCCCTCGAATCTCCATTCAAGCAGAAGATTAGGAAAAGAACAGGAGCGAGGAACAGGATCAAGCTGCTGTACCCAACAGGGCCGCCTGCAGGGAAGGCGTACGTCACTCCACGCAGATGGGGAGATTTCTCACCGTGCCCCTACTTAATGTCTATACGACGTGTACACAGTGCGTGAGCCAAATCTGGTATAATCCTTGCTATTTCATCTTATTAAAATACTTCTACAAAACACTCATTTTCGACAGGATGGCGGTTTATTGGTGGCTGCCGTGCTGTAACACCCTGACCTTTGATGAAGAATGACTTAACATAACGTGAATTAAATGCTGAAATGTGTCCTAAGATTCTGCAGCATTAACTGCAACTAGCTGTAAAGAAGTGATCCAGCCCTAGCATTGTTCTTACCTCCAACATAGACAATTAATGATGAACAAACATAATTCTGGCATTTACACACACCCCTGCCACATTTCATTGTTTCAAAGGGTACCGTTTTTTTTCCCCCTGCTTTCAGGTCCATTTTAATTTTTTAAAGCTTTCTTACCCCTTGCCTCATGCTTCCATGAATACTAATAGGAGCTTGTGTCAAATGCGCAAGCGGTGGCTTTGCGCTTAAAGAGGAAAGGAGTGTGTGTAATTAATCGTCACTGTCACCGAGCTGCTGGGAACCTGACAGGAGGCGATGATGGCCGTCCCTTCAGAGCCTAATGGACTCTCACTCCTGTAGGACCTTCATTAGCCGCACGTGGGTGCACTTCCCACTGCCGGCACGCCAGCAGGGAACATTGGGAAAATGGACGCAAAGTAACTTCATGTATTCCCTTACCATGTGATTATGCTATATGCACCTACAGAGTCAAATTTTATACTCTGCAATTATAAGAAATTAAAGTCTTTAACAGCTAATAAGCTACCAAATTTCAGAAGCTTTATGACAGATTCACTTAGTTAAAAGGTTTTGACTGCCTTGGTTTTTTTTTTTTTTTTTTTAACTACAAGCAATGTACAGAATTTCTTATATTGGAATAGGTGTGATTAAATGATCCTTCAATGTGAGAACAGGATTCCCAAACCTCAGCATGTGTTCTAGGTACCAAACAGGTCAAGTGTCCTTGCAGCAAGCTTGTGAGGGGAGTACAGGACATAGCATAAGGTAAGACCAGCCCATAAAGCCAAAGTGATGGGTGGTGAGCCAAAAGGAACAAGGTCATCACCCACTGTGTGTACCATGTTGAAGGTGATGAAGAACGAAATGCTCCGGAGAACCAAGGGACCCAGCACTGCTGATCAGCCAATTCAAAAAGGTTAAAGGGCGTCCAACACGCAGCGAGACTGTGCTCATGGCAAAGTTGCAGGATGTGAACGTGGGGAGAAGTGGACAGTGAAAAGGGGCAGAATGGAGTGACACAGCACTCTCTCACACACACACACACACACACACACCATCTTAAACCACAACACATTACTCTCACATGATACATAACCACCCTTCGTGCAGCAATTTGCCAAAAATGAATGTCAAATGTCAACAACCTTAAATATACCATTATGTAAAAAGTGACCAACTCCTTGTTTTTTTTCCCCCAGTCTGTTTAAAAAAAAAAAAAAAAAGTCCTGCATCTTCAGGTTCCAGCTTTCTCCAAAGTGTGATCAAGGGATATCCTCCATTTGCACACCTTGTTCACAGCAAAGAAGATATCATGAATTTAAAGATCTCATGAATTTCCAATGAAACTCCAGCAGGCTTTCCCCCTAGGTGTCCACTACCATTAATCTTTACATTTGTATCTACATGTCACTCCTCTTGTCCAAAGTCCCCCTCCCAACTTCAAGACCACCACCCCAATTCTAATCAGATCTGCATGCAAATGCTAGGTTTCATAGAGGAACAAGGCTGTTCTACAAGCTCAGAGAGTGGGTGGGATTCACAGGGTGGAATGGTAGACTGACAGCCATTAGGGCCTAAGGAAGATAACAGGCTGCTACAGAGAGGGAAGATAAGGGCCGGGCGGTCGGCTGACCTGCAATGAGGAGGGTGTCCATCCGGGGAGGTGGCTGGGGGGGCTTGAACAGCTTGGTTATGTCTTCTTCGGGCAGTGGTGGCTCCCCGCGGGACTGCCGCTGAGCATTCTCCTGCTGGCGCCTCTGCAGGTACTGCATGGAGAGGGGAGGACAAGCAACATGGAAATGTTAGACTGTCATTCAAGAGCCTGCCAATAAAACACTACATTTGAAAGCAGATTGGGGAGAGCAGCCAAAGCCCTGATGGCAGGTGGATAATAGGAAAAGGATCTACACACAGTCAGGGAGATGGACTTGTATGTACACACAGTTTGCCTTAATTTAATAGCTTTTCCGTTGTGTGGCTTCAGCGGTGCTGTGATTCCCCCTTTCCCCTTCTGGGAGCACTATCCCCGATTGTGAGGAGGGCGACCGTGTACCTTGTCAATACTTCTTTTCCACGCTAACCTCAAAATTTCTAAAAATGTGAAAAACAATGTTGTCTGCTCCTTGCATAAAGTGGAATGGCTGAAGATAGTCGCACTGAAAACTGATGCAAGTTTCTCATTTCTTTTTTGCAAATATTCCTGATCTCTATGAGACTCTGGCTGAATATTTTATCAAATATGAAAGGGAAATTTAAGAAACAGGCAAAACACATCGAGTTCATGCTAAATGGAAACTAATAACCCAACTCATATGCCGAGACAAACCATAATGGTAGGAAATGATAAAGAGATAAATTAAGAAACCTGATACTTCACTGGTAGTCAAGAATCCTATCTCTTCTTACTCATACTACACCTCCAACATTTTCGGCATTAAAAATTCATACCCCCGTTTATTCAACTATTTTATTCTACTTCAAGCCATTAATCATAACCATTGCTAATTAGACCCAAGATTTTCATGTGCTATGTCAATCTGGTATCCTTTGAAAGCCTTTCTTTTGGAAATCTATAAACCATTTCCGTGCTTTATTTCCGGGTTACGATAGCCAACTACAGTACCTCTTATATTAGTTTCTTTAATTTATATTTAAGGTATATAAAACTAAGCCCAAAAGCTATTTAACCATCAGATGAGTTTGAAACAGAGCTGAATATCAGACTGTACTGATTAACTAGGAGGGACCAGTTGCCTCTCTGCCTTTAAAAATATGAAAATAAAGATGCATGATAGCAGTCCATATGCTGTGTGAACAGTTGGTCAGCAGACTGAGTCCCATAACTGAGCATACATAGGGGGTTACATAATGTCATCCTGCAAAGTGCAAATTTTTGGTTCTTTGGACAATTAAACTAGAGCAAAATACTGAGTATATTTCAAAGACACCCACTGCAGCCTACAAAAAAATGTGCTAAAAATTACAAAAGACATAAGTGCTGTTAAGAGCAATACGTATTTTTGGATTCTGCCTCATTTTACTTTTGTAAGCATTTGACTGAGCATTTTTTAATGTGGTCATATTTAAATTTCTAATGAAATTGCCATTAATAATCGGATGGCCAGTGGCAGTTAATTATAAAACATGATGATCATGAACCAGTTTTGCAAGTGCATAAACCACTGGTTCTTAAAAAGAATAGACGGCAAAAATCCCATGCAACCTTAGCAAAAAAAAGAACACATTAGGCCACTGTTCACAAAAGCTGTCCAGCTTGGCCTCTACAAGCTCCCTTGCAGCTATGCTCCTTTCAGCTCCGCCGCTAGCCACACAGCCCCCCTCTCCAGTGAACCATCACACTTGGGATAAGCTGCAGACCTGTACCCACACTGCTGAAGGAAGCTTAAATCTTGGTGGCTCAGATCTTTCCTATGCCCTGTGCCAGCATTCACAGAGGAATCTGTAGGCTGTATACAGAGCAAATCAAACTGACATCGTAATAAACTGAAACGCTCACCACAGCGTAACATGATTAAAATCACAGGTGAAAATAAAGTCGCCCCTGTTAGACCTCTTATTGTTCGTAAGAATATCATAAAGCAGTTATGCTTCAGAAACTGTACTTTCAGAAAATAAATATTGGGACACACACACACACACACACACACACACACACACACACACACACACACACACACAGAGTATAATTTACAAAAGATAGAGAACAGATTGATGAATTATTATTTGCTTAGAAATTTCACTCCGCCTACTGAGAGTAATCACCATTTACATAGCTATGCAAATTAGCCATCTGCTTTGTCAGCTCACCCCTGGTGTATACATTGTGAATACATCTGTTAGAGGATATGGCCTATTGTTTATCCTAGGCATTTCAAACAACGCACCATTATCAAGGTGTCTTTCTGTGGCCGTCCATTCATTAATGTTTTCATCTTGTTTTTAATGTGTAGATGTGTGACACATTAATAACTTTAGTCCATTTTTACCCACGCAGTCTGTTTATGGTTTGCAGCACCAGTGTTATAGTTAATGTTACTATATCGATAGTATTTATATACCAATTTCAGAAAGAATCCAGGAAATTCTTACTGGACTGGTTCATTTAGCTACTCCCACAATGCACCTGCAACAAATGACCTACGCTCCACAGCCCGGGGTAAGGAGAAGCAACATGGGATGCACACCTGTAAATCCATTGATGCCTTCAAGACTCTAAGGACCTTCTAAGGAGCTATGGATTTATAAAAATTTTCAGTCCTGCACCATGGTGCATGTCACCAAAGTAGAGGACACAGGGTGAAAAGATTACACACTACCCAATGCCATTTCTTCTCCATGTAGCACTTTTCCCTAGAAATAAAGGAGGAGAAAGCAAAGCATTTGAGGAAGCATGCTGGTGCACTCAGAAAAAGAACGGATCTGTTTTCTCATAGCGCAGCTGGAGATGGCGAGAAACAGCGGGAGGCCATGAGGGCCCAAACGTATTCCCTATGCCAGCCCAAGGATATGGGGCGCCGCCTCACATCAAAGCCTGTCGGAGACAGAGCTACTCCGTCTTATCGGTGCTAGTGCTATTTCACACCATTTAAAGATCTGAATGCTAGCAGCTCTACACATTCAGCCCAGTACCACCCCATTAATTGAATTAGGGAAGATAACTTGACGGCCAGCCACATGCCATGTTAACAGGAGGTACCCTGACACCTGCTCCCTTTGTCCATCACCAAAGTGCTTGAAACTGTAGGACCCGCACTTAAAATACATGTTTCTAATCAGCAGAATAGCTGTATTCAAGGGTCAGAAGCATCAAAGAGAAAATCAATACATTTAAAAAATACTTGTTAGTTACATAAGATCTACCAGACCACTTTTTGGAGGTCTGGCAGCGAAGACGGGCGAGCCCAACTGCAGGCCCGAGGGCTCGAAACACAAGGCATAAGCCCAGGCAGTGGGCAGTGTGAAGCTGGCTAACGCATCAGATTTTGTTAGTACAAAATGTGCTCACAAAGCAGCCCTGCAGAAAACAGGTTCAGAAGTTCATATCTAATTACACCCCCATTAAAACAAATCACATTTCTCAACATGTTTCACGGAAGTCAGTAAAAACTGCACCCTAAACAGAAATATTGTACGTGTACATCTACCAGCTGGTTTGTGCCTTTGAGTCATCATTATAAAACACTGTGGCTGCCAGACGCAATCCCAGTTCCCACTGACTTGCGGGAGATGATTTAACCAGACTAGCGGCAAAAATGCCAAAAGCAGCAGAAGAAACTTCATTTGAGTTAATGGGGTTCTTCAGACTAGGTGGAAACTTGCCTGTGACCACAGGTATAAGACGTGACCCGCTATGCTGCAGGTACGATCAATTAGATAAGTTCAGGGTCGCAGCTGCTTTCAAGATCAAGGTAAAAATAAGTGGAAAAGCACTTTATGGGTATTTCATTTTGTGTGCTTCAAAGTTCACAGAAATCACTTACAAGGAACATATATCTTCAATCTATGAAATAAAGGCCCCAGTCAAACTGAGGAGGACAAAGGTGGCGAGTTGAAATAAAATAACAGAAATATAATGAGAATGACAACAACCCTGAGGTTCCTACAGGATATTGTACGGCGTACCTGTGCCAGCAAACCTACCAAGGCAATAAAACTGTACCTATACCACCCCCATCAAGAGGACTCGCGGGGATTCACTTGTAAGGACGCCTGCTTTAGGAGCTTATTTCCTTACGGTGTTTGATGATGAGCCACCAGCGGTGTGTGATTCCCAAAATGGTGGCTCACACAAGTCAAAGCTCAAAGGGACAATTTCAGGGTGAGACCAAGGGTGTTTACACAATGAAACCTTAACAGGACAGGCATTCTGAGAGAAATTTCCTCTTACATAAGATGTTGAGTGATTTTTCCTGGATCTTTTTCTTACTCTTTACTCTTATCCTGCCAACAGTGGTAAATGTAAGCCAGAGAGAAAATGATTCAGTGTTGATGCTTGAGGCTGTCGCAGGGGAAAGAGGGAACAGGGGATAGGGCAGCATGGCAGAAGACAAAGGTGGGAGGCAAACAGAAAGTTGACAGCAAAGGCCGTATCAGAGACATGGGTATGGACAGGCGGCTGAGGGAAGGGCCGTTACCTGGTGTTTCTGCTGCTGTTGCTTGCTCAGGTTGCGGCTGTAGGTGTTGTACTTCACAATTTCCTGGCTCATGTCATCAACTCGGTCCATCAGCATCTGCAAGCTCTTCTCCAAATGGTTACTGCAGGAAAAAAGAAAAGCACATAAAGTTGACTACATGGAATGTTGTACTTGAAGCGACTGATGAACAGAGGTAAACTGTTATCAGCCATTATAATACAAAATAGAGTGTGCATCACTCCTTTAACGTACCCAGGTGGCATAGGTGAGGTTCCTGTGGGAAAACATGGTTGGGGGAGGGGTTTCTTCCTAGCTCATTAGAAGGTAGACTTACACTGGCTGGTGCATAAGCACTTTTGGCCAACCAGCTACGAATCCATTTTTCCATGAGTACGTTTCCGCTCCAGTCGAGAACACACATAACGCCGTGGAGTCACAGCGTTTCAGAAAAGCCGTGTCGGATTACTGTGTCAACACACATCCCATCCCAGAAAGATGAGCTCCGACAGTAAAAAATGAAAATTCCTTCATTTAATATTTAACAGGACATCCCCCCCTTCCTCGCACACATTCATTCTGCTAGTGAAGCCCAGGGCAAAATGAAATTGGATCAGCCCATTTCCATGTTTCGTGTGGCAGGCTTCGACTACAGCCATTAACAAACTGTTATATGGCCGTATACAAAGACGTCCATTTCCTCGATTTTTTTTTTTTTTTTTTTTTAAACTCAGACTTTGTCTATTACTTGGAACAATTCACAAATGGTTGAGTTAATGGTGATGTTCTGCATCATGGTATTTGATAATTTGAGCTGTAAACCTGGTCAAAAGATTACCTGACTTTTTTTTTTGTTTACAAATCTTGCCTAGAAGTATTCTTTTTTTTTTTTTTTTTACTGGAGCAACTGAGGACAAGAACCATAACCAAATGTAGCTGAAGCCTGGGTTGAAGCACTGGTGTTTTGATTGTAGGGGAGCATCTCTAACCATTACACCATCTACCACATTTGTTTTACGGTGGCTGAACTTGAGGTGAAATGTAACCAAACACTGATGACATACAGTATTACAAACAAAGACTCCATCGCAACACTTTGAAAGACTGATCAGCACGTACAGCACACATTTTGCTGTGCTTTACCCCTTTTTAGCCAAACCACTTTTAAATTTTTTACCAACACAGGTTTATTGTGCGGCATGTTACTTCAAAAGGGCCATTTGTAAGCAACAACACGCACCCACCTGGAAACACAATGGCAGCCCTTAGAGATGACATGCTTTTAAAACTAAAGAGACATAAAACAAAAGTTAATGTATTAGGAGAGTGAAAGATCCCTCTTCACTTTATTAGAGGTATTGTAACTCCAGTGCATCATAACAGCAAGGAGATGGTACTGAAACAAAAAAGGAGCAATGAAATATTCTTTAATCATTCATTTCCATGTTGTTTACCATTACAGCTTTATAGTTGAGGTAGCATGTTTGGAATGCAGCGTGTTTACTGCTTGTGTTGCAGAAAAATACTGGAGCGCAAGTTCCAACACTGAGTTTCTGGGCTGACGTTCAAGTGCTCAATTCCATAGTGGAAATCCCGCTTTAACAATCAGCGTCTCCCATTGTGGAAAAGGGCTTAAACAAGTTCACTGTGAGCCACCGCTTTGGGGAAACTAAACAAAGCATTTTTCACTCAGAAGACCATAACTCTAAGTCCCACACCTCTGTTAGCATACCTCTACAGTGAAACTTGACAGCATCTCCAAGTGGGTGCAAAAAAACAGTCCCTGTAAATACATTGAGGCTACTGATTTTTAAACATTCTCCATAGAGCAAAGCTAAAAGGGGGGGAAAATGGATTTTACAGACTCAGCATGTTTTGCCAAAATGGAGCAGAAAAAAAAAATAAATCTGTGTGTGGCCCTGGCAGGATTTTTTTGTAGGTTTCTGAGTAGGCTTTTTGTCTAGTGTGGCCCACTCCTGATGAACGAGTACAGATATCCCTTTCTGACCCCTGTCCTCTAGCATGCATTTGATTATTCAGCTCAAAATGAAAAAGCCAACTGCACTCGATGCTGCCTGCATTCTAAAAGAATATCCGTGATGTCTGTATGCTAATGCAGTGTTGCTGAAGAGAGGCTGTGGGCCAAGGGAGCATGGCCATGAAGGACCATGTAGAAGTCTACGGAATAATTCAATCTCTTTTGTCATCCTGTTTAATATGGCACTAATATCCACTTTCACGAGCTGAAGTGAGTATCCGTTTCGAATATCAGACTCCAACTGATACTCATTTGCTTTTTTGCCCCGTTTAGATGGTAAATTTCTTCTTGTGGCTTTAAAAATAAACAAACTAATTGGAGATCAATATTTGTAGTAAATCCTTGTTTTAAAAAAAATGTACAGTATTATTTATGATGGCATACCAACAGCACAGGACTGACACCTGCAGTTGGAGGTGTTGACAGACATTGGTTTCGAATGATGGTAATGATGGTTCTTTCTAACACCAACTGCTACACAATGCCAGTGATCAAACTGACACTAACGATACAACACACACAAGCAGTAAAATTCATCCCAGTCCACAGACACCAGTGTTTGTGTAACCAATGCATTTATGTGCTTCTCGGCACTGCAGGAAACCCATATTTGTTGAGACTGGCATTCATTCACGCTTTTGAACGTAATGTAAACCACTTCAGTGTAAACATAATAGGAAACAAATAGTTGATTTGATCTTGTTCAACACCCAACAGAAGTCTGAGAGTCATTACAGTGAAGGAATGAGCTCACGACACTTGGACCCAAGTCAACTAGGCACTCGAAAGGCAAAGAGGAAATGGAACCCATAAATTTGACAGGTAAAGTATTCACAAAGCAGTGTCTAAGGAAAGAGCAATTTCTGAAACACGCAGTAGTTACCTGGTTACGATCAAACTTTGCACAAGCACAGCAGTAACCACTTTTTCACCCAGGTACTGGGCATCAGAAAAATGTGTAACAAAGACCAGAGGAAAGTGCCCATACACTGTCCGTGTTCTGCTATGAAAGCGTTGCCGTGACGACATAAAACCATAACATTCTTATTTTAAAAACACATTGGGGGCATCAAACAATAAGCAGATGCATTTCTCTGTTCTGTTTTTTAAGACTTATATTACAGTGTGTCAAACAGGGCGCCACTCAACGTTGACAACGGGATCCACACAAATAACAGTAAATAAATGGGATCGTCAGAGATTAAACTTAACTTAAACCAAAACACATGACAGGGTTGCAACGCAGAGACAACAAGCAGACAAAAAAAAGATAAGAAGAATGCTATTGTTCAAAGGATAATTATTCTAAGGCCGCAAATTTCAACATGGCTCTTCAAAGATCACATAAACAAAGAATAGAAGAACACTCCCCCCCCCAGTCTCACAGAAACACACAAGACAGTAAGGGAAACGCAGTATATAGTTTCTGAAGTGGTAAAAGGAGAAACCGCTTGAAACCAGAATTTTGGCTAACAAGATTGGCTGTGTCAAACAACTTGACAACCTCGTCATCAGAGCAAACTTCCAGTGCTTTAATGCATTTGATAAACCTTTGAGGGCTGATGTGTCAAACAATGGCTGGATCTCCACTAAACGGAAAAAGATTACTGCAGATTACAACTGGTTTGTACCTCCAACTGTGTGAGAACGATTATGCGAAGCCATAGAACATTTCTAAAAAGGCCATTCTAAACAGAAACAGAATACCACTCTTCACTGTAACAAAAAAAGAGGGGGGAGAGAGAAATAACATAAAAAAGATAGATCTGCTACCCATGCGTGAAGCTGATTTAACTTTCAGATTAAGTCTTCCTCCTCCCCTTGCCTTGCTTCCTGTTGCTGGAAGCAGGGATCCCCCCCCCCAACCCTATGAAACAGTGGAAGATTGATGGCACGGCACGAGGACAATGAGGCTGGGGACACGAGTGTTCAAGTAACCGCGAGCACCAAGTCCTCAGACATGGATGAAAGGGACACCCCTCCTCCACCAAACCCAACTTTGGTTAATAAAGGCAGAGGGGCTGAAAAAAGAAAACAAACCAAGATACTTAAATTCATATACTAATACGGTGCCCCCCCCCCCCCAAAAAAAAAATCTCAACCAGACATAGGATTCTCAGACCCCCGCTTAGAATTCTTGTCTTAGTTCAGTAAAAAAAAAAGAAAGAAAGAAAGAAAAAAAGGAATTAAATTTCGCAGCGAACTGTTCATGAGAGATTGCGGGAGGGCTGGGGGAGTGGGGGTGGCGTGGTGGCAAGAGGAAGAGAGAGAGACAGGGAGGTATTGTGTTGAAAAGGCAGCCGTGATTCCATGTTTGCTTTGGTTTCTAGGGTAACACCAGACTGCAAAGAGATAACTTAAACAGATGTGGATGGAGGGAGGAAAAAAACAGGGAAAAATAGAGAAAAAGAAAACCACTGATAAATCGGCTGCCTCTGTTTTTTTTCCCTGGTATCCTACTCTTTAAAAACGCTAAAGCGCCCCAGTTCCCCACTAAATCATTTCAATGCACCACAGAATTCAGGAGCAATTACATGTAATTCTTCCCAAAGTTAAAATAAAAACATTCATACCGCGAATACACTGGACGATTCGTAACAGGTGAACTTTTTTCATTAATGTGTGAAGCTGAAAGGACAGCAAATATGACCTGATGTCTGGTGCTCTTACCCTTAAAAAAAAAAAAAAAAAAAAAGTTAGCGGTTTCGAATAAAACAACCTGTTGCTAATCTGACCGAAGGGTGAGGTGCTTTAATGCTACACTGACCTAAAAGCCATGAACATGAGGTTGGTCTTCAGCAGGCACAGGAAAGTAATTGGAAACTTATTCTTTCAAGTTCTCGCAGCGCGAGGAAAGCCCCTTTGATCTGGGAAAACTGTATGTGACAGGACTGCATTAAGACAGACAAATTAAAAAGATAAAATTCTCTTTATAGTCAACTGAAAGAGACCTTCAACCCTTGTTGGACCTTTGACAATAAAGGGATAAAGATAAAATATTAATATTTTCATTACAAAAGTATCCCCTTGACCACACCATCACTTACAGATTCATTTAAAAAGATGAATATACTAAAGAGAACTTTAAACCCTTTCAGTTTATGCATGCAAAATGTCAAAGTGCATTTATTTTTTCATTTCTACTTCTGCTGCAATCATACATACACGTTTAGTACATGAATCGTTTTTGGGGCTCGGCCAAAATTAAAAACTCAGAATACTAAATGTATTAGACTATTGCATGATTATTAAGTGACCATGAAAGCTTTTCTGAAGCGAGGCATGTTTGATGGTTTGCCCAAATTTCCAACCATCTCTAGAAGCAGAAATAGAATGAGACTCCCGACTCCATCCCAGCCGCCACTGCCCTTGTCTGGTTGGGTGTGTCTGAGATCCGAGAGGATATCTTGGTGCGCAACCAAACCGCAACCATTACACGCTATCTAACTGCTAAATTACAGGCGCTGGATGCTCATGGCAACTGCTTATTAGGGCATTATAAGCAAATGTTTGGGGTTTCCTTTCAGAATTACATTAACTGAAACAATTAATCGGGAGTATTTACCTTGGTATAACTAGTATTGTGATATCTTACTTCTACAAAACATTAAGTATGACATTGCTGTGGCTCCCTAATGTTCACTCCCTCAGCATTTACCTCAAGCAGCCTACATACATACACCCAAATCTGGTCAAAGTGAGTTCCTGTACTGACGTGGTTATGTGGTCCCAGTGCCTAGACAGCTTCAGAAGAACCAGATCCAGACTACGAATGTGTGTGGAACAGACGGAAGAGACAGACCTGCTGGACAAGTTGAGCAGCTCGTGTTTGTTGGTCACAGCTGACTTCTCCTCCAGCTCCCACATCATCACATTGATTAGGTGAGAATTCTTGATCACGATGGGAACTTCCTCAAACATGTTCTCGTAGCCCACGCCAGCTTTCTTCAGCCTGGACATACATAGATGGACGAACAGTCAATAGGTGGCAACCCAGAGAACTGCAGATGCATTTTAACAATATACTTCTTGATAGTATTATCTGAGATTAGTCATTGTTGGATTACAGAGCAATATATACCGTTACATTTAAAAGCACTGTTTTACAAAGTTCAAAATCTAATTAAGTAGTCTTGAACACCACACAGCCTATAATAACAATCACCCTGCCCAAAGGGCTATGCAAGTATTGATTTTAAATCAATATCCCTGTTTAACCAGGCAGACTGCACTGATATCACAAATGCTGACAAAGGTATTGTCATTTTGGCGACATTTACCTGACAGTTGTACACAACATATGCATCGCAAAAACCCTGTTGTTACACTGCAGTGTAGCTTATCGTCACTACTAAAATTGTCATTAATGAAAAAGGACTGGAGTCACGGAAAAAGATGTGTCGATATGATGGGGAAACGGCAGGTGCGCCAGCATAACCGGACACTTGCAAACACACCACTAATTAAATATATATGACCAAGGTTTTTTCAACTTACAAAGCTCCAGGTTGCAAGATGAGCGCTTTGCAAGGTTCCCGCAGGTAAAGGTGTCTTTGCATAAAGCATTCTTAGTACCACTGCTAAGGGCCTGACGTAACCTGCCCTCAGCCGTTCAAGCTAGCAGGCGAGACTGCTCAGTAGCCTTTTTGAACATTTTCCTGCACCACTGTCACGACTGGGGTCTTACAAGGACAGAAGGCAAGAAGAAATAATAAAAACTAGGGAAAATCATGGGGATGAAAAAGTGATGGGGCCAGCCACCGATACGAGATCGGAAATTGTGGAGCCAAAGTATGGAAGGAAATGCAATATAATGATAATGGCTTGTATGAAAGAATTCAGCTAACTGAAGCAGTGCTCAAAACACTATGATTTACTATGGTTCATTGTAGTCAATCAAGTCAGCCGACTTAAAGTTCCTGTTGCTGCTTCAGTATAAGCTGAGGTGCACGACTAACAAGATTGAAAACGGATGCAACGGTTGAGAATTTTAACAAAAGTATCCAGAAATATACAGGCATGCGCATTCCTTGGCAGAGGCTAACTCACATCAGAAGAATTGTACGTGACAAAAATTGGCTAAAAATATGTTGTGTGTTTGTGCACGTATGCGTGCGCTGATACGACCTGCTGCTCTAGAACCGAAGAACCAAAATGAAAGCTCTCTGCCCCTTTACTCATTTCCTACTTGAGTCTTTTAAATTTCACATCAGAAATCATTTCATTAAAAAGAGACCTTTGCACTTCGAAGTAGGGGCTAGAACATTTTTAAGTGAAAATAATTTACTTCAAGTAAGCATGAATTTATTGCTGATTTGCTAAATGTGTAAATTTGTGGAATCTTTCAAGTCAAATTTACCACTTTCAGAGAGCAAATTAAATAGTGATGTGCATAGGTGATTTGTCAGAAAGGCCTAGACCATTTTTAAATTCAAATTTTAAGAAAAACCCCTCTATCTTCAGCAAAACCAATTAGCATCTGCTTGCAATGTTCGAGAGGCTGAACATTTACAACATGGAGCATATTATTAAATTTTGTTCCATTTCAACCAAATTACCTTTGAACAGCAGTTCTGTGTGAATCGCATGAACAAAACACTGAGGTATCAGTGAGGGGCCCTAATCCCTTACCCTTCAGGTGAGAAGTCCTTCTCCTTGCAGATCTCCATGAGCTTAGGAGTCAGTCTGTAAGCCTTCAGACTCAGAGACCCCTGAGCAGTCTTGATGGGATCTGGTTAATGAAGAGAAGACGTTAAGAAATAAGACGCATGGTGACACAATGGATCGGTTGACCAGGGGCTGGGGTTTTGGTCATACATCATTTTGAACTTTTAATCCACCATAAAACATGGCTACAGAGAAGAATCAGAGGAATTCTTCCAAGGCCACATCTTAACCACTTCAAGTCTGAAGTCTGAAAAACTGCAGGCCCTTCCAAAGCGATAGGAATACAACTGACATACTTTGGGATTAAAAAATGCAATACTAGTCGTAGTTGTTTTAGAGAGGCACTTCTACTGGCAGTTACTTGTCAGCGGTGAAAAGGTGACTTCAGACAAATAAGCTGTACCTGCAAAATTTGTCTTTCTGTACCTAAGGTCTTTGCTGAAAGCTCTGGAGAAAAGACTGTGAAAAGTAAACATATGTAGATGTGCAACATTAAAAACCTCCAGAGCAACAAAGGTCTAAAAAGAGTAACTGAGAAGATGCTTAGAAATTTGGTCAAGTAATTATTATTCCACCTCATTTGAAAGTCATTAACAGTGGTTCTCAAAGCATGATCAACGGTTCCTTCGTGAGCCATGGCATTAATTTAGTACAATGCTGATGTGTATTTTATATACAGGTATATATTTAGGCAGCAAAATGTCAAAATTTATCATTACTAGACAGTTTATCTTTCAAGGGGTGAAAAATGTTTAGCTCCAGAGTAGCTGGAATGTGTTTGGGGGGGTACAAAATGTCATGCAAAGTGGTCTGCCAAAAAATAAATAAAATACAGCCAGGTTCATAAGTATTTGGACAGTGACGATTTTTTAAATCATTTTGGCTCTGTATGCCAAGATGTGCTTTAAGCATAGACTTTCAACTTTAAATTAAATACACTAAATTCTAGTTTTTTTTTTTTTTTTTTTAATACATACTCTGTTGCAATTTCTTTGCAGTCAATGACTGCCCCAAGTCTAAAACCCACAGACATCACAAGACTCTGGGTTTCTTGATGATCTGCCATGTCTTCACTGCAGCAGTCTTCAGTCCCTGTTTGCATTAACCTGGTCAGGTGATTGACACAGCCATTGCAGAAAATGCTACCTTTTTTTACTTTAAAAAAAACTCTTTGGTTGCTTTTGCATTGTGAAGTGCCATCAAATGATTTGGCAGAATGCGAGCAGATAACGTAACCTCATACACTTTCAGAGTTCATCCTGCTGCTTTTGTCAGCAGTCACATCATCTGTAAATACAAGAAATCAACTGCACTGGCAGCCATACATCCGTATGCCATGACACTACCTTCACCATGCTTTCACAGTGAGGTGCTGCAGATCATGAGTAGTTCCTTCCCTTCTCCATATAATTCTCATCCCATCATCCTGGTACAAGTTGATCTTTGTCTCATCTGTCCATAAGAAGTTGTTCCAGAACTAAACTGGCTTTTTTATTGTTTTTTGGCAAACTCTAATCTGGTCTTCCTGTTTTTGCTTACCAAGAGTTTACATCTTGTGATAAACCCTCTCTATTTACTCTGGTGAAGTCTTGATTGTTGATACTGACAAGATATGTCTGTCTCTTGGACAGGGGTCTTGATTCAAAGAATTGTCGTCCACCACAGTTATCCGTGGTCTCCCAAGCCTTTTGATGTTGTGGAGCTCACTACTGCCTTTGTTCTTTTTAAAACTGTACCAAATAGTTGATTTGGCCATACCTAAGGTTTCTGCCATCACTTTAATGGGTTTATTCTGTTTTTTTTTTTCCAGCCTAATGATGGTTTGCTTCACTGGCAGTAACAGCTCTTCGGGACTTCATATTGAGAGTAAGACAAACAGATTCCAAATGCCAATGACACAGTTTAAAAATCAACTCTAGACCTTTCATCTGCTTATATGTTTGCATGAAATGAAGGAATAACATACACTTGGCCATGGAAGAGCTGAGCAGCAATTGTCCAATTACTTTTGGTATAATAAAAAGGAGGGACCATGTATAACAAGTGCTGAATTACTGAATCTTTCTCCCAATTTGGATGCAAATACCGTTAAACTAAAATCTACACATAAAGCACATCTTTATTGTTTTATTTTAAATCCACTGTGGTGGCGTTCAGAACCAAAATCATAAAAACTGGGTCACTGTCCAAATACTTATGGACCAGACTGCTTCCGCTGAACCTACTCAAAGACCGAGAAGCTCTTAGATTGGACTATAACAGCATCTTAATAGCAGAGGGGGGAAACTACTCCTCAGATTTGTTTCAGAACAAATTTAACAAAAAGCCAAAACTTAAAACTAGCCTCAATGTTATGGTTGCATTAGAGAAAGCTGTCAATCATTGTAGCCATTTCACTCGCTAAACCCTTATATGTACAGAAAACATGCTGGGAGACTGTCAAGAGGACAGAAATTTAAATCTGGGTCATCAGGCTTTTAAGGATGCATGTAGACATAACTGCACGGTAAGTGCGGACAGATTTGTGAGTCGTACTGGATTAATTTTGCTGTCAGGAAGCGGACATTTTCTATCTAAAAGGCTTTATTAACCTTCCAGCGAAGCTCAGCAGAACTGCCAGTCATCCTCCTCTCCTGACACACAGTAGAAAAGGTTCTTACATTTCCTGTACACTTCCCTCCATTTTCTCCCTTTAAATGCATATCTGTCATTGTAGAACCGCAAAAAAAAAGGGGGGGGGGGGGGGTCCACCCGAATGATCCATTTCAAGAACAACCTGGAACTTAAACAACGCATCAGAAAGTATCAGCTTATTCAAAAAGACAATAATATTGTAGGACATTAAAGTTAAACAGACAGTCGCTAAATTGCCTGCAATGGAGCTTTGACTTTCTTATAACTTGGGTGGCGCATTTTCAAAATGTGTTTCCATGAGAACTTGTCGGTTCAGGCTAAACCTGCTGTAGTGCACGCGCATTGTATTCCTGTACAGGTGCACATCTCCTTCTTGATATGCTTTCTTTCCAGTGACTATCCAAACTCAATGAGCATAAGTTCAGCCCCCAGTTGACTGACTTCCGCTGAAAGACCAGGGAAAGAAGGGAACCCACTTTGTCAGGCAGGGCATAACGAGAGCATTCGGTTTTTATAGCTTCTCATCGGATGAAACGCTGGATGTGGCTTCTCAAGCTGTACTACCTCTTAACCAGTTTTAGATATGCATTATTGAGAGCAACTGCCTATTAAACATTATATGTCGACAAAAGCACTGATTTGTGGCTGTGAGTGGTCATCGGCAGTATCAGAGGTTAAATGGTTATGTTCGATGCAAGGTTCCTTATGTGATTGAGGAGATACATGTGCTATGAATCTAAAGAGAGGTTCAGTGGTGCAGGTAATGGTGGCCACAAACTAATTTTAATTTGTAGGCTTGACAATGAGCATCCTTATCTCCCAAGGGCAGCTCAAGGTCCATCACCTGGAATCAAACTTGTGCTGACATTAAGCACTACAGCACCTACAGGGTAACTGCTTGGCATGGCAGTACTGGTCCAACCTGTTTGTTATTCTTCAATTGGACTATAACAGAAAGGTACTGTTGATATAAGATTTAACTTTAACAGAACAGGTTTGCATGCAACAAGTGTGTGTTCACGAATCAGTAACATTTGTTCTTTTAGGAACCTGATTGAATTCATTAATGCCCAAGAGATTGGAAAGAGCTGTTCTGGTGAGCGGACCACGGAAAATGGTTACACGTCGTGCAGCGCAGGTAGACATATTTCCTACTGTACCCCAGGATGGGAAACCAAAAAGGTAAATGCCCTCACACTCTGACACAAAGTCACATCTGGCACTGGGGTGGGGAGGGATGGAGTACCGAAACAGTCAGGGTTTTGTGTAGGACTCTCCTTCCCTGCACCCCCGTCTCAGGCACTCTCCTTTTTCCTCTAATCAGAGTGTATAAATGGAGCTGGACGTACTGGAAGAGACAGACTGGGGGGTGGGACTACTATGTCATAACTGCATGGTCACGTACTAAGCCAAACTCCAGAGATGGGCCTTTGTTAGACATCTGGTGAGGTTCCATGTGGTAGTGGTGGGGGTTAGTACTTGTTGGAAAGAGGAATAAAAATGAAGCAGCTACTCAGGCATTCCAAAATGTACACATCAGGGCTCTGATAGCAAGAAAAATAAACAGAGAGAAGGAAACCCTGTCTAGACTGGGCTGCTGCTGGGGCTGCTGCAGACACTGGGCTGGTATTTACACAGGGGGAGCTGCCAAGACTGCCCCCAAAGGTAGGTCCAGCACGGGGGGGGGGGGACAACAGGGAGAGAAAGAGAGGCAAGGAGGAAGATGTGGCAAAGAAATGGGGGGTGAGCTAAGCAATGGAATATAGAGATGGGGTTTTAAAAAAATTCTGATGTATGTAACTAAGATGAATTACTGAATTTGTACATTAAAAACGACACACAGGAGCACAAGCCGTGTCCTGAGGAACATACCATAAATAAGCACGACAGACTCCTCGATGGCGTGCTGGTAGCTGAACTGAGAGTCCAGCAGGGCTCGGCTCACAAATGAGCCATAGTAGGTGGACTGGTACCAGCCTACGTGGAGGTGGTCGATGTTTACGTGACGCAGGCTGCGCATCATCTCCATCTGGTACTGAACTGAAAAGGAGACAAAGGCAAACAGAAGTCAAACAAGTGTCAGGGCAAGCAATCACACTTTGACTCGAGGTTTAAAACATAGCTTGAAAAGAAGGTTCTGTATTTAAAAGAACAAATTCCATTTTAATCGCTTGTGGCGCAGATCAAGGTGAGGTCAAGGTCGTGTATTCGCCGGGGCAATGTGAACATGTTGAATAACAGAATCACAATTGCACAAGTCACATAAAAATAGAGGAAACACACAAAAGAAAGGTAATTTTTTCCCCAACTGAATGTCATTAACAGATAAGGATGTTGAAAAAATAACCACGTTGATTTCTATATACTGTGCTCTGTTCTACCATCAAGGAAGACAACATCGCTGAGAAGGGTTGCGGGCAGAGGGGAGATGTCTGGGGAAAACTCAGTCTGGAAAACTCAGGTTTATAAATTCATAATGATAAAACTAAGATTGAACTTTTTGTCCTGTTTTACAAAAACTTGATGCCAATTTGTAAGGTAAAGCTGCATTATTACACATATACCTGGATATTATTTGTATGGAGCACAAAAGATGGGAACCAGTTTGATAATATAATGATGCTATTGCTTTGACCCCTGCATAAAAGGCCAATAAATGTGAAAACTAAATTCCCATTTTTGTGATATGTTTCAGTATTTTCAGAACCATTCCTCCTATTGTCAGAAGTCTCTATGTAAAGTTTATTTCATCCGACTGATAATGCCTCTGTATTTTTCCAGGTCTTTCCAGAAAGGTTCAGCTATTACCCAACTGTCACTGAACTTGAATGCTTCGGGTTTGCACAGCAAGAAAAGTTGGAGATTAAGTTTGTACTTAGCTTTAAACAATGAGAAGCTGGGGGGGGGGGGGATAAATGTAATCTTGGGCTTAACAACAAGGTTGAATGGTATTAGAGAAAAGAAAAAGGCCCAAAGCCTCACTGCGGATGCAGAACTCACAGAGGGGGAAAGCACACCAGGTCTACCTTACATAGGCAAACGTCGACTGTGCAATTTGTGTTTAAGAACCTTTGGATCTCCGTAAAATATCTCACTTTAAGGACATAATCATACTTTTGAAACAAGCCCGTTCCTTGCTCGACTACATGTGTGTCTTGCACGACCCTGGAAACTCGAGAACACAAAGCTGTCCCCTAACAAAACAGCTTTATATCCATCCCTCTGTGCTTCTATCAACCTCTGGCTCCATTCCGCCATCGCCTTATCAGTTTTACCGTCAAGGCAGCCATTCTGTAAAGCGTGGTACAAGTTAATGGGGAAAGCATTCTTCACGGCTGCCCTTCAGTACCACAGGAGAAGGGGACAAAATTCAAAAATACACGTTTGAGTTATACAGGGAGACAAGATCACAGCAGAGATAATAAACCCACTGTGAAGGATGCCACTGGATAGGCATCCAGTGGAAAAAATTAACAAGCAAGCCCAGACCCAGATAAGACCCTGTCTCTTCTGAGCAGGGGCAGCCTCCCAGTACTGTCTGGAAGACCTTACTCTACATCCCCACGAATGAAAACACACACAAAAAAAATCTCCCCCTGAAGATGGTGACCTAATCCTTTCTCAGACAGGATTTGATTTTACACAGGTGGGGGGACTAAAAACATAAATAGCTGGACTTTTAAGGACATTTTTTTCTGTTAGTTTACAAACGCAGAAATGTGGAGAGCCTGTGCTGCAGCCAAAAATTGAGAAATGTTACCAGCAGGTAAGACATGATCGGCGAGGGCAGAACGAGAAAGAGAGGGATGCTGGGAAGGGGCTTGGAGCAGTCCACTGAGGTGCGGAAGGGGCAGTCTGACCGAGGCTTCTACTAAGAAGATGCAGACACGCCATTCGGCAGACCATAATTCAAGAGTCTGTCTCATCCAGCGAGAGTCTGTCACACACCTTCGACATGGTCGGGTAGCACCGACCCAGAGTCTACGAAAAGTAAATACCCAAATTGCAGCACCGAAGCAAAGGCCATGCGGGACATGGGATCCATTCCTTTATATTAGCGCCGCCTGAAAGCATTCAGATTGGCTGCTCGCGAGCCAACGGACAGCCTGGTGTGCAGCAAGGTCCATCTCACTTCAAACGAGACCCTGCTCTCTCCCACATCAAACACTTTTTCGAGGCTTAAAATTTGTATGACGTACATTCTGAAATGGAAATTACCGGTGTGTTAGGGGAGGGGAAACAAATAAATAAATAAATTAATACATAAAATAGCGATATTGCTTCAGAATGCTACCAAGATATTGAAAACACAAACATTCCTCTACAGTCGGCATACATTTTGACCACAGACCGTTTTTCTCAAGGGCAAACAACATGCAAGCAGGCAGAACAAAAAAATAAAAATGAAAACCACCAAAACACTTGAAACAACAGGAAAAAAACAAGATAAAGTATCTTGTTTATTACAGGCTGTAATTATCTGATGTTCTGAATAAGAAAACACTGACGGGGAGAAAAAAAACAGAAAATAAAGGGGCATAAACCAGCAGGATACGTGAAATAAATATGTGTTTGGCAGTAAATTACAAATACATTTTGTAGGCTTGACATCACCTCCAGAAGTCAACTGGCATGCACCACAAGTGCTGGGAGGAGCATTTGAAGGGGAAAATCTGAATGGAGAAGCATCTGTCTGTGCCTACAGGCCTTGAATGGCACCAGAACCATTAGTCACAAAACATGCGACCGTTCTTTAGTGACAAAATTTGAGCAGATCAAATTGACAACAGCACATCCAGCAGTGACACTGAAAGGAGGCAAATTGAGGGTTTAGGAAAGGACGTGACCGTCCACAGGTGCCCTGTGGGGGTCCTTGTCACGGCGTGATATGGCGATAAACAACTGGGACACACCAAACGCACATTGCGTGACACGGCTTCCTGGAGCTGCAAATAAAACGGTCCTACACGGTTGAGTCCGTGGCCTTCCAAGTGCTATCCGGTGCTCCTGGAAATACTCTTGAACTTTTTGTCTCTGTTTTTGACCTGAGATGGTGAAGGCAATAGGCATTAACACAGCCCTTTCCGCATTTAACAACCTCTGTTTTTAGACAACGTGTAAACATCAAGTCTAGAATTATGTGCTTTAAAAACCGCTGTCAGGAACTTTTTCCAGTAGATATCATGCATCATTGCATACATCTCTTTAAATGTAAAGGTTCATATTATTAGAATTACAGCTATAAGAATATAAATCCATGGCTAGAACCAAAAGCACAGGTGATGGGACGGGAAAGAACATTTATTTATTTATTTATTTATTTTTACAAATATCTACCTTGGGCATTTCTGCCACTTTACTTCTAAGCACAAGATCAGGGAAAATGCTCGAAGGGTGAAAACAGAAACATTTCATGTGATGCACGCATACTGCGACCCACTTGTTTAGTTTCACCCAATGTGCTACAGACATTAACAGTCTATTGTAGGTTGTTAGTTGCCTAATTCTACCAAAAGTAGGCAACCAGAAAACCATAGCTGGCACCGTGTGGAACGAAGTGAACAACAACTTGGCCATCTCAGCCACTCAAGGGAAACAGGCCAATTTCGGCCTGCTTGGCCTCCTCACCACAGACGGCTGGAGAAGCATAGAAAGCAATTTACCAGCGCACTGCTGGGGTAACCCAAACTTATTTAATGGGCTGCACGAGATGCTGAGGTGTGGCTTAGTGGGGTATAAGCAAAGAAAACAACAAAAATGGTGGGTGGGTGGGCGGGAAGTGGAGAACACAGCCATACCTTTCAAAGTCTGTGTGTTCCATGTATGATACACCTTTTCAGACCTCTACTGTGTTCTCTGGTTAAGATCCATCCAACGCTGATAACTGCTTGTCAAGGCTAGGATCCCAGAAGCAGAGTACACTGAACACACTGGTGGCAGCCAGTCCATTTCAGGGCAACCACGTACTCATTCAATCACATATGCACAAAATTGCAATTTTATTAAGTCACTTGAAACACATGTCTTTGGACTATGGGAGGGCATTGGAAACACCCCCCCACCAATTAAGCCCATTTCATATCCTTATCTGAATCCACTCTGCATGAGCTTAGAGACAACAGTGCTACCCACTGCACCACTGATCCACCCACAGATGAAGTATGACTTTAGGAGCCATTTGCAACTGATACACTAAACAGGGTGTTATCTACACTTGCTCTCTTGTTTGCCCCAGCTGTTTACTCACCTGTACAGATACCATAAATGATCACATTTGGCTATATAAAAGTTACTGGCGAAGGAACCATGTGAATAGGCCTACTTGTTTTCTTACAATCCTTTGGATTTTGCCCTGCACCTTTTCATGGTGAACTGCAGTATCTGGCCTACATGAATAAAACCTGGATTCATAGAATGGGTTTGTTTTCCCTCCTGCTCCTTCTTAGAGTGCATTGTGGAGGGAAATCCCACAGCAATCCACAGGCTCTAATAAGATATAAAACAGCACTTTCCCTCTCTGGGCGTCCCTCGTGGCTCATGGCCACGGCCCGCTCCCGCTGACTTGTTAGAGCAGCAGCCCCTCGCCGCTCATTATGGCCCCACAGCTCCATGCCAGCGCCCACGCCACTCGGCTGCTAGGAATGATATCGCGGGGATGGCGGGGCTGGTCCTGTGATGGCACACAGGAAGGCAGCTGCCTGCTGCAACACGTGCTGCAGCTGGCAGCAGCGGATCGCTGCTTCGGTTCTTTATAGTCGTGAGGTTTGGGCAGGCACTTTTCTCGATGCCAGCTGCATTCGTAGTGGCTAAGAGCTAGCAAATCGATTAAGACTGATGAAGAAATCACGTATGGTTGTGCCATCCTCAGTTTCTTTCAGCACAACAGTTCATTACATTAAAGTACGTACACAAAACACGGATTTGACTGCCCTCGGAATCTGACTAAATGGGATCTCTAACAAAGCTCCCGTTATTCTCCTTCCCTGCTGTAGTATGGCACTACAGAGCACAGACGACTGTACAGCCAGCTTGTTGGAGACAAGACGTGGCACCGATTCCAACCTGGCTTCAATCAGTGATGTCCTGACCCAAAGGGGTAGAGCACAGCGCTGGAAGAGATGCATCTGAAAGAGCTGCTCCTGACAACAGCTGGGTCAGACCTTTCTTTTAGAAAAGGTTAACAAACCAAACAGATCTGAATTTTCACCGGACTGATCTGGCCACACTGCCAGTTCTCAAACCCAAGGCCCAAGCAGATGAAGGGGTTAACTGCTCCGGACCTCAGACACTAACACCATACTGTAATTGGTCTTGCTGAAGCCACTGTCAGACACGCTTGAGGCTCGATCCTATGCAAAAAAAAAAAAAAAAAAAAAAAAACCCACTGGTTATGACACCATCTAAGGTTATGGCGCCATCTAGTGTCGCTGACACTAAATCTACAATTTAATGGGCAGTTTCATGGGCTTTCTTGCTCAAACTACTCTTACCTGGATGACAAACAGTAATCTTAAATGCACCTGTCCACTTTATGTTGTAGGGGACAGTGTATCAATTTTTTAATAAAGCTGCCTATCTATAATGGTATCAGTTCTTCTTGCTGGATAGCCAAAACATTGCTTCAGCAAGAACAGTGTCTATCTGTACTACTGCAGGCATTTCTGGATTTTCCCGTCCTCCTTAGGCTTATCTTACACCACATACATCAATCCACACATGTGCAGGTAAACCACAGTCCAGCCAAAGACCTCCCATGTATTCTCTGGCTCCTGTTTAGTCGGGAGACCTATCCACAGGCTGGCTGCTCCCATCTGGGACTCCATCCATGAACAGCTGGGCCCATGGAAGCGCATTGCCCTTCTCCCTACCATGGTTACCACAATACCCTCAAAATCGAGTTGCCTCTGCCAACACGTTGAAAGCATTTCAAACTGGCCACCAAAGCGCTCGGGCATGGCTTTCAACTCAGGACCTACGAACGTGCTGCCTTCCCACCCACCTTCCTTAAACTAACAGCAGCCTTGGACCAAAACATTCATTCATTATTTTGTATCGAGGTTGATATGTGAAGCTGGAAATAACAGATACGGAAGCCAAAGAGAACTGTTTACAAAGCCCTTCTGAGAACTGATACGCGTTAATTAAAACGGGGCAAAATAAAAACAGCTGCACCGCGTTTCTGCTCAGTTTCTCTGTGTGCAATGAGCTCCTGATGACAGAAGACATTGTGATCCAGTCAATTAAATAACATGCCCTCAGTCAGGAGCAGGTTCGGGCTGAGAGCTCTGGCCAATTAAGAGCGTTAAGCAGTGTTAACGCTCATTACCTGCCAGTCATTGTCGCATCTCTTGTGCGCAGCGCTCTCCTCCTGTACGGGCGGCTGTCGAAAGCACTACTGCTCGCTTGCTTGCTTGCGTGCCTGCCTGCCTGCCTGCCTGCAGGAGGCATGTAGCTTATGCTGTTCATTGCTTCCCCTCTACAGCATGCTTTGCTCTCTTCCCAAACTGGGCGCTACGCACTAAAGGCCGGGCAGTGGGGAGGGGAGATGGAAATAAATGGATAACTCCAGGAAAGCTGGCAAGCAGAGCAGATAAATCTGAGGTATCCAAGGTTACAGAGCTGACCTCGAATGGGTCCCCTGTAGCCAAGCCTAACCAAACTGCTCTTGAATAAACAGCGCACAGACCTCTTGTGCTCTGCTCTTTGTCAGGCGAGCATAGCAACGCCCTTTTTATGACAGACAGGGGCCCCAAAAATAAAATACGCCAAACATTACTGCAGTTTCCATTAAATAGGAGGCGGCTGGGGCTGGGGAGGGAGGAGTATTCTGGGTAAGGAGGTGGTTTTACTCTAAAGAACCACTGCATTGACCAAGCATCCTTTTTGAATGGGCTTCACTGGATGACGCACAACCAAGGAAACACACAAAGGAAAGGAAAAATCTCCTCATGTCACAGATACAATGTGGCTTCTCTTCTGAGCCATATGTATTAGGGCAGTGTGATTTTTTTTTTTTCTTTCAAGGAAGTATGAACACTCTAACACTGAGGTTTTAGAAATGGAAAAGACAGTCACTGTGCACGGAGCTGTGTTCCAAGATGGATGTGGTTTCTGCGCCATGGCAACGCAACCTGGCTCCCACACCAGGTCAACGTGTCCCATCAACCACCTAGCAGCACGACTTACTTTCGATGAACAACTAACAAAACCTTTGATAAGAACACTGTCAGAGACGGAGACACAAGTCCAGACAAGGAACACGATGGCTTGAGGCTGGACAGAGCGAAGCACCGCCATACACTTCATCTCACTTGTGTGGCTCAGACAGCGGCAGTGGTATAAAAACCCCTGAGGCGTCACAAAAGCAGAGCTCTCCATTTCACACGCTGCCCTTTTACATCGCCACTTCCAGCGTCGGCACAGAAAAAAAAAAAGAAAGAAAGAATTCAGAACATGCTCCAGTCCATCGGGCGAAGTGATCCGTAGTGGTGCGAGGGGGAGACACGGATCGTGCTGCAATTCAGCAGCCAGGAAGATGAAGGAAGGGAGGTAGCACACGGGATGAAAAGCAGAGGTGGGTCAGGGATGAGACCAAGGGCAGTAAGCAGGGCTGATGGAGAACAGTGAGGCCTAAGATGAGGCCTAACGTAGGGCCGTGGGCAAGCGCAACGGGGCAGTGGACAGTCGAGCATTGTTTCAGAGAGGCTGCGTCTCAGGAGGGAAAGACTGAATGAAAAGAAGGGCCGACTGGTGATAATGGTGGACGACAGAAAGACTGGCATGCTGGGGAGCCGCGGGCTGTCGAGTCAGCCGCACGCCTCCTCCATGTGCAAGCAAAGAGTGTGAGACAGGCGGTACGTGCGCTGCATCAGCTGCGATCTGTGTTAGCATGCACGCCAAGCCTTCTATGCCGCCCCACAAAACAGCACTGCTGGGGGGGTAGGGGGTGGAACTCTTGGCACACAGGGAACAGCTCCACTGATTAAAAAGCACGGCGAAACCCCCGCATAACACACAGGCATCTCCTCACATACTGCCTCTGCATCTGAGAGAAACCATCACATGTGCAAACATCGTTCCAAGGCTCCGAAGCCTCAACTCATGCCAGGACAAATGCATAAAAACATCCCCGGAGCAGCGCCACCCATCAGCTCTTGACACAAAGGCTAATTGTCAGCAAACAGGCTGTGTAGGCAGCTACAGGCCGTGTGCAGGGGCAGGGAACCGCCACGTTTGTCCACGTCTGCAGGAGATTCCATACAGGCAGCGGCAAAATGACACATTCCCCAGGCAAACGGCCTTTCCAAACACTTCACCCGAGCTGTATAAACAAGCTGCTGACACTTTCACAAATGGGACGGCAATGTGAAAAGATGTTACCCTCATGGATATTTGCCGCTCGGTGTGAAGGGGATGCGGCACAGCTCACATGTAAGGTATCAACGCACCTATAGGTATATAGTG
Source organism: Heterotis niloticus (assembly GCA_018136845.1). NCBI lineage: Eukaryota > Metazoa > Chordata > Actinopteri > Osteoglossiformes > Osteoglossidae > Heterotis > Heterotis niloticus. Next base: position 29,603,987 of record CM030892.1, on the reverse strand, counting down.
CATTAATTGACCACTGACATTTTGCTGTACAGACAGTCTGGACAGAACCGGCAAGCTTCACCACCCCTATGTCTGTAAAAAGCTAGGTGTAAGCTGTGGCCTTGGTGATACCCAGTGAAGCACCAGCATCCCCTACAGGCTGCTGTCACAGAGCTGGGTGCGGATTGACAGCAATAGCTCAGCGGCAGTCCATCAACATCACAGCTGCCCGCCCCTGATATGACGCAGCGCACTGTTGGCGAGCTTCACGGGCATGACTTTTCTTCTTATAGCTGTGGGAGTGGGAAGGAAGGGGGAGAGAGAGAGAGAGAGAGAGAGAGAGAGAGAGAAGCCGGGGGACACCATGTCACCTCCCTTTCCCTCCTGCAGCTGCGCTGCCACAGCACCAAGGAGGAGGCGAGTCATTAGCAGCGTTAGAGCTTTCATCCTCTTTGTTGCTGCATGGCGAAACAAACCCTGTTAGGACCCCCCTGCAGGCCGCCTCTGCCTGCTGTCAAGCGTTCCAGTGTGGCGACAAGCAGAGAGAGGGCCTTCTAACGTGTGTCATGCACAGATAAGTCTATCTGCTGACACAGACGTGCAGCACATTCAAATGGCAGCGTCCCAATCCTGCAACGTTAACTGCGTCGTGCCCCCTTGTTGAGAAGAGAGCACAAGCGGCAATTAAGGGACAACGTAAAACGATGCTGTTGCCGGATGCTCATTATGAAACCATAGCCGTGACGCACGGAGCCAATAAACACACGAAGCAAACACACCCTGTCCTCTAGAACACAAAAACGGTTGACAAACAGCTACAACGCAGAGAGCAGAAAGGGCCCTGGTAACTGGAGCGCAACATGAATCATTCAGCGCAAGTTGCGATCAGGCACGAGCATCATCATACATAAGCGACATCTAACCGACAACGCTGCTGCCGCAGTAGTACTTCAAAGCGAAAACCAAAATTAATGAAGAGAGACTAAATTCACCAGGTTAAGAGACTGATCCACCTACAGTTAGACCTGGGGTCTGTTATCATTAATTTGTTACAATTACACCAGCCATTGAGTGTGAACACCAACCACTTCTATTACAAACGATAGAACCATTACAAAGGTTTGGGGTGAATCCAATTTTTGGAGAAAAAGCAGGACAGATTGTTCTGAATACCGAACTAACCAAAAATGCCCAAAACTGAACATATAAATTAGGTTAGAATATCAGGCTTAATTGTGTCTGTTGGGTATCATACTGTATATTCCTTAAAATTTAATATCAAAGAATCAAACTATTGATACTTTGACTTTATGAGCAATTGAATATAATAAAAGCAAGGAAAATATGTTTTAGGTGTTGAATGAACGAAGAAAGGAGTTATGGGTGTGTGGTAATTATATAGTAATTGCGCTAATGGCCAAATAAGACACTGTCACCGGAGTAAAATGGTGTGAGAAAACCGTAAACACTGAACATTACCACTTAGAAAACCTATATACGTGACCCTTCCTCAAAGATAAAGCCACCGGCCATCATCAAGGCTGACACAGCAACGCGGCAGCCAGACACGTCTGTCCCGAGGAGGAATGAAGGCGAGACAAAGGAAAGAAAACATGTCTGTGGTGTAACTGGGCTTAAGAAAAGTCGTGCGTTTTTTGGAGCAAACGCATTGCTGCAGCCAGGGGAGACACACGGCTGGGCAGCGTCGCTCTGTCCAGCTTGGCATAACTAAGATTAATCTGAGCAGTAATGGAGGCTGCCCGCAGGGGAGACGGAGTGATGTGTGGAGGGGATGGGGATGGGGGTGGGGGGTCCCGCCCCACCATTCCCTCCGCCAAATGAGCTCGCATTCTCCCAATGTGAGACCTAACAGGGGTTCGATACACTGCTGGCTCTCATGAGCACAGGCATCCATCAAGCCCGAGGGGCTCGTCGTCCACACCTCACACGCGGTGACCACTCCTATGGGTTTGTTCCCTCATCTGAATCCATTTACATAGTTGGATATTTTACAGCCTGGACACAGCTGGACATTTTATGGCTGGATATTTACCGAAGCAATTGAGGCCAAGTACCTGGCCCAAGGGTACAACAGTAATTCCTCTCCCAGGATTTAAGTCTGTAGCCCTTTCGCCTAGGTCTGTTCTTTATCTACCACAGCATCCAGTGCCCTTGTTAGGGCCATTCACTGAGTGTCTGAAGAGCACCAGAAAAGCCCTTAAACTAAAACTATAATGCAGCAAAACTCGACTGCCCACACTAAAGCCATCACCCATAAAACGGTACATTGGATTCTTCAACTGGGTGTTAGCATGAAAATGAGCGATAAGGTGATCAAATTATGCTCAAAAAATAAAAACCAACCGGTTTTGCATATCATTCTGTAAACACACTTGTATTAAAACTACTGAACTATAAGATTACATTAAAATGGCTAAACATCAAAACGCAAGCAATGAAACAACATGCGGAATAGTCGGGTGGACTACGTCTTGTCACGTACTACAAGGGCCAAACGAATCGGCCGAAAACACCCTTTCTGTACAGCAACACTTTCCAGAATTGTAAAAGCCATTTCTACCTTTTATGTCTCTTTTAAAGTCAAATCTCTTTCTGGAGTGTAGGGGGTGCTTTCTGAGCTCTATGGAAAAGGCCACAGATCAAGAATTGAAAAACCTCTGGGAAAATATTCACCCGGGAAACCGACAGAGTAGACTGACAAGCCCGAAATGCAGATTAACTGGTATCATTTTAATTATTACGCATTTTAAAAGATGCCCCCTTTAAAAAGTAGGCATAGGTTTTTCCCTCCCTGTGCTTGGATTTACTACAGTAAGTGCTAATGAGCTCCCTGGTTTTCATTTAGGACAGGGACAGACGAGGGGACATGAAAGACGGGCAGTCGGAGAGCATCGATGACATGTCGGGTCAGAACTAATGCTCACACGAGGATCAGGCTCCAGAATTAGTCTGTAAATCCACCCGAATAAGGGCAAGATTAACACTGCAAATTGGGCGGTGGCGGGAAAGCTGAGTGGGATCGCACCGCTCACGCAAGCCGGCTGGGAGAAGGCCGCTGTCCCATAATGCTGAGTCAAACTGGTATTTATTTTCCTACCAGAGAGGAAGTTGATTTACAGCCTCTTTAAAAGATGCCTCTTAAGCAGTTCAGAACAAGGCTTTGTTTTCGCCAACACAAATCTGTCCCAGTTTTTTGATAAGCCAGGCCGGATTGTGTGAAGGCGCATTGTGAGCGAGGTAGGGCAGCTCAAGCCCCACAACAACAGGAGTCACATGCTTCGCTCCAAACTTCACTGTACACAGAAAAGCCTATAATTAGACAGAAAACCAGGGAAGCAGAAGAGGTCATAAAACACACACAAATTTGTACAGCCGCAAGCATTCCAGGAAAAGGACGATGCCATCTGAGAAAAAAGCAGTAAGCAGGTCTGAAATGAAGGAAGCACGAAAACCGGATTGCAATAACCAAAGTTCACAGGCTGCTGTAAGTATCTAACTTCCACAAGCATAACACAGCCGTCAGGTTTTTATTTGCAATTTGTGATGCTTCACAGCACACACTTTGGTGCCCAGAATTGCAAGAAGCCTTTGCAATGGATTTCTAAGTAATTAAGAAATCCGACATGGTCACTCATAATCCCCTTTCCAAATGCTCTTACATTTGTACGAGTTAGTTACACCAAACATCCACATCATACCTGCAAGTCCGACTTCAAGAGGACATTATTTGAAGATCCTGCCCACCTCATTTATGTGAGTACTCACTTTGCACATCAGAACGTTCAGCACCAAGCGCTGCGTGGCATTTGTGTTGTCATGGAAACCCCCGAAATCAGCCTGACCTGAGGCTTTCGTTTGTCCAGACATGAAGAAAGTCCGTGGCTCGTCAAAGGGCTGTTTCCCACCATTGCAGGAAGATGGGAAGACCGGGAGAAGCGGCTGAGATCGCTTCCGCGTTTGAAACAGGGGCCTTGTCATCTCGCACCGCATTACATTCTCAGAGCAATGCCTGTAGATGTGCTTAAAGACAATTGAGGATGTGGGAATGTTCGTTGTAACCAAAGTAGGGCTCTTTTTTTTTTTTTAATGCATATTCAAGGATTACACCCAAGTGAAAAGGCGCAGATACTGGCCTCTTAAGGCTGTACTTTTGACTCGTGTCTTCACCCACCACCCCAAATTCAACTGATTAAAATTCAAATACCCATACCCATGTATAATACAAAGTACTTTCTCAAATGAGAACCTCAGAGCATTACTCATTAATACCTGGCAATCGTGAAGGATATTTGCTGCTCTGGCAGAGAGCATCACGAGTCACTCTGCATTCCCATCCCATTGTGATTTACCGGCTAGCGCAGACCTACAATTAGCTCGGCGCTCTCAGGATGCAACGAGACTCTGCTCCCTGGTGACGTATTGACAGGTGCACAACACACATCGTTTAGAGACAGAGAACGGCTGGCTTCATTGTAGTGTCCAAAAGTGTGAAGTGATATTGGCTTGAGCAATTCCACCATTTGTGGAGCCTGAGAGCTCCCAGGTGGTTCTGTCTGTGTGTTCAGACTCAATAATGAGTTTCGTTGAGCGATGAAGCCTTTGAAAGGGTTATGTCCAGAAAGCATTGATAGGGAAACCACCACTGGAGGCCTAACTCCACTGCTAATCAATCAAAACATTTAAATAATCAATAGTATCCTGGCCTGCACATGACAGGCAGCTGTCCCCAGGGGTTGATGTGTGGAAGACCGAGGGATGGGGGCAGATTGAATCCAAGCTTCCTTACCTGCTGTTTTCACGCCTAAGGCAAGTTACACAAATATAACCCCTACTTACAACATATCCCACACAGACTTGCAAATATACACAAAACTCTGTAACAAAATCTGGACGGACCCTACGGTTCCCCTGAAGCCACTCGCTACCTCCAAGGCAAGAGCAAAGACATTTTAGACCTATAATATACTATTCTGTCCACACAGTCTGGTGAAAAAAGATATACAGCCATAACCCTTTGCACACATCCATCAACCCACACAATCCAATGCCACACTGCCAGTCACTTCCCAGTCCATCTGACACAGCACACAAACAAACCATGACACATGGAAAAAAAAAAAAAAAAAAGACTTAAAAAAAAAAAAATATCTGCTTTCCCCCCCATTTCTTAACACAGGAGGGCTATCACTGGGTGTACCACCAACATTGGGTGCTACTGCTGCTCAATCTAACTTTCACGTGGCACACTGCATACGGCAGTAGTTCTCAACCTTTTCGTGTTGCAAAGCGGATCCTGCATTTACATCTTTTCACGGACCATTTAAATCAGTTATTACCCAGTAGCCGTAATGCAGTAAATGCAAAATGTTTACCATGCAGTGGGTAGTACAATATATAACAGCAACAGCAGGTGGCAGCAATATGCCAACCTCTTTATTCACCCAAGACACAACAGGGTGTATAATACCAACTATGTGCCAGATTTTTTTTAAGTATTTATTTTTACAAATGTATACATGTATAGCTTCAATGGTTCCATTGCCACATTGGCAACAATTTGTGCACACAGCACGGACAGAGATGGTATCTGAGAACGGATCCATACTTTACACATGATGGACTGGATTTTCAATTCACACTTGGTCTTCTTTTTTCAGTATTGTCAATGCCATTTTACCTTCATCATTTCTTTTATATAATCAGCCCTTGTTTAAAAAAAAAACCGCTTACGCTCCCCACAGAAATATTTAGGCTATTTGTTTATGTATTTATTTATGAAGTGGTATTTCTTTGGCCCAGCAAAGCAACATTTGCAGCCTGGCTCCGATCCGCAATACCCGTATTCAGCGCTTTCTGAACAGGGCACTTAGTTTTACTCAGATGCTTCCTCGGTTCACATTATGCTCACATAACCATGGTGTTAATCAGGAAGCTCATTCCCACGATGAATCTGCAATTTTTCTGGCAGGAGGCACAAGTGTGGGACTGCTGTCAAGCAGCAGGACATTACAACCTTTAAATCACATACAGTATTATTTATGTGTTTATCAGAGACTCCCTCATCTGCGTGCTAACACAGGAAGCCTCCCACAGTCTGAACGTGCTCTGAGCCCACACTGCCATCTGCTGGTCAAAGGGGAGGGCCAAAGGCTTCGGTTCACAGATGTTCTTTGGTTAAGGAGGACTGCGTTCAACCTCAAGACAGTCATGTGATCTCCAGCAATCGTTTTGGCTCGGCAACCCAGCCTGCACTCAAGACAAACAACTTTAAATAAACAAACTGATCCACGTGTGGTAGGAAGCTGTGGCAGATGCACTTGGTGAATCCACATCTGTGACAATTGGCATGCATTCCCAGGACCAGGGGTAGTGGGCCGCCTACAAGTGTGGAGACTCAAAAATCAGCAGCAACTATGCAAACAAAGGACCAAAATGGAAACCTACTTGATGACAGGAATAAAAACAGCCAGTGAACAAATGTGTTTAAAAAAGAAGAGGGGAGAACAGAAAATAACAGCCATCGCGGCCTCTAAAAGGCTGAGCGACAGCTTGACAGGAGTAAACCCGGGAGCAGAGGGGGTGGAGGAGGGAAGCAGAGACGCTCACAGCTGGAGGTGCGGAGGTGGAAGGGCCTCCTGCCCCCCGGGCTCTGAGAGCAGCCCGTAATTAGAGACGCCACTGCTGTAAATAAACTTGCTTCCGTGTGCCATTTGAGGCTTTTAAGGCTTGTGAGGCACTAATAAACACTGGAATCGATAAATGGAAGCATGACCTCGACAACATGCACATGACCGTAAAGGCATGTCGGAAGCGTCAGGAAGTCATCCCACCTGCCCATCAACATCGTGGAACAGCCACCTCAGTATCCAGAACAGGGATTCCAATCTGATAAAGAGTGAATGGAAAGCTGTGCATAGCCTGATGTGCAGAGCTGGGAGGGAGGATAAACCCCCATGAGAAAACAGATCGATGTAGACCGTCATGCACCGATGCGCACGGCATACAAAAGGCTCCCATTCAGCTCATTTCATGGCAGCTACTAGCGTCTGGTCATCCTCTCTTGGACTTGGGATGGCTTGATATTGGGCAGGTTAAGTGCATGATTTAATAATCCCACGATGCATTGTAGCTGGCCACATTTAAAGGGCCAGTGCACATGGTCACCCCAGGAAGGTATTCTAATGCAAAGGACCCATTAAGATGATATAGAGATGTTCCTCTGCATGGCTTTGCCATCCTAGGTCATTTCAATTTTTATAAAGCCACTGAATTTATGAGATCAAACTATCAAAAAGAGGATGAGATTTAAAGCCATCTCCAAGGGTCACCTCAGGGCTTCATCAGGGGAGAAAATAATAATAAAAAAAAAAAAAGTTAGTTAAGAAAAGAAGAGCCGGGCAGAATCCGACCTTCTCTCCAATTAAAACATTGTGATAAATAAGGCACCGCATCTGACAGGAAGGCAGCTGAATACAGCTGAACTGTCAGACAACTCATAAAAAATTAATTTACACCTCCTTCTGCCCATATAGTTATAACTTCCCTGCTTTACATATAAAGTCTGATTAAATATCCATTAGAATCAATAATTTGGTGAGCTTTGCAAAACAGTGGAGACTGAAGGATGAATCAAAAGACGGGGCACAAAATGCATTCAACGCCGACATCATTCTTATTTGAGTTGAGGCATTGTTACAAAGTGCTGAAGCGCAATGAGACAGAATAATATGGCTAATCGGCTGGTTATGACAAACATTTCAGACGGCATCAAACAGCTTTCATCATCAAGCACTGCATTACAGTCTGCACAAGGACCTCTCAAAACAGAGGGGGAATCACTAGTGACGACAAAGCTGATGAGCTGCACGTACAGATAAAGAGAGACATAACTCTCACACGGTTTATGAAACACAGAAAGGGTTAAAGCCACTCGCATTTTTCAAAAAGTTATGAAACATCATTAGCATCTTGTCTTGAAAAAGCCAACATAATAGGGGAGTTCACCTTACATTCATCTTACAGCTCTGCTCTACCACAAGGCACCCTCTGGGTGAACCCAGGCTCGCCCATGAATCCTTACCCGTATAAGAATTGTGATCATCTTCCCCTTGACACATCACCATCGCTGTCCACACACCCCCAAATGCAATACTGATGAACAGCAAGCTGGCTCTACCGTCTTCTTTCTACCGTGTTAAAAACTGCTTGGGACTCAGTGCTTCCTTGTAGCTAGAACCTGTCTCCAGGCAGGGGTTGGAGCATTTCAAGAGGCTTGCGTGTACACCTGCATGGACTTTTGTTTTATACTCACTTCAATGGGTACTTTTCTTTCACCTTGACCCCCCCCCCCATAATAACCAATCCACTCAGAGGTTTCTCAATGAACTTCAGGAAATGTAACCGCAAAACAAAAAAATATTCACACACAAACCCCTGTTGCACATCTTTATATAAGGAGCAGTTCTGAACAGACTCCGAGATCCTCAGCAATGCAGTGCACATGCATGTCTCCGACTTGACGGTAATGAAGTGAAGCATCTGGTTCCTATGGTAACACAGCAGCGCGCATGCTGCAGACACCCCAAAAGCCATACTGACATGCGCAATCTTAGTGGCACTATCTCTGACCATTTTCATCCCCAGCAAGAGTACACGAAAGACACAGAATCCAAACAGCACTTCAAGACAAAATGAGCCTCATGGCCTACTGAAGAAGGGAAAGATGACTTGAATACACAGACGCACACATCGCTGCCTGCTTTCAAGTGGATGTCCAGCAAAAATATACACGCAGTAGAATAAATCAAGCCTGAATTTCATATAACATTCCCATGTGCACTAATAGTATGGAGCACAAGAGATAAGGACAGAGCTGCATTTATTTCTCAAATTCTTGTACCATAAAACCATGTGGGAGTCACTTTGAACTTATCAAAAATGATCAAAATTCATGTTTGCTTAAGTCCTTTAATGGATTTTCATGGCACGTGTTCCCCTTTCCAGCTCCATACAAACTAAATAAAGCTTCATTTGAAATGGCACCGCGGCCAGACAACGTTAAATCAATGTGTCTGCACAGACAACAAATCACCAAAACATTTCAAGACGACACCGCTAGTGTTACAGAACAGATTTTTAAAACCAACGGCCACCAGCAAAACGAAGAAAAGTGAGGAAACGCTCGGCCTCATACTATATATACAGCAATTGGATTTATGCATGAATCCTCGTACACAACAGTTAAGGCACAGCGACATTTTAGTATTAGCAATTCCATCAACAACTGTTACCCCATCATTTATGTCCCTTCCGATGTCATCTGTGGTCTGGGTTGATGGAGCATGTGCACATTAACATAGCGGCATGGCAAATTTCTGGACCCAGATACACTAATTACCATTTATTTTAACGGTATTAAATATGATGAGTCCAACTGCCACTCATTTTCATGCCTCATTTCACAGGGGCTGTCTTTAACGGTGTTTCACCCGCCAATGTACAAGGGCCTGACCACATCAACTGCTGTGTTCACACTTTGGTCTATAACGCCATCAACTGCCTTCTCGCTTTAAAAAAATAAAAAAAAAAAAAATAGAGCAATAGCTTTTAATTAACCACCGAATCTCAAATTTAACAACGTGTGGGATGTTAACAGCTGCACAACAAAAAAAAACAAATGTGTGGTCAAATTAGAAATGCAACTTATTTGAGAGTATTAGCCAAACTCTCCAGAGATTTGATGCACCTCTCACAGTCATGGCTCTCTGGCTAATGGCCAATTGGCTGCTTTTAACATGTTAATGAATGCTTAATTGAAATTAAAGCATGGAAGCCAATGAAAGCATGATAAAGAGCTGAGAAAACAGCAAATGGAGAAAGCTGCTTGATCTGAACCCCATGACATAATTACAGGACAAAGACGGTGACAAAAAGAAAAATATTATTCCGGATGGAAGATCATCCAAAGCCACAGTCCACCTTGTCAGTTGCTGCTGGTAAGAAACTCGCCAATACAGCCATTCCTAATCCAAATTCCTTATTCAAATCTAATCTGCTCCTGAAAACATGTCAGACAGCAAATTCAATGAGTGAGAGCCTATATTCCATTAGTTTAAATGGGAGAAACAATGGTGCACTCCCAAGCCCATCCTAAAACTCCCAACCAATTTCCCCAATATCAGTAAAACACTGTTAAACACATAGTACATAACAGTCCACCAAGGATTTTTTCACAAGCATTTCCACTTTCTTAAAAGACATTTTCACTTAATGTGAAGATAATGCACAGCAGGTTTAAACAGCATATAAGAACCACATGTGCTCCTAACCGGGAGAGCAGCTAAAATATAATTTCAGCACACCCTTGTTACCTTTCCTGGCTTGTTAAGACCATGGTTAGGAATCACAGGGGGATGAGTTAGTGCTCCAGGGTAATTCCCACTTTTAACTCATTTTTCCATGGGAAAGTAATGAACAGAAACACTGATCCTTTTACAATTCATTATGGCAAATATTCAAATATTTACAGTTTGGGAAGCGAGTGGTACTTGTATTTTGCGTTTATAGGAAGAGATGGAAGGGTGCTCAGCTGCAATCCACTGTTCTGACTCAAAACTCCAGAGGACCACTATCCTAGAAGATGTTTACTCTTTATACCCTTCACAGTGCAAATAGGACGAAATATTTTTACATGTCACTCAGCTGAACCCAGGCTCCACAGTCACCAGCTGAAGGTGCATTCACATTATCTTTGCACACATTTATCAGATTTATCCCAACAGCATGAGGCAAAGTACTGTTTGGTGTAGTCTGTGGGTGGGGGGGGGGCATTCTATAGAAGAAATAATTCAGTTTGTATTTATTTTTTAAGATACTTTTTTTAAATTTAACTTTTTTTAAACTCCCCTAAATTCTGTCAGGAATTTGATCAGACTAACCAAATGCAGCCTACAAAAATGTTTAAGTACTAACATTCATTTTCATATGTTAGAAAGCATGCATTAGCAGCAATTTATTTGGCTGTGTCAAGTTTATGGAAAGAAATACTTGATGCTGAGTACTTTCATAAAGCTGGGCAAACCCTTGTGTTGTTTCAAAAATTGAGAAGTATTTCTGGTGCAAAGGGGAGTGTCTGATATTATGCTACTCAGCAGGGACTGTGGGAGGATTTATGCCTGGCTGCTCTCCATCTGAAATAACCACATCCAAGAACTTAATTTTCAGAACTGTTTTTTTTTTCCATGTAAAGTGTCCAGATTTGCCAATATTCCCAGTTCCTAATGTGAGGGTACAAGCACAGCTGACGTATTACAATACCCTTTCAGTGAAGCTCAAAATTTGCATCTTGCGTAGAATGTCCCAGGGAGAGAGAAAAAAAAAAAAAAAAAACAGCACCCTTGCTTGTGTGTGAATCAACATTTGAAAAGCCGCAATCAATAGCAAAGATGGTTTGTTTTTTTTATTATGCAGCAAAATAATAATAAAGGGCTGTAATACATTTAAGAAATCATTATGACAGCTTCACCTCCTCTAGAAGTTCTGGAACCCCATGTATAATTAGTAAAATCTGAACGCAATTCACCCTGTAAATACAACACCGTTTGCTAACTAAGGGACAGACATCAATTTTAAGTTATCCAAGATATCTTACCATAAATATTTCCCCATGAATTCTTCAGTGAGTTATTTGAAGGGGTATATATATACACCTTATATATACCTGTGGGTCTTCATTCCACATTGCAGGGGACCCCCACATGGTGCCACCACAGAGCAAAGATCAAACGGGGCCAAACCCACTGCCATTCCTGGGGCAGCAACTTCACTAGACAGCTTAGTCTTAATCCTGTCCTTTCTTGCTCTCCTCTCTTTGCCGTTTACCCGTTTTTCTGGCTTTAACGTGTGGATTGATGATGGTGCTCCATGCCTTCGGCTGTAGCCTAGAAGACTCATGAGGCACTGTATATCATACTGGGCAGCATCCCAAAAGCAGAGCTTTTTAATACCTTTTCATCTCTCTGTGTATTGGCAAGAAGTGGAAAACCATCTTAAGGTGACAGAGCTACCCAGGAGGTACCACTGAGGGGGGAGGGAGGGGGGGTGGAAACACCAACAAAATGTCACTCAGTAGGCTACTGGATCACCTTAAGCAGCCAAAAAACAGATGTACCACTATGGAGTAAACAAGAGCCCGGAACTGTCCTTCCAGAAGGAATCTGTCCGGTTCGCTCCAGTTTGAAGATGGAACTCACTAAATCATGGCACAAATGACCTGTGGAACTGACTACTATTGAAAACAATGGAACACTGTCACTTTTATCTTTTTTCCCACCATTCACAATCAATATAAGGCATATGAACTGAAGAGCTGCCCAGGCGATGTTCACCTCTATTAAGTTCTAGCCTCTGATACTAGTGGCACCGCACCTAGACAAAGCACCTTTATGGCGCGGCACATACAAAGATTAATATTCAGTTTTGTCAAGATAGAAATCAACATTAATAGATTAAGCAAACTACACAAAACTATTTAACTTGATTTTGTATTTGCTTTTTTTTTTTTTTAGGTTAGCAACATCACAAAGTTAACTTCCACTTTAGGATGAGGATCTATTATGGCTTATGCAAGTGCAGTGTTACAAAGTGCACCAGGTACACTGTGGTTAGAGAAGTGTTTTCAAGGTGCACTCCAGCCCAGTGACAAGCCCTCAGCTTTCTTCAAAGCATGCCATTATTTTTTTCCCCTCTAAAAACCTCTAGATTTCAGAGCGCCTATTCCAGTAGGTGGTATACAACTCAATTTTAAGTCCAGAAGTCCTGAATCTACGTACCACAAGCCCAAGTGACCTGCTGGTGTGAAATACCTGTATAAAAATTCCTTGAAAGGGAATGGACATGCGAGGTAACCTCCTGCCAATAGCACATGGAGGGCCTCAAAACTGCCCCAGAACTACAACCGGAAGAAAACGGTCCAGTGGTTTCACATAAGGACTACCTATTCTGATAAAGGGAGACGGTGCTCCAGTGTGTTCTTGTACAGTGGGTGACAGCTTAATCAGCTGGACTGTGCTGTACCAAAGGCACTCAGTTGGAAGTTGTAGCGGAACCCCGAGGAACTCTGCTCCGACATACCATACAGGTTCAAGGTCAATCACTAATTCCAGTCCTTTCACATCTCCAGTCACAGACAGAGTGTTGCTTTGTTCAGCTCTGGCTCCTGTTGCTGCAGCCACGGATGCCCAAGGGGTGCACAGATGCACAAACAACCCCTGCCTGCCCGCAGGGATGGCTGACGCTTCCGGGGCATGTGGAGAGACACCACATCGCACTTTGCCTTCAGCTTGAGCAACAACAATGGTGGCAACGATGCATGATACTGGCAGCGTCAGTCTGGTGTCCAGTTTACCATCATCAGGTTCTTTACATCACATACTGGCTCAAAAATGATCAAAGATGAAGCACAATATGCAGCTTATGAGCGCAAAGAAATTGTTCCAAAACTGAAGGGAAAAAAACTGTCATATTTAGATATTATTCCCAAATGTATCAAAAGCACATTTTCAGTATAACTGCAAAGGTCCAGAGTTATTAGACTGCACTGAAGTTCTACAAGTAAGTTGGATCGCAATTTTATTTTTCTAACAAATGTTTCATTTTTGATGAAAATTATTCATGGTACTTTTGATCTATAACAAACAAGAAAAACAGCAGCAAGACTTGACCTAATATGGAGATGGGGGGAATCCACTTCCCTTTATGCATTACTGCACTACTTTAAAGCTCACCACTGCAACGCCTGAGGTGGAGGCCATAATAAATCTCATTATCATCATCTCCACAGCATACAATCACACACGCACCCATACACTCCTTATTACGGGCCTTAATATGCACAGCAGCCAAAAATGGTGCAATAATGAGGTCAGACTCCCCATCAAACAGGATTACCAAATGCACACAAATGCACATAAGCGTGCACATGCGCACACACCCCCCCCCCCTATGTCATGTCAGATCCTTGTCTTTGCAGACAGTTAAGTTCTTTTTTTTGTGACTACACTCCAACATTTCAAAAAAAGACTTCTGAAATGGCTTGGTTTTATATGCCCTTAGCCCCATGTCAGCCCGGCATCCAGGTACAAGGCTGTGGTCCGTGTTCCTGCTAAGCCTATCCTTATTAATGTATTATTTGCAATCTGGCCTAATTTGGCTCCTGTTGAAGAAATTGGCAGTAAAACCCTAAAGTTATGGAGATATAGCTTCAGACAAACCAAAAACACTAAAAAAACAAAACAAAAAAAAAAAAAGAAAAGAAATCAAATCCAAAAAAACTCATGAAGGGACTGTGAACAGCAGGGAATAAACGGAAGTTGGTGCACTTACATCACGTACGGCTAAGAGGATGCCTTCCAATTGAATATGTACAGATATAAACAATACATATTTGCACACCTTCATATCTAAAGACTAGAAAAATAGTGTAATTTTTTTCGCTACATCAATTTAAAACAAAGTTTCACCTGTAGAGTGTGATTCTGAGTAGAGGTAGATTCTGGTTTTTGTTCCCTTAGACAGCCAGGGAAATGTAGCAGTACAGGTTCTATATATTAAGAATAATGAAACATCTTGTGATATTTTAAATAAAAACTCCTTAAGTGCATATGAGCATGAGGACGAGTGACATTTGAGTTACCGTTGTGCAAAGGACAAATATGACTCGCTTGCTCCCTTTTCACAATGATACCACAGTGTTCTGTTCTGTGCTGAGGCCACAGGACGACCTGGCAGAAGCTTAGAATGCTGATGGTGGCAAGGTCACAAGCTAAGCCCTTTCGCGGTGTGCCTGAAACCGAGTCAAGTGCGGTCTGACAGGAGGCAGAAAGTGGGCCTCTTTTGCACGTCGGAGGAAATCTGTGTGCTGCTTTGAGAAACTGAGGAGATCTGCCGAGTCGAGAAGCAGCGTAGCGTACAGGCTGCGAAAGTCAGACAGATCGGGTCACCTGACACAGAGACAGCTGCTGCTGACGGGCAAAATGGGAATGACACTGTCCTCAAGCTGTATTTACCCCCTCAAAAAGCAGTCGCTGTCACCTCACCAGCCACAAACATTACTTCGTTATTTGCTCTGCAGCATATGGTTTTTACATTTCTACCAGTTTCTTAAACACACGATGACAAGCGTAGTAGGTACAGCACTGTGCTTCTGTGTTTTTCTGACCAGTGAAAGAGGACATCTGTGACACTCATGTAAAACATTAAGTAATATGTAATATATAAACGTCCATCAGGTTTACGATTAAGATTTGCCTCAACAGAAAAACTGCATACCGCTGCTTGGTTACTAATGGATGTTCAGATGTGTGCTCAGTATCTCCAGGCTCTTACCTTCATCAAAGTCAGCATCTTCCTCTGTGTGCTGGGGGAAGGGGAAGCAGTTGGTGATCTCCAGGCGGTCTTCTACGACCAACCCCAGAAGAACGCCCTGCACCACCTCACTGCCCTGGCCCTCCTCTTGGTAATGCTTGATGATCTTCAGGACCACCTGTCAGCACAGATGAGAGGAAGAACTGTGGGTGAAGGTGTTTCTCAGTTCAGAAAGGAGATGCCTTGACTTAGGAGTGCACACTGTGACAGCATGTGTGCACTTTGAAAACAAAATACCAACAGAAACTTAAACCCTTTTGCTGTTTATAAGCGTGGAATTAAAATCAAATCCGCTACCCTGTACTCACACAGCAGTGGAGATTTATGAGATGAACACACAAATGACAAGCAAAGCTAGTACTTTTTGAAGTTAAAAGGTAGGAAATTGTAGGCCACTCGGCAACACAGAAGAGGATAAAAAATCTCCGTGTTAAAGTACATAATGTACGCATATCTCAAACAAAATGAATCAAGCAAATTCACCAAGAATTTTAAGACTAAAGGTGGCACGCTTATTTTGTAAATCCCATTATATTGCAATAACATAGGGCCGGGATTTTGTGAAAGGAGTTATCTATCCTGCTCGTCTTGCTTTGGGACTAAAACCCACCAAACAATCGGATCAATCGGTTAATCGCACTTAAGACCAGGACACTAACTGCAATCGGGGAGGGAATAGAAACAAGAGGAAGGGGGAAGAGATAGAGAGAGCAAAAGTGCCACTATGTACATTAATCAGAGGGAAGTAAACTAAAATCCTGCAGGCAAAGAAACCACATCCTGGTGATAAGCACTGTGCCAAGTCAAGCACAGCACAAGGACCCAATTTTACAAAGGTCTAATATGTCCCTGGCAGAAAGTCACTTGGCCACCTTGTTTTGCGAACAAAGCACTATTGATTTTTATGTCCCAAGGCTAGTCCACGATCCCATAACAGATTTCAAAATGGGACCTTAAAGTAGTAGGTCATTTGCATGAATAAGGCAGCGGATGAACAAACACATCCGGTAAAATTAAGATTTTATTTCAGGGAGGGGGGATATGGTGCTTGGAGGGCAATGCTTCTTCCACAGCCACTAAGGGAAGATGGGGCTGGGACAACAAATCATGCAAAGATGCATTCCAACACTTAGTCCGGAGTCCCTTGAAGAGACCATCCAAGTCAAGAAAATGTGATCCTACCTAAGCTACAGCCTACCCCAGTGACAATCAAAAAACACTTTTACCTGAAGTAAATCTCTGTCCCCTGTGGTCAGTTTATCGTTTACAGAAATCATGTTTCTCAGTTACTTTTTGGTTCATCAGCTCTAGTAGATGGAAGAAAATCTCTACTGTTGGCACAGGCAACCTTCTGTACTAGACAGCAGGTAGTAAACCAATGAAGGATACGCACCAAAGGCTGTTGGTTTAAATCCCAAATTTGTGACCTGCTGTAGTCCTTTTGTGTAACATGCTCAGCCAAAATCATCCCAGGTTTCAGTCATCTGTAGAGGGGGTGATCCAAACCCGAGTCGGCCGGTAACAAAGGAAATTGCAGCACAGAGAATTGTGTGTACTTCTTAAATCATTCATCAGACATTTCCATGGCATGGAAGAGCAATTTCGGGAATAATGGAAGAGTCAAGCAACAGCGCATTGACAGTGCTATCAATTCCTCCAAGGGAAATGCAACAAAGACTGCCTTTTTCATCATTCTTTGCATTGCAGCTTCCAACACAAATAATACAGCAAGGCCCAGTTCTGGAGGGTTCCTTAAGACCCCAAGACTGAAATGAACAAAAGAATGATTGCGCATGAACATGAACGCTGAACAAAATTATAGAATAAAAATGTTGTATTCTTAAGCAACACATCAACCGGTCAGTGAAACAAACCTCGTAATTAGTTACTCGGAGTGCTCAAAATTCACAAACTACAGAGGAATGCTTTGTCACTTCTATGATTCCCCACAGGTGAAAACTGTATACATACACATGCAACTTTGCAGGGGTAATGAAAAAAAAAAAACAGCAGCTGCCGGGTACCTCAGGAGACCTTGGCCAGGGTGTCAACTTCAAAAACTTAAATGCAAGATGTGCAAAACGGTTCAGGCGTTTTTCCTCTCAGTGTCGTCGTCCCCCCTCTCTTATTATGACCTGCTTATGTACATTTTTAACAGCAGCCAGAAACAGTCGCATAAGCAGAAAAAGGGCCGGGCTCCCCAAAGTCACAGTTTGTCCGAGAGCAGCCCAGTTTGAATTGGTAATTATCGTCCAACCTGAAGAAGCAACAACGCTGCTTTGCGACTTTGCCTGCGGTGGTATTCAAGAAAACTGTGGAGACTCAAAAGTGAGCACATCCCCTAAACCTGCCTTGCTACCACAGACCTCTGGGAAATGATCGAGCAGCAAGGGACCCAGGGGGCCGCTCTTTGTACAGAGCATCCTCTGATCCGATAGCACAGTCGAATCCAGTGGCCGTTTACTTACCTAAAAGCACTCAACAGCTAGCACACCACTTAAAGCCACAAAATTACAGTCCCCTGTAGGGACTTGGAAAAAGCCAACACAGACACTGATTTTCACACCCATTTTATCCTCTTATCTAGTACCATTAACAAATGAAAAGGGAAAAGAAAAAAAAAACTAAATGAACACCAGAACTGACGGTGATCATGTTCACATTACAGTGATGAGACTCGGTAGCATCCTATCCTCTGTGCAGACAAAAGTGACTGAATGCCTAGAGGCCAAGCGCTCAGCTTCACTCCATCAGCCACATACGACACTGCTGATGCTGGAAGAGGCGCTGTTCCGTCAAAACCTTACCCATCTACAGCGCGCAGGCATGCGTATGTCCACATAGCAGCAAGCTCCTAACCTCACTTCAGCCATGGGATCCAGCTCATTTATCTGAATTGCAATGCAGTGTAACAAAACCTTATATAGGTCTACCTCTGTGCTCAGGTACCAAGATGGTGCAATATAC
This sequence comes from Heterotis niloticus, assembly GCA_018136845.1. NCBI lineage: Eukaryota > Metazoa > Chordata > Actinopteri > Osteoglossiformes > Osteoglossidae > Heterotis > Heterotis niloticus. The sequence goes on along the minus strand of CM030892.1, from coordinate 29,585,597 downwards.
CTTCTGCTATGTGCTTCTCTTTCAGCGTCTCGTGGGAATCGGCATCTGATTTTTCAGTTACACTCATAAGTTACAGAACAAGTCAGATAAGCAGACATCTTGACCACTAATGACAGTTTAAACCCCGGAAAGGCTATTTCAGTGCAGTTCCCAGCTCTGGAATACTGTCTCCAAGGTACTAAAAGCACATGCTTTAATAAAAGGAAGCCGAGCCTTGTTCGCTCCACGCAGGCGTGGACCCCAGGCCTCCACCCTGCCGTCTGCACAGGTATCAGGCTACAAGAAACACAACGAGCACACTCAAGGACACGGAAAGATCGTTCCTCTCTCCAAGGGTCTTCTGGCAAGTTCTTCTTTCAGCAGAGCACAAGCTGCATGGGCATCAATCTCTTTTAACGGTGCCTTCAGAAGCATGCCACGTTTACAAGGAATAAAGTCTTTCACCATTGACTATTAATTTGCAGAACCTGCAATCTGCCACATAACGTTTTAAAGAGGCCCTAAGGTCAGCGTTTGAACCTAAGTGCTGTGTTTGCATGCTCCTCCTGTCCATCCCAATAGAGGTGTGTCTTCTCAGACTCAAATGACTGATCAGAAGGAAAGCTGACACTAATACTAAGGTTCAATTACAAATGATACCACCATATTTCAGAACAGGATTTATAATCGGTTCCAACAATTACTGTTATGGATCCGTTCTCTCGGTGCAGCTCTTCCCTCCAGTCCACTTACAGTTTTACACAGCGGTAGCTGCTGCGAGACTTTATAAAAAGCAGGAAATGAGATGAAGCTAACCAGCTCTCTCCAGGGACTTCGGTGTCAGAGAACTTCAGATATAGCCACGTCGGCAGTCCTTCTCCACATCTTGTCTTCTGCTGGGACAACAACCAAGCGTCCCACAGATCAGAGCGCCCGTTAAAAGAATGCCAATTCAAAAAAGAACAGATGCCCACTTTAAAACGCTTATTGATCGCCTCTCTCCTCGCTGTCCGAAAATATCTAATTACAGCAAAAAAGTGAGGGATTTTAATTAAAAGTGTCATTAAAGGTTAGTCCAATTACTTTATCGAGTAGAGCGAAAATGTGCCAGTTTGCATCCTAGAGACAGACGTATCAGAGCTCTCTGGAAAATGAGGTATGTCGAGCGTGCCCCCTCCCCATCATGATCACTGCTGCTAACTTCAAACCTCCGGGGGGACAGGGAAAACAGCTGGCTTTTTAACAGGTTAAAAAGCGAGCACATTTCACCCATCGTGCTCCCACTGCCATTAGCTGAATCACAGCCAAAGAATAATTAATCAGACCTTGCTGATGGGATCATTGGCCGCAGAGCACGGCGTCCTCTTAGCCGCTGCCAGCCCTGCGGCACAGACAGGACAACGGGTCAATGGCACCGCAGCAAAATGTAGCCACGATTGTTTGGAAGGGGCCGGCTCTGTCTACAGCGCAGTCTACAGACTTTAAACGCAAAACTAAGGCTGCAGCAAAGTGAACAGTGAACAATATTTAACAGCACAGCAGCAAAAAGACTCGCTAGGAAGGAGGGGGGCAGGCCGCTGCATCAACATGGCGGCCGTTCAAACGCATCGGCTGAACTACCCAGGGCACCATCGCTCACTTTATGGCGAGATGTCCCTCGGACGACCAATGAGAGTCATTTTGTCTTTAATTTCATCCTGCGCCTCTCGCCAGGGCCCCGCTGGCACCCAGCTAATGGTGTTACAGAGCGCAGTAAAGCTGATGGATGATGGGCTCTTCCCGGCCCGATCCCATGCAGCCAAGGAGCCCTTTTAACCGCTTCCTATTGAGTGCAGATAAAGCGCAAGGACAGTGATTGAACAGACCACCACATGACTGCTGTGACCGAACCGCTCAACTATCACAGCAATATTTTTAAAAAGTCTACGTGCATCTTTCTAATTATATCTCAGGCCACGTACGCAATAAACATAGGCAGAACGCAATTGTTTATGCTACCTTATCCCCCAAGGTGTGCATGTGGCTTGAACAACACTGTGACTGTTAAGAACCCCTGCAGTTGCAACTCCAGTCTAAACCTAACATTTATAAGGCTTCTTTACCACCCTCTCTCAACCCCACAGTCACATCAATGGCTGTCAAGGGGGCATTTATTCCTTCCTGTAGCAAGAGGGAGAAAAGGGCAAAAATGAATAACACCTGTGACTACAGAAAGGTTTTGTTAGTTTAAAAAGTGCTTCTCCTGTCTCTACAGCCACAGGAGACAGCTCTTCCAGTGAGACACGTCTGCCCTCTGCCGTCTCTAAGAGAAAACAACCCCCAACTCAGAGAGGACCAACAGGTCAGCTGCACCAGCAGTGCAGTATAAACCCCCAAGTGCCCGATTAGACCGCCAACCCTTTGTTAAAATGACTGGCAATCGGTACCCATTTAGAAAAATTAAAATTTTGGTTGTTTGATTTTCTAACAATTGTTTTTCCCCCTACCATTTAAAAAATGATTTTGCAAACCATTATTGAAACCTGTCAGAGTTAATGTTAATCTGACAAACACTTGTGAAAATTTCAGATACCATGCATGCATGCTAGTGGCATAAACCATTCATGCGAATTCATACGCTGGGATGCCCAACAGCTGAAAGAAAAGCCAGAAATGTGAAATATTAATTTGTGCTTAATTGGCTGTATTTTTCTGCTGTAAGGAGCTTGTTTAATTGGATGCAACTTCATCTGCTCCCTGCGGCAAGTTAACATCAACTGGATGCTGGTAGATGGATGTGGCCCAGGCTGTCTGATACACTGCTCTAGGAAATTATGTAGTGCAGACTTACTACAAAAGTGATGGAAAAATACCCCATAAATGAGTTTTGGCTCAGACGAGTCTGAGGAAATAAATATCTGTTCGCTGACCTCTCATACTGAGTCACCCAAAGTGCAGATTAGTGAATTATGTTAACTACACTACTTGCTGCTGCGATATTAAAACTGGGTGCCGCCCTACATTGCCAATTGGAGTTGCAAACTTTCTCTTTTTAAAAAGACTGAGAGCTTCCCCACTTTGCACAGATTTGTAGAGCTCTCCTTTTAAGCATTTTCCCATCCAAGGAAGACCACATTAATCAACCATATTTATGTACATATTCATTAAATGGACAAATAAAAAGTTGTGCTCAAAAAGAACATTTTAAACATAGCAGAACAAATAAAGAAATGGAGAGGACAAGTGTATTGAAAGTGAACTGAATACAAAAGTAATTCGATACAAAGTTGTTAGAAAGGGAAGGAGGTCTGCTCCAGCTGCTGGTTAAGGATTCAATGAGCTCTCGCTTCCTGTTTCTCCTGGCCTCTGAGCCGGCTATGTGGCCCCAAAGTCCTGTACCAAGACAAGAAAAAGATGAAGCAGCGTGTACCGCTGTTGAGTTGCCTCACCTCCATCCAGAGCCGCACCCAGCACCAGCCTCCTGGGGAGCTTTCTGACAGGTCCAACACGGCTTGTTGATGTTGTTTTGCCACTGCTTCGGTTCTGAGAGGCTCAAGGCCACAGTATAGACCCCGACCCTTCCTCTTTCCCTCTCCCTATCCATTTGATTTATTATTGAGCATGTGCAGCTTGAACTGCCAACCTGTAGGATTGGTTTGCGAGGGAGCAAATGGCGGTACCTTGGCTGTCACCAGCTGAGACATCCCGAGGCAACACTGCTTTCCTGACAACTTGACACCCTAATTTTGATGGTAGCCTGTGAGCCACGAGTGCAAATGCAGTTTGGAATTTCTGCTCCTGCAGTTTGGTCTCACAGCATGGTTTCAAATGAAAAACACGAATAATCCAGTAATGAGTTTACCACTGCAAGTCACTTTGGTGAGGTGAGGGGCTAAACAGTACATAACAATCACTGCGCAACTTTAGTGTCTGCTAAATGAACACATTTAAAAATAATTCAACATATCTGGCAATAGTGTTCCTGTCTGCTGAAAGTCATCATCTGATTATGCTGTTTGATATGAGGAGAATACTGCAAAGCTTTCCACAAGACACCCAATTAATGGATCGCCTGCTGGGGCGGACAGGTAGCCAAACGGGAATCTAAGGTATCGTGCCGTGGCGCCCAGGCGACCCCAACCAATTCCAGGCTTGGAGAAAAGCAGCTGCTGCTGAGACCAGAGAGCAGCATCAGGGGAGGACAGCCTTTCCAGTGTTTATAGTGGGTGTGTCAACACAGGCAGCCATTTGTTGACTTGTCGCCTACCCTGCAGAGACCATTTTCTATCTTTGGACCTTTTTACCATTACAGTTCCCCGAAATGCGATTAGCAGACAGGCTTTAAGTCTTTCTCGCATCTCTTAAAGCCATCACAAGATGGGCTACCCACACCACACTGCACATCTTTTATTTGCATATGTATATTTCAGGAGAGCCCCCTTGTGGCAACATGACATGCTGCCAACATTTACAAAGTGCTGTGAGTCAGTAGTGCCATGGCTCCTTGCTGAAATACTCTATATGCCCTGTAGCATCTGGAGAGAAATGACTGATTTATGATCAGCATCTGTTTACTGGGAGGTAGAGGCTGCAACATGAACATGTGTTAACAGCTGAAAACAAACCAAGCTGCAAAAAGTTTTGCTTTAATCCACCTTCAAACTACTCTATTTCTAAGGCAGTTACCACAAAATGTCAATTTCTCCACATTAACTGGAATGAGCCTTTAATTCAATCAAATTTCCTCCCACAATCCAATCACGTGAGTCGTGTGGACTGGTGACCGACATGGCCAAAGCACGTGCATGTGTGATATTAGCCAGCAATAGAGATGAGGAGGAAGATGAACAACTAGTTTTGGTGTGTCCAGGGGCTTGGAAGCCAGTCACCCACTATATGACCAGTATAAATTCAGAATGTCACATTGATGGTCAACACAGCTATGTTTGTGGAGCAATGCATACACAAAAAGGAGCAGCTTAGGGAAAGAGCCATCTCAACGGTTCTCAGTGGGGTGGGAAAAAAAAGTATGAACAGAAGAATGAACACAGATCCAATAGCTCCAAGTATTGAAGAAACAAGGTAAAAAAAAAATACTTATTTAAAAGGAAACGAGACATTGGGAGGAAATCAATGAGGAGTCACTACAAACAGCTCAGTTTAAACTGGTCAACTAAATGAAATCTTTTTTTTAGGCCCATGTTCATGGCCTAAAGCAGACATCTGAGTGCACTAGAAAGCAACCCAGACAAGTCCACTATACACTTGAGCTCAGCAGCTAGCGAGGAACGCAAAGGTTTTCCTTGGTTTTCACATCGCAGCGACAAAGTTGAAGCTCACACGGTCTTTTGGGAAATCATTCTGTTACAGCCCATACAGAGCCCTGGTTGTTGCAAGCTAAACATGAAGATGAAGAGGAAGTCTTGGTGTACAGGTGCTGCTCCCCCTTCCATGTGGGACGAAAGAACCCAGTAGCGAATGTTTCTACTAATAAGATTAGGAACACCACCCCCATGGCATATGGCACAACAGGCTGCCATTCAGCTGCGTTGGCAACGGGTGCAGGAGGAATGGCAGACGTCAGTGTAACCGAGGCACCGAGGAGCAGACATGCCTACGGTGAGCACTGCTACACTGGTTCTGCCAGCACAAGTGCACTCACGTGTCACGGTGACGCGATCATAATGAAACAGCGGGCCCACGGGGAGCATCCAGGCGGCAGAAGGTACAATCAGCATTCGCCCTCTCTGGATGATGCATATTTCAAACTGCTTCCATTAACACAAAAAAACAGAAATCATAACTGAGTGATACTGAAGAAAGACACAAACCATGCAACGAACCAACCTCACATCAAGGTACAGTTCTTCTGTACCTTCTCAGTCTGTCAAGGGTTTATTTCAGGAGTCCCACTGAGATTCTGAAGATTCTGGACTTCTGGGAGAAATTATTAATGCCTGGTTTATTCCAGCAGACACTCTTCGAAAGTCCCCCAGTGACCCTTAGGTTAACTAGCACTGACCCGTAATAAAAAGAGCTCAGCTGTCTCCACAATGTGCTCACATTACTGACAAATCATGTTTCATTCAAAGTTTGCTCCTCATCTCTCTAAAAGTTTTAGATGACTACAGTTGAAAAAAGACATATAGTCAAACACTGTGAGAGGGGCATTTCACACTGTACACATTACTGAAGGACCCAGGCTCGCCACAAATTACCACCCTGGAGACCCAGTGGTCAACCTTCTGTGGAGCTCAAAAGCAAAGATCCTCTCAGATCATGTCCACCATGAAGAAAGTGTGCCCATTTAAAGAATTCTGTGAGGGTATGAAATATCAAAAGCAAAATAGTCATCTTAGGTCCAATGTAGGTCTCACAGTGAGCAGGTGCAGTCACAAGACAGGAGGCGAAAAGCTGTCTGTTTATGAAATCAGGTCTCAACAAAGGCGAAATGTCCTGGTGCAGCAGGGCTTGTTTACTAGTCAGGGAAATGGGACCATTCACGCAGAAACATCTGCCTTACCTGCTACTCGTTCATCATTTAAAACATAAAGCCCAAAACCCAATGTGCTCACACAAGCCTGAAAAGAAACATTTACTACACCACATTCTATTTTCTAGTCTAATGTAGTACTATGGTTGAGGCTTAAATCTTACACACAAAAGCAGAAAATAGGACAAAATAAAAAATGGCTGAATCCTCTCCTTTGGAAAAACCAGACTATACTTTTCAAGGAAACTAGAGAAGAGAAAGGGAAAATTTCTCCAAACATCTGAACATTTTTGTACCCTGTGAAATGAAAAACTAAGTTGATTTCCCTGTCTGGCTCAAATTTCATACAGAAACTCACAGCCTTCCCCACTTCTTAATGTGGACACAGGCAAAATTGGAGACTGGCTGCTCTACCTTTCCAAAGACTGGGCTAAAAATCAACAACGGAGGATGAGTTTGGCAGAAGTCTGTAAGCATGCTGCTACTAGAAGGAACTCCTATGTTCATAACACAACTCTTAAATGCATTGGCTGGAAGCCTCAGAAATACTGAGCCTTGCCCACAAACACAAAACACTGCACTGTAAAAGTGTATCCTGACCCTTCAAGTGTGCTTCTTCTACTCCTTCCCTACTAAACACTGAAATGCTAGCCTTACATCCAGAAGCATACTAGGACAATGATAGCAATGTATTTTGCATTATGGTCCAAGACAAATAACATTTCACTCTCCTTGTACAGCTGTACAAATACAACACAACCATAAAGTGAAACTTGAACCTGTAACATACTAAACTGAGCTCATGGGCTGTGGGTTCTAATGCATTTCAAATGAACTGGGGGTCATTTACCTACAGAGTGTATGTGTAAGTGATTGTGTATGACTGTCTTGTAGTTGACGCTGTCCCATTGAGGGTGCACCTCACACCAGACCCTGTATTTCTGGGTTAAGCTATAGAGCTCCACAGGCCAAGACCAAAAAATAAGCTACTGATTATGGATAGATGAATGCATCAAGATGAAATATGCTGCAGGATACAAATTACTCAATTCATTCACAAAGACTGGAACAATGATGGTAACACATAATAACCTGTGACATGAATGCCATAAGTGATCCAGACTTGGTATGAGCAGGTCTGCAAACTCTAATACAAGTCATTCTTCCAAAACATGCCAATCAAAAAAAAAAAAAAAAGGAAAAAAGTTATCTCCTCACACAGCAAATGCAGCGTCTAGCAATCTCTGTCATACAGAGACTCATAATGGAACAATACAAGTCTCCACTGGACCAAGTATGGAGTCTTGTCTTTCTACTGATCCAGACATAAGCGGACCTGATCACAGGATACACCCCAGGCAGGCTGCTGCATTTCTCCACCTCTGGCAGCTCCAAGAACCACCAAGAGGTCCAAAATAAAAATCCTAAATATTCTCAGAGTTGGTTCCTATGTGGTGGAATGAGCTCCGTCTAACTCGCAACTGCTGAATCCTGTCTATGTTCAGGAAATGTCTCAAAGCACAATTCTTTCACACTCACTTCTCTCCCATCTCTTCTCTGTAATATGTTTAAAAATATCAGTTCTTATGAATATCCATTAGCAAAATGCACTTGTGTTTTCTTCGATACTGCTTTGGCGAAAAGCATCTGCTAATAGATAAAAACTGCATTAAGAAAGAATTAGGAAAGCAAAGATGGAGACAAAAAGACAGAACATCACCAGTGAGTAGACAAACGGATTGCACAAAGGAAAAGAACTATTTTGAAATAGAACAGTAACACAACAACACTGCAGACATCACTTCAGGGCAATAAACAAATGAGCTGAGTGTTAGGTAATATAGCTAAAAAGGAACCAACCAATGCCATACTTGTTTGAATCCTGTTAAAGACAGGCCTTTACATTCCAGCATTTGTGTGTGATTTCAGGAATAAAAGCTTTCACAGATCTGCCAGCAAAACTGAAGAGACTTTTGGTACCTTATTTTTAGCTTGAGAAGCACCAAGATTTACTTAATAATAATTAATACTGTTGATGTGAGGATCATCTCAGGGTTTTTTCCCCAACCAAAGTAGATTATCCCACAGTGATTTAGCAGTTTAAAGATACATGGAAGAGAATAATCTGAACGATCTTCAAAAATGAAGCAACTACAGCAGACCAAGACTTTAACAGCCACACAAAATGGTCATGGACTCAATGGTGACAGATTTTTTTTCTAAAAAGATAATTACAATGAGCAAAGCCTCAAATCAAAACTCACAAATACCAGGAATTATTACTTAATTGGCACCCAACATAACCATAAATATAAACTTAACCCAATGTAACCTCTGCTAAATGTTGGATAAGGACACATTGCTTTAAACAACAGCACATAAGTTCACAAGACCTATGTTTTTCTGATCACTGCTAAACTCAAAAACAGACAACTTAATAAAATGAATGCAAGATGAACTACATGAGAGCAGCTGAAAACCAGGCTGTAGTAGTATTTTGGTTTCCATAGGTCTGAGCCTTCTGGCCTCCTGAGCTTGCAGGTGACAACAATTGTGAATGTTGCCACCTTGGGGGATTGTTACTGCTTGTTCGAAGCACTCTGCTGGCAGGGACATTATCATTACCATTAAAACACCAACATATTACTATAAAAATGCCAACATTACCATTACAGAACATTGACACCTTGCAAAGCAACAAGTTCTTACATAAATACATCTGCCTGCATAATTTTATTCATACAGATACCATGCATACATATGTTGCATCTAAAGAAAGAAAAAAAAAAAAAACATGAAATTCACCCCAATTTAATTTAAAAAACAAGTACCTTAGGTCCTTGAATTATAAACCTCTAAGTTAAATTTTTACAGACACAAACTTTTTTCTTCCATTTTTTGTTGAACTTAATCTTCTGTTTAATAATTGAGCAAACGTTGTCTGCGTTTCCACACCCTGCCACTGTATGGGTGTAAAAAAAAAAAAAAAAAAAAAAAAAAAACACCTCTGGGGGAAAAAGAAAAGAATATGGAACTGACTTGATTCAACTCTCACAACTGAAGTCTGATGTTCCCAAGTGACCGTGATCAATAACAAAACAAGAAAGATTATACAATTAATTAGTTAATAAAGTAGATTGAATATAATTATTTTCTGGAGACATAATTGATCATTTTACATCATTTTTACTCCAAGGTATAAATGAATTAGTTGTTTCACAAAAAGCACTAAAACAATGCGCAATTGGGCAGTTTTAAATCAATTAGAACTCTGTGGCATGCTGGGGCGGGCAGCATGAAGGTTGCAGACATCAAGATGTTTAATAAACTGATACAGAAGTCTGGCTCTGTGGTAGGAGAAAAATTGGACAGTTTGGAAACAGTGGCACATTGGGGAATGTTGTCTAGACTTCAGTCTATTATTGAAAATGCTAGTCACCCACTTCATAGCATTGTGGTGGGACAGAGGAGCATTTTTAGTAGTAGACTGATCAGCATAAAGTGCTCTGCTGAACGTCACAGAAAATTCTTCCTCCCCACTGCCATCAGGCTTTATAAGTCCACTTCCGGTCATTCATAAACACAGATGTGCAATAATTCGTTTGTTTACTTCCCATGAGTATAACTTTGGTAGGTAGAATGTGTGATATTTCACTTATATGTGTAATACTTGAATGAGGACTTACTGTAGTTTATTTTATATATTTATTGTATATTCTATTTATTTAATATGTTTATCGCTACATTTGCTCTTCCTTTTATTTGTGTCTTTGTCTATTTGTACAGTTGTAACATAAGTCATTTCCTTTCGGATTAATAGTTTTTCTGATTCTGATTAAAGAGAATTTAAAATTAACTAGTTTTTTCAGACATTTTTACAGAACATAGCCAAGGATTAATGAATGTCTGCATTAAGTTATCGTTGACTGTGACTGGATTTATATACAGACTTCCTGGCTGAGCACTCTGAACATACAGTAGCAGGAAATATTGTAGAAGCTCAGACAGTGGATGTAAATTTTTGTCCTAGAGAAATTTGACACGCATTTTCTACTCATCTACAGTTGGATACCTCCCCATATTTACAAAAAAATGTACCTGGAGTGGACAGTTCACCGGCAACAAAAGTCATATTCGTGTACACCAAATATTTTTACTTCTCTGGTTTAGACTAACATGCTGTGATAGAGCGTAAATGTGTGTACAGCGCCACCTACTGAACCGACTGACGAGAGACAAAAGTAGCACAGAAAGGGTGCCGATTACATTATTGTACTGGTTCAACCTTCAAACTACTGTTTTTTTATGCCAAAAAAGAAATACAAATTGAATTACAACTTGAAGACCACCGGTTCCAATTCAGGTCTCTGTAGTACCGCCGATAAAAGTACTTGAGCTGAACTGATAAGACAGTAAGAAGACTGTGGTGAGACACTGGGTCGAACCTTGACAGACAAGCAACAAATTACAAATTTGAATTATAAAGTTCATTCAAGCTGTACGAGTCCCAGCGCTCCGTGATTCAACCCACTGACCAGCCAGCGACTCACTCGACCACAACGTAATATTAAAGGCAGATTAACACGGCGATAAAACTCCGACATAAAGCACAGTGGGCAACACGTTCCCATGAATGGGATAAAGAGGCTGTTGGGGTGTTCGAGTTCAAACTGGACCTGAGCGACCGCTGCCTTACTGCTCCTCATTGTTTCCGCCTCACTACAAACTAGAAAAAAACACTGCATCATACGGTGTGTAGGTAACTACCGCATTTAAAAGCTTTAAATCAAATTTTCATTCGTTTTTCAACAGAAACTCTCACACTCGGTGGCCATGAGGGATGTCGCCTCAGGCCTGCCGAGTGTCCGCGCTCCAAGAGAAGTCCACAAATTTAACCCCGACAACACCCTCACTTTAAACCTGGTCTGAGCCGTAGCCGTACATACCAGCCCCTCGATTTGTATCAACTTCACCGGCGAGTCCAGGGTGTTCCCTGCGCTGGAAGAACTCAATATCGCTGCGGATTCCTTACGTGAAGCCATCTTTTCAAAACTGCGGCTCGAGGAAAGGAAGGAAGTCGCTTGTGTGACGACACTTCCGCTTCCTGTGCGTGAAACGGCTTTAACGTCCAGTAGAATGCTGGAAGCTGGAAGAAGCGTTCCTACGACCCCTTGCTCTACAACTGCTTCTGAGGAATTCATATAAATTAAGCACAAGCATCGGCATATTTATAGATATACATTATATATAAATTGTGTAGTATTTACATTTATTCTATGCTGATTATTTAAGTGAACAAGTGTCATAGCGATTACCTTTTTTCCGGTCGGAATTATTTTACCGTAACGCTGTTGAACACGTGCTTGCGACGGAATTTTTAGAGCTGAACGCTTGTCGTTACGTATACACATGTAATATAAACGTTTATGAAGTAGATTTTTTATACTAATGTATCTATAACACTTGTTTAACAGTTGTCTTGTGAACTTCAAAGTGGTTAAGTCTTAATTGGTCGAGCCAGCTCGCTACCATGAAAATTAAACGGCAGAAACAAGCGAAGAAGACTATTAGTTTTTATAAGTACAATTTCAGCTTCAGGGAGCCCTTCCAGATCCTGTTGGATGGCACCTTCTGTCAGGCTGCTCTGAAGAACAAAATTCAAATAAAAGAACAGATGCCCAAGTACCTGATGGGAGAGGTGCAGCTTTGTACCACCAAGTGAGTCATGTTTGAGTATCTGATGCGAATACTTGGTTAATATCTGCTGTACTGTGTGGACTTTACATGCATAATTTTACATGCATTTTTTTGCAGCTGTGTTTTGAACGAACTAGAGTCCCTGGGACAGGAGCTTTACGGAGCTAAAATAATCTTACAGAGGTTTCAGAAGAGGAACTGTGCACATTTCAAAAGTCCAGTTCCTGCCACACAGTGTCTGCAGTCCATGCTGGAGAAGAATAACCCACACCACTACTTCATTGCCTCCCAGGTAAGAAAAACATTGCATTTTCTGATCAAATTTAAACAAAGGATGGGCCATATGTAATAGATTACAAATCTGTGTTCAGCAAACTTTTGCATTTGGGATGGAAACATGGCATAACATCATAATGTTATGTCATGCAAACTTGAGTTGCACTTAGTTTGTCTGCATGGATTCATCTTGCAGATGTTTCGTTGTTCACGTATGCGCCACAATGTCTCTTCTTCAGGACCCAGAGCTGACTGCAATGGTGAAGAAGATCCCAGGGGTTCCCCTACTGTACATCATACTCAACACTATTGTATTAGATAAGCCCTCCCCGTGTTCACTGAACCACGTTCAGGCGGTGCAGACTGGTCAGCTGGTCACTGCTCATCAGCAGCAGAGCATTCTCAGCCTTAAGGAAGAAAAGGGGATCGCAGGAAATTTGGCAGAGAGGCGCGGTAAGAAGCGTAAACGGAAGGCTGGGAACCCCAACCCACTGAGTTGCCTGAAGAAAAAGAAGCCAGGCGTTCCTCGGCCAAAACAGGCCGATGGCGAGAAGAAAAGAACCAGACACAGGAAACGCAAACCTACTGGCGGGACTGTTCTGCATCCAGAAGGCACATCTGCTGGGGAGTGACATCTGTTTCCCGTTTTCAATTCCACGACGGAAATACAATACGCATCCGGACAGGCAAAATCCCCGAAGAATACAAGTTTTGAGAAATCAGTTATCACAGGGTACACTTTTTTTATCCAGTTACTTAATGCAGTATTTTTGTTTCTTGCCAACATCTGCAATGCCCCGGTTGTGTTTTTTAATCGTGAGTTTGTGGCTTATTTGAGCATCTTTACCAAAAACTTGTAATATTAACACACAACCGGATGTGGCTTCCCCATGTTCTAGCAAACACTGTACAGCCATTTCTAAGGTAGCCTCAACATGTTGCTTGACTTTGGTTCTGTAAATGTACTGTAAATCAAGTCATTAAACTCATTCATATTTGAAGGCAATGTGCTTTGTCACATGTAAATGACATGGCTATTAATGGGCTAAAAACAGGTAGACTGATTTTCCACTTTGAATCCATGTCTCCTGCTATAGCTTTTTAAATTAGGATTCTGTCTAATCTGCTCCCTTATCCACTGTACATTTCAAAAATGTCCATCAAATGTATTAATTAGTTTTATTAGAAAAGTTATACATAACACAGCTGCTAGGTTTCAGAGCAAGTGTAGAACTAGAAGCATGGCAACCCACCAAAACAGTTCCTTGACACAATGAATAATGTTCAAATACAACAGTATCTACAACTTTTTGTACAAAAAAAGCAATAATGCAAGTTTACAGGCACATACTTAAAAAAGATGTATCAAAGCAATTTTAAAACCAGTTAACTTATAATACAGCAATGGCTGTTTTGAGCCACCTGTTATGAATTACTGAAGGACCAAGGAAAACTGGTCAAAACTTCTAATTTGCTCCATCTTCCCAAATTGTCATTTATGCGTCTGATGCACAAATTTCACCGACCAGCCGACTGGTTGAGGAAAAAAAACGAGTATTAAATCCCGTCGCCTCAATCCAGAAAGAAGAAAACCAAGAGGTACAGACCATACAAAGTCCATAGACAAAGTGAGCAGGCATTCACGTAAACAGTTTAAGCTGCTGAACAAAAGCTCGGGATGCACACCGTAGATCACCTGAACCAGTTTCAGTCGCTGACAAAACTAAGCAAATCAACACCGGAATTAAAGCACCACAACTTGAGGAAAAGAATTTACCTTAAAATCTTTCAGACTTTAAGAAAATAAAGATATGAGAATGAAGCATGCAGTAGGATGAGGTTTTTACTACATTCCGTTTTTTCTTTAAAATAAGAGACTTTGTAAGAAACTGAGGTTTGCATACAACCTTGTTTCATCTGATATATAAATAAAACAAATAGAACAAAGAAAGCACCTGCAAAACAACTCAAAAGTGACAAAATGGAATGCTGGAAGCTAATAACTACCCTTGGCCTTTAAGACAAAAACATACTGATCTAAACAACTTGGTTGCAGTTTTCCATGATTTTTATATTAAAGACCTGTAAAAACTCTGTGCTGTGTTGTGGAAATGCAGGGATTTTTTTTTTTTTTTGTAACCGTAATGTGTATGTGTGTACAGAAGACATTTGCCAAACAAATGGTGCACAAAAAAATGTCACATACAAACAAATAATATTAGAACAAAAACCTGCTAGTGTAATTTATATAAAGATGGTTCAGCTATATAACTTGAAATCTTGGCCCAGGGGCGGCAATGATGTCACTGTATGGCTCAGCCTGTGAGAGTTCAATTGCCTGCTGCTTCTTCAGCACCAGGAAGCTGTAGAACTTGGCAGCTGCCTGTTTCTTATTGTTGTTCCTGCACAGATCCAACAGGCTAATGGATTCGGCTCCCGTTTTAGCCAACACCCTCTGTGGACACAGAACAAGAGGGGTGCGTGAAGCAAACCACATCTACCCAAATAAACAAGTAAAGCACACATCTGTAACAACATTCCTGACACTGCATCTACCCCATTCTTTCTTAAATATTTTTACTGCAGTTACACACTGTCCCACAATTTCAATTCCACTAATTTATACAGAGACGCAGGACATCAGAACTTCCCAGTATTTAAAATACACAAACATTTTGAGGAGACGGCAACTTCAAATTAAACAAAGCAACACAAGCTTAAAAGTGTCGCAATCATGCCTTTATCATTTTAGATCACACAGGAGGAAAACAGATTTATGTGAATGAGCGATACCCCAGCACCCAAACAGTACCAGACCACCACAGGCTGGACCCTTCACAATCATACCTGAAGGCCATGAAGCATCTGCTGTGTTCTCTTGTTCCATCTTCTTTCCTCCTGGTCCTGATCTCCACCTTGACCCTCCTCCTCCTGTCACATTTAACAGATCAGGTATCGTCAACTTTCTTAGACGCTGAAGTCTGAGGTACTTTAACACCTACCTAAACATCGCCACAGCTCATCTAAATTTCACTCATGCAGTTGTACAAGACGACTTAGTTTATGTTTTTTACCCTGAGTTGTTTCCAATGATTTACTAACTGATTCAACTAAGTTATTTTATCAAGAGCAACAGAAGGTGAAGTACCCTGCCAACAGTACAGCAACAGGTATTCTAATCCTGGATCTCCCAACTACAAGACAACAGCTCAAAGCACAACATCACCTGCTGTTTGTAACTTACTGTATAAATATAATTGCACAGGCTTAAGTAACTGAGAACATTCTCCTAACTCAGCTCCTGTCAAACAGTTTGTTTAGCCTCATTGACTTCTGGGTTCCATACCTCCTCCTCTTCATCATCATCCTTCTCCTTCTCCTTGGTTTTCTCTCCCAGCAGATCCAGCTCAGGGATGAGCTGCGTGAGGTTTGCCGACTCCTCTGGGGGCAGCTCCACCTGGGGCATGTCCAACTGCTGGGACACAGACCGCTCTGCCTGCTGCTCCAGTGCCCCCATCTGCAAACACACAAGCAAATCTCTGAACTGCTCGGTCCACGTGAACGATACTGCTCTGTGGGTCAGTATTGCCGTCGGCCCCCTCGCACCAGTGCATTTTTTTGACTACTGAGGCGTGCTTGCCATCAACTAACAACACACTAGTGATATTATTGACAATTTCATGAGTCCGGTGTTTCTTGTACACAACCTCAGCAGTGATGATGCTGTGTTGCCTTATAAATTTAAAAAAAAAAAAAAAAATTAAAATGCTGAATAAACAAAAGGACTATGCTTCCGTCAAACAGCAAGAAAGTCTGAAGACAAATACACAACAAACATCAGCAAAGTTCGAGAAAAATTTATAAATGGGGCAGCACAGATGGAATTCTGGGAGTTTTCTAAATCACTTATGTTGTTTCAGCTTCACTCACAGCTATATTTTATATTAGATGGATTTTTTCCCTCATTTCATAATGTTAAACTGTGGCATCCTGGATCCACTGGATACGGCCACATTGGGTCACGTAAGCATTTACTCCTGTTTATTTTGTAATGCCTACATACAATGGTAAAATCTCCACAGTTCTCCCCTGCAGCCATGGATGTGTCAATTACATTAAGACTTTCAAACAAACAGTTCAACAAAAACTAAATTAACTGTACTGTCTATAAAATTACTGCTTTTTGGGAATATTTAGTCAAGGCTCTTTCTGTGTCTAAATGCAGACAAAATTTATGTTCAAGTGTTACCGGCAGGAAAGACCCAAAGTTTATAATCAAAAATTGACTTACAGGCAAAGCCGGTTCAGTGTCCGGAGACTTGCGTTTAACCCCGCGCTGTGTGGAGGGAGGGGGCATGACCGACTCATCCAGGGTGGTTCGGCTGCCTTCCATAGCAGAAGCCTGGAGCACGCTAGGCTCCTCCATGATGGTCTGGTCTACAGAAGGCAAGAGAAGCCCAAAAGTACAGCAATTATTAATAAATTCTCCCATATAAATTGGCTGTATCATTTTTAAAAACTGTAGGGTAATGATACTAAAAGCAGCTGAGCTATTTATTTGTTCATTCATTCAGCACACATGTTCCCATGCAACTAAAATGTGTCTGAAAGGAGTTATGTTTGAAGGACTTATTTTCACCAAACTGAGATCTGGCTTCAGGAATTCAAAGATGCTCACCAATGATGTCTCTCTGCTGGTTCAAGGCCTCCTCTCGTGGTACCTCTGGGTTCTCAAGGTCCTTCAGGAAGTCATCAAGGTTGTCAGCCTCACCTCCTTTTCTCCTCTTCCGCAGCTCATCAGGTACCAATGGGGTCAGGCACCGTGTGAACATCTATTCACAAAAAAAAAAAAAAAAAAAAAAAAAAGAGCTTTGTTTACAATCAAGCAAGTACAGGCAGAAGAAATCTTGTAAGCATAATTCTGCCAGACACTGAACTAGTACATGATATGTGACTTCCTGGTAGTTTACCTTAAGAAGCCTGTTGTTCCACAGTGGCTGAGCAGGCAAGGAAAAGAGCTTCTCTACACCTCCCGTTTCCTTCCACATCATAAGCTTTTTGGTGGGCGGGGCCAAGTCCAGGGTTGTGACAATGTCAGAGTAGTCACTAAGCTGCGCGCGGATTGTCTTACTGTCCAGTTCCTTCACGCTGTCTACAATTAGCTTCCTCTTCCTCTTTGCCTTTGTTTCTTTCACTGCAAAAAGCATTTAAAGATAAACAACTAATAACAGAACATCTAAAAAATGAAGACTTGAACCTCTCAAAATAAACTGCACACAATAAGTTTTACCATGGAGTTAGAATAAGTATTTGTCACCTGTTATGTCAATTGGTTCAAGAGCAAAGGCTTCCTCCTCATTGTGAACAAGCGTTGTCTGTTCAGTTTGATCTGTCATGGTGGGCATGGGCTCCACAGGGCCAGAGTCAGGGCTGTCAGGTCCACCAGCTATATGGAAACAGGGATTGGGAGGGGGGGGGGGGATAGTAATTCAACTAGGAGATAATCACTAAATGTGGCACTGACTTTCAGAAACCCCATATGGCCTTAATGCCCCAAATCTACTCCTACAAAATAACTTACCAGATAAATTATCAAAGTCATCATCATCATCACCGCCATGGTCTTGTGGCATCATGACACTCTCTGTGATAGCTGGTGGGTCATCAAATATACCTCCTCCATCCTCATTGCTGAGAAGCTTGTCCACTTAAAGAAAAATAATTCCCCATAACATTAGTAGACATTACACAAATAAAAGTCTTACAAAGCTGTCTTTCCAGCTCACCAAACCACACACACTTCTCAAACACAACCTGACCACCTACCCAACATGCCACCCTCACTGCTCTCCATAGGATTGTCCCCAAAATCATCTTTGTACTGGTCATCATACTCCAGATGGTTGGACTTCTCTGTCATCTGGCCTGCACCAGGCTCTGCCTCCAGCAACAGATTGGAGGCAGAAGCTCCATGGATGATGTCTACCTCAAATGCACTCTCCTCGCGCATCATCTCTCGGTCATCCATCCCGAAGTCAGCTGCATTCAACAAAGAGTGGCAACAATTTTTTACTCTCTAGTGCATTTCTTCCCCAAAAAATTCTGGCCGTTCATCATATCTAACTTACCAAAGTCATTTTCCTGCAGGATATTAATATTTCCAACCTCCTCCCTCATGGTAATTTCTTCAACACGACTTTGGTTCAGCGTGAACTGCTGTGCAACATCAATATCACTATAGAAACGAAGAAAAAAGTGACCATAAGACAGAGCTATTGTTTGTGAATTTAGCATCAGCAAACTGTCAATGCAAGTTTCTAAGTTCAGCGAAACATATTGATAAGGCCACTCACTCAAGATCCGGAAGAGGCTGATCAAAATCATGAAATTCCTCTGGCAAGGTAATTGCATTGTAGGCTGCTTCTCGGTTCTCTTCTGGCAAATCTACCACACCTGTATTAAAAATGTTAAGCAGTCAGTTTCCATGCAGCACACATTTCGCAATAACTGAGACCATGTTTTTAAAATAAATAAAAGTTTAAATAAAAGTTAAAGATGCAAGGAAGCATAAGGAATGACATGCATTAAATTAAAACATTCAAAACAACACTAACCATTCCTGGAAAACCTCTTCTTTAGTGCATCACACACCAGAGAACAAATCTGGAGTACAAAACTATACATCATTAATTGTTTACCTGGACGGAAGGCCATCTTGATCTTAATGAAGGCTTCATTGCAGTCAGCCAGCAGATACTTTGCTTTCCTGTGATAAATTCTGACTACGCCAAGCAGCAAATGGCCAGAAGTACGCAAAGCCATTTTAACCTGTAAAAAAAAGGGGAATTTAGTTGTGAAATCGTGGTTCAAGTTAACACTGAAACAGGACTTCAATAACAGATGCCTTAGCCCTAAGCACCACCAACAGCTTGGTGACTAGACAAGACACTATCAATGCTTCTTACCTTAGGAGAGATGATGCTCTCCACACTGCTCTCCAGGTTGCACTCAAACACGTGCGCCTTGGTCAGCTTCTTATCCCAGTGGGCCGCTAGCCAGATTTTGGCCAGCGGTCCACGTTTGCTTAGGACAAAGTGAGCGTAGAACATTGTCCCGGCAGCTGCTCACAATGTGTGGGATCTGCAACGTATAGGAAGGGGAAGGCAGACTGCTTAACACCTCAGATATATCACACAAGCCAAAATTATACATACATTTTTTTTTTTTAAATAAATGAACATCAACATGAAACATTAACATCAAGCTACAGAATGAATATGTACAGTTTCAAGCCTCAGCAGCTTCTCTTATACAACAATGCATTACAGTACCATTACTGTACAACTTAAATGTACGTATGGATCATACCTACAATCTGATGCTAAAATACAAGACCCGTAACGGAAAAAGATGAAAGGGCCTAAAAAGCAGGATGTCCGTTTAAATATAAGAAAACACTAGCTAGAAAGTGTACAGTATTTTCAGTGACTTGTATGCGCAGTGGAACTGTAGTGAGAGGAAAGCGTGCACGACCGCTAGGCGTCAGGAAGGCCCAGGTGCAGACCGGCCACTTTCCTGAGGAAAGCAAACGGCAAACTGAAGCTGAAGTTCCGGAGCTTCGCCCAAAGAGCACGGGGTGGGCTAATGCTAGCCGATTAGCAACCCTCCTAGCGATGCAGAAATGCAGCCATCGCGACTGCTAACACCTAAACGGCCGGTGTTGGCATGCTGTTTTGTCGAAACTCATTTCGCGAAGCAAACATTTAAATCCGAAAAAAGCCACAGGTTGCAACAAAACCGACAGCAGGAGACACGGCGGCCTGCTCCCGCTCACTTCAAAGCGCCTTCGCGACCAGCGCTGCGTTGGCGTTCAAAACAAAAGTTTGGGCTACAAACACATTCACGAAAACGCGTGTTTATCTACCAGGCTCATGTTTATGCCCAGCGGCTGGAATCGCGCAGCCGTAACACACAATCCACCATCCTTTCGGGACGCAAGACTGCCGCCAGTCATCCGCACCCGGCTAGCTAAGGAGTGCACCCGGACAAAGCGCCCACGCAACACTTGCACCTGCCGAGCAAGCAGCATTTCATTCACAACACCCTGAACGCGGCAATCGGTTCGGCGCACCCACCGACTGAGCAGGAAACTCGGCAGTGTCCTTCGGCGGCCGCAACGTCCAAGACTCCGCTGCCCTCCTCCCACCGAGGAGCTCGCTAAACAAACAAGATGGCGGCGCGCTTCGCTCCTCTTCCTCCCGCCCAAAGACGCCTTCAAAATCCACAGGACGGGTCACGTGTCGCCAGACGCACGCAAGCTGGGGGGCGGGGCTCTTGCGAGTGATTGACAGCCGATGGATGCGCCGCACATTCGGGCAGGTTCGCCCTCGCCCTCTCACCTGAGAGCTGAAAACAAACCTTTTCCAAAATTCTAACGCCTTCGTTTCAAACGTGCATGAATCATCACGTTTCAGTACTGACGTTTAATACACCCGATGCGACGTGGTGACTTAACACCATTCATTTGTCAGCAATATGCAACACGATGCCTACAAAACGCAACATTTCTCGTATTCAGAGGTGTACGTAGTTAAAGGGAAATTGTTTTATACAAAAATTATATACAAATTATATATAGAGGTCCCGAAGGCTCCTGCAGTCGCCATTGTCACTTCGACTGGACCGCTGTGGCACTTTGCAGTGGCGCGCTGGGTTGACCACTAGGGGGCACTAAACCGCGGCAGCGTGCAGGCTTCCTGTAGGCACAGTGATTTATGTTCACCCAGCATCGTTATTAATTTAACTTGACTAACAATTTTATTTACAATTCAGTTGTGGAACATGATTCTGGATCATTTTATATCATCAGTCTATAATCCTAATATACATAACGTACTTCTTATGTTACAATGACAAAAAAAATCACAATTCCTATTAACTGGCCATTAATATTGTATAGCATGCCCAGGAGGGGTGGGCTTCCACTGGCACATGGACCCCCAGAGGTTTATTTTTTTTCTATTCTCTAGTAGAAAGGAGTTTTTTGTTTTCGTTTCCTGCGTAGCCAGATACCAACTGTACATGAATACTACCCTTGTCATGTCTTCAACGCTCTGTGTCACTGCAGTGAGAAGAGCACTATATAAAAATAAAATTGAATATGAAATGAAACAAGGCAAATTCTGCAAGTGCTACAGAATATCTAACATGCTGTAGATGCACATTTAGTGTAAACCTCTTTTAAAGTTACAAAAATCAAATATTTCTTTTAAATTCCTATTTTATTACCCTTGCTGGGAGACAGCAACATACACATTCTGACAGGATGCGAGATGAAGGTCAAGGGAAAGATTATTCTCCTTTTTTGCCTGTAAAAAAATGACGTACAGTAGCTGTATATATAAACCTCTTTTGGGTAAACCAGTTATCTGAACCGTACCAAAGTTCGGTCTGTAAATAAATACAATTTTCCCAACACCCATTTAAACAACCTTTTCCCCACTTTAAGTTGGGGGTGGATCTGATTTGAGACCAGAGGGAGACCATAATGAAAATCTGATCTGGATCCTCAGGTATTTCTTAACTTCTCTCCAAGCTGGAAGAGGGGTGAATAAGACCACATTTTCAGATAATGGTGGATTCTTATTAAGTTTAAGTGAAAGGCAGAGATCCAAAACCACCGTATGAACATGCCAAGTGACCAAGAAGCCAGCATAATCTGGAGGCAGTTTGATCATTGTTAAAATTTCTGTAGACCAACAGTAAAATCTCACGTTTCATTATTTCATGTCATTCTGTTGTTGGTGCATTCTGGCCTTTTCTTTGTTCCAAAAACGTCTGGCGATTGATGTATCTATTTTTTTAATACTTCTGACAAGTAGCAGGGTATATTTTGGAGGAAGTACAGCAGAAACATCAAAATATTCAACCTGACACTGATGGCGAAAACTGAAAAAGGCAAGAAGGTCTTTAACATTTCACGAGCATCTCGCAAGTCCTGCCGATGTCGCTTTCACTGATGTTAGAGACTCACTTCTTTCATGCCGCCTCTGCTAAAATTAGAATTAGAAAGTAGTTATTTTTGCAATACAATTTGAATGATACTGTCCAGTTGCTGTCCAGTATTTCCTTCTGCTTTTGTAGTCAAGGGAAATATGGAAAAGAAAATATACAGGTTGCTGAGAAAAGGATGTTTGGTATTAACAAATGACGACTGTATGTAGGACTGAAATGGAAACGCACCGTCCTTTGAGTTTAATGAACTGCGCTGAAAATCAATGTTTACTACCTGTGAATTACACTTGTCATGTAACATAGAAGCGAAAAAGAAATTTACTACTGCTTATTTTTGATAACTCTCATTGTGTTTGGGTTGAGGAGGTGAGGGGAGGTGCGTTGGCAGCTTGTGGCAGCGGGTTTGTCATGGCGTGCGCGCAAGCCAGCCCGAAGGTGTGTGGTCCCCATCGTATGGCGCCCTACAGCACACTGGCGGGAAACCTTTTGTTGCTCCAGGACTCCACTAAATTTTGTCTCCAGAAAATTGACCAAAATATACTGTTTATACAAGTGCACATACTGTGGGTCTCCAGCGATTCACTTAAACAAGCTTCACTCTCCTTCACTCCTCTTTGTGTTGAGCTGAAGCTTATTGTGAGGAGATAAGACTAACATTTGCGACTTCTTTCACAATAAAGAGGATTTATAAGAGTCCTGCGGAATGCACCGAATTCTTGTCCCTTAAGCAGAAAGAGCAGCACCCCCTTGGCAACAGCGTGAGCTGCCTTAAAGGCCAAGTCCATTTCCACACATTCAACAGTGTGTTCTGCCTCTCGCTTTAGCTTTCCTTTGTATGTGTGTGAGAGACAGAGTGAAAAGAAGGATAGAAACTGCACAGAGATGAATAAAGTCCATGAATGGTCTACACTTTACAGTCTGCTCTGTATTATTTTCACTACCGGGAGACTTCTTGAAGAATCGTGTCCATAATGTCAGTTTGTGAGTTGTAGCGCTGAGCCGCCCTCTCCGTTCACTCCAAATATTCTGTCCTTTTTTGTGATACTCGAGCGAGTGCATTCATAAGTGAGGTTTGGTGGTTTTCTAACGTACGGTCGCTCATTTTCCCAAACCATACAAATAAATACAGTCAACAAATCAATACATTTCCATTTTAAGCGTGCATTATTGGAAAGTTGACCAAAACTGAGCTGGTTTTCACATGGAATGAAAAGATGCAGATGCCAGCAAAGCACGGGGTTTGTTGAAAGCGCACAATCGGCGTATAAAGATGTAAGGGTTTGTGAAAAATTGCTCCAGCTTTTTGAAATGTTCGCCAGGGACGTCTAGGCGGCTCCACGGAGAAGATTTGCAGCGGCATCTTTTGCAATGTGCGTATATCTTTGAGAGCCTGTGTGTGAGCTTGAGATGACCATGAAATTGCCAGCAACTCCTTGTTTGGTGCTGGATCCTGGTGTGTTGACATGCATGTTTTTATTTTCCCGACTTGGAAAGAAGCAGGAATTTGTGCTTTGTTTTGGGGCGAATGCTTGATGAATATTCAGTGTAAGAGCTGCATTTGCGGCAAAGCTGGCGACAGTTTCACTGCGCAGTAACCTCAGACTGTGAAGCACTATTTTACCCTCTTACAGCCCATCCCCTTGTGTTTTTTGCAATATTTGTTCCTCATTAAGTTTATGAAAACCATGCATTAGTGAAATTACAACATAGAAAATTTGTTTTGTTTAAATGGTTCAAGACAGCATCCTTCCCTGGGGTTGGAGTTCCGCACAGTCAAAGGAAGGGAAGAGAAAGGCCTGGATTTCTCCATAGTGATGCATAAAGTGTAAATATTGTCCTCAGACTGTGGTTTAAATCAGTGTGTAGTGTTTGTGAGCCTTTTTCATCCCCTGTCCGCTACAGGGACGTAGACAGCCTCTGTGTGTTGACCACACACCACAGTGCAGAGCTACACTACAGCCTGGTTGTTCACGGACACCAGAGATGCATTGGCTGAAGGCCGGATGCTCCCTCGGGTCACCGTAGCAGTGAGTGGCCTCGCTGTACTGGGGAACAAGAAACAAGGCACACTGACCTCCCCTCAAGCGCCATTTTTGTTGATATTACATTTTACTTCACTTGTTCAGCCTTTGAGACTTGAAATTCACCCTCGCACGATTTCCAAACTGTAAATGTAGCCAAGTTTTAAGTTGCGGACAAGAAGCAACTAAACTTGTCCTCCTCCACTGAGCTCTCGGCCTCCGTGTTTTTCCTTAGGAACTTTTCAGCTGTGTCTGAGAACGACTCACGCTGTCATTGGGGCCAGAAGAAGGAATAGATGTTAAATCATCTGCATACCTTTCTGTTACACATGCACATTCATGCAGCGGCATGTACGTAATGCAGTTTATGTACGGATTTAACGCACGTACAAAAGCCCAACGCGCACCGCACGTCTCTTACTGACACAAGAGCAAACTGAGGAAAGTGATGGATCCAGCCATCTCAATGAACAGCACATCCTGTGCAGGGTCACAGCAGCCGAGAGCCTGTCCCAGATAGAGAGGGTGCTACATCATGAAACTTCACCTGGATGGGATGCCAGTCCATCACAGGGTGACCCCCCTCCACATACACACACATCACAGACAACATAGAGTGACCAATTAGCCTGAAACACATCTTTGGACTATGGGGGGGAACCAAAGAACCCAACAGAAACCCACAAAGACACCTTGAGATAATGCTAACTCTAAACAGACTGACCCAAATTTGAACTCATGTCCAACCGGCCCTGCCTCTGTGAAGTAACAGCGCTACTCGCTGAGCCATCGTGCTGCCAACAGCCGGGATAAAAATTTGGTTTTCATCTGATGTATTCGTCCTACAATTCAACATTTTTAAAATCGGTATAAACAACCATTTTTTACAACCTTGCCACCCCTTTCTTCCCTACCACCACAGGAGACCCCCCTTAAGGTGCCACTGCATACTGGAAACTTTTACCAGGGTAAGGACACCACAACAAGAGCGAGATCCAAAACTGGGTCCTTCAACACTAACGCTCGTAACCACCAAGCCACTTGCTGTCCCACTGAACCGGAATGAGAAAACGGCTTCAGTGTTTGACCCGGAGAGGAAGAGCAGCGGGCAGCCACATTGAGTCCCGCTGTGGTGCATCAGTGCAGTCAGTGCGGAAGAGGCGAAATAAACCAAAATGCAAATTAAACTTCACATGAAACCCATCAGCCTGCCGTTCGATTTGAAATTCTCTTCTCTTTTTCCCCACTTTGCCAAGATTATGTGGGATTATGTGATACTGTGTTCCTCACCCAATCTAAAGTGATCTTTCTGGATGACTCTGTAATGACAGTCGGTAAAGCAGCAGCGCTTGTGGCCTGGTAGGAAACACTTGTTCCGGTGCTCTGCTTCGCTCCTCCGTCAACTAGTAGCCATCTCCACCCGTCTGCCAGGTCGATAAACGCGACCTACGTGGGCAGGTGTGACCGCCACACCTGGCCCAAGGTAAAAGCCCCGCTACCTTGGTGTTTCTCTGTTTCGGGGCTCCTCTCTACGTGCCCCCATCTCGGAGCCTCTTGGGCCGGGGTGGCAGACCCCCTGCTGTGCCGAGAGCTCTCAGCCCACATCAGTTTTATTGACGCGGGAGGGAACCGGCAGGGGAGAGGGAGGGACTGGCTCTTTCATTGCTCAGGAGGCAACAATGGCCTTTGTCCGAGATCTCCCACCATTCTCACTGGGGTTACCCGAAAGAAGGGGGGCGGGGGGCTACTTTTCCATAGTAACAGTGACAAAACACATAGGGATGAGTGAAGTAGCAGGGGAAAAAAAAAAGGGCAGAGAAACTTGTTCTCCGGATAAGAAGGTAGATATCTACTCTGGGACAGGCTTGGGGAGAGAGAGAGAGCGGAGGAACGAAGAGACAGGAGAAAGCCGACTGATTTGAATAAATTCTGAGACGGTCTGCAGGGGATTGGAGAAGTGAGGTAGCTGAAGGAGAAGGTTTCTGAGAGAGAGAGCGAGAGAGAGAGAGAGAGAGAGAGAGAGAGAGAGGAGAAACTGGCAGGGAAGTGCGACGGATGAACCATCCTGAACGGGGCTCTCCAGAAGACAAGCAGAGAGGAGCAGGGAATTTGGGCTTGCACTCTCTCACATTCACAACACACCTGCAGGGCCATTTCTGCGCTCATTTTCCCAGGACAGGAGAATGAACCCCGAAACGCCATATGATGACACAGTGTCCACCATGGTGCTGGAGAACATCAAGAACAAGCTGATCCACGCGTTCAGGGCTAACGGAGAAGCGCTGGCCACTTCCGCGCCAGCCGGGGGGGCCATGAACAGCATCAATAAGAACTTTCAAGCGAACGAAGAACTCCGCAGAGCGAAGATAGACGGAGCCATAACCTGGCTAAGGTCAGAGTTGGTGAGTGAACCTTTACTCGGCGCGTCGGTTCATCAAGGTCTGTCCGCATTTCTGTAAAATTATATTTCACGTCTACGAGAGGAACTGTTACAAGTATTAATTTTTGCCTTTATTTTTACGGAGGTTGTTAAAAAGATTATCTCAGAGTCTCGCAACTAAACACAGATGCCTGTGTCTTAAGTCAAGTGCGGAGTTGACAAAATTCTGAAAGTCTGTGAAAATTGTGTATATTATTAAGTACAATATCGAAATTTATACATGCATATATGTAGTTTCTATCTGTAGTTTATATTACATATAAAATCTAAATTTTGATACATGTCCGAAAATGTTTAGATGCAACAAGTAGAAGATGGGACATGGAACTCGTACCCTATCCAAATGCTTGACATTTCACTGGTCATCAGTTCCAGTGAACACCTTGGGGGTCCCGGAGGGCAGCCGAGGTGGCTGCGCAAACCCTGCATGTCAGGCTGCGTGTCAGCTCGACTGTCTCATGCCCTTCCCATGCAGCTGGAGATGCGATCGCAGGACCGGCAACTGGCCAGGACTCTGCTGGGTCTGAACAGCGAGATCCAGAGGCTTCGGAGGGAGAGCGGGACGATAGCCCTGCAGGCCGATGGGAGAGACCAGGTTTGACATCCAGGAGTGCCACCGTGGAAAGACTGGCACGATGAAGCCCTGCAGCTGATCCCAAGGTGGTCTGTGCTGGCATCAACACTTCCCTCGGTCGTAGTGCGGCGATGAGATGCGGTCCATGCTGGAGGGGTTTTATTCACAGTACAGCGGCTGCACAGACACTATAGATGCCGACTGTCAAAAGACACTATTTCCCTTCTGTCCAGAAGACACTCTGGCCATTTCCCTTCATGTTCTTACTAACAGGTTTGTCTCCTGTGATGGTGTTCCTTCATCCTAAAGTTCTCCTGGAAATTAAAGCATTCAAAATCCTTTCCTGTTTTAGCACTTTTGAGGGAAACTGAAGCCCCTTAAACACGTGTTGCGATTTTGTCTCTAGCAAGAGATTGAGCTGCAATCCTCAGTCAGCAAATTCAATCAGAAAACGCCAAAGACTGATAATAAAATCTACAAAATTGTATGGTTCCCGGTGCAGATGCTGCTGTTCTTATGTTGGTCTGTGGCTATTCTGGCGCTGGCAAACTGCTATTTCTCTGAAAAATGTAGGTAAGTTATTGTTTCCATGGTACTGGGACGTGCGTACAACTGTACCGAGACAACTCTGCACAAACCCAGTGTGTTGGCCGCAGCATTCCTGTCCACCTGGTAAAATAAAAGTGCAATAAAAGACAGCACTTGGCCAGTTCTTGCTGTGACACAATCATGCTGCACAGCCTTTATTACAGTGGTGAGGCATCCCACAAAGGAGCACTTGTCTGCTACACGGTTACACAAGGTTGTGGACACAGAACCACTCGTCAGGGTTGGAGAGGAGGACTTTCGGGGGCTTGGATCAACAAAAGTGACCCATGGGCTGGAATTAGGACCTCTCAAGTCATACAAAAGCGGCATGAGAGGGTTTTTTGTAGCAACTTGCTAAAAATGTATCTTTTTTGCTATTTGACAAACACATAAATACCATATACATACTAAGTAATATGGAAGACACGTAAATGTATACATGGCCATCCTTACAGCTATAGGTTAAAATAAGGCGGTGTAGCTCCTACAAGGCTTCTGCTTTCAATATTACACCTGGAGAATTGAACCTGATCACCTGATCACGAAAAAGGTTTTAAACATTGACCGATATGAACCGAAATGCATTTCCACTCCAAAAATCCTCCTTTTCGTGTAAATTTACAACTGCACTTCAAAAGCTGCGTCGTTTCCCGCTGCGGGCGGCTTTCATTATCCACCTCTTGCCATTTAGAGGACGGTCCTGCTTTGTCAGCCTCCAGAAAGGAAGTCTGGCTTATTCTGTACTGAGCTATGAATCACTTTTCAAGGCAGTGCCTTGTGGTTGACTGAAGACCCTCACTGTGCAAACTGGCTTTCAGCAGATGACCCCGCTCTTTGTCATGGGGCTTGACGGTTCACAACAAACAATGATATCAAGTTATGTTCCACTTTTCACTTAGCAGCCCTTTCACTCTGAGGCAATTGCTGGGATCCCGGCTACAGACACCCACACAAAGCCAGGCATTGTTAAGTAATATCACAACAGTACAGTAGCAGTCCCCAATCGTGCAGACCATAACATTTGGTCCAATGAGGGAAACCCAACACTGTGGTCTTTCTTATACTGCATGACCCTCCCTACGGCACAGCTCATTTTACGCACAAAACACTCGGTTTGTCGGCATGGGACTGACGTTGCAGAAGTTATGACTCCTTTTTAATGCTCAGTCTTAAAGGTGTTTAAGGACAGTATTAATGGAGATATAATTATTACAGTTAGACGGCTTTAAGAAGAGAGACTTGAAAACTGGTTGCGCAACTATACTCACCCCGAAAGAGGAAATTAAAGCATTTCTGGAAATTCTGATCGCAAAATAAGGGTTGCAAAAAAAGGGCCGTGCACTTACGTTGCTGCTGGGAAATTGGTCACATTCGTTGTGGACTGAAGTCTGCACTGAGGAATTATGGGAGACTGTTACTGAAAACAAGGCTGCCGTAAGCCCAGATCTGGGACTATTTCAACAGGCAGAATGTAACAGATCATCCCAAAGAAGTGCTCACACGTCTACAGCTGGTTTATAAGCTCTGGCTCCATGCAGCTCAGAATACAGCAGGGTGGTGCTACTGTCAGATGTTCTGTTACATTCCAGGCTGTTGAGCACAGACCTAAAGCAGGAGGGCCCATGCTCATGGCACAGAGCTCCTCCGGCTGAAAGCCCGGCTAGGTGAGTACCCCCAGCGGAGTGGCGCCACACTGGTGGAGGAAAGGAGGCCTGAACAGCCCACCTCCCCGGAGCTGGAGTACACACTGGGGCTGCTGGAATCACTCCCAGAGTCCCAGGCCTGGGCTTTGTCCTCGTCCTGCTCCCCTTCAGCACACTCCAGCCTCAGCTCCTGGATGCCAGCGTGGAGCTCCATCAGCTGCCGGATGAGGGCCTGGTCCTGCGAGCGCATCTCCATCTGTAGCACAACCAGCACATCATGTCGTAACCGTTGTCAAATGAATACGTTAGGGAGTTGCTTCACATTGGGACTTACGTGCGGTGGGCTGAGAACAAGTTTGCCGTTTCCGTTTCTTCTCCTCACCAACATTTGCAAGGTTATTCGTGGCGGAAAGGATCGATGCTGACATTTCGTTTTCTAGTTCAAGTTTAGCCCCCTTCGTAGTCAAATTTCTTATTTCTGTCGATAACAAGGAGTCCGATGGGACAGCTCTGCTTGACACCTCAAAATCTCGCCACGAAATCCCTTTTCAGTCTGACCTGCCATCGCCAAGAGCTAATTCTGTTTACTCTCGCTCTTCTTTCCTACCCTTACCAAAATTAATGTTCATATATCTGAACAGTAAAAAAAAAAAAAAAAAAAAAAAAAAGTTCCTTTACACGTTTATTTAAGCATTTTAAGGTTTCGTGTCTGTCCTCGGCAAATGCGGTAAATCGAGTTGTACCGCTGGGTGTGTCTCCTAGTCAGAAAACATTAGATTTGGTTTATTTTATCAAGTTCGTGTCCCTTCTTTGACAAAACAAGGGTTTAAAGCATTTTGGCAGAGCAGCGTGCGATTCAAATGCAAATTCCTTTTCTCCTTTCTTCTCTTTTTACGGGAGTCAGAGGCGGTCTAATTACTTACACTGTGAGAATAAAATGTTCTGGATTCTAGCAAAGCCAGACCCAACTTAGTCCCAGGGACTGAACAAAGGGACAAGAAACAATTCTTTTGAGGATCTGAATCTTTTTAAACACTAATTGCTTTGTAGGAGCTGAAGTTGGCGTTAGGCTTCAACCGTTGAAATCTTGGTGAGGAGTAGAAGCAAGGAAGGAAAAAAAAAAACAGAGTGATGGAAGGAAAAAAGAATGTGAGGTTGAGCTTGCTGTGAGCGTCCTGGGGGTGAGACCCCCTCAGGCATGACCGTAAGTGCACGTGAGACACCAGAACACACTGTGACAGGTTACTGTGGGTCAGGGGGAGTGATAAAGAAACTATTTTCAGTTAGACTGCCGTTGCTTCAAAGCCCGACCATGAGCCATGATTAGAAGCGATGGCTCTAACTGCTGCAGACCACTGATATTTTGTGTTGGGATTACATTCTGGAGACAGAATGCACAACGATGTGACAAAGATGGCACAGCTGCAACCACGACAGTAATGGTGGTAGGGTGACGCCAGTGGACTACGTCTACAGTCACGGCTGGATTTGCCTTGCATCTCAGCCAGATGGTACACCACAGTAGATGTGATGTTCTGCAAATTGTTCTGGTGGACTGTAAAGCTGCACCCTGGTTTCTCTACCCACCATGGAATGCTATATTCCTGTGAAAGGACCCCCTGCAGTGTGAAGGGATTCTTCTAAGAAAACTGAGGGCGGGAAGAAAAAAAAAACCCATTTAGAGCACCTTAAACGGCCCCTGCATTTACAGGATCGTAAACAATCCCATAAACTTTAAAGCATGCCAATGAGGACCATGGGCAGGGCAGGGCAGTGCAGCGGAACACTCATTTCCCATGCACACCGATACACGGCAAGCGAATTGAAGCAGACGTCCCCGCGCCTACGGTGAATAAAAAAAGAACTGTCGTCGGGCCTTTCTTGTCACGGCTGCATTTCATCGTCTCATTACCTCACTAACCAGGGACCGTGTTTTGTTTGTGGGCCACAGGCGCACGGTTGCCATGACAAAACTGTTGGAAAAGGACTTCTGACACATTAGTCATTGACGACAGGCCATCTTGACATTTTCAGGAGTGGCACGAAAGCAATAAGCACAGCATTACCCCTCACATCACTAATAGAGCTGTCATTCAGACCTGCACAAAATAACTTTAGGCTCCATTTTAGCGAGAATGCGAGCGGACGCTGCTAGGGCTACAAAACGCGCAAGACGAAGTCACCCTTTCGCCCGGTAACTGCGCTACAAATGCAGAAAAAAATACAAAGATAACATTACACATTTCTACCAAACAAACCTTTCCCCAAAAACATGGATGTCGTAATGTTTAAACATTCCTCAGGGGTGGTGCTGAGCCATCCATAGCGGTACATGCATAACCTTCCCATTGCACACACTTACAAGCTTTTGTTGCTTGTGGAAATGATGAAAACACAAAGGGTTGTGCACAACAAAGGAGAAACGTGTAGCAGGAAGAGTAAAACAATGGAGAAAACCTGTCTGTACTGTTGTAATATATACAGGTGGGGTCTAATGTCATGCATGCCATCTACTCCAGCTGTAGGAATCTGTAGTTTAATCTGAAAGCATGGTACTGCCTGCCTGGCAGACCTTCTCTTACCCGTCTTACCAGCTCTTTGCGCAGCCAGGCCAACGCACTTTCGATGTCCCGGCAGCGGCTGTCCTCCGAGGACACGCACTCCTCTCTCCGACCTCTCCAGGCTGATCCCATCTCTTTTTGGGGCTCCCGGCGGGACATGACCCCGAGCGATGGGCAGCTGTCGAAAGTGGCAGCCCTGCAGGAGAAGTCTCTGAGTCTGGCCAGGACAACCTCCATGGCACCGCTCGAATGTCTGAGCTGTTGTCGACTGTTCTGGGACACGGCGTTGTCAGGAGAAGCAGCACTTTGTCCCGCTCTCACCAAGCGCTCACAAAGTTACTGCTGCTGGGTCAGCGCTGGGCTGCCAACTTCAGTCAACAAAGTCTTTTTTTTGCTTCTCAGCATTGTACAAGAGCCGTCAGATGTGTGTGTGCATGACGCAGTTCACTGCGTCAGCCTCGTGAACTGTCCCACCATGGTCGTCCTTGTCTTTTCCGTTTCTATTGGGGTTGGGGGCGAGGGAGGGGGCACCAGATGGACGGACAGCAGCAGAACAGCTGCTGATGGTGCCATAGGTTCTGTATGCAAGGACCTCCACTTTAGGTCATGTCCCACTGACTGAGAAAGATGCTAGAGGGTGGGGGTGGCTGGTGTCCATCAACATCTAAAAGACAGGGTGGCAGGGGTGGGTCTTGCAGCACTAGCCATTCATTTCAATTCTCAGTTTTGTTGCCCTTTATGTTTTCTAGAAATGTTCATGTTTCTTAACACAGGTTTAGTGTAAATGACCTCAACCTAAGGAAATGCCACCCTCTGCTTTCAGCAGCCTTACATCATAGAGGTCTTCCCTCTGCTGGGGGTCTCGGTGACTTGGGCTCCTGCTGTGCCTGTTTGTGACTAATCCCTCCCGGAGCAGCACCTAGCAACCCACACAATGCGTGGTCCCGGCAACGATAAAAATAGCTTGGCCACATTTGGAGCCAAGGCTATATTTAGACCCAGTTAATT
Organism: Heterotis niloticus; assembly: GCA_018136845.1. Lineage (NCBI taxonomy): Eukaryota > Metazoa > Chordata > Actinopteri > Osteoglossiformes > Osteoglossidae > Heterotis > Heterotis niloticus. The sequence goes on along the minus strand of CM030892.1, from coordinate 29,552,324 downwards.
CAACTTTACATGGCCCCCCTGTGGAGGAAGAGCTCTTTCTGCCGTAGCTCCTGTGTTTACACCCACTGTCGACATCGGTGAGCATGGGGATAGTGCACTGCGTCACACACACCACCCGACAAAAGCCCCTGTGAGAAATTCATTAGCTGCTAGAATAACAGAATTACACAACACATATGGTGACAGAAAACACAATTTTGGAAATTTACTGCAGATGTTCTGACTGCATTCTGTGCTGTCAACTTTTTTTAATCAGAAGGAAGATCCAAATAATAAATGTATACAGCTTTGGGAAAACAAGCAGACTGAATTATTTACCTGCATTATTTGACGTATGAAATGGAGAAGTACAGTGAAGTCCAGAGGGACCTTGTACAGCACTCATCCCCACAACACAGGCCCTCATCACTCCAAAGTGAACAAGATGGTATGGTATATCACGATGTAATGTTGCCCTGCAATAGACTGGCGTTCTGCCTCTAGTCTCTGGCCCACAGTATTTACGGATAAAGAATAATGAATAATACTGAATGGTGCACAAACATCTATCTGTATTGTTGAATCTAAAAGATAGAGCTTATATTTTAGGTCAAACAATGTGGGAACAAAATTATAGGTTTCTGTCGGTACACCTATAAGTTTAAATGGCGTTTTATGCCAGGGGAAAAAAAACGACACTTTGGCTCCACCTGATGGCCAATGAGTTTATTGGGGGAAACTTTAATGAATAAACTTTTACAGTTGATTATTTAAAGGAGGAAAACCATTTTTTGCAGAGCTTTGGCTTTATTTCAGGTTACTCTTTCCCCATCCAGACCGAAGGCACTCCAGTAGGCGTGGGGAACGTAACCCGATGGTGCCACAGCCCATGTTCTCATTGCACTTCCTGTTGCACAGATTTACTTCAATGTGATTTCAGATAAATCACAGCACACTGAGGGGGGAGGGGGGCAGGTCCAGGTTTTAGGGTTTTACATTCACATTAAAGATCAGCTTCATTCATTTATTAAGAGGGTAAATTTAATAAGAGTAAATTTGGAGAAAAAAAAAGATTTGCTTTGCATAAAGAAGGTACATAAAGAAATCTTTCCTGTTATGTTCACTAGTTAACACCTTCAACTACTGTAAGTCCCACGAAACTTTATCTGGGAGTGACGGGAGTCCCATTCACTAAACTTTGTCACGGTTTTAGATGAACTTTTCATCTAAAACCGTGACAAAGTTCATAAGGAAATGGTAAATTATTTTAGCTGACGTGAAGTTCAGGTTTCAGGAAACACTCTGAAATGAGACAAAGGAAACAGTGAAGGCCTTCTCTGGTTTTACCTTGTTTATGTCATCCGCTTGATATCCAATATAGTAAGAGAGCCAGAGACACAAAAAGCCACATCAAGATCCCGATTTTGATTTCAGTTTAACAATGACTCTATATGTTACGGCAAACAAAGACAGAAAACCTGTTCTGAAACAGTGGCAAGCAGAGGCCTCATACAGACATAAAAATTGTAAATGATTTAGAGGTCAGAAACTGAAAGGACGCAACACCCTGATTCACTTGGAATCGGGTTTGCTAAATTTAAAAGCAGGCTTTATGTGCAGGAACAAAGGAACCGAATGTGGTCTGGGGAAAAGGCAACATAAAGGGCAGACATGTGGTAGAGATTCAGACTTCAGAACTATGATTTTTTGGTGCTCAGTCAGCCCCTTCTAACTGTGAAGTGGTATAAACAGGCAGGCAGTTGGGAGTCATGGCAACTAGATGGTTGTTCACCTTAACTAAGCACAAGTGCTACAGAGGCAGGATAACCAACTACAGTTTATGTGAGCTGGTACCTCCAACTCGTGTCCCAGGACTTTCATCATTCAACTCACTTTTGGGCTGTTGGGATTAGAAAGGACACGATGAAGACCATCTGTAATTGTTCTAAATTCATGATCGTGTTTTAGAGGGGTCAACCAAATGCTGGGTTTCAGCAAAGTGCTACGTTTGCAAACCAAAGTAGTTTAGCAATCCGTGTTCCTGACAAACAGCTGAACAGCCCGAATCGGTTCATTCTCCTTATACGGCGCCTTTATTTACCCAACTTATTAGAAATCGGACGCAATTGCTACTTTTATCATGAAGCCACGTGGATTATCACTGGATGTGTTTATTACTAGTCTGCTTAACTACTACTCTGATTAGTGGCTAACCAACACACATGAGTTAAAATGGTTATTTTCAGTTTCATAACGTAATTGAAAGGGGAAATAAGTCATGAGTTTATTGGGGCAATACAGTGCACAAGACAAGGTGCACCCTGGATCAGACACCAGTCCACTGCAGTGCAATCGCACACTTTCGCCCACTGTGGCCAATTTAGGGTCACCGATCCACATGAAACACACACATCCTTGCACTGTGGGAGCACTGGAAAAAAAAAAAAAAAAAAAAACCCACCCGAACGCCGTGAGAGCGAGCAAATCGATTGGAAAAATTAATAGAAATGTAATTAATGGATTACTGAGCACACGGCATACTTTGAAAGATACGCAATACACTCGATCCTCACCTCACGAACACAACTTGGACCAAAAGTTTTTGTCGTAACTCGGAAGTCTTTGTAAATTCACCCGCTGGATCACAATCGATAAAAGTTTAGTCCGTAATTTCTTGAACTGTTCAAGCTTTTGAGTTTCACTTTACTTTCGCTGTTCACTTGTACAAATGTACAGGGACAACGAAATGTAGGTTCAGCTTGAGCCACGGTGCACAATATGCTGAACAGACACACACAAAAGATGCATACACAGCACAAAAAAATACAAATTGAGAATGGAGATAAATACATAACAGAAAGACAGACAGATAGATAATCAGTGCAAACAGTCAGCGGTGAAGGTCGAGTTAAAATTGTGGAAAGTGGTCAGCGGTGGTAGCGATCAGTCCAAAGCTGTCTGCACACACTGTCGTTCAATGGTATTAAATGCTCAACTGAAGTCAGTTAGCAGCTATCTGGAATAATAGTTTTTACTACCCAGGTGGGCCAGGGCCAGATGTAGTGAGACAGCAATAGCATCCTCAATGGATCTGCTGTGGCAGTAGGCATACTGGTGTGGGTCTAATGTGGAGAGTGGGATCCAGGCTTTGGTCTGAGATGAGTATCTTGAAGAACTTCATGATGACTGGGGTGAGTATAAGAGGATGGAAGCCATTGAGGTAGAATAACTGGGATTTCTTGGGCATTGGGGTGATGATGGTGGATTGGAAGCAACTGGGGACACCAGCTTGAGCAAGGGAGGTGTTAATGGTGTCAATGAAGACTACTGTCAGTCCATTAGCACAATCCTTTAGTACGCGGCTGGGGCTACCTTCAGCACCTGCAGCTTTCTGCGTTTTAACAGTCGGTCACAGACAGTACCTGATCATCGGGGAAGGCGGTACTTTCATGGCTGGGGTGATACCGGGCGTAGAAATCATTCGGTTTCAGGGACACATTCCCGTCATCGATAATGCTGTTCTTTCCCCTGTATCTGGTGACAGTCTGCAAGCCCAGCCATATCCTGCAAATTGCTCCTGCATCCTTTTCCTCGGCTTTCCCCATGCCACTGGTGAGACTGGCCCTGCCTTCAAATGCCCGCTCTGTCACCATATTTAAATGCATTACCATGCACCTTAAGCAGCAAGGAGACCTCAGAATTCAACTATGGCTTCTGATCCGGTATTCACAGGTTACGTTCTGTTAAAAACATCAGATGATGAATTTAAAAAAAAAAAAAAAAAAAAAACTTGACTATATCTTTTAATTAACATTAAAAAATTTCATCTAAGCCAAACCCTCAAAAAAATAAATAAAAAAATAAACAAAAATAATAATAATAACCATGTACCTTGATTAATTTGCATTTTGCTGCCCCTAATGAAGAAAAGTGGATGTACAGGACTTTTTCCACTCTGGACTAGAGAAATTTTAGAAAACAGATAATAAAAGAAATTCAATTAAAAATTAAAAATTGAAATGTTTGCATATTCTAAAATTCCCAAGTTGGTTGTTTATTGCCACACAAAGTACAAATGTTGTGCAAATTCACTCTTGAAGAGCTCAGAGTCTCAGGATCCAAATCTGATTTGCCTCTGAAAACAGGGCAAATCAGTTACCAAATTTTCAGATACTATTTCCCTATTATTTTAATTGGAAATATATAAATAATGTACTCGCAACTCATCCAAAAACACCGATATAACCCATGATTTCAGTAAGATAAAACACCAGTTATCTTAATTAGCAAGCATTTAATGTTGTCATTAATTTGAATGTTTTAGACTGCATGGCACAGAATATACAGTACAGGACATTTGAAATATTAGTGCTGCCACCGGCATTTATATAAATAGGTCTGTTTAAAACATGAAATTCAGTTGAAACATTGCAGATAATTTCAACAAACAAGACTAACAATTTCTGCTGGGTATAGTGGAATAAAGTGAAGACGAGCAGCTTGTGAAGTTTGCTGTGTCATAGGAACGATGTGGAAGAGATGGTTGGAAAGGGCAGAGTTAAAGGCCTACACAGCTCATGGCCTGAGAGAATGGCCCGAATGGCCCAAATTAAAGAGAAGTGGCAGAAGCCACAGTTTTACTGTTTACAAGAACAAATGGATGTGTCACCACACATTGAATTTCTACACGATGTCGAGCAAGACCAGGAGGCGTGAGTCTTCATAATGCAATAACAGACCTCTAGTTTCAGCACAAGTCACAGACTAAAGAGATAAAAAAAAAAGGAATAAAAAAATTCTAATACTGTCTAGCCCCACAGCAACTGCAAAGGCATCCTCAGAATGCATTTGTAAAGGAGGTGCCAAAACTAGACAGAAAAGCTTAAAAAATACAGATCTGTATGATCAGATTCATTCTAAAAGTATACCTGCCTGGAAATAAACATTCATATGCTCAATAAAAACCTATAATGTGTACCAAATGCAAAATGCTCTGGTGATCTCTACAAACAACTGGATAAACATAATATTAACCAAGAATAACCATTCTGTGTCAAAATGGGACAAAATACCTGGCCCAGTTTTATTTTATTATCCTATTACCTATTGTTATGCAAATAGACTTACACAATAGGATACATTCTTAACCAGTGCAGCGGTCCTTCAGAAACAATGACAAAAGCTGTGAAGATGTTTACGGTCTGGCTGTGAATGATCCTACAACAACTACAGCAGGAAACAACTGAGAAGAACATAAGGAGCTGAAGTCCAGCATGCTGAGCTGAAATATCACAGTATGGTCACTGCCATTCTGGGCCCATATGACAGAACATAAAGTGAAATCCTATTTGCGAATAACTAATTATCAATATGTTGCTTCATTGAGTTTAGTGCAGTGCTTACGCAGATTAGGGATTAATGGACGTACTGGACATATCTTTAGTGCTGCGAAAGGTTTCATTTAATATCGTTCAACAGCTAAGAAGGTGTGCAATATTTCGTGAGCACACGTGCAGGTATGTCAGCAGACAAGACACATGTTGTTCTTGGATCTTACATAAGAAACAAGTCTGAAACATTATAAGCAACATGGCCTCTTTCAAGCTTTTCTACTTATGGCCAGTGTACGGGAGGACTGAAGACATTTCCTCAAGGCCTTGACACTTGCAACTGGCCAAAAAGGTATGATCATGCTGCATCCAGTAAATTCCAGAAGGGACACTATGGTCATCCATATATTTACAAAAGGAACTTTAGGTGTAGATTGTGACACTAAAATGTATTTCCTTACCAAGAATAATCAATAATCAGCCTTCTTTTGATAACTCTGTCAAAAAAAAAAAAAAAAAAAGAAAGAATTTAGGTTGCAGATTAACAAGAAAATCAAAGAGGAAATCAAATCAAAACTTTTGTTAAAGGTCTTTTGAATGGTTGTGTGAAACCCATTCAAGTAAGATTGTATCCTATCTCATTCTGGAAACTTTGGATTTGAGCCGATCACACTCCTGTGTGCATGGACGGTTCAGCAGTGGAACAAGTTATTAGTAGAACATGTCACCAAACACCTCTCCTGGACCCACAATACAGCTTACCTGGTGAAAAATCAGCAGCATCTCCACTTTAAAAGAAAGTTGAAAAGAGTTAGACTTCTACTCCTCCCCATCTTCACCAGCCTCTACAAATGTGCTACAGAGAGCATCTTGACATGTCCAGCACCACTGTTGGGTATGGAAACTGCAATCTTCTGGGAGCTCCGTAGCATGTAATAAAAACACCTTGTCCATCACTAGGACTTCACTGCCCATCATTCGAACCACTTACAATGTATCAGTAGAACTCTGATAATCATCTCAGACCCCTCTCACCTTCCCCACAATCTGCTTATATCGCTGTTATCCAGAAAATGGTATCACAGCCTGTGGGTCAACACCACTCAATACCATAGCTTTTTTCCTGCAAGGCAGTTTGAGAGTTGAATTCTGGGCAACATAGGTACAAATGACCACCAATACCACTGACCTCCCACCTACTACATTATCACCACCATCACTAGCAGCTGTTGCACTATACTGTTTACACTGCAGCATCACTTACTGTAAATGCCAACATATTTACTTAATATCTTCATGTTCATATGCATTTAATTATAATTTCTGTCCAACACCAACTACCTCAATTTTTCCGAGTTGTTCTACGTCATCGTTTTGTGCATTGTGCACTGTGGTGGAAGAGAAACCTTTACATTTTGTTTTCTCCAACACCCGTACAAGTAAAGAAAGACCATAGAATGATCCCTGAATGTTGAGTTTTGGATTTGTTTAACCGGAAACAATACTGCACATCAAGACAAGATTGTTACAAAATATTATATAATGGTGATCAAACCAGAATTCTTTTTGGCAAAGTTAAAAATTACTGTTCAGTTTCTTGTTAATTAAGTCTTAACCTGATCAGGTCTGTCAGTCAGTTCTGTGAATCATTCAGTGGTTATCAGTCCCACACACTTCTTCGAGTAACTGATGATTGTAGTGAAAAGAGCTGCAGTAAGCACACAGAATGACAAAGTTTAACAACGTGTATGCCTACTTTATCTTCACCATTTCTGTGTATCACTCGTTTGTCTCATCTATGCATCGACTGACCATCTTAACTTTTCGTTATTTACCTTTTAATATGCATTTTTCCTATTGTACTTTATTATTTTACTTATTATGCATCTTGCTGTTCTATTTGTTTTTGGGCCACACTGTCCAACACCCTAAGAGGTCTCACCTGTACTTTGTCACCAGTGAATATGAGTGTAAAAGGCAACTTTGACTAAACTCAATTAGGGTGTTTTCAAATATGACCGAGAGGGAACTGTGTCACTGCGTGGTAGGATCAGACTGCTGTCACAAAAAGGACAAATGAGGGCAAAGAGAACCTAGATCTGACCCACAGCCAGCACTTTTGAAACAAATGCATAAACTTATCTAATATTCTGTTTCAGACTGATTTTGGAACCTCAGGACAGGATACATGACATCATAACAGCAACAATAAAAAACACATCTTAGTCAACAGAACTGTAGATGAATTTGATCATATTTTCCATTAGACGTGTTACCAAATATGTTTGAAGCCTACAGGCTGTGAATATTGACAGCTTCTAGTAATCTCGCAGGCGCTTAAACTGTGTTAGTCTGTTCTTTATTTCTTCTATCTGGATTGAGATTTCTGTGTTCATACAACACCTGAGAGTACACGGAGGAAAATGAACAGCTACTAACAACATCTGGGGACACGGAGGAGAAAACTGAGCTGAACATCTAGGGACAAACTTTAGAGACATTTAATAAAAAAAAAAAAAAAACATCACCAAGTCTCCAAAAAGCCAGAAACGATCTAAAAAAGGATCCGATTCTACAGAAAGCATCTATCATCTATGTGTTATTATATACTCTTCTAAGCTTAAACATACCCAAAATCTCTTTAAAACTCCAATATGAACTAATAAAATTCAGATAAAACTGCTTCAACGCCACAGAGTATTTACTAAAAGGACGTATTTGCTTTCTATTATTTATAACGTACAGAATTTCAAAAAAAAAAAAAAAAGACTGAGTGTGAACAACGTGCGAGATGTTCTCTGATCTCATCTCGACACACACCCAATCGCTCTCTCTCTCTTACACACACACACACACACACACACACACACACACACACAATACAGTACCAGCAGAAATAGGTGCTGCAAGCGGCCTAAAAGTTTGCACACGGTGCGGAGTCACACGGCATGAAGAGTGTCGGCTCGACAGTTTCACAACACAATACTGTACAGTCCGCTAACACACGGCCACAGAGACACTCGGGAGATGCTCGACACTTGGGCTCGCTGTTAAAAGCGTCCAACTCTCGGCGCTTCATTCCGGCACACGAGCATCTTTTTCTCTTCCTGCTCACAACGCGTTTATCGGATCGCATCACTTACAACTTAAAACAGCTCGTAAAACGCAGTGAGAAGTAACTCAACCTGAGCAATCTCAGCGACAGCGCTGTAAAAACAGCCGAACCCTTCCGACAGCTAAAACTTGTCTCAAGTTTCTCCAAAAAATGTTCAGAAAGGATCCGGAGAAAACTCATCTGGTTCCAGAAGAACCACCCAAGATGTATACCATCACCATGTCCAGGTAAATCGACGACATTTTAATAATTATTTGTGTTTCTTTGCGTAATATGATGCCGTTTAATCCTTAGGTGCCTAACATCTTGATATTCACCTGGTCTAAAATGACCTGTGTCAGTACGAAATATTAATTTGTGTTTTAATCGCTCAAGAATGATTTTATGAAATATGTTCACTCGTCACTTTAGACTCCTTTAAAACGCACGTTCATGTTCCAAGGTAAGTGACAGAAAGCCGCTATTCGACTGTTTCCCCCACATGTTTCTGGAACTCTCGCCCGGCTGCGTACCTGGTTACGGGGGTCGCTCCCGGAACCGCATGTCAGACAGCGTAATACCAGTACTCAGTACCCGTACACAGGACCAGTACGTCGTCATTCAACTCTTCTTCCTACGCTGTTTGAAGTGCGGTGCGCAAGACATTAAAGAACCCACAGCAACAGTCTGTTAGTAATAAAAGGTTCCTGCTAATGTCCACATGCAAATAAAGATAATTTACTTATGCTGCGAGTTTTACAAAATAAAAACCGCACATTAAAAAAAAACATTCAAGGAGGGACATCAAAAACAAGATTGTCGAATGAGTCCTAGAATAAAAAACGAAACGTTTTCTGAGATATTGTTTAAAGTAGACATTTATATATCTAGTTGTGTACAAGTCTGACGAGATTTCGTCAGCGATGACGTTTTGTCTCAAATGAATGTGACGAATATCCGCACGCCTTTATTTCCCGCAGCCGCGCTGCAAGAACGCGTCCGTCGTTCCTGCTTGCAATAAGAATCGTATGCATCACCGCAGTTTTTACCTTGAGGCTCTGAAGGAAACGCATTTCGCAGACATTAGGAGTTCCTTCAGTCACGCCTTCGTTCTCCTCAGCGGATTCGTTTCCCGCCATCGCTGCACGCGGCCGCCGTGCGCACGAGCGCGGCGATCGATCAGGCGCCAACTCCCCCCCCCCACCCCCAACTTTAGCGCGCGCGCCACGGTATTTCAGTGCCGCGTGCCGATCTCGAGGCACCCGGCGCTCAGACCACGTGACGCCCCCCACCGAGACCCAAGACCCTGGACGAGACCCCTGCGGCCGTCTTCAAGACACGTTTATCTTCGTCTTTTCAAAGTGTGGACGAGACGTCGTTCAGTAGCTCGGAATTCGGAGTTTATCTGCGGAATTCGCCAAGAATTTGTGGAAGCACATTAAACTGATTAGTTTTTTTAACGGTTCTTGGCTAATCGTTTTGTTTCACACGTTTCGTGTTTAATGTTAGTCACACTTAAAGTAACTTACTTTTTTTTTCCCTGTAAAACACATCCCTGGTGACGCATTTTTCACATGTTGCCACATCTAGACCTGCACTTAGGTATCATCTATATATGCTGAACACGCAGATATGGTTCCCATCCCTGGACTCTATCGTCCGATTGCCTAAAACGCCAGAAAACGGATCCCAGATGTGGCTCAAATATCCAACAGTCAAACCCTTGTATAGCGGTTGTCTGTGGACGAACGCCTCTGTAGGCCACAGCCTCCCAGCAAATGACAGGGTAACAAGGGTGGAAGCATCCTCGGAAGAGAAACGAAGACCCGTGTGCGCGGATCCTTACGAGAGAATGACACGAGATGGCGGACAAGAAGGTCTCGCCGCCCGACAGCGAGAAAATTCTACTTCGTGCGACTTAAACTGTGTTAAACATGCAAGTTTGTTCTTAATAAAACTGTCCACTTCCAGCATTGAGAAAGAGCGCAAAAACTTGAGGTTGTGCCTCCAGAAGGATTTTTTTCCCCATAAGTGCATTATTATTTATCATTAACTAGTCTCTCTGTCACTAACTAGGCTCTCAATTCTTGGTCAGTGCTGAGGAATTGGCATTTTCTGTTCTTTTTCTGCTTTGCAGTGTGTTGATAGATGAGACGGTGCAGAAGAACGGTGGCATCAACCATTGCCATGACAACAGCCGCGCACTCGAGGACAGGGAGCAGGAAAGGCGACAAGCCAGGAGGAGGCTCTACGTCGTGTCCGTCATCTGCCTGGTCTTCATGATCGGGGAAATTCTCGGTACCTAAGGACAAGCTCCACCTCTGTGCCATTTTGCAGTCCAGCAAAACAAAACCCTCTTTCTCTGTTTGGCAGAGGGGGGGCAATATTATTTGCGTTTTACGTGAGCGCCAAGTTTTCTTTGTGTCGCTGGTCACGCCGTATCATGCCCTCTGCGCTTCCCTGCCATCTTACAGACAGTCTTCCCTCTGTCCGCAGGTGGGTATTTTGCAGGCAGCTTGGCAGTGATGACCGATGCGGCCCATTTGTTGGTGGACTTCACCAGCTTCCTCATCAGCCTGTGCTCCCTGTGGCTGTCCTCCAGGCCCGCCACGCACACGCTCAGCTACGGCTGGCACCGGGCAGGTGAATTACCCTGCTTTGGCTTCATTTACATTCAACATCCAGGACTGCTGGATGGCGCATAGGAGGACATCCAGCAAAAAAGATAAGACGCAGCGTCTCCAACCACACCTCCATCTCCCTTTTCTCTCCACGCTGTTCCCTCAGAAATCTTGGGTGCGCTGCTGTCAGTCTTCACGATCTGGTTGGTCACAGGCATCCTGGTGTACCTCGCGATTAAGCGAATCATCGATGACGACTACAGTATTGAAGGCACGGTCATGCTGATCACTTCCGGCTGCGCGGTCATCGCCAACATCATGTGAGCATCATCGTAGTACGCTGCTGCCAATAACTCCATCCGTTACAGTATTTTCAGTTTTAGTTGGAGAAGGCCACAGCGAGTGTTCTGCATCTCACATTACAACATACAGGAGATCTTTTGAGGACTGTGAATATGTCCAAGCGGCTCTTTGTACAGTAACCAAAGACCGGTTTCTGGAAAGCTCCTAATCAGCTTGTCAAAACATACAGACTGAACGCAAGTGCTGCTGCATGGTGGGAGCAGACGAAACTTTACGAGTGACAGTTTCTCATCTTCAATACAGAATGGCTCTCACCTTGCACCAGTCGGGCCATGGACACAGTCACGGGGGCCTGAGCTCTCACGGTCACGGACACGGACACGGCAAGGGAGCGCGGGGTTCCACACGGGGGCAGTCACAAGCCAACGCCAGCGTACGTGCGGCCTTTGTGCACGTGGTGGGAGACCTGCTGCAGAGTGTCAGTGTGCTGATCAGTGCAATCATCATCTTCTTGAAGGTCAGTTTCTCAGCAGGCCGACCTGGGATGAGGCAGCGTGGCGCTCGGCATCTCGATAGAATGCCAGGCTGTCACGTGGATGCCTTTAAAACACAGGGTCAGTAGGATCACTTGGCAGAGTAAAACCCCCAAATAGCAGAAGTGAGATGCAGACTTGAAGCAGTAGGGAAAACCTGCGCTTGCGACACGTCCACACAGGACGCACAGCGCCGGTACAGCCGCAGATGCATGGTTTGACACGATGCCTTCTATCTTCCCATTTCATCTCCTCTCTATCCATCTGTGGCACTGGTTGCCGTGTGCAGTGACTCTTGCAGACATGTGGCCACCCTGTGTGATTATATTAAACGCTATCCTTTTCCGTGTTAGGCTGCTCATAGTTTAAAAGTTCTGTTTCATAGCTTAAGGCTGTCCTGTATAGAGCAAAGCAAATAAATCCCCAGTGAATAAAATATTTTTTTTTGTTTCTCTTTAGCCTGAGTACAAGATAGCCGACCCCATCTGTACATTCCTCTTCTCCATTTTTGTCCTGGGCACCACAGTCACCATTTTGAGAGACATCTTGGTAGTTTTAATGGAAGGTAAGACTTGGCCTTTTGTGCAGCGAGTTCAAATATTTTAATGTATTTGTAGCATTAGGAGTGCAGTGTAACGGCAGTCGAGATCTCTCTCTACAGCTCTACTTTGGAAACACGTGACAACATTAAATACAAGCCAATAAAAGAAATAGCATTTTTTTGAAAAATTAAATGTATTTGTAGCAACAGTCATCTTCAGTTGGCATTGTTGGGGTGTGTGGATTTATTCTCAGTTTTTTTGTGTTGACATACAGGGGTGCCTGCAGGGGTGCGGTACAGTGATGTGAGGGACAAGATCCTTGCAGTGAAGGGGGTCGAGGCGGTGCACAGCTTGCACATCTGGGCTCTGACTATGAATCAAGCTGTGGTCTCGGCCCATGTGGCTGTAGGTAAGGAAACACAGAGTTACCGAGTACCAATCAAGTGCCCTATGTCTGACCATTGTTTTATCGTCTGCCTTCTTTCAGCTTTTCTCTCGGGAAGGCTTAATTCCACACGTGGTTACTACGCTGCCCGGCCAAAAAAAAAAAAAAAAACAGTCACACATTCGTTGGACCGCCTTTAGCTCTGATTATGGAACACATTCGCCATGGCATCGTTTCAATAAGCTTGTGCAATGTTACAACATTTATTTCCGTCCAGAGTTGCATTAATTTTTCGCCAAGATCTTGTATTGATGGAAGAGTCAGACCGCTGCGTAAAGTCTTCTCCAGCCCATCCCAAAGATTCTCAATGGGGTTAAGGTCTGGACTCTGTGGTGGCCAACCAATGTGTGAAAATGATGTCTCCCTGAGGCACTCTTTCACAATTTGAGCCCCATGAATCCTGGCATTGTCATCTTGGAATATAAAGAAAAAAATCCATTGATGGAAAAACCTGCACATTCAGTATATTCAGGTAGTCAGCTGGCTTCATTTTTTGGACTCATAATGTTGCTGAACCTAGACCTGACCAACTGAAGAAACCCCACATCATAACACTAAGTTAAATCCAGGTGGTAACTTTTTTTGGCCGGGCAGCGTATGTACTTTCAACATTTAATTTACTAACAGCAGGTGGACAGAGGGCTTGGCCAGGGTTTGTCCAGTGATTGACAGATCAACCTGATCTGTATGTCTGTCTTCACACAGGGGACACGGTGGAGCCCCAGCCCGTGCTCAAGGAGATCACCCAGGCCTGCTTCTCCATCCACAGCTTCCACTCCGTCACCATCCAGCTAGAGCAGCAGTCTGACCAGAGGCCGGGCTGCACCCTCTGCGAGGCTCCCAAGCAGTAGATCCTCCCCAGCAGAAAAGCATACCGGCGAGGAGAAGAAGCAGCGGGAAGGGGGGCGCCTGTCTCGGAGTGCCCATAACCCCCCCACTGGAATTCCTGTTTAAGCAACGAACCTTGGGGTAGCTTCCTCTTCTGGTGGCGTGAAGGTGCTGCGGTTTCTTCATTTTATTGTTCTGTACCTTTATCAGCCCAGCAACCCCACTTGAGAAGACCGGCTTTCTTTACAACAAACTTCGATCACTGATGGCACGAGGGCAGCATCTGGCCGTTATTCCCCGTTTTTATGAGAAAATGTCTCCAATAGCATTTTTATAACTGAAAATAAATGAAGATTTACATGTTTCATGAAATGTTGGGAACATTCAATCTTACATCTGAAATTGCACATTGCTTCAAGAATTATAGAAATTAGCAGTTTGTGTAATGAAAGAAGGGCAATATCTGATAAGACAGGATATATGGTTGCACTTAATATTTTTATTATGCTGTTTGACTTTCCAAGTGCTGCTGTTAATAAAACGGGCTGTTGTCCTTGTTGCGATGCCTTAGTTCTATTCAGAAAGACATGCAATGAATCCATTGATTTATTACTGATATGAATTCTTCTTTAATAGCATTTCACTTCCCATTGTAACCAACGCTAAGCTTTGAAGGTCCTGATGGCGACGTGACGCGTCAATATGACGGACAGCCGAATGTTTCGACTTATCTCAACGCGTGAGGTGCGTGCGGTTGTTGTGGCAGTAGTGCATTCAGAGGACAGCCTCTAGTTACAACGTGGTAATATTTTACTCCACCGCTCAAAAGGTTTCAGCACGCCTGGGACAGCCTGTGTGGGACAAACTGGACAGAAGTGTGAAAGCAAAGCATCTCACAAAAGTGACCTATATTTCTGGGAACTGCTGCCAAAGAGCTGGGAACACCTTCTGGCGCAAGAGAAAATAAACTCGTTTCCAGCAAGCGTGCTCAAACTCCTTACCGGTCCTGTACGAGAAGAAAGTATTCGAAACTCTGGGTGTGTGGAGTAAAACAAACCACAGTCTGTTTTCCTATCTAACTTTTCCTTTGGCTCATTTTCAGTGATGCGTTTGCAAAAATTCCTGAATCCGGCACAACCGGAAATGCGGACACTGATTTCAGCCTTGGGTTAAAAAGAGAATCAAAGTGAACCCTCCTGGAGGTGAAGACCTTCTACACAATAAACATCAAGGTCAGGACAATGTTAGTGGGCCACCAGTCTGGAGTCTGTGTGCTGGGATTTGTTAACCCTTTTAGGGCCACTTTGTCTCCTGAAGCAGTCAGACAGGTACGTTTGTATTGTGTACGTCTGATACACGAGCCTGCCGTTTTTCCGGATTCCAGCTGTTGTTATGGTACTTCCGTACCACCCCCAGTCCCCCCACCAGGCTGCACTCCACTCCAGCAAAACATGACTAAGCCGTTGATCCTTCTGCTCTTGCAGTTAAACACCACGATAATTCCGATAGGAATGTGTGGCAGGAGGGCCGGGTTCAACAGGGGGAAAGTGGGAGGGGGTCCGAAAACATTCTTTTTGCGGAAGACGCACCGCGTCATCCCGTCTTCATCCCTCCTCACCACAAAAGGCATGGAAGCAGTTAAACTCAGTCTTGCTGTGCGCAAGTCTCCGCGTTGTTTGGTCTGCTCAGGGTGTCCGCAAGAGGAATCGACTGTGAGCTGGATCAGCACACCTCCTTCCCCAGACCCAGGAAGATAACAATTACATTTTTAATTAAAGCGCCGCGGATAATCCGGCTCACGGAGACATCCTCTGAGGTTTTACACGTTTCCGCCACCGCAGACTTGAGTGCGGCCCTCTTTAACAGCTGTTCAAATGTTGGGATGGTAGACGACATTTGGAGTTCTGGACCGAGGTTCTTCAAATGCTGTATTGTGTACTGGAACCTATTTATACAATTTCAAGATATCCCCCTAGTTTTAAAGCCTGAGAGAAGGGTGTGTGTGCGCGGTGATGTTGCCATGTGATAGATATTTGAGTCCTTCGGGGGGGGGGGGGGCTTACTCTAGCGATAATGTGGGTTTTCCATTTTTTGGAAAAAAATCAGATGATAAACTGTGTGACACGCACGCTGGCCCCGGGTTGAGAGCATCATACACTGAGAGTTCATTATGAAAACGGTTTATAATTAATGGTCGCTGGACAGATATGCAAAAATAGAGCGAGTGTCATGCCAGGACACAGTTTCACCACTTTGTAGACAGGAAAACTGTTAGCGAAACTCGCTGCGTAACGCAGTTAGGAACGTTAGGCAATGACTTAACAGATTATAGGTTTCAAAAGAAATAAGATTGTACGTAACACTGTTTCACTATACACAAGAGCTTGCTCAAATATTTACGGCCATGACTCGCAATGGCTCACCGAAATCCATTTTGCTCACACAACAGTCAGACAAAATTCGTGAAGTAGGCCACAAATTTGGGGGGGATCATACTGACATTCATATTGTCAGTGCCCAGTTACGCAATGGAGAGGTGGGGCGGTTGGAGCCTTTCCAGGAAACAAAGGATATGGGACATGAATCATGATGGGCATGAGGGAAATTGCATACACTTTTCATTCTCTCTCACACTCACACAATTCAGAGTCACCAATTCAACTGAAGCACATTTTCTCAGTACTGAAGAAGGGATCCAAAGCGCTCAGAGGAAACATGCAAACTCTGCAAAGATTGACCTCGACTGGAACCCACATCCAAATCCACAACAGGAGCTGTGACACACAAGCGCTACCTACTCAATAATAATAATAATAATAATAATAATAATAATAATAATGTCACTCAAATCACCTTTGTGGAAAGGAAGGCAAAGACCAAGAGAAATACATTATGCCAGGGTGCTTATCATTTGCTATTTTAATCGGGCTTAGATTCAGAAAAAGGCTTACAAAGATAATGACAAGTTAATATAGTTAATATACTTAAGTTTTTTGGGCAGGGAGCTTAGTCTCCCAAGCGACCCCACACGAATGAGTGAGAGCAACGTCGCACGGTGCCAGAGCGCACGTAAAGCGGAAGAAGCGCGCCGCTCGTGAGCTCGCCGGGCTGTCCCACACGACTCCGAACGCCAGATGTCGCTGTATCTATGCGAAACACGCGAAGGAAATGCGCCGTAAATTCGGGAAGAGGAGGAAATCGTGCACCGGCACGCGACTGTTACACAGCATGTAAGCAAAAAAAAAAAAAAAAAAAGCCATAATTTTTAACATAAACGATGACATGTGCGCTGCACCGTGAGCCCATTCGAAACCAATATCGTCCAGTTTCGCTGCAACTGCCGTGTGCGGGGAAGCGTGTGGGACGGACGTGCGCCCTTTTTCTCATGTTTACGGCATAAGCGCGCTTCACCTTCGCGATACTTTGCGTGGAAGGCCGAGATGTGGCAGGGCTGCGAAAGCACGGGACGCGCACTGCAGTGACAGGGACGGAGGACGGGGAACGACGACACCCAGGGCCCGCGCGGTGGTGGCTGGGGTCCAGGTAACGAGCGACCGCTTGTCGTCTTACAGGCCAACGCGCATTTCACTGCGCCGACAGCAAAAATGCGCAAGAATACAAGCCAAAGAGCCGGAGGCGCAGCAGCTGTCGATTTCGGTTGCCGGGCTGTTTTAGCAAAATCCAGTCATGGCTACGCGAAACTAAACGTGCGACACCGTTTTCGGTCCGGGTCTCTTCGGTCATCGTGAGAATTCGGTACGACAGTCAGTTCATCAAACACAAACGCACGGTTCACACCGGCGACTCTGTTTTGTGGTTGGTTGGGGGGTTACGTCTCCGTTTTCTAGTCATTTCTACGGCGCAGTATTGACTTACAGCGAGCAGAATGGAAATTAGAAATAAAAATAATAAAAAAAAAACAAATAACTCTGTCGCGTCTTCGTGGCTTTAATGTTAACATTTTCAAGGCCTGTACCCCCCCTCGGATTCTCTCTCTCTCTCACACACACACACCTGCCAGCATTTTTACATCCACGTTCCGAACTCAAACCCTTGTCAAACCGGTCTGTACTCACAGTAGGAATCCAGAGGACAGCAGAGGCTCGCCTCACATAAAAAGCCCAAAAGCGAATTTATCTTCTGTTGGTTATAAAGAATTAAAGTTTCACGGCTATGCCTTGTAACTGCCTGGTGTTTTATTTTTTATTTGTAAAATATGAACTGTCCAACCGAATGCATGTGAAAATGGGGGCATTAAACCTGAAAAACAGCAGCTAATGTACAATGTAATGTTTGTATTACAAGTTGTAGATATCAGTTGCAAAACATTTAAAATAAGTAATACGTGACAGTTACATCATTTTACTTGTGTAGGATTTGTTTCTTAGAATATTAGATATTCACACACAGTTACAGGACCTACAGATCTTTCTAGATTTCCCCATCTGTACCTCCTGTCTTGAGTGTAGTGTTTGGCCAAATAAAACAGTTCATTTTTATATATGAAATTGGTCACGTTGGTACAGTGGTAAAGGCACATTATTGGGCATGGTTTATACTGTTAAATAATCAGCATTACTATGATTTACCTATTTCTAAGGCAACGGCATTCTTGCTGCATCACTTCAGGGTAAGTACATCGATTAAAGACGCTACAGCAGGAGTGCGGTTCAAACCGGCAACTTCACAGTTGCAAGGTCAAAACCCTATTTGCTATGGCACCTGCTGACACAAGACATTGCGGTGTTTTGGTGAAGTAAACTGGTTTCCTAACCTACATTATGGTTTAAAAAAAAAAAAAAAAAAAAAGTGTGACGGGTGTTTAAAGTATGCATCAATTACAGTTCATTTTTGATTTGTTACTTCCCAAATATACACGTTTTAAGAGCTGCATCTGTAAAATAATACCAGCCTGTCAGCATTATGTACATTTGTAAGCCAAGTGTGTGAATCTGGGCCCCACCCCCTCCCTCTGTGTGTTCAGACATGCTGCTCGGCACCTATGCAGGCTAGTTTCCGGCACAGAAATCGCTCACCCGTCTCCATGAACACGCCCCCCATCGCCGGAGCCTGCATGACGTCGGCGTCTTTCCCCGGCCAGCAGGCGCAGGCGGCGCGGGAGGTCAACACAGCCTCGCTGTGTCGGATCGGTCAGGAGACCGTGCAGGACATTGTCTTCAGGACCATGGAGATCTTTCAGCTGCTAAGGAACATGCAGGTAGTCGACTTTCTTCCCTGTCTACATTCCCTGGAACAGTTTGCACTGTAAATTTGCGTTTTGTAATTCAGAATCGTTAATAATTCCCGCTGTCTGGTTTGCGCAAGCGGACATCTTTTGTTGTGGCATTTTGGCCCGCAGTCCTATACTTGTAGCACAGCTAGCGCAGCAACTGTGTCCAGGTTTCCAACTGTGCGGCTCTCTCGCACTCGCACAGCTCCCGAACGGAGTGACGTACCACCCCAACACGCACCAGGACAGGCTGGCCAAGCTGCAGGAGCACCTGAGGCAGCTCTCTGTGCTTTTCCGCAAGTTGCGCCTTGTCTACGACAAGTGCAACGAGAACTGCGCCGGATTGGAGCCCGTACCCCCAGAGGTGTGTTAAAACGCAGGCCCGCACACACCTGCCTTCTCACTTGTCTCATGAAATGTGCTGCTCCGAGTTACACAGAGCAGATACTAATATTTGTGAAACGTTGGAAATGAAATCGGTCCTAGTTGAAAACCACAGAACCTCGTGGACCTGTGGATTTCCACCTTGCTTCAGACAACATGCCTTATCTCCTCAATTTGTTTGGGTCTCATCAGGAAATCATTTAAAAAAAAAAAAAAGAAAAGGTAGTCACTTTTCCAGTTACCTGGTGTTTTATTCTGTTCAGTTAAGGTTTTTTCTGAGATACTGAGATCATTTTCACTTTGCTTAAATTTGGTTTTGATAAGTTTCTGTTTCAGGTTAAAATATATCTATTTGTAATACAGTATTTATAATATATTTTAAATGATGAGACTGTGACTCTTCTTTGTCTTTCTATAAATATCCTCCTGAGACCCAAAGACCCAAAAAAAAAGGTTGCTGTATTTCCAGACCCAACCCACAAATATGTGGTGCCACTTAAAAACATCACAGGATATCTTCTGCAAGGTACTTTAGGAGGCTGTAGCACTGTAGCATGCAAAATTGGCATGATGTGGTAAAAAAAAATGCATCCTCCAGAGTGGCCAAAAAGGAACGGATGGGTCTCGAGGGTATGGAGACTGCGGAGAGTGAGAAATCTGACGTGCGAGCCAGCTCACAGTTGCCTAGTTAGCCTCAGCTTCAGTAAAACAACAGCTGGGAAACTTACTGATGTCAGCATTTTCCAAGGAGGCAGTGACAGACTCCTCTGCGCTCTGGGCATTTTCCCACATTGAAAAATGACCAAGTCATTTTATTTATTTGCCTAGGAAACCTGGAGAAAATATCCATCCTATTCTTCTTTTTCTGTCAGGAAACCACATTCATTTGTAAGCAGAAGAGATGAGGTCATGAGTCTCAAACTTGTTTCTGTGGAGCTCATTTTCCTTTCTGGTTGCCAAGGGAAACTTTCAGCTTTTCAAATTTGGTATACATTTGGGTTAAACGCTCAAAACGGGCTTCTCTCTTTGTGGGTTTTTCCACAGCGAGTGTAAAACTAAGTCAAGTGTATGTACATTTTCCTGTAAAACCCTGGCAACTCAACACCTTGTGCTCTGGCACAGCCCCTGTCGTGACAAGAGTGGCTCAGCCCAGCTGTGGTGTCCTCACCAGCTGTAGTTTAACCAAGCAGAACAGACCGCGCAACCCATTTAGTTCTGATAAAAAAGCCAGATTGTTACATCCTGATTACAGGACTGTAATAAGGGTTCAATATTTACTTGTACCCATTGTCTGTGTTCAATCGTGATTTTCTTTTTTTGTTTTAGCTATCGGCAGTTGCCTGTATTGTGAAGCTTTTTTTTTTTTTTTTAAACTTTAGAAGATTGTGCTCCTATGATGAAAATGTCAAAACGCATTGATGCCCTCTGCTTTTTTGAACATCAGGAAATCCACAGGCGCAGTGGAAATGGTGCTAATGAGACTTGCTCTTACCACGGTGCCATGTACCACAGACAAGCGCAAGTCATAAAGCAGAAGGCGGAGCGTGAGCCACACCAGCAGGGGTCACTGCGGTTCAAAGCAAAAGCAACCCAGTGACCTACTGGAGGCTCATGGCTTTGAGCCGAACGGGCCTGATAGGACTGGACTGTCGGTTTAACATCACTTTGGCAAGAACAAGCTGGGGGAGGGTTAGGAAGTGTCACATTTCTTTTAGTGCTTGAAGATATGACGGCGGCAACTCAGTGAACAGCATCCCCGTTTGGGGAATTTGTACAGAACTACAATAGTTAGTTTAATGGCATCTGTGTTTAGGGAACAGGTGTGTAGCTTGTGACTGACAGGCTGCTTGCTGTGGGTGCCACTCAGGACCAGGAGCTTCGAGGTCTCCCAGGCAACATCTCCAGGCGGTATTAACTGTCAGATGCTGTGATCGGCTCCTGTCAAGCAGACTATGACAGAAGTATTTTAACACAACGCTTCAGCTGCAGTACCAGGATGTGAAAATGGAACCTCTAGAGCTGCAGCACCCTGGTGACCCACACCGAGGATGAGGAAGGAAAAAAAAAAAAAAAGTCAGGTTATGCACCAGGTTCCACCTGGATTTAAAGAAAAAGGGACTCAGCCGTATGCATTTTAAATATTCACTACATGTTTTCCTATTATAGCAACTCATCCCCTACGCAGAGGATGACGTCTCCAAACATGATGAACATTCAGCCCATCAGGCGCGCAATGCAGGCGAGGAGAGGAGGGAGGTGCTGGAGGTCAACAAGGTAACAAGGGAGCGTGCGGTTTGTTTGCTCTCAGTTTGTATGGATTGCCTAACAATTGAATACAAAGGTTTTCATTTAAAAGCAAAACAAAAAAGAAACAAAACAAAACCAAAAAAAAAGCGCACATATGGCCCAAGGTTATTCACGGTGAAGAGCACAGTGTTTGTCTACCTGGGGCCTGAGCCCTGTACCCTTGATGGAGATGCATCCGTGTGGTTTGATTCACACTGCTTGTCTGAGACGCTCAAAACATTCTGCCCTGTGGCACCCCCTGAAACAAATAAGGATTTTTCACATTAGAGTCAGAACTTGGCACAATCGGACCACACATGGGCTCATTTGAAGGAACACGTCTGGAAGAATGCTTTCCATCACAGACCAGGCAGGTCCGTGGGACTGTGGCTCACAAAACACAATACTCCGAGCCCCAGCTGCCCAGCTGCGGAGTCAAATTAAAAGAAATGAGAAAGAGAGAGGGAAAAAAATATGTCAACACATCTGCACTCAGTGGTAAATCCGAACACGGGAAGCAGATGTTTAGGAACCGGACAACATCTGCCACGGTTGCGGAGCCAGATATGATTATGATTTGCTGTGGCCTCCCTGCATGGAGCGCAAAGGGACACTGAGCTGTAATGTGAAGTGTGTCACTGATGGACACGCAGCATTTCTCCCACATATGGATGCGCAGCTGTGGTTCTGCTCCATTTTGCTGCACTACTTAACTGTGCCCCGCTGCATTACATAAAGCAGTGGCCTGAGTGCAGCCATGTGCTGAAACCTTAGATGTTTCAAAATGCATCTGATTAAACCAAGGGCTTGTAGCTGGGACAGAACAATGTCCGCTACCTGATCACGAGAACCACAACTGTGGGGGGAATATTTAAAGAAACCACAAATCTTAAGTTTCTTATTCAACAAAAGGTGGCTTAAATTGAAGAGGGAAAAAAAAAAAAAACTGGTTGAATTTCAGAACTATTCTGAAGACTTTTAAGGATTAGTCATGGATGGAAACATGGGTGCTTAATTGTAAACTCCAAAGTGTATGTATGTATTTATTTATTTATTTTTAAACTTCTGCTGATCAACACGTGTTTTATTAGCATTTTGAAATGCACTGCTCTCGAAGGCTCTGATGTGCTTCGTCTTTTAGTCCATCTGTGATTCACAACAGAATGCTTTCAGTCAGGAGGCCCCTTCTGCCCGACAAACACTGATGCAGAATTTCGCAGTGTGTTTCTGCAGCTTCTTACCCTGCATTCTTCTTGCACAGCACAATCATTTTTTGGCTGGACAGCAGCCATATCCATCCGCTTGCAGCTACACCTGAATCAGTTTTGTGTTCCTTTTTCGTCTGGTTAGAATCTATCGTGAATATGAGCTGAAGTCACGATATTGCACATTTACACAGAATAATTACAAAGTATTTTGTATTTACAGTATGACCGGTTTCAATAATATGAACATTTCTACAGTGTTGCTAAGGTAAGGCTGCAGATTTTAAACAAGCTGATAGGATGTAAATATAAATAGAAATAAATAGCTAATAGCAAAAAAAGCATTGTTATTATTAAAGTCCAGTTTCTGTAATTGCTTACCTGCAATATGGTCTTTGGCCAGTTTATACAGGTGTAGGGATTTGCTTTGCAGCAGACATTGTACCTGGTTAATACAGCCAATGATATAGCAGACTGCACTATAAAGCTATGAGAGTGACACAAGTGACAGTGTGTACAACATATGCACTGCTGTGTGTAACGGCACATAAGCTCAGAAGGCCTCAGTTCACATTTCTGCACTGAACGACAACTTCAGGAAGAAAGTCTGCCAGTTGTCATTCCTTCGTGACAGTCAAAAGCAAAGCTTTCCCACCGCAGCCTCTCCGTGCTGCCTTACTTCACCGCCTGGCGCTCACAGGCGTACTTGCTTGGGCGATTAAACCAAGTACTTCTTGGATTTATTAATAAGCCACCGTGCCAAGGTTGTAGTACTCGATTAACGGAAGGGTCATAGTTTTGATTTAATACCGGTCTGAGTGTGAATAAATTCCTGACACAGCCCATTAAGGGGGGGAGGGGGGATTTAAGGGGAAAAAAGTGAGGTTCTTCCGTGTTATAAATTCTGCACAACTCCCCTTATCTCCCCCTCCTTGCATTTTAATATGCTGTTAATTACAGTGTGCATCCCATTTATTCAACTGAGAAAGTGAGAAATTAAAGAAAGGAATATTTATAATTTCAAATTAGCCTTCCAAGCTGGGCCACGTGCATAATTGATTACGGTGGCATTGTAGTTTGTGCTATCATGAGCCCAGGCTTCAGCTGTGGCTTTTTGGTGGCATCATTATAAACAGCTCAGCGCTTTCTGAAAGTGATGTGGGTTCGAGGGCCCCCCGCGTGCCATCCATATTCATGGCCTCGTTCCGCCGGGCCCGTCTGTATGCCAAGGACAGTGGGAAGGGCTGGAAGCTGTGGCACGGCTGTGGGTGGTTAGAACGGGGAGATGCGGCGCGTGGAAACCGTCCATCGAAGAGCAGACAAACAGGCGTTTCCCTGCACCGTCTGCAGCCCATATAGAAATTGGAAGGATGGAAACAGAAGGGGGATGTAAAGCAGGGTCAGGACGCCCACAAATATCTCAGAATAAAAAAGATCATGCAAGTAACTCCTGCTTTATAGTGCGGCATAATGTAGCCTTGCGAAGAAAAACCTAACAGCCTCTAAAAAAACAGAACAGTTTTTGCAGTTAAATTGGAATGATGGCATGAAATGCACTAAGCTGACAAAACAGCTGCTTTTTCCTCTCGCCCAAGAACCAAAATAAAAGCTCCACAGTCACACAGCACTTTCAAGGAGAATTCGATAGGCCCTTTTCAAATTTCCTTCCCTCTGTACTTTGTCAGTGAAATGAAAAGTGGAACCTGACATTTTAAAACCCGGAATGATGACGGGGAGATGAAAGCGTCGTGGGCTCGCTGTGTCGACACACAGAGGGGTTTAAAGTAGCACACAGTCACGCGGCGCTGTCCTGTCCTGTCTCGTCCCTGCTGTCTGGTGGCCCCCGTCCCTCAGCGTGCGGCCTGATCACAGCAGCTTCGGTTTTATACATTTAATCAATTCCCCAGCTCTCGGGCATCCACTGCAGGGCCTCCACACTTGTGAAAACATTTCGGTCCAAAGCCCAAAATGCTTCTTTGAAGATTTCTTGAACTTTTCAACTTAAGGGATTTTGAATGTATTTAGTAGTTTGCTTTTTAATGCCCAAGTCTTGTCTAACAGCAACACTGTTGACAGATCTTGAATGCTGTCACTTTGATTTAAAGATGGCTGTTTTTAAGTCACAGCAGAGCAATTTAGGATTGCATGAGCAGTACGTAAAAGTGGTGACAAACGCGTCAGAACGATGCGGTGGTTCTTTTATTTCTCAGGAAAGTATATTCGTGTAACGCAACTGGCACAAAAATGTCCTGGAGTGTCAGTAAGTTCACAGGAGTTTTCGCCACCCCAGAAGCACGTTTTGGAATGCTGGTTGCCCCCCCCCCCCCCAAATAATTAAGAAAAATTTCACATTAAGTATTAAACAAGTCGATTGCGCTGTCTGTTGCTAACAAGCCAGTATTAAAGCACTAAGTTCCAATTGGGATCAGCCTGAACACTAACTTGGCCACTTTTTCACAGCAGATATAACTGCAAGTGGTGATGAACCGTGGCCAAGTGGACTGAACACCACTTGATCCAAGGCCACTTACATCCTGCCAAATTTCAGACAAACTTAGAGGATATTATTACCTTTTAAAAAAAACCACCAACAAACAGCTAAATTAACAAAACAGAGGCCCTGACCCCAGTATAGCATTTAGTTCAAGCCAGTTTGCTTTTAGCCATGACAGAGTTGCCCATACATTTAACAGAAACATTTTGTTACAAAACCTTATGGCACATCAATAAAATGTACAGATGCCTTCATTTAAACCCACTGCAGGATGCATGCTGAACTTTTACTGAAACCACAGAGATGCTCATGGGGGGGGAGGGGGCTAGGAAAAATGAAACATTCCTGTTTGTGACAATACAGTAATACGGTGAATTCCTTGCATCCTTTTGAGCATTTTCCTTTCAGCCAAAAGATGATTTTTAATGTACAGTTTGGTCAGTCTGAGCTACCTTCCAAAATGACACTTAAAGCATAATTTCATGCAGACGTACTGAACGGTCAGTGCAGGTTTTCTTTGCCAACGTGTTCTCAACTTGCTCTCCTGAAGGGATCAGCTTTGCAGACACTTGTGGCCGATACCCCAGCCCATCTCACACAGCACTTGTGCTCTGGCTCACCTGTTGCCAGAAGGTGTGGGGTTCAGAGCTGCTTTATATTCTTTCTGAACAAAGGTTTGTGGAAATATTTAGGTTTTTTCTTGTTCTCAGGTTTTTAGAAAGCTGGAAATTAAATATTGGCTTTTAAATTGATTCTGCTTTAAATAAGCTGATGGACTCACTGTGTGGAACAGATGTACACAGTTATTCAGTTTAAGTGTGCCAAATTATTTATGTTGATGATTGTATATAAATGACATTTAGTCACACCCGTGCCCCATAGCTCTTGGTTTGGACCCAGGTTCAAACCCACCTCTGTCTGTGAAGAGCTGGCACGTTCTCGCTACGTTTGCACATTATGTGCCTCTGATCATAGCCTCAGCTTCTGGGTTGGACCCCAGACCACCAAAGCAGGGCACGGCCAAGCAGCTAGTGGCACTGAATTTATCAATTAACGATGTTCAGCGTCTAGAAGATTCCATGTCTACCAAGACCTCAAAAGTGTAAATGTAAAAAAGGTTTAACAGCTTTATCATAATTTAAATTGTGTGAAATGTCAAATCATCTTAAGTTATCACAACAAAACATTTGTACATGAGAGCTGTACAGGGATGTTCTGCTTTTCCAAAGTAGTAACATTTGTTCACTTTATGAAGAAAAAGAATGACTGTCATACAATTGATACAAGGCCACACAGTGAGAGCAAGTGAGGCATTAACGCTCCGGTGGCAGCGCCTCCGGACCGGCGTTTCCAACGCGCACTTTCCAACGCGTTGCACGTAGAGGTTCGCAGCCACCTTCACGGCTGGCACAAGAGCAGGAGTCTGTAAGGCTTGCTAACTGGCTTGTGAATTAATGAGGGCAAGTGCCTAGTGTGAGTGGAAATTGCAAACTGACTATTGATAACACGTATGTTATTTTTTAATTATGAAAATTTGACAGTGTGTTTGATCGCATCCTCTCTAATTACTGTGTTGATGAAGTTTCTGAAGAGGACCATTACTCTGCCGGGGTTGCACGCGCGCACAGAGGGACATCATCGAAACTCTGCTCCTTGCCTCATTTCCTCTGCCAGTGTCAGAACCTTGACCTTCTCACAAAGAAGCAATCAATCTTTCTCACTGCTTTTCCCAGCTCAGCTGAAAGCATCTTTGGACCCACAGCCTCCTAGGCAGACTAATGGATGGACAGACATTGGATAAATTAGTCTGTGGCACCAACAGTGTGATTTATCACATGCACGTGATTGTTGCTGAGGTCCTTCCGTGATGTCAGTAACGGTGGTCTGTGGGAACATTGGGATTTTTAAAAAAAAAAAATCTAAACATAAGGCCTGCCTATAGCACCCTATTTGCAATATCCTCAAACCCCTTAAATACTCAAACGTTTAACGCTCAACACCACTAGCATTTGCATTACTTGCAGCCGACAGCAGTGCCAAGCAGCCAGTTGATGGACTCTGTTCAGCAAAAACATCTCAGATAGCATGGCGAGACCCGAGTGGAGTCTCAGCGATTCAGTGGCTGCTGCGCTAACCTTTCGGGGGCTGGAATGCAGAATAAACCCCATGGTGGAAAGGTAAGTGAAGGATGATAGAGGTGGCACTCTAGGAGGATTATGAATGCACCCCCCCCCCCATCTGCCTAATCACCTCACTTCACTCTCAGACACTAACGCTTGTAATTCTCAGCCAGATCCACAGAAATGAAAGGAAAGATTTGAGTTGCCAGTGGCAGAGCGCTGCAGATTAGCTGAGCAGAATCCCGAGTGGAGCCGTACGTTGTGACAGTCTGCTTTCATTTTCGCTGCCTCTCCAGGAGCTCCGCGGCTTACAATGCGTACAAGGGAGACGCTGCCTTCTGACTTCAAATGGTGCATACAGGGTGGAAAAAGTAGAGGACACCTATCCAGCACATTGAACAACTGTACATGAATACTCAAAACCTCGAGAGCACGGCTTGGCAACAGCCGTGTTGGAGAGCTGCAGGGCACGCCGACTTGCACCCACTCTCAGCTCTTCCCCGTGTTCTGCAAGCAACTTAAGTGCAAGGCAGGAGCCAATTAAAATGGATCTGGCCACCTGTAGGAGCGCAGCAAGTGGCCGCTCTTTGCTCCAAGATGCTTCTCATGCCTTCAGCTTAGTTTTTGCTTTGTTGCTTGCTCTTGTGCACTAATTCAATGACTTTATTGTTGAGATGGTATCTAAAATAGCGTTTACATTTCTGCTGCCAAACACCGACAGCATTCAGAAGTTGAAATCAGAGCTGAGCTCAGCTACTTCTGCTGTGTTCACATTTAATTAGTGGAGGATCCGTAACTGAATTATTTTGTAAAGATCTTGTAAAGATTTTTGCATTAATAAAAATACTTTTGGATTATCGCACGAAGATGTTTGTTAGATTGATTAGAAAACAAAGAATAATGGCAAGTGCGAATCTGAGTGCACTCTACCCTGGGGGGGGCGGAATGGGAACCAGATTAAAGCCCTGCCTTGTTGCAACCATTTCGAAGACACGAACAGAACTGCTTATTACCAGGTTTGCCTAAATCGGAGCACCGAAGTGATTGTCAGTGTTTTGTATCTACTGCTCCGCAGGTTAGTCATCCAGTCGGGTCACGTTCGGATCAGGCCGTTCTGACACCACGCGTGGCATCCAGCCGCAGCAAAAACATTTATAATGAACATAGATGAGAACACGACAATACTGTGACTCTCAATAAAATGAGAACTTGTTTTTGTGACCTTGCAGAGAAAGGGTGGCTGGAATCTGACTGAGGATTTGTGTATTTGCCGTCAGAGTGCCTGGGGGTTGTTGGGGGGGGGGTGTACTGTTTGATCTAAGGGAATGCGCTAGCACTGTCACAATTATCATTGCTCATCAGTGTGATGATGACTAAGGACTTGGCCAAGTGTGAACAAGTGTATCCTGGTGCCCGTGATGTTGCCTTGTTGACAGAGGCATTCAAGTGGCAGGGCTCAGCTGTAGCGTGAAGTGGACCTGCACGTCACTGATGGGATCACAGCACTGAGAGCCCCAGGGGCCTCGAGCCTGCTCCGTGCTGGGCGCAGGATGAAGCTAAAAGTAGCTGCCTACTTGCTCAAACTTCAGGAGTACAGCTAACGGCAAACGCCCATCTCCACTGAGCTTTCAACTGGACTTTCGATGGACGGTTTTGTTAAGGTCCTAAGGTTACAAACAGTACCCTTGAAGGCAGTTGCTTGCTTTGTTAGCACACAGCTCTGTAAAAAGGATAATCAGTTCCATGTTAACACTTGGTTCTGCAGAAGAGATCATTTGAGGAACTCTTTTAGACTACACAACCTTCACTGTTTCTTACAACCCCCCCCCCACACAAACGCAGCAGCAATCAATATGCTTTATGGTTTTACGCAGCATCATCATCACCTCATTATTTGGTGGTACCAGCGTACGCTTGTTTTCAGCTGCCTGGTGAGCAGGTTGATAGTATAGTAGGTTGTGAATGTTAGTCAGTAAAGAAAAACCCTCTTCCAGATTAAACTGCTGTGTAATAAGGACAGACTCTACTGTCCTGCAAAGCAAAAAAAAAACAAACAAAAAAAAAACCATCCACTAAATAAATAGTTTAATAAATTATGCTTTATGGTTGCACCCTTCAGTTTTCAGTAACTGTTTTTCTAGGTGGATGTTAAAAACTTGTCCCTGGGTGCACAGGAGGTAACCCTGGTAGCGGGACACCAGTCTGCTGTAGAAGCTGTAATTGACAATTTTATTTCAGAATTAACCACACAGCATTATTTCTCTCCACCCCCTAACAGTCTGTTTTTCCTTTAACGTAATCAATGTCGGATTTAAGACTGTACTATTTCCATGTTGTATTTATGTGAATTTGATTTCATTCTTGATAGATATCGCTCTGAATGAATGACGATGGGCCATCCCTGCCAACCCTTGTAATATTAGTTCTTACAGAGCCATTGCTCATATTGTCAACATGCTGAGTTCAGTAGCCTCCTCTACGGCTCTGGGGAGACAGGCAAGGCCAGAGCGCTCCAATAATGCAGCAGCTGTAATAAACGCAACAGCGGCCTAGACGCCAGTGCCTTCGGAGCAGGTCAGACGTCCTTATTTATGCACGCATCAACTGAGAAATAAAGGACTAACAAAAACGGCACGTGGCAATTTGAGATGAGTTCACCAACAGGCAAGGAAATCATCACACGGCTAAATATGCAGCAAGCAACCAGATTCTCCTTGTTTTGCCGAAAGAGATTATGAGCATAGCCTGGATGTTTAAGCCTTTGAGTCCCTGCTGATCTTGGAGAAAACAACCGCCTCGGTGCCCGAGGAGTTTGGGATTCCTGACCGTGGCTTCAGCGCACAGAAAAATACTAATACAGATGTCACAAATGTTGACCAAACAATGGGGAAAAGAAAAAAAAAAGCCTTGAGAGGTGTGAGATTTTAATGAGTGTGCAGTGATAATCCTTAGGTAAATATGTTCATTTCCAGTGCGTTGTGTTTATTGCAGAAGCTCAAACAGAAGAACCAACAGCTGAAGCAAATAATGGACCAGCTCCGGAATCTCATCTGGGAGATAAACTCCATGCTTGCCGTGAGGAACTGAGCCATTCCCTACAATGCCTACACACTTGGGCGCACTCACCTGCCCGGCAGCATGGAGACCACAGCTGTCATTTGGGATTCGAGAGTTGCCTTGTGACCCACGAGCAGCACTTTCAGGAGAAGACTTTTATGTACAGTACGTATAAGAAAGGATAAGGGGAGCCTGTCATGGGACAGATGAGGTACAATCGCTCAACAGTAGCCGTTTACCTTCTAGTTAAGATTTTGGGTCAAAATAGTAAATCTTGTACGCAAGACATAAAACTCAAATCCGCAGTTTACAGCATAGTATCACATCCAGAACTGAATGTCCCTACATGCTTTGATTTTTGCATCATATTAGTCCTCTGAAAACGTCTGTGCATAACAGTAATCCTGGGTGGAAATCCCACTAAGTGTCCATTTGTCATCGGATCAAATTTCCCCAAGGCAGCCCACACAACGTATGTTTGCAGAAATGTTCTGCCTCCTTATTATATCAGTAAGTAATCAGAGAACCAACCCCCCAGGTACAAAAACAGTGTCCAACAGAATTCCCTCTAGATGCTTTCAGCACTGTAACATCAGATGCAGAGGAGCCCGCTTACGGACTTGAGTGCGTCTTAGAAGTGGCCCGTAATCCCCGGCACCATGTTTTACAATATGCATCCAGCCTATTCAATTATATACAAAGCATGCAAGGAAATTTATGCAAGCAAGTACACTGCCACGACTTTGAATTTAATGTATTCAGTGCAGTGAATCCGCAACCTTTAATCTTAAGTGCCACTAAAGTAGTTTTAGTTTTATTATTTATATATTGGATAATATATTGTAAAGCTGGATAAATCAAAAAGAGGCTTATGTATGAAAAGTTAAATTATTTAGTTTCAGAAGAGTTTAAAATGCAAAAGGTGTACACTTGTTCATACTTTTGAGGTCACACCTTGTGAGGGCACACACTGGAGGAATATTCAGATTGTCTTGTGTGAATCAGAAAAACTTTATTAATCCCAAAGGAAATTACTTTGTGTGTCATTCTGATGTGCAGCTGCAACATTCTGCATTTCTGTCATCTGTTATAATGTGAACCTCTGGATTTCTCAATTTTATGCTGCAAGGCTACAATCTGTCTTTACTTTGCCAGCTAACGCATGGAGATGGGCAGATCATGCTGGGAACTGTGTGCTTTTTAGAGTACCCTGAGACAAAGTTCCTCAGCGATAGCACATTCTGAACAGCTACTTCTGTTGCTCATCCAACACAAAAATTAACTCACTTCGTCACAGCATAACACGGCATAACAATTATAATTACTACAAAGAGACATAAAAGGGCAAAGTAAAGAGTGGTTTTAGTATCTGATAAGAAATAAAATCAATTATGAAATGCTAGAAAAAGCTTTTTCTATATTGGGAAACTCAACATTTGCAGTAACTATAAACAGCATCTTTCTACAGTTTCCTCAGTGATGTATTCGGATCATGTGCAGGTCTTGCTGAAACCTGAGGAAAGGAGGCCCCGCCTTGAAAGAAACAAACAGTCCTGTTCACTCAAAAGCACACTGTATGTACTGTGAGGATGAAATATTAAAATGAAGCCTTGCAAACATGTGTAGCCTCCTGTCACTGATAAAAGTCCCACTATAAACACCTTGTTTAAAAGTGCGTAACAGATCTAGATGTCTACACTGTGGTCTACTGCAACTTCGCAGCAGTCTTCATTAAATTTGGAATGAGTAAAAATAAATAAAATAAATAAATAGAGTACAGTCCATCCTCTTGTTTCCTGAGCATATGGGCGAGGTGGTGTCTGGATATTGAAGAACTGTGGAAAAATCAAAAGCTTAATCTTTACTACAATGGTGTACACTGCACCATGTAGTGCAGTAACACTTCTATATCCTGTTGTAATGTACCCAATATAATGAAACAGAACCAGTACTGTAACTCATCCATATGTACCTTTAACACACAAAAATAAGTGACTATTGCACACACTTGCAATAAGACTCAATCAGTCCACCCCCCTGATATTTTGCCACTTTCAGGAAACTGTTGTGGCATCTCTTTGTGTGCTCCTGCTAACAATGAGATGCCACAACAATGGAGATGGTTAGATATATATCCTTTTGAAACACTGGATGAAAAGTTTTAAAATTTATCTGTTAATTAAATTTCCCTCAAGAAAGCTTAAAATCTAATACATACATTTTCCCTCAAAATTAAGTGTTTTTTTTTTTTTTTTTTTTTAATATAACAAGTGCTTTGTCGGGATGAACTGTACACGAAAACACACATTTCACCTGTAAATGCCCAAGAAGTTGTTTTTCAGCCAGAAACTAAAACACTCCATTTTATTCCCAAATTCAGTCTGTTGGACAAAAATGTTGAATTTGAAATGGTAGTAATGAGATCTCTTGAAGAGTGGATTTATTTAAAGGTTACATTTGTGATGCTTGAAAACATCTTTACGCACACTGGCAACAGCAGGAGGAAGATCCTTATGTGAGGAATGTGGGAAGAGGATATTGGAGTAGCCAGGCTACATTCAGATTCAGGAGACAGACATCCACCGTCCTTGGATTAATTCAAAGGACAATGCACAACAATGACTGGGAAAAGAAGAAAATTACAAAAATCTCTCAAACTCACCAACTTCTAAGGGGTAATACTGTACATAAAAGTTTTCCTTGTTGCATTTTAAATGATAAAAAACTACTCTTAAATACACCTAAATATCCTCCAGTCCTCATACTGGTAAGAACTTGTAATAAATACAAAAAACCTGTCCATTTTCCTTAATTACAGCAATTAAAATCAGTCAACTGACTTGTGCCTTTAAAATGTCTTTTTAGTTCTAAACATTTTCAATTTATAATCCCCACTGGCACCAATTTCATCCAGTATTAGGTTTGTGTCCAGAAAACCAGTCTGTAAAGTTTAAAAGCTGCAATTTCTCTCCATTACCTCCCATAAAAATACAGGCTGTATGTAGTTACAGCTTCAGACATAATAGATTATGTAGAAACTGGCGAAAGCCAGGCCTGTAACTAAGCTCAGGGAAAACGGTTCCACATTTCACCTCTGCGGTACTGATTCATTCCTCTCATGTCTCCTGACCATTTCCCATGGAAGGAATGTGCACTGGCTGAACACCATCCCAAGTCTCACCTCCACCCACCTTTTACAGGTACACTATATGGCTAGAAGTATGTGGACCCCCTTTTTGAATGACTGAACTGTTTGAGCTGCACCCACACAGCATACAAACACATTCTAGACAACTATGTGCTTTCAACTTTGTGGCCACAGTTTGGAGAAGAAGCGCCTTTCCTTCTCCAGTATGACTGTGCCCTCCGTGCACAAAGTGAGCTCCACAAATACATGGTTTACCCAGGTTGGTGCGGAAGAACTCGAGTGGCTGCCAACAGCCCTGACCTCAACTCCACTCAACACTTGGGATGAGCTAGAATGCTGATCGCAAGCCAGGCCTTCTCGCCCGACATCAGTGCTTGACCTCACCGATGCTCGTGATCGAATGAGCGTAAATTCCCACAGCCGTGCCCCAAAATCTGGTGGAGGAGGAGGCGGTTGTAGTAGCAAAGGGGAAGGGGAAACTCCATATGAACACCCATGGATTTGGAACGGGAGGTCCAACAAGCACATATGGGTGTGACGCTCAGGTGTCCACATACTTTTGACCTTAGAGTGTATTTTGAAGTAGACGGAATCGCACAATTTGCAGAAAAATAATCACACCAAAATGTCAGGAGCCCACAGGAAAAACCATTCTTCAGTCACACCAACGGCACTGTGGAAATTTCAATAATTCAACCTTTCACGCCCCTCCAATGATGGAGGCCTCCGTCATGATCGCTACAAACATTTACAGCAAAACCACCGACATCATAAACAGGTCTTTGAGACACACAAAAGGAACCCCGCATGACTCCATCACAATCGTCCTAGAGAATTCAATGGAAATTGCTTTTCACGCGATTTAAAAACAATTCCCTTGCATTACGAAACCTTTATTTGGCCAACACGAGTCCACATGCTGCTTTTTGAGAAGTACAAAAAAAAAAAAAAAAAAGCACATCAACTAAAGCTCCTAAGCGACACAACACCATAACACATTTTCATACATCCTGTGGAAAATTTAAATTAAAAAAAAAAGTTAAAAATTGCTTTTCTTACCTTTGTTACAACGCGCTTTGACTCGAGCAACACGTTTCTCGGCGACGTCACTATTACTTAGTTCCTAAGCTCACCTGTCAGCCTTCGGCCCTTTTTCTTCTAAGCAACTTCATTCGAGGTTTAGCGGACATTTCCACCAAATAAAACCTGAAAAGTAAAGGACGCCACCGACAGCGCGCAAACTTCTCCAAAAATTCCCTGTTTTAACGGCGAGGCTACGGACGACATTGCTCCTTCAAACCGGCTGA
The DNA here is from genome assembly GCA_018136845.1 of Heterotis niloticus. Lineage (NCBI taxonomy): Eukaryota > Metazoa > Chordata > Actinopteri > Osteoglossiformes > Osteoglossidae > Heterotis > Heterotis niloticus. The sequence goes on along the minus strand of CM030892.1, from coordinate 29,517,418 downwards.
GGGACTACGAAAGCCCGCAATTCGGCCCTCCTACAACCAATTAAACTCGCACCTTTATCCTTTTCAGTCCCTTGCATCGTCCCACTTTTTAAATACTCACTTTTTTAACCCCCAAGTATGTTGTCGTTGTGATTTATGAGGTCTATAAATTTCGTTTTTTTTTTGTTCCTTAAGTTTGCTTGCGGGACCACGACGGGCGCGAAGGAGGCGAGGCGCGCGGCGGCACACCTGCACGCGCCTTCCTCAGGACGCATGCGCGGGAGCCACGGTTCGGATGGACAGCGACGGCGGGGGGCTTCGCCTTCCAGCGCGCCGGGACTTTCGTCCTTGCTCCGAGATGGACAGGGTTTACCGGTTCGATAAGAGTCCGTCATTCCGTTCTTTAAAAGCCGCTCGGATTTCAAAAGCCTCCGCTGTCGCGTTCGCGCCGGAAAAGTTGACGTCACCAAGCGCGGTTATAAATAAGTTGCCCAAAGCCTTTATGAGGGCCACGTGGTGAGCACGGCTTTGACTCTTTACTACAGTAAATAATGCAGCGATGGCCTCTTGGGCCTTTCCCCTCGCATCACTACTACACCCAAAGTTGTGCACGATGGGCTGTTCATGTTGCCAGATGTTATTCATGGTTGCTTTGGTCATTATTAGTAACCTGCATTTTATGCGGCACCTTTGCTCAAGGCAGCTGTCAAAATCAGGTGACCAGTTTTACCATGATTTACCCCTTTAAACAGCAGGGTGATCGTACTGTCAGGGGTACCAAGAAAGAAGAGGAAAGGGGTTCGCACCAGGAACATTCGCTAGACTCCAAGGCCCCAGCAGCAGATAGCATAACAGCATTAGTTTTATTTCGACAGTTATGCAATGCTAATAGATACTCTGCACCTTCAAAGAGCATTTAAATTAAAGCAGTTATAAAAGTTGGCTGCAGACTGAAAAGTTCCTGAAAACTCATTCTGTGATAAAAAAAAAAAAAAAAAAAATGCTCCAGCATTGGAAACCCTGCAGTCAGGCTGGGATAAGCAATTTCAGAGGAGACGACGTGAGGCAGCGTGAACCTCCATTGTATCGGAGGAGCTGGGATTATTTGGTAGAAGCACAGCTGTTTAATAGGAGTCACGCAGAGTCTGAGCCGGCGGATCGGGCATCAAAAATCAACTTGATGCGCAAAGTTTGTTAGAACCATGCTAATTTCTGTAGAACTCATTTATTTCCTTATTCGCTTTAAACAGAGATCTTAGCAGGAGCACACAAAGAGATGCCACAACAGGTTTATTAACAAATATGATTTATTTTTATAAAATCATTCTTACAAAATTGGAATTTTCCTATTTTTCTTTATTATCACTATAAAAGTCATTTATTAATTACAACAGATAATGAACTTGGAGAGGGATGGGGAAAAAATTAAAATACCAAAATTCGGTGTCATAGGTCAAAATTAGCCCCCCCCCCCACCAGACATGTCATCATGCAGGTTTTTAGTGTCAGTTCCACAGATTCTACAGAACACGTTCCAAGAAAACGGGCAGAAATGTTGCCTGTCAAAGCAGTAAAACTCCAGTGTTAGACAAGATAAGTCAAGTCACCGTTTCTGGTTCTTGGGTGATCTCATTTTTCCTTTTAATTTGACCAGAGGGAGAGGAGCTTTGTGTCGTGACAACAAACCAATGCAGAAGTGGCTTTCATTAAAGGCACATTCACAGAAAAAGGACCTCCGGCCACATCCCTTCCTTCCCAAAACAACACAAAAAGATTGGGGGGGGGGGGGGGGATACAGAAGCTATGTTGCCTAAATATTTGTAGGGACCGTCTGTAAATATTACCGTTTTGATGATACACTGGAAGGAAGCGATACAAGTTAGGACTGGTAGACACACACACAATTTGATTTTGTACAGGTGGTTTGTTCCTTTTTGTAACCATATTTACAGGTTAAAAGCTAGCATTTGACATTTCAACCAACCAGCTCTTTCACAACTAGTTGCAGGGAGATGCTTCCAAAAAAAACTTAGTCTTTCATGCACTCAGAAAACTTTTACCAAATGACACCGTTGTTACACCAGTGCCCTCCATCAACCTAGGGACTCCAGAAAAGTTCAGGCGAACATCACCTTGTGGTTACAGATCACAATGAGAAGACGGAATGACCCAACTGTGTGTGACTAAACATTCAACCATTCATTAGATCAACCAGACAAGTGGTCATGTGACCCCAAATCATAAAGATGAACACAGGTGGTCTTCGTGGCATTACAACTAACAACACGCGGTATGTCGGGAACATATTCTCAGGACAGTCATCTTTGGTGACACTGCTGAGTCAACAGTAAACCCTGCTGAAGAGCATCAAGAGGCAGCAGAACTCCCACTATGGTTGAAACCTCACTGTATGGCTTTCACCACCTCTGCTCCTAACTGGGCTGTGCACAGAACCATTTCTAACCCGCAAGGGCGGTGCTCAGAAAAGAAGGTGAAAGTCAAGCAGACGCTTTTCTTTGCATATGGACACTACAGGGGGGGAAGGAGGATAGAATTGTTAACAATTAAAAAAAGTCACAAATGTACATCTTTTACAAAATAAGATATGCTCTTTTTTTTGCTTTACAACTTTAACCCTCGGCTAAGTAACCCCCAGATTGCTTTCAGTAATCACATAGTATACAAGTTTGTTATGTTTTTGTTCCTTGTGAAAATAAATATACAAGTCTATGTACAGTAATAACAAGGCTTTCTGTAATGTTGTAGTTACTAAATCACTGTGCAGGACTGGAACTTTTGATATGAGATGTTTCAAACATTTATTTAAAACTATGAATGACAGCTATAAAGGCTAGATTTTGATCAAACTACGGTGATTTAAAGGAGGACTGGACTTCACTGTTAACCAGTTGTGAGCTGTACGGCTCGATCCGGTACGGGAGTTTGTTTCGCCGGCTTGCTGAGCTGGCGCGCGAACCTCCGCCTGCAAAACCCGAAATGAAGCGACTGAGGATTTCCTTTGTGCCCCAAAGACTGAAGTGCAACATTTCAGCCATTTATTTCCCAACATAAATAATAGTATTTCCCCAATAGCTTGCTTAAACGTATATGTTGTGGCTCTCTCTTACTCGACTACAGCTTGGGCTCTGCAACATGACAGGTTACTACATTCTCAGCGAGCACAATTCCAGTTTTAAAAAGTAACAGCTGTACTCTTGATGTGACCACTATTCTCTAGCCATGTATGCAATGTAAATAATATTTTATGTTAACAGAATACATTAAGAGCGAGACTTAAATATCTAGTTCAACCGCAGAAATGAACGAATTTACATGATCCAAATGCGGCCACGGAGATGACAGTTAAAAACAGCTTTTTTGTGTGTGTCTTGACTTTGGCTCAAAGCTGGTTGACACTGAAGTTCAGCCTCTTTCAAAAAAAAAAAAAAAGGCCACTTTGCACGGCGCTCCTTCAAGTCATCAGACATTCAAGTACTTGTCTGAGCCAAGACTAACAAAGCCCTCGCTCTTAAAAACGCATCATTCTCCCCCTCCTCGATTTGTCGTGGATTGCAGCAAAATCCTGCGGTCCCACCGCCACACTCCCCCTAGTATAAGCGCCATTCCTTTGACATCGATCAATGAATCAAAGAAGTATAAAGAGCACTGACGCGGTCATAAAAATGGTCATGCATGCATTATAGAGCACACGGTGGTCAGGAGTCACGTAGATGGTTTGTTGGATGGATGTTTATACCAAGCGGAGAAGCCATGCCTTCCCCTTGGGACTCAAGATCAAGTCTAAGCCGAAGGCGATGGCGGGGCCCCTGACACCTGGGCTCGCGGCAATGAGGCCGCCCCCGGTGGAGGTAGACGGTCCGCTCTCGCAGCCCTCATTCTGCCATTACAGTCCCGTACAGCAGCAGTCCTCTCTGTCCCTCTCCTAGACACGTTTCAAAGCATGTATACAATTACACGGGAACGGGGGTTTGTGGTTTTGTTTTCTCTAAGATTCCAGGATGATGATAAAACTGTGGTCGCAATCTCTTCCAGCTGTTGGTTCCAGTTAAAAAATGATTACGTTTTCAACCACAGGATTGCACATAAAGGAAATGTCAGATATGTCTGCGATTTTCGAGCCTTCTGAAGCGCCGCGTTCCACCAATTGTTTTCCACACTCAAGTCCACAGTCTCTACCAAGCGTTCATATTCGAGGGGACCACGCACCCTGCGGAGATTAAAGTTTGATCTGAAGGTGTCGTGACGCTCCGTTTATTTTCATCTCCTGCAGGCGAAACTTTTGAGACCCCTCAGTAACCACAAATATACCTGGACCAAATCTGAACGCGTTTTAGGGGTTAGCGGCTATGTGTTTCAATTAATGCACTTTTACCATAAATAACTGGCCTGTAATTTAAAAAAAGGCCTAATAGACTGGGAGAAAATGTGAAATGTATTAAACTAAACCACTTTGTCCATCTACCAAAATGAGTACATTTCATTTTAATTATGAAAAACCCACTTTTTTTTAATAAAAAGAAAAAAAATTATATTCAAACACCTTCAAAGAAATTGTAAAGACTATACATTTTAGTTTTGCGACTGCCTTATACGTTTATGAAAGAAAAACTTGTATGTTACACAACTGCCAAAAACAAAGTGTCAAACGCAGGATTTAACTCCCAATACTGTAGTCTTAGGCACAGTGAGCTTCTGAGGATCAAGCTGACCTTCTCCGGAAGGGAAAGATGCAGGGCTTTCAAACAGTAATAATGTTAAATGGGGAAAGGGGGAGGAAAAAGGCAAATTGAAAAATAAATGGTTACACAATCAAAGGAGGAGGAAAAAAAAAAAGAAGAGGCAAAAACAGGTCCAGTAAAACCTGTTTTGTTAACAAAATGGGCTGTCAGAGAACAAGGGTCTGTTGTTCGTTGGTGATATTCATTAAAAAAAATATGCTCTCCAAAAATGCTTTTTGTCAGTAGTGTGGGCGTATGCGGGTGTGCGTGGGCGCGCATCACTGCTGCGGCGCGTAAGCTTCCGCTGAGGCGTCCCAGTTCCTGCGGTCATCATCATTGGCAACGTGCTGGCGGGGCGAGCCGATGCCCCGAGGTGGGGTGGGGGTGCGCTGCACGTGGAAGACCGAGCTGTGGGAACCCCCTCCCGTCGTGCCCTGGCCCTGCCCAGCCTCTTGATTGGCCGGACCGCTCCCTGGGGAGGGGGGGCCGGAGGCGAGGCTGCCAGGCCTGTTAAAGCCTCTCGATGTCCCTGTACTTCTTGCGCAGGATGGAGACCTGGTCCTTAAACAGAACTGGGTCCAGTCTCATCTGTGAGTGGACCAGGGGCATGGTGCCAAACCAGCTGGCAAATTTGTTCATACAGGTCTGGCGCTGAGCAAAGTGGTCCGGGTCGGCCCAACGCGAGGCCCGAGAGGACTGTGGGGACGAAGCAAAGTTGAGAACACAATCTATTACTATACGTTTCATTACGGCTGGTAACTGTTAGTGGCAATTCAACAATTAGCTGCAGTTTTGTTGTCATATAAATTACTATGAATTGCACGCACGCAGGCAAGCATTATCATTAACCACTTAGTCCTGGTTAAGGCTGTCCACGGCACATCACAGAATCACTGGGCGCTAGGCTGTACAACTACACCATGGATGGGATGCTAGGCCATACAGTCATAAACATGCTGTAGGGATTTGTGACCAATTAACCTGAAACACCTCTTCTTTTAATGGCGGGAGAAAATCCAAGCAACAGTCCAACCTCTGAGGCAGCAGCACAAATCGCTGTGCCACCCCATGAGTTTGTGTCCATCCAGTTTTTATCATACACTGTATGGCCAAAAATATACAGATACCTGAGCATCATCCCCCCATATGTGCTTGTTGAACCTCTCATTCCAAACCCATAGGCATTTGTATGGAGTTATTTTCCCCTTTCCTGCTATAACAGCCTCTATTCTTCTAGGAAGGCTTTCCAAAAGATTTTGGGCATTTGCACTCATTCTGCTATAAGAGTATCATAATGGGTGCAAATTCCCAGTAAGATCAGGCAGGAAGGCCTGGCTTGCAGTCAGTGTTCCAGTTCATCCCAAAGATGTTCAGTTGGGTTGAGGTCAGGGTTCTGTGCAGCCACTCGAATTCTTCTACACCAACCTGGACAAACCCTGTGTTTATGGAGCTTGCTTTGTGTGTGGGGGGGCACAGTCATGCTGGAGCAGGAAAGGAGCTTCTTCTCCAAACCGTGGCCACAAAGCTGGAACCACACAGTTGTCTAAAACATTTTTACATCTTGTATGGGTGCAGCTGAAACAGCTCAGCCATTAGAAGGGGGGGGGGGGTCATATACTTTTTGCCATACAGTGTTTTTGTTCTCACCAACACATACCTGTCCCATCATAGTCTCCTTGTACTGCTTCTTCTGCGTAACCTTAATGGGGGGCAGCTTAGTGACAGCAGACACCAGGAAGTTCATGAGGATGTCCTCGCAGTTGGCCAGCTGGTCCACCATGCTCTTCAGGCTGGCTGGCAGGTAATTGGTATACAAGTAGTGGTAATATCTACAGAAAGGAAGCGGGAGCGACAAATGTCAGCTCGGGGGATGGTTCCCATCAAGAAACACCATTCCTATTTGTGTTCGAAGAGAAACCAAGCTCACTCACCTGTGGTAAATAGCAGCTCCAGTTAGCACCATGGAGTAGTCATTGGTCCACTTTGAGGTGTAGCCCCAGCGCTCTTTGTTGTTGTCCCAGAAGTGACTCCGTGCAGGGTATCCCACTATCCTCTCTGGGAAGCTCTGCCAAACGGTGAAGGCGAAATCTACCTGGAGAAGAAAAAAAGTCAAATATTTAAACATACTGAAAAACTGCGCATGCATATTCACTAAGAGCTCAAACTGTTGCTGTGTTGAAGCACTGATCATTTATATACTTAAATAATTAAAAAAATATAAAAAAATAACTTGTTCCATGTATTACAAAGACTTTCCGCTGTATGGTCAATAGTCGATTTCCTGGACTACGTGGGGAAACGAGATGTCCGGATAAGGCAAAAGTTCAGAAAATTCAACGTTAAAAGGCAAACATTAAAGATTATTTTTCCCCCCTCACATTTTGCTTAAAATAGCTTTTCTGCACAATAGTTTGTTTTTTTTCTTGGAATATTTTTGCAAGTGTGTACAATCTGAAATGTACAAAAATCGAGATTTGCTAAATCAAGAACAGACTGCACTTCTAAATCTATTTTCTTTACTAATGTACTTCATAAAATCACTGCATGTTGCGAAAGGAAACTGTTTCTGTGCTCAGCCATCACTGCAGTAAAAAGTACCCAGACAGAGCAGGAATGTAGGTCCACCTTAATCCAACTTACTTGCACGATGTTTCTAACTCATGTCTGGTCTTTGTGAGTGTTGGTGATCAATATGTTTATGGAATAAATGGTCAGGTAGTACCGAATAGAGTTTTGTAGAGGCAAACTGTTTTTAAGTTATTTGAAATAAACTGGCATTGAACATAAAGTCAATTTATTTAGCTAAAATTGTAGTTATGGCCACAAAGTACTTTTTTTATTTGTTATATACCGACTTCTCAGATTTATACGGAATATCACCTGCAAATTAATTCGACATATGTATTATTAATCTTTTTTTTTTTTAAACAGCCATAAAAAGTATTAGTATAGTACATAATATACAAAGTATTAAAAACCATGTGTTGACAAACAGGGTTACAAACAGACTTCTGATCCCAACTGTGTTTGTAAGCCAAGAAACTGATGCATAATTGCTATCACTTTGGCATTAGAATCCCAAAAATGGCAGAAGTTTCATTTATATTAATTCTGGTGATGCAGTGACTTCTGAAGCCACTTTATTTTGGGATGATGTGTTCCTAGCTTGTGTTAATATAGCAGTTTATATGAAAGTGTATTATTAAAAAAAGAAAAAAAAGAGAGAAACAAAACAGAAAAACTTGCATCTGTCAAAAAAGAGTGAGGAACCAGCTATATCACACCTAAAAAATTAAATGAAACAAACAACTCCAGCAAAGCTGAAATCCATGTAGAGTTTCTCCCTCACCAAAGACCCTCCGCAAGGACATGTGTAGGACAGGCTGGCTGCCGCTTATCTGAGGAGAACAGCAGCAGGGAGGCAGCGTGCCGCATTGTCACTCTCTTACTCAGAGGGCCGATGGGGCAGAGGCGACTTGCCTGCTGCGTCTCATCTCATTTTAGTTTAATCCTCCATCGAACCACCAAATGCACAGAACACTGGGCCCGGCCACCATTAACATTTTCAATCCTCTGCCACATCAACAATTGTGCAGCTACACCGGGAGCCTAAACAGACAACAACTGCTCTTGCTCTTCACCGTGCACTTCGGAAACAGTGAAGGTGATGCTCGCAGCTACAGGGGTGTGAACAGGATGTGGCAGGTGATAATGTGTCGGTCGCTGTGTCCGCCTTACTGTCACAAGGTCACCAGCTTCACCGAGTGCCCGGACCCTCACTTAGAGCAGAGATGAATGGCAGTTTGTGGTGGATGTCCACAATGGGTGGTCTGAATCTGCAACCTGCATGACAGCGATGTCCTCCCGCCGGCCGAGGCCGTGAAAGACGAAATGGGGCAAGGGGCTGGTTGCCAACAGTCACATCATGGCTTGCGTACCCACGAACTGGGCAGATACCCAGAGGGCGACCCGCTGCACTCAGCGGAGCTCTGAGCACTCCTCCCGAGCTGCGATACCTCCTCCAGCCACGGTCCTAGCCTCAGATAGATGAGCCTTCAAGCCATGTGCAAAATGGAGGAAAGGATGTCCAAACCAGAGATGCTTTTCAGCAGACAGATCAAGACACTTATGGTGCTTTTGCTGACATCCCTGCTTCTTTTGGCTTCCGCATGCAACTTCAGCAGGCTAAACTAAGCAATTGCAGTATTCATTGTTACTTTTTTGCTATGCCAAGGCACAATACACCGCCTGTACCCACTCATACATCTTTGAATCTTAAGTTGCTAGAGTGAAGGTTCTCACTGCACTTGAACCGCATTAAACTATTATGTTCAAAGTCTCTATCTGAACCACGAGACCGCCGGTGGCTGCCCCTTCCTACCACTGTAACAAGCTACTCCGAGCTAAAACTTCTCTTAATAATGAACATCTTCTGAAGCATCGGCGGCGTTACCTCCAGAAAAGGAGCTCATGTTGAAATGAGCCAATTTATTCCCTTTCAATAAATCCGCGAATGTTACAAAACTCTCCTTACAGCCTCCTGCGCATTTTGTCAAAACCAGAGGCATTTCAATTTTTAACACAGTAATCATGGAAATGAAAGAAGTAGATGTGATTAATAGGTATTCTTTAACAAGCTCAAAGGAAGGAAAAAATGAACAAACAACTCCATCTATAAAGAATCCTAAAAAAAAAAAAAAAAAAAAAAAAAACCTCAAAAAACAGTGGAGCTTTCATTACAGCTGCCTGACTTTTTACAGCAAGACTATTTTTTAATTCATAATTTAAAAGTATAATCTCCGAAATGCTAATGCCTTGCCGCAAGGCCGGACCGTCAGCGCCCAGTCGAACCCTGGTTGACGGGTCAACACGAATGTGCTGACGTCGCCCCATCTACCGCACGTTCCCAGGTGTCCAGAACCGGCACCGCAAAAGCTCACCCGCCTATCGTAAAAACATGGCAGCGGGCGTACCGAGCGGAGACGTGCGATGCCAAAGGACGTGCGATGCCCCAACCCACACAATGCAACACAACACTGCTCTGGCAAATGTGAACGTGTATTCGGAAAAACACCACGAAAGAGAAATGCTGACCGCCTCCCTCAAGAAACACAATAATTCTATCAAAAGTTAATTCCATAGCTGAGTAATTAATATATACACTAAGTCCTCAGTCAAACTAATACCAATTCAACCCTCAGATGGGACTCACGCTTTAAAGTTAACACATTCCCTTCTCAAAGTTTCACTCCATTTCATCATTCCAGAAGGTCGCCCAGCTGAGTGTCAAGATCAACTTGCAGGTTCATGACAGTTCCCTGGGGGCCACCAGCTTCTCTCCTGGGAAGATATTTGAGTAGCAGGTACGCCACCACCTGTGGCTCTCCACCGGGGTCTGACCAGCACTTGCGTGGCATTCGCGTTTGTGTTTTGCCCCACGTGCCCGGACAGGTGGGCTTTCCTCCCCTTGAGCTCGTACCCGCGCGAAGGCAGCAGAGAATAAGTGTATTCCAATAGGTACACCACGGACTCCTCGCAGCAGCGTATGCACAAAAAAGCCAAGTATCCCCGCCTAAGCGTGCGTGTGCGCATGTGTGCGCCCGCAAGTCTGTGACAGAAAAATCAATGTGAAAAAAGGCTGCCGGAATGTGGAATCCAGGAGAGCTCAAGTGAGGAGAGACTTTAATCATCAGCACCGAGATGTCTGGAAAAAATTCCTCCGCTGAGCCGAGTAACTGGGCTGCGGAGGCTCCCTCTCGACGTGCTGAGTAAAACCGGGGATGAAACTGAGATGGATGAACAAGTGCAGGTTCTGTTCGTGAGCCTCGCTAAGTCCTGCGGCTCCTAAAACATAAAAATTCCTCACTGCATGTTCAGTGGGATTAACATGTGCACTTGAAAAAATGAATGCTTAGTCAAAAAACTAAATTCTATTTTGATTAACATGGCATGATAAAGGCCCCCTGCTTTATAAACACCTTCAGCTAAACATTTAGATGAAGAGAAATGATCCTTCCAAATTCACAATATAACAATGCAATAATTTATATATTTTTTCACCATTTACATGATAAAAGGCATTTCAAATTCAAAGCTATTTGTACCCTGAATATATTACCACTGTGTTTTGTAAAAATTAATCTTCAAAGATACAGGTACATAACTATGATGGAACACAAAGCAAATAAGCCGGAGGAAAGAAACGAACTAAAGACCTCTGTCACGCAAATTTTAGAAACAAAATGGTGCACACGAGCAAGCGACACCACCACACGACACTGTTTGAGCATATGCAGGCTGGTCGCCGTCGCACGGAGGAAGCTGCATCAATTTTGGCGGCAGTTACCTCAGTGGTGGAGAGCACCGTGTCCTCGTCCAGACTCAGGACAGCGTCTGTGATGATGGTCTCATAGGGCTGGAACCGACTGCTCATCACCTGCAACAGCACCACAGCGAGGTTCATCCTCGGGCATCACACCTCCATCTACTTAATTTCCCGCTTTTTCCTTTAAATCGACTTGCTGTACATGGATTAGCAGTTACAAGAAAACATGGTAATGCTTGTTTCTTCAACAACACTTATTTAAGCCTCCTTGCACCAGAAGGAAAAAAGTAACACTTAAGTTGTACAAAGTTGACACACTTGTGGTTCTGCACTAATGAAGAACAGATAAAGCGTGGCAAGAAACAGACGCTAAAACCATATACTTTTAGTATTGTCCTCAATAAAGAGGAGAAACAATGGTAAACGTTCACTGTCTGCAGTGAACATGGCATGGTGCTGGTAGGGCAGAAGAACATCGGCTTATTGATATGCAGAGGAATATCAACAAGCTTTTTGCATAAAAAGTGCACTTCTCATCTTCACTTGATATCCTAACAGGAATTTACACACACACACACACACACACACACACACACACACACACCTTCTCTAGGGAGATGCTCTGCTCTGAAGGTCAACCTATTTCCAGTATTTTGCTCTTTTTAAGGTTCCGAGTTATATAAAGTACGAGGCATAATACTGCCGTTTAAAATGTCAGAGAATACACCAGCGGCCAGGAAGGGTTTTTTTTGGCATTTTTTCCTTTGTTCAAGAAAATCAATGCTGTCCAAAACAGTGAATGACCATGTGTGCCTGAAATGTGGTTTGGAGACACACGTAGAGGTCAGAGAAACAGAAATGCTGGGAAGCACCATTTGTCCCTCTCTGCAACTCGTGTTACTGCTGTCAGTGCTCTTGTTCCTACTTTTATCCAAACAAATGTTCAGTTTTATCCACTTAAACAGCTATAATGGAATAAGAGAAGCTCTAAAGAGGCTTGAACTAGCAAACCTTGACATAACAAGTCTGTACCCTTAACCTACCCCCAAACACTGGCACTATAGCAGGATGAACAAGAATCACAAAGAACCTGGGGAAAAAAAAAAAAGAGTAGCAGACCAGGAATGTGACACCTGTCGCTGTTATGATTCATGTTGATGTGCACCTTCCCACTCCAGGCAGGTCTGTATATAATTTCTGAAACAGATGCGTGGAAGAACGGGTACTAAAACCCCACTTCTGACACCACAATCCCTGTAAAGCACAAAGCTGATGTCTTGAACGACATTCCCCCAATTGTGCAGAAGAAATGCTGAAACGTGGTATGATAAGATGACGCACGTACCAACAGAACCCAACGTGCCTTCCCACGGGATGAGTAGCCATCCATGATTCATGAACATTTGTGTAAAGCAGATGGGAATGCCAACAGGTATAAGAGTGCATACTCAAGAAATGTAATTTGACCCGGTGCTGTTTACAAAAATAAATACATTTTAAAAAAATACCAAGGAGATTCAAGTCACAGATTCTACTTTGGGCCTCTAATTTCTCCTGATCTGTAAAATACCAGGTGGGAGACCCCTTATTATTGCCAATATTCCCAGCTTTTGCTTTCAGAAAGCAGTCACTCTGCATATACACCTCCTACAAACTGGAGGTGGGTTTTCGCCCATTGCATCCCAGGTCCTTGGTAATGCGATACGTGAGACAGACCCAGGGGGAAGTCATGCTACGGTATCCGAAATGGTGAGCGGTTAGATTCCACGTCTCTGAAGGAAGATGAGTGTGCATAAGCGCATGTACCTTGCACAAATTAGGAGTCATTTCCTCCTCCCCCTTTCTGCTCTACACACGCTTGGTTTGCATGGGCTTTTTTCCCTCTGGAATCCACCAAACAGCAGAGCGGGTCAGATTGGCGGTGTGCGTAGTTCAAAACATATGTAGGCTGTCAATCTAAACACTGGAGGAGCGAGCAAATTCCGAGAAGCTGTAATTGGAAAAACCCCAGGGTGGTCAGTGAGCCCTGTGCCGTGTAGCCAGAGGAAGGTTCTCACACCACAAGATAAACACTCGAGGCTATGGGCTGGAGACTGGCGTAAAATGCAAGCGTTGGCACGGGCTGTCACCATCAGAGTGACGGACGGCCCTAAGCAACTGGAGACGGCGTTTCCCTCAACATACAACGCGCTTCAACTGAGCTGGGTGCGGCGACGATGTCTCCAGTAAAACTCCTCCAGCTCCACGGCAGTGACTCACCTTGTTCTCCCCCTCGATGACGATGACCGGCACCGAGGTTGCAGGCCAGCGGTGCTTGGCAGGGAGGGGCTTGTCACAATTCCACAGGACGATGATCTGCCGGACAGAAAATGTCACGGTCAGAGGCAGACGCACGCTTCAAAATAACATTAGAAACTCGACCGATTACACGGCCTCCACGCTCATCTCGGAAATAAACGGCTTCTGTAAATAGCATTAACCATTATAATGTTAAAAGGTGCAGGACCAAGGTCAGACATCAAGCACCGCCAATGTGAATATAAACTCTAGCGAATTTTCGACATCTGTGTTTTTATTTCAAAAATCAATATTATGGTAATATGGGTGTGATTAAATCAGACAAATTCACCATCAACCATCTAAACAATCATAAAAGCTAATAGCTTCTAATTGCTTATTAAAGTTGAGCTTATAACCTCTTCATTTTTTGCTAATGATAAAAGCTTCATCAGACAGTAATGTAACCTTTCAGACTGCACCCACAAGCAGAGTGAAACATACGCCCGCCCGTTCTACTGCCGGATATTGTTATTGCCCATCTATCGTCAATAACTGAGTCTCCAGTGTAGGGGCAAGGGTTCAGAGTCTATCCTGCAAGCATAGGGTGTGATGCAGGGTAAACTCTGCACGAAAGGTTAGGAAATCACAGGGTAATCACTCTCTATGGGCAATTCAGATTCCCGAGTTCACCTCAAACACGTGTCACGGACCGTGGGAAGAAACCGGAGCACCCGGAGGGATCCCAGTTGAATGTGAGAACTCGCAAAACCCCACACAGACTGATTCCAGTTCAAACCCACATCCAAACCTACAGTGTGGGAGCTGTGAGGCACCAGAGCCACCCGCTGCGCCACCACGTCACCCCTTATTGAGGCAAACGGGTCAAGGTTGAGTCTGTATATCCAGGCTTGGCTTCCGAGCTTCAATGCAGAGCTAAAACACACGGCTGAACCGCTGCTGCTGTCGGCGCTCTTCTCCCAGTCCAAAAATGAGCAGTGTGTCCATTTTTATTGTTTCTAGGCACTTTGGGCTACTTTTTCAGCTTCCACCTATTGTGCAGCAATTCCTTTGCTAATAAAGAGGCTTGAAAAGCAGTTGCTGTGTTGGCTCCTAGAGCCATGAACAGCAAAGAAGGATGAGCATCTACAGCCGGCAGCCTGCCTGTACTGGCGACAGCCACATCAAAGCATGTCTCCTTTCATTCATGCTTCTCTTGCCGTATTTTCCGTTTCGTTTTATGCCGAGACCTTTTCGTTTAACAAAATGGCATGGAATTTAACTGGAGGCCACAAAACTAGCTTCTGCAGCAGACATACCATCCATCCTTCTTGCGTCCTATTTTACACAGCCTCTCAAGTGTCAGCTGTCAGTCCTCAGTCTGCGCACATCACAATGTTTACCCGGCCCTGACTCATCTAAGCTCTACCACAGAGGCGACTGTGTACATCTTTAGTTTCCAGCCCACTTCATCGATACGGCCTGCAGGCTGACAGCTTTAAACACACTTCTGCTCAATTACGGGCAGAGCACAAACACATCAAGTGTTCAGTGGGCACAGTCTTTACAGGAGCTAACCTTATTACAAGTGCGTTTGCTATCTTTACAAGTCGCTTCTGTATCCTATTGGCCACACGTTTTAAAAAAACCTCTTACGTTCATTTCTTTTCAAAGGGAAGAAAGACGGTGACTTGACAGAACCTCCGTGACAGAATCTGACATCTTGCTTGACATTTCGTTTGAGGTTTCCAAGAGCTCCAGTTTAGGACCCCTCCTTCACTGCCCTACATGTCACGTCTCATTTTGCACACGGTTTCTACGCAGCATCCGTACCGCACACGCGGCACTCATCTTACCTGGGCACAGTGATGTGATTTAGCAACAGCCGCCAGGAGCTTGAGGATAGGCTGGGACTGTGACACCAGGGGGGTGACGGCGTGGATGACTGCTGTGAACTTGGGGGACGGCTTCAGACCTTGGGGGAAAAGTGGTTCGACGCAAGACATTTTGCTCACCAACTTTCACGACAAAGTCAGCATCATGATCATTAGCATTTAATACAGCCACCAAAACCTCACTTCAAAAGGACATCCTGCGGTTATGTGGTGTTACCGCACCGTGCAGTTCGACTTGGGTATTTGTGCCATCAAGTCCACCAACAGATGGTCTGTTTTACAGATGCCTTAAAAGAATATATATTGCTTCCATTTAGCTGCTTTGCCTTTAATCTTCCAAGTTTAACAGTAGATGCTCGGATGTCACTTTGTTGTCGTTGTAAGCGGCTGCCTTCTTCAGATGGTCAAAATTAAGAGCACCGAACTACATTGTAACACAAATAAACAATTTATTTGAATGATTATTGGTCTTTTGAGAACCTAGATCAACGGTACTGCAGCAGGAGGCGGGATTCAAACCCAGCTTGTTTGAGCGCCAGCTGACGGGTTTAACCACAAGATAGGCGAAACCAGACCGGAGAGTCAAAACTTCCCTATTCGGTGACTACGTTTGGACACCATACATGGACCTTTGACTTCAAAGCTCTCAGTTCAACAAAACCCACACCATAACCGGCTGCTAAATGCTAAAGGCTAACAGTACACAAGCTGAAAATTGTACACCGCTTACCCAGCTGGGCGTAGTAGAAGGGGAAATCGCCCAGATAGACAGAGTACTGTGGCAAAGTGAAGAGACCCCCCGGGTGGCTGTTCCACATGAGGCTGTTGCGGGACGTGTGCTGGAACACCCTGTCCTGGATGATCTGTCGTGAAGAGAGGCCACAAGATGGCGGTCAGCACTGTGGAGCCTTCAGTCGATAAAAGCAGCTGGTCCACATAAGCCACTGGACCGCCACAGGTTGTTTCTTTAAAAGAATGACACAGTAAGCATATTTTTGGCTTGGTAACATATTGTTGGCTTGGCAATTGCCAAAGGATGAAGCTGGGGCAGTTGTGCCGTGATGCTGTCAGATGAACGCTTGACGGTTTCCCTGGCACCTTAGGGGGCATTTTGTCAAAACGCCCAAAACACCGGTTCACAGGTCTGCTTCCAGGCCCTCGGGGCGGTCAATAAACACCTGCTGCAGCTCAACAGATTAACTCAGAATCCTTACTGCCCTTAATAAAAAGTACTTTCCACCTTCCAAAAAAAAAAAAAGACCGAGGTGAAGGACTATTTTTCTTTCCACACTCAAGGGTTTTTTCCTCGCCAACTGGAAGGCTACACGATGAAGGATTCAATGTGGAGTCCAAGCCATCAAAATCAGCAGAACAACTGTTAAAGAGGGGGGTGGGCCAGCCCGCCCTCCCCCGAGAGCTCTGATTAGCTAAACGCGCCGCATTACGGTGACTGCAGGCTGCCAGGACCCCACGGCTGGCTGCAGGATCTCGCACAAATGAGCAGGTAGGAGACGACGGAGCCGCAACGTATCATTGCCACTCATGCTGCTCGAGACCGAGGAGATTACATCTGCTTAGAGATACATCTCCATATCTGCCACCATTGAGAGCGTTTCATGAATAAAGCATGAGGCTATGGAGGTGACACCATTTACATATGTTAGAGCTGCTTCGTCTACAGGGAAGTGGCTTTGCTCTGCTTATTTACCGCTGCGGGCCTCCCCCCATCCTATTTGCTAGTAGCACCTCTGGAAACGTTAACTATGAATGGGATGGCACGGCGAAGCCTGCTGCTGTGACCAGCCCATGTGACTCGGTGATGCAGGCCCCGTGTTGACCAAGGGAGCAGCGATCCCCTCTGCCTATGTAGTAACCGAAGGGGGTGGGGGAGACATTCGCAAATGACAAAATCTCTGCTTTAGAAACAACATGAAAGAAAAGCTGAGTCGGCCCCTTATTAATTTCATTTTTTGTGGCAAATCAAAAGATGGCCTCTGAAAACAATGCCAATTAACAAAAAAGGAAAGCTAAGCAATAAGATTCCTCTATTTAAAGCAAACACCTTAATACCGTGCAAATTCAAAACTTAACATTGGTTCATTATTTATACAAATTCACTTTGAAATACAAGAAGCTAAGCGGGGATCTGCGCAAACACGGATAAATTTTTAATAGTTATAATGAAGCAAAGCACTGAGTTTAACCATGGACACCACCCCCCGCCTCTGACTCATTCTGGGACCCATGCTGAGGATTGACTTGCGCTGATGACTCTGTAGGGTTCAAAGCCCAACATTTCATTACAAAGCCAACTCTGCAAACACAGCCACATGCCCCCAGGCCAAAGCGCCATGCTGGGTGTGTAAGAGGCCCCTCAGGTGTGCTTGCGGTGGCCTGGTTTATAATTAAGATTCCTATCCCTAAAAACAATAAGGATACCTGTGCCTGCGGTGATGACCATCCAGAGGCCCGAGGACAATGTTGATGTTACATTACCTCTGACACTGAGCTCCCGCGTACTTATAAACCAGAACCTCCAGGCAAGTCCTCATCCCCTTCCCCACCTCTCCAGAGCCACCGATCCTGGTAACCAGACACCGAGGGCACGGCCATTCATTCACAAACACAGAGGAAAATGACCCGCGGAGCTGGGAGAGGAATTTACGGCTCCTCAATGCTAAGCAGAAATGACTGATCTGTTGTAAAGCGGACACCAGTCACACTTATAATTCACACATTCCAGAGAATCAAATGCCACCATTCCCTGCAATGATCAAAGGTCATCCATTATTTAAGGGCAAGGAAAGTGAACGGGCCGCCTGGAAGACGTGATTTAGTTGCAGCCGGGAAAAAGCAGCATGCGCCCAGACGACGGCTCACCTCCAGAGTAGTCAGTACAATCTTCTCCACCGAAGAAAAGTAGGCCTCCCACAGGAACTGCGTCTGCTGCCTAAGTGCTAAGATTTTGTCCTGATGAATGGAGCGCACCGTGGAGGGGATCTGAAAGGAGAGGACATGAACAATAAGTCAATCAGACCAACAGTCATGAATCCTCAGAAACTCACAGGTCAGTGAAGGACGCAGAGGGGCAGCTTGTGTATTTGTGGGGAGCGGAGGCACTGAAACAGGGACCAGATCACATCTCCTTTCTCAGAAAGTCTACGCAAGCCATCAACATTCACCAAAGTCGGTCGCTTTCCTCAAAAATGATTTACAATGCTATTTACTTGTTTATCCATCTATACAATTGGGAGATGTTTACTAGACAAATACAGAACCGGATGTAGTGGCCGAGTATGCTCACACATACAGGGAATTTGGCTTCGGTTTCCAGTGGCCCCTTAGTGTATTTTAACACAACACAACATACCGTGATGGGAAATGCTGAGCTTTGTGTGTTCAGCCAAGTTAAAGTACGAAGAGAGCAAGAGACTGAGAGGTCCTACATTTTGGATCAGTTAAGGGTCACGTACCTTACTCAAGGGTGCTACAAAAGGCAGGATTCAATCGCATACCCTGAGCCCAAAAGCAACAGCCCTAACCACTAAACTACCTGGTGCCCCCTGTTCAAAATTTAATTTGTGAATTAAATATTATTTGTACAGCATGTGTAACTGCAGTAGTTCAATCCTACAGACAGCACTGTGGCTGTGTAAAATTATTTCCCGGTGCCAGACCTTATTCTGTATATTATCTCCATTTTAACTGTGTTTTCTTATCATCACCTCCAGTGTGTTAATGTACAATATCAGGTTAGGAAGCTGCAGTGACACAAACACCAAACAGCAACAACCTAAAAGGTTTTTTGTTGGCACCAAGACCCAGAACATTGCTCGTAATTCCAGTTTGTTTTGTGCCATTTATTATTGACATTGTTGTACCTTACCCTAAAAGTGCAAACAGAAGAAACATATTGTTAGAGCTTATCCCAAAAACCAAAGATGCCAGAAGCTTCTCCATTGTCCTTTGTCCTCAGTGACCGGGTGTAGGGACAGGCCATTGGTCCAAATTTGATGGTTCGGTACAGCGGCCACGGGAACAAAAAACATTCAGCTCCACGTGCTGTTGCGTGTGTTTTAAGTAACAATCGAGTTCCCTCTAAGGTACCGGAACAGATATGACTAAGAGGTCAGACTCTTGGCAGGTCTGCTGCTCATTGTTTTCTGGTGGGGGGCAGAAGAGATTTGGTGCCCCCGGTACATCACCCCAGGCCACATCAGGTGGACTAGGGTTTATTTTTAGACAAGGAAATGGTGGTGCCCCTCCACGGGAAAGCTGCCAGAGCACAGCCCCGATACTGTTTTCCAAAAGACGGATCCGCCGGCAGCGCTTATTAAAACATCCACACACTCATTCGGATGGGAAACCAGAGACTGTAACACAACACAGCGTTTCCCAGGAGGGACCACAGGGCACTTTGCCAGAGGCACAGCAGGGGGGTTTCATACCACCCCCCACAGTCCCCTAAGAGACTGGCTTTGTTGCTTGGAGATGGCAAGGGATGGAAATCTCCGGATTTATTTGTCATAACAACAATAATAAAAACAATTTGTTAACATAATAATCATTATGAAGTCATTTTATTAAGACGTTACTGGGATTATGATGATCACGGTGATTAGCGGTGGCACTGAACCTTCACCCGCACGCAGTGTTTGACTGCCAAGATCTGCGTGAGGAAAAGCTCTTGTGGTCCTGGATAGATCGATTTTGGGGGAACCACGGGAAGTGCTCCAGCCCCCGTGTACCTGCAGCAGAAGGCGCTCATCCCCGATGACTGCCGCCGTGTTCCAGTTGATGATCTCGGAGAAGGGGAGCTCCCAGCCATTGCTCAGCATCACGGGTACGCAGGCGGCCTGCGAGGGAGGAAACACGCACATACACACACGTCAGGTGTGCCGCAGACCACAGCATGCAGCTAGCGTGAACAAACGGCACCCCTGCTGGTGGGAGACAGAGGTGCGAGAAGCAGAAAGGAGAGGGGGAAAGTGGGTCAGAATGGAACCAGAACTTTCTTCTGGAGGTAACTTTGCTGCTGACTTTGGCAGCCGCGTGATGTGATACGGTGGGGGTGAGAGCCCTGTGTGACAGCTTTCCTCTGCCTGGGCACAGCTACACCCTAGTGTGTGTTTTCTTGCATGTGTGTGTGCGTTAATGAGCACAGACTGCAGT
Source organism: Heterotis niloticus (assembly GCA_018136845.1). NCBI lineage: Eukaryota > Metazoa > Chordata > Actinopteri > Osteoglossiformes > Osteoglossidae > Heterotis > Heterotis niloticus. The sequence continues at coordinate 29,497,031 of CM030892.1, read as the reverse complement.
CCACAGCAGGTACAGATCCGAGAGGCGCTTTTTCAAGCACAAACGCAGGGCGTTTCTGATCCAACCTGGAAGATGATCTGCGGGAATCTGGCTGGAAAAAGGATGCTTCCTCACCCAAGGGCCGTGAAAAACTTGAGGACGTGGCTCCACGTGCCACTGCATAGAGGCAACACTCTAGTCTGTGCACGTGGAGCTGTAGCCCTGCTACTCTACTCCAAGTATTACTCAAACAGGCCTCATCTCCACAAGCTGAAACTCGCCGAGCACAAAAAGCGACGGCGGAAACGGCTGCCTGGAGGTCCTTTACTGCATCCCTAGCATTTATCACCGTCAGCGTTCTCGAATCTCACCTGAGGCCCACATCCCACCATGAGAACCTGGTTGAGGGAATGGCCCTCAACTCGTAAGCCCTCAGAGTTAAAAGGTCAGCTTATACACTTTTGTTTGAAAAGTTACAGGTGTAAGAGAGAGAGATGGAGTTTAGTGACATTCTAACTCGAGTTGTATTAAGTGCGCGGTCTCATCATGAGCTCCACTGGTGGCCAGGTGTGTAATGGCTCATGCTGGCTGGCACTTCTTGGTCCTCGCCGTCGTGCCTCACACCTCAGCATGAGGGGAAAAGCAACATTTCTATTCTCGGCCGAGTTAGTCATCGAAAGGCTTTGTGACGCATGTCAGGGGGAATTAATCAAATAACCGATGCTCACATGATACCCCATTCTGACACACAATACATGTCAGTTTATATCCATTTAGAGCAGAGCGAGTGACTCGGGACCAATAAGCGCTCGAGTCCGACGCACGTTTTTTACTACGAAACAATTGGAAAGACGTGGACCTTGGAAGGGAGGGGTCTGACAAGTTTGATGCAGCGAGGCAGTGTGGCTCAGGAGCTCGAGAGGTTCCAGATGATCAAACATAAGCTGAATTCTCCAAAGTGGTCAAACTCAGAGTTTGTGTCAAGTAGAACAGATGAGAGCCATACTTCAGATAGGAGACCGTCCTGCACATCCACCATGAACAACAAGGAATCAACTTGGCCCTTCACAAGAAGATCCATCTGTTTTGTGCTGTTGCCAGGCAACAGGGGGAAAAAAAACAGTCTTCTTAAGATATCGCTTGTGTTCATTTCTCCATCTTTCACCCACAATTAGATCCTTCCTGAAAGTCGCACGTGGATTGCCCGGTTGCTGACCTGCTCTGTCAGAAGAACCCAGATAGTGCAGCATGCATGTTGCTGTAGGCCAAACCAAGGGATGGGAATCAGGAGACAGGGATGTAGGCAGCATGGAGCAGCACTGTGTGAGGCCTAGCCAGGAGGGCACTTCAACAAACATCTGCAGCAGTGAGTTTCATAAGCAGCTTGAGTTAGAGAAGAAAGAACAAGCGGCTTCCATTTCAGGTAGAAGTGTGTGCGCACTCTTCTTCGACAGACACGGAAAGTAGGCAACCTTTCTTTATGTGTTCCTGAGGGTTATTTTTCAGAATTCATATAATATAGGTTTTGGTTTCATGCTACTGTATCTAAATAAAGAACGAGAAGCAGAAAGTAAAACTGAAAGATGTGGGTGTCAGAGCAATGGAGTTATTGTAGGGGGTGTTTTTTTTTTTTTTTTTTTTTTTAAAGAAAACAGGTGCTAAAAAGTGCTGTCTTCAGCTATTTGAACACATTGGTATTCCGGTGAAAAAAAAGCACATTTTGGTAACAAAAAAAAACAAAAAAAACACCTGAATGCAAAACTCAAGCGAACTGTGCAAAATATGGCACGAGCTTAAATTCTAAGAAGAATGTCAAAACGGTGGGTTATATGCAGGACAAGAATGTGGGGAAAAATATTTCTGACTCATACTTTTTCATGAGCATGAAAAACTTCTGTGACCATCACCTTTAAACATAACTGGGAGCTCAAGTAGAACAGTAATTTATAACATTTATGCTTTAGGTCACAATCAGCAGAACTGTAAAGAGGGACCCCATGATTTACTTAGAAGAAAGGCCACGTGAAAAACAAAAAATCTCAGACTGCTATAACAACATTATTATTAGCATTACTTGAAGATACTTTAATATTTATTTGAATAAATAATTAACTTTGAGCTCCATTAACATTAAAAATAACTTAAAACAGATTTCCCTTCCTGATGATCATCGGTATTCAGAAACCCAAGACAAGACCTGTAAACACTGAAAGTGAGTTGAATGAAAGTGGCCCCCACATTCCTATTGTATTTGCAATTTCCAGAAAACACATAATTGAAAACAGTTAAATGGGCTGGAAGAGGTTTGTCTTTGAAAATGTGGCTCCATATATGTATGCATATGTACAGAATGTATATGTGTGTGTATGTAGACAGACACACATATGCATGCACACATACACACATTTTACTTATGCCATATACATGCAATAGACTGTATGGTTACTGAATTAAAGTTTAAAAAGTGAGGTGATTCAAAGCGATGTGCAGCTCTTTCCTGAACACTGAACGAGGGAAAATGGCAGCTGCTATTAAGTGAAGAGCTGTTAAGTGCAGACAGGGAATGTTGGCATCACTGTGAACAACCAGAGGGGAAGCAGACGCCATATGATGGACTACCTAGTACCATGGTTATACCTCACATCAAAAGGGACTTGGGAGTGCAACAGGGATGCTCTTACCTGCAAGGCCTCCAGGAAGCGGAAGGATCCCAGGCGGCGACCCCGTGGCACCAGGCAGAAGGTGGCGTTATGCAGCATTTCTTTATAGTCGTACCTGTGGCAGCGAAGAAGTGGACATGCAGGATCAGTTTGCTGAAGTGACTCCTGAGTGATCCCCACCAAACATCCAGCAGCCTTTCCTTCCACTCAGAGAAGAAGCGCCACTCCCTAGAGTCCTACACCTCTAACTACCCTCTTTGGCCCTTCTTGCCCCAGCCACTTGCCTTCTCTCTAGGCCAAGGGGTGTATGACTGCTCATGAAGCCAGAAGACAAGGCCCGAAAATGTAAAGGGGTGTCAGAGGTGCTGGCCTCCAAGTGACACACTTGCCATAAACAACAAACACACTGATGAATCAACATTTGCATTTCAGAGCTGGGCACATCTGTGTTGCATGTGCGGAGGGCCAACAGGGATTTGAGACTGCTTCAGTGCAGATGGGGCTTATAAACACACACACACACACACACACACACACACACACACACACACACACACACACACACACACAACATGTGGCAGTGGTAGAGCTTGAATCCCAGATGACCCACGATGCCGCCATCCTGCTGTGCCTCCTTTGCCGCGTGTGTGCTGGGAAGTTGGAGGGCCCTATCAGTGGCTAACATCCACAGGCTCAGGTCACAGAGATGCACATGGGCAGCAGATCATGACTGGCACAATGCATCCAATGACACACACCTCCCCCACCCCCGATCTGGGGACTCCATTGCTGTGGCTGTGCTCCAGCCCCAGTTCCCATACCAGTAAGTGGCACCAACTCTGACACGGATAACCCCTGCACCCGAGGGCGGTGATGCAGGAGAGGGGAGCTCTCTCGTAGCCATTAGCCCTGAGTCACATATCTTTGGCCAGAAGTACAGAGAGCAAATAGCTCTGGACCCCAGTCCATCACCACAAGCAGATAGAAACACCACCATGGACCTCAGGTCAAGCACAGTCTGTGAGCAGCACAACTCAAACAGGAAAGGTGTGCCCTCATCAGGTCAGCAGACACTTCCTATGTATTCCCTTTAAACTGAATTTGGTCACAAGGGAATGAAGTTTAAACTTGCAAGCAGTGGAGCGAACAGGACAGCGAGGAGGACAACAGGAACAATCTTGGTTGCGATAAGAGTTTCTCAAAACCATACTCATTTAAATAAGTTTGTAGAATTAAGCGTTCCAAGAACTAGGAAGTATTACAGAATTAAATATTAAGGGTTTTGTTCATATGAAAGGATATGCACTTTAGACTAACAAATTGCAGTGGTACTAGATAATGAAGAAATAAATAGCTAGATGATAAATAAGGACAAAAACAGACAATTGAAAGCTAGGTCTCAAACAGTTTGAAAATGCAATGAACCTTGACATGAGCTTGAGAAATGAATTCAAGTTCAAAAAGCCAGCGTGACCTTTGTTGTTGCGAAGAACCTCCAACAAAATGCATTTCTTAGCCAAAGGTCGAACCCTCAACTGTGCCTGGGCGCCTGCTTCCTTGCTCATAAATATCACTGCAGAGATAATACGCAACACCAGGCTTGAGGATGCTGACAATGTGGAGAAGAGCTTGTTGGCTACGTCGACGCTGGGGTGGAAAAAGCAGGAGTGTGGTGCTCAGACAGTCCTTGACCGTTGGCTGCCATGGACAGAGACCAAAAACCTGCCAGGTATGGGCTTATTGGGCCAAGAGCGCCTCCCACGCAGACACACACATTTACATTTATTCATTCGTCTGGCACACTTCTCTAAAGCAACTTAAATATTACACGACAGACGGATTTACTCCTTTATACAGGGTAATTTTTACCGTACCAATTAAGGATAAGTACCTTGCTCAAGGGTACCACAGCAGAATGTGGGATTCGATTCCAAAGGCGGAGGCTCTAAGCCTAAGCAGACTTGAGGTACAGGCAACAGCTGCATGTGGCTGCATTACAGATGTGATTTATGTCTGTTCTTCATCTGGGTCCCTTTGCTGACACACACTGTCCGCCCCCTGCAGCTGCCCTTCATCCATTGCTCAAGCACTACATACGGTGAACCGATATCACCACCTTCCTTGCAATGGAAACCCTAAAATGCTAAGAACACCATGACCTCCCTGGCCCCGCCCCCCAGTCCCAGTCAGTCACCACCAGGGGATAAGGAGCTGCCTGGAATTCCTCTTCTGCATGGGCCTTGTCATCCAAATGCTGAGATGTGATTAATAACCAGCTGTGCGGGGCCCCTCTCTGTTCAGAGCCCTGACCTGGCCGCGGGGGGTACAGGCTGCTGCATTAGGCATCAAAACCCAGGGTTGTTTGACCACAATATAGAAGTGCAATAAAAAAAGAATATATACAATAAAAAAAAATACACGATAAATTATTCAGTTAATTACAGCTGCTCAGGAGTGCACCAAACACCCATAAAAGGGATTCAAACTAAACAAGAACTTCTTGAAAGAGGTGCTCCTAGTTTGTGTTCGGCAAAGAGAGGCCCTAAGGGGCAAACCCATGTGAGGCATCCTGTGTACTCGGCCCTGCGGCAGCGGCGCTCTGTCACAGAGCGCAACGTGGCTCATTTCCATTTCAGGAAGGCGAGAGAGAGCGGCTCTCATCAGAAACTCGTCCCACCAGCTGGCTGCAGTGCTGTCATGTGGCTCTTTCCTGATCCATCACGCTGCGCTCCTGTTGTAAATACTGCATATGCCACACCAGGCCACTGCTACCTTCATCTGATCCTTTATGTTTAGAAGGGCATTTCTTCATCCTGAAATATGTATGCAGGACAGAGAGTGGGGGAGAGAGAGAGAGAGGAGGCGAGGCACAGAGGCAGTTTAAATTAGAACCCAGGGAAAATGACCGTGAGATGGAGTATTGAGAGGGCGCTGGCGTCTCATACCGAGCCCGTTCCTACCCCAGCACCATCGCTATTTAACGGAAGCCCCAGTCTGTGAAGACACATCAACCAGAGGCTAAAACGTTGTTCGTGGTGTAAAACCCCAACACCGGTGTACCTGACTGCAGGGAAGGGGGAATTTAATCCATTTGGTTCAGGGAGCAGCAGATGGTGCAGTGGTTAAAGCGTCGTCTGGCATTCCGGGATACCTGTTTGAATGCCTCTCTTGCTGTAGTTCTGCTGATCGAGGTGCTTACCACGATACAGTGAAAATACCCTGCTGTGCAAATGGATTCGTTACTGTAGGCAGCTTAGCGTCTATACTTAACAAGTCGCTATGGACAGGTAAACATAGGTTGATTTTAAATCACACCTTTATGATAAATAACAAAGCCGCCCATCACACGGCAGCTCGCAGTCACTATTTCTGGCTTGCTTAGGTTTCATAACCTGCTTCAGCTACAATAAAAACTACGTTGCTCGAGGTGGACGGGATCAGTGTATGAAAAGCGGTAATAATAGCACTGTTAAAACACTGACCCACAGTGCTCGGCTCTCTGGCATGCCATAAAGAGAGCGAGCCAAGAGACGGGATCGTAATTATTCTATAAATCTCGGCTGTCGTCTTAACGGGACTGCAATTGTGCCTTTGAGCTTCGACTGTGGAAGAAAACATGTCGATGAGCATCGAGTTCAAGGGTAGAACTGGAAAAACAGCTTCATCATCAGTGGAGTGAAAACACACCGTGTGTGTGTGTGTGTGTGGGGGGGGGGGGGGGGGCTGGGAAGGACGTGGGTTCAATTGCATTTATGCAGAAACTGAATGCTCTTTTACAGACTGTTGACCCAAGTTAAACCCTGTGATGACTTTAGCGAGATTAGCCTCGATAAAAAGCTGCAGGAAGTGTAATAAAATGTGACAAAGCAGACTGACAAAGTCAACCAATACGTTTCACTTGCATGGTTTCATATAATGGAAGCTGTTTATTTTACTGCGTGAAGAACACCTCCCATTACACAGCAATCACACCCAACTGTAACAACATCAAGCGATGGGTGGGTATTCCGGAACCTGTCGCACTTCATCCACAGTGGTGGGAATTGAACTGGAGTTGAGGAAGGGAGGCGGGCGCTGAACTACAGGGCTTTCCACCTCACAGGGGACCTCAGCTGCACCCTCCTAAAGGCACAGGACCGGTGTTTAAGGGGAACAGGTGGGCAGCAGGTAGGACAGTGCTGCCTGATAACCCGAAAAATCCAAGTTTAACTGCTGTAGTACCCAGGGCAAAGTATTCAGCCTTGAATTAACATGGTAAAAATTACCCACCTGTATAAATAGATAAATCCTTGTAGGCAGCCTAACAGTGCAAGTTGCTTAGTAGCAAAAACTGGTGAGTGAATGAATGAATGAATGAATGAATGAAGAGAGTAAACCAGCAGATAGCACAGGAGGCACTACTTCGATGCTCAAAAGCTGGACCCGCAATGCCTTGCGCAAGTCAGAGCCGACCCCAAACATCAACGCTGCCACCAACTGTCCAACGGGACCAGAACGGTCTCTGCAGGGCACCCGGTTGTGTTAAAACTTTTGAGTTACACTTGTGAAAGTATTTTGTAAAAAAAAAAAAAAAAAAAAAAAAAAAATCGTTTTTAATCATTGCTGCAAAAGCGGAAAAGCTGAACGAAGGTGTGGGCCTTCACCTCAGCCGAGTGCAGCGGCAGTGGGCCTGAGCCGTGTGTTTGTGTACAGGTTCCGCGCAATCTGGTGACCTTGCACAGCTAGACCTCCTGGCAACGTTTAACTGTTTCCATGGCAATGGCAGATAAATGCTTCCATTTGGAGTGGCTTAATTACAAGCTTTTTGTACACTGGGGGAACAAAAAAAAAAAAAAAATCAGACTTTAGAGTGGCACTGCTTTTTGTTTAATTCCTTTTATTTATTTCTGCTTTTCTGTAAATGTCCTGCTAATAAAAGGCCCTACCCACGATTCCCAGGGGCCTCTCCGGGGGAAGCAAAACTGAGGTTCTCCCGTTCGTCCAAACCTCCTACATCACCGCAGCAAAAAATACATCATCGCAGAAATAAGTACAGCTGAAAAAAGGCGCTAAGCAATTCGGTTTCGGCATTATTTAATTTGTTTTAAAAAGCGAAAAGCACAACATGCAAAACCCAGCAAATGACATTCTCATTACGCCGCTGCCTTCTGGGCGATTCACGCTTCAGTGTGCCGCGTCAATGAAGTGCTGGTGCAAGCAGCAACAGGAAGACATGTGAGTTCAGACAAAGTCTCCAGCGAGCTAATGAAGGCCGGCTTTTGCCTTTTGTCCTTAGGATTAGCACCGGGGCCCCCGCCTTACCCCGCAGAACAGCCTCGCTCTCTCCCATTGACACCCGGGCCTCCCGCCATCGCTCCCGCTAACAAATTCATTACACTGATCGAGGGTAATTGTCAAGTCTGCCTTACTTCCCATTAGCATCAGGGGCTAAAGCCACCGGCGTGGCCCCTTCCTTCAGATTAAGGGTCGGGAAGTGATGGCAGAGCAGGTAGAGGCTGCATTCCGGTGCTTTGACCCCTGAACTGCACTGTCTCTCCATTCACAGTCCATCAGATTACCAGACAACACAGTCCCCCCCCTCACAGGACCCACAGCGGACACTGTTGAAGGGCCGCTGCTACCGGAGCATGGGGTGCAGAAGCTCCAAGTCTAGAAAGTTCACAGTGACTGATGCCATATGGGCTCCACTTCTGTTGTAATAATAAAGCCATTCTGTGTACACAGTCGCTTAACAGATTCTGCTTAAGGAAAATCCACGTTTACTACACACGAATATTCAGGGCAGCAGGTGCTCTGGTGGTCACACGTGTCACCTTGCAATCCAAGGATCAAGGTTTGAATTTCACCCCCTACTTTGGTGCCTTTCATCACGGTACGTACGCCGACTTGATCCCGGAAGAAAGCCCTGCTGTACGTACGCACAGATCGCTGTACGTTGCCTTGGACAAATAAATAATTTAGCACAGTATAATTATACAGTAATTTGATTTAGTAAAATAACCCCCTATAGGCTCTAAAGCCAAGTCACATCAGGATATAACATTTCTCCACGAGCGGCACTCATATTAACTTTTAATTCCCAGTGAGAACACAGAAAGGCATAAACAGAAACACGCCGCGCAGATGCTAATCCGGTGTGACGAGCACAACATGGCCATCTCCATATTTCATTACAGCTCAAGTCAGAGAGAAGGTGGAGGGAAGAGCTGAATCTCGGAACGCTGAACTTCCAGCCAATGACGGGCAGGAACGCAGCTCCTGGGAACCGGCTGTTCGACGGGATCGCCTCGGAGCGGGGCACTGGCGCTGGCCTGCGGCTCACATCCCTTCCGAACGCACGCCAACCTGAATTCAAAACTCGAGCGTGTCTTAGTTTGCCATTAAAACGACTGCTTACGGGGACGCGAGAGTGAGTCAGTGATGGCGTCAATTTATATTACTGCTTGAAAAGCAGTTGGGCACTTTTAGCAATGTTATTTTTCGTTGACATTCATCCTACTGACTGTCCTCCCTCCTGCAATGAAGTGATCTCCTGTCCAAAGAAAATGAAAAAATCATTGCTCATCATATTATTGTTCCTAAACTGTAATAACATTTTGAATGACCGAAGATTCAAGCGAAATGAAAATGTTTCCCAATTCAAATTTTTCAACTTTCAACAAAGCACCCTTCTACCAGAACTACTTGATAGTGCAAGAGTTTTCCAGCTGTGTAACTATCCAACATTTCGGTCGTCTTAAAGACCACCTCTTCCCATCAACTGGACAAAATCTCTTTTCTACAAAAGTGGTTTCAGCAGAATGTGCCAGATCTCGCCGCTCTAATGGCTACCGGGGGTTAAGATGTGTGCGACGCTGCTGCCGAGGCCCATCCCACAAGAGGACAGAAGGCCCCCCGCCTGCTCCGCCGATGCCAGGAAACAGATGCACATCTTCCCACTATTTCCGTAAGGTTGATGAATGTGCCATACACAAGCTCAGCTCTCAAATTTGGACGTGTCAGCATCCATCTCCAAATAGGATGCATGGCGAGGTCGACTATTTTCTGCCTCCAGACCATAAAGTCACCCGCCCCTGAATTCAACAAGAATTTAGTCACAACACACTGAAGTTCCTCACCCTTGACACCTCTGTCCAAGGTGACTTACACTGTTATTTAATCAGCTTTACTGTTATTTACCTTTTACACAGCACGCCATTCTTCCTGTGCCAATTCACGGTAAGGCCACTACAGCCAGAGTGAGAGTTAAACCCTCTTAGAATTCAAGAAAATTGCTCTAACTGCCTGCTGCCCACATTGAAACAGAGACAATGAGGAAATACTATGTCACACAGATAGAAAGAAAAATACACACAGTCAAACCCCTTAAGGCACACCTGTGTGTCAGAGCAGCTAGTGCACGATGGTCTGCCATGACGTCTGATGCTTTCAACTTCACGGAGAGATCCTTCAAAATGACATCTTTCTGATGCTTGCTTCTCAAATCGCTTACTAACAAGTTTCCAAATTGATCCCGCGAGACGCTCTGGCTGTACATCTACCCATTAATGATGTGAGTCTTAATTTATCTGAAAACATCTGTTTTTTCGGTGGGCCCGTATCACACATCCGCTCTCGGGCTCTGCTTGCTCATCGTGACATCTTCAAGGAAGAAGGGAGCAACCTTCAGAGTGGTCTTGCCCGAATGAACCGAATCACGCATCATGTGCAAATATTTCACACTATAATAAACAATAGACCACATGCAAGAAATAAGCGGGAAGTCGGGGGAAAAGGACGTATTGTGGATCAACCATCAACAATCTGGTGTTCAATGTAGGGTTGGAGTGGTCGAGAGGCTATGCTGAACAGGATACTAGTCTACTCCTGAGCAATCTCTCTCTCTCTCTCTCACACACACACACACACACACACACACACACACACACACACACACACACACACAGAGAGAGAGAGAGAGAGAGAGAGCGTGTGTAACTGCCAATCCACGTGAAACGCACGTGTTTAGGCTGTGGGAGGAAACACAAACTCCACATATAGAACAGAATTCAAACCCACGCCATCCACTGTAAATACAAAACAAAAAGCCGCCTGCAAAAATCACAAATGTTCAGAAAATGTAGGGGAAAGAAAGAAAGAAAAAAAAAAAACTTATCTGGAGTGCTAATGTTACCAGGAGAAGCTCAAAACCCAGATGACTGCTTGCTTTCCCCCACAAGAGGACTGGAAACCTAATTAAGCCTCTTATTTTGCAAACACCAATTTATTCATCCTTACAGCTAAAATACTCGGTTACTCTGCACCATATGTGCCCCGGCTACAGCGCCGAGCCATGAGAGGAACAAAAACAAATAAATAAAGAAACGTGACCTGATAATTTGGCACAAAGTTAAAAAAAAATAAAATAAAAAAATCAGCGAGGCTGCGCTTCCCACTGTGTTCTGAGGTTTGCTGCTGTTGTCAGCGCTATCAGCTCAGTATGGGCATCAGCAGGAGTCCTGCTCTCAGAAACAAGGTCCCTCCCCATCCCCTCCACTGCTGCCTGCACACAAAGGGTCTGGTGCTGACCGTGACAGTGACGCACGACGCCTTGTCTTAAGGCGGGGACCGATGACAAGCTGTCCTTGGTGCTGCACGAGGCAGGACCGCAGCATAAGGCCTGGTGGCCAATTAAACTGAAACCATTGTCTATGGGAGGAAACCAGAGCACCTGAGGGAACCCACCAGACACAGAGGGAACGTGAAAACTTCACGGACCAAGCCAGATTCGAACCTACGCCCGAACAGACGGGGTGCTGTGATGTGACAGCGTGCCACCCTGTTTAATTCATAAATGTGCTATTACTGCATATAACACAACTATATGAAGGTAACCAAGTTTCAGTGAAATAAATTGAGTACAATATTATATGTAAATTTATTTACAGACATTTTCTAGGCAGAAGTCCTTAACTTCCACTAAAGTCTTAAAGGGATCTGTGGCTAAGAAAAAGGTTAAGTGCACACATTTTCTTTTGGCAACAACATCCTTAATATTAAAAAAAAAGTTCAGAAACATGAGGGGTGTTCTGGAAAAGAGGTTGTGGCTTTTGAATCAGTTTCCTTTGTTCCGTGGACACCGGTGTGCGAAGCCCTGAGGAGAAGGGCCCGCTGCACCGGCTCTGCAGACACGCAGACGGAGCATCCCTGGGGTCGACGCTTAGGGGCTGCTTCTCTATCCGCAGCCTGGAAAATGCAGCACGGCCTCCGGGTAAAGCACCCAAAGGCCGCTTTCGCCGTGACAAGCACTCTACGTTCTGCTTGCTGTCAGGGCCAAGGCAGGCAGGCGCCTCTGTTCCAAACAAGGTCTCGCTTCAGTAAAAATCGCTCCATTGCAGCACTGCGGAGACACTCCTCTGGGGCTTCTGGGATTTTGAGGGGCGCCGCTTGTGCCGAGGACAATTAGAAAGCCTTGCAATATGATCACGGTCCCCAGACAAACCCATATTCTGAACTGCAGGTGAGCACTGAAAACTTGTATTTCACTGAGATTAATCTGCTTGTAGAAATGGGGCACAAAGAAACAAGAGTTGCAGAAGAGGATATATTTAAAAAAGAAAAGAAAAATATGACTTCTTCAGATGAACCAATTAGAGTTAAGAGTATCACATATGTGGAGAAGGAAGGGGATGAGGAATGTAAATGGAGTTGTTTCCTAGCAACATACACAGTTATGAAGCGTCCAATCGTTTATCTCCCGCCGCATACGGTAGCATCTGGAAAGCGGGAAGGAAAAGAGAACGGATGCGTTCGCATTCCATACGGCTTGGAGAACAGCCCGAGATCACAAAGGAAGTATGTATAAGGAGAGCGAAGAAGGAACGTATCCTGCACTCTGGAAGCCTGTGGTGATGTCACCGAGTGGGAATGAGGTGGCGGCGGTGTGGGGGCGGGGGGTTTGAACCGGCTGACCCTCGGTAAGAGCCAAGCGCAAGGTGAAGGCAGCAGGAGGACAGGCCCACAAGGCCTGCATTGTGTGCAGGCAGGCAAGGGAGCTGTAAGGCCCGTGCGCTCAGCTCGCAGGGGCGACGGTGCTCAGTGGTGCCTCCTGCTGCCTCACTCAAAAGACTCTGTCACCAGATAACAATAACGATAAATTTCTGAATGCTATTATAGCTCTTTTATTCACAGCATAACTCAACCTGTCCTGTCCAGGGTTTACTCTGCCTCACACCTTATGCTTCCGTGATGGGCTCTGGACAACACTTGCCCAACACTGGACACGCGGGCACTCACAATGAATAAATGAGTAACCCAACCTTCCCTGTACTATTTCAATCATCTCATGTCATCACGCAACCATACACACCCCTCATATATGGCTTTGCAACTGCACCCATCAGCAGTTGTCATTTCTTTTCTAGCATCTGTCCTATGTAAAAATACATGCGTCACAGTCCTCATCAAAGCACTTTGCACTCTGCTTCCGTACCATGAGCTCATCAAAATCTATTTAAACCAGGGGAAAACTATAAAAGTTGAAATGGACCTGGGCCCAAGAGTGTTTACAAGTCTATTGTTAGCTACGACAATGGTTTTATAAAAGCTCAGCGTATCGGACAGGACAGTTTGTTGGACCCTCTTCAAAGCAAAATGCAAAATTTTGATGAAGAAAAAAAAAAACGCTGGAGATCCTATTATTTCCTTTAGGGCATTGCATCTGAACCCAAACATACACTTTGGGGTGGGAAACCAGCTGCCAGTGCTGTGCAAAGGTAAGAACAGGTGTAAAAGGTGTGTTCTCTCACATGCACAACACCATATAAAACACATCAGTACAATCTATTTCTGTGCATGTAGAAGCAAATTATGACCCATCTCAACCCGACTTTTAAAAGGACTGCTATTGGGTAGGTGAGCTTACTTTCTTGGTGGTTTGTTTGCAAGGATAACTGAAAGAGGCCACCTTTCAATCCGTCACGCAGCTTTGGCGTTTGCCAGAGTGCATGACTTCAAGCTGGAGGAATTCCTGCCCCGAAGCCTCAAAGCCTGACACTGAAAGCGAGTGTCATCACATGCAGTAGGAAAAGGGCTGCCGTCAGCAGACTCCGTGCCGCTCGCGTCTCTGCTGTCAGCATGCGGTGAGGGCCGGCTGCTGCGGCTGGGCTCCTGCTGACCGGACACTTCCGTTAAGATGACGCGCGGATGAGGAACCGTCGCTCGCTCTTGATAGAAAAGGCCCCACTTTGTTAAGATCATTCCGGTGTTGAGCGCTGCGGCCCACCGTGCGCAGGTGAGCGCGAGCTTTAAGTGAGGCCTGCTGGAAATTCCTGCCAATGAGCAAAACAAAGCCAAGCTCCTTCATGCGGATGACCCCCTGGACAGGCAGGAGGTTTAAAAGGTGCTTTAACTTTCATTGTATCAGCATGAAGTTCCATTTGCCCCACAGTCTACCGGTCTCCTTTCATTAGTCCTGTTCTACAGCTGGCATGTTTAATATCCGCCCTGGCACCGCTGAAACACAAACCTTTCACTGAGAGCCACAGCCGAATTGTGTGGGGAGACTACATTACATTTTCCTTCTTTTAGACAGGATGTATATAATGGTCTCCAGTAACTGCGTGCGCTTCCACATAGCAGGGTCTACAAGGCTGCTCTGTTTTCCGTCCGTCACCTCTTGCTGGAAGGTGATGGATGGGAGAGTCTGGCCTTTGCAACTGGCTTACCAGGCAAAATGGCATAGGCCCACCCTGACCTCAAAGCCCTCCACCCACATCACCATCGCTTGCACCACACTCGAGCACCCTGCCCTTGGGGGAAAGTAGGCCAACAGCTGGGGGAAGACAGCTCACAGCGGCGCTCGGCACCTCTGTTCTCAGTCAGCAGCTTTCCTCAAGCTGAAGTTACAGCCCGCGGAATTATTTCCCATTACCCTCCTCCCAGCCGCACCCCCCCCCCCCGTAAAGCACATAAGGCAAAGACAGGCTGCAAAGGCTGGAAAATGGTAGAAGATTGGGAGCAGAACACATATTAAACCAAACAAGAACAGATGAATACTGTGTCTGATGAGACACCCAGACACAATTTCGCACTGAAGTATTTCACCCACTGCTCCTCTTTGCAGTGAGTCACTTCTGACTACAGCAATGCTACTAGCTGTCAAGAGTGAACATGAGAAGGTTCACGACCACATTAACAAATGCAGAGGACTCTTCTCTCCAAGTCTAAAGCAAAAGAAAAGCAATTATCTATGAAAGAATAACGCATTCTGCAGGAATTCACACATGGTTCACAATAACGTAAGGAAATAGCAGGGCAGCAGATGGGCACGAGGACATCTTCATCAGTCATGAGAATGCGAACTCCGTTCCGAACCGCCCTTCCAAATAGCTCCATCACGGCAAGTCCCTCCCCCTCCATCCCAGGACGGCTTTGAAGTCATATCAAACAGTACTGCGGCGCACAGAAGGGAAAACCGCTTTATGACAAGCAAACAGAAAACACTGAGGTGTCGGCCACATGGTGTCTGTAGCTTTACTTCCTTATTCCTCCCCACCAGTGCCACTTATATTTCAACAGGTCACAATATATCATCAATAAAACAGAGATAAAGGAACCATGTGGCAAAGTGGCAATAAATGTCCCAAACAAAGGTCCTTACCAAATGGTCTCTGGAGGCTTACAGAAATTTACAGCCAACAGACAAGTGGGCCATCACACAAAATGAACAGAATGCAACTCAATTTGTACAGAAGACCATTTGTACGGAAGAGCTTTGCAACGAAACTAAGCTTACTAGAGCTCTGGGGCAGCATTCTGGCCTAAGACAGGAGCCAAACAGTTAAAAATTAGGTTCCCGAGAAAGAATGTTGAACAAATACATAAATTAAAAGATGGGAAAGGGTGCAAGGAGTTTCTTAGCAACTCGCGGCCATCCCCAGCATCCCATTTGCTGCTCACCAAACCCAAGAGTTCGCAAGACACTTTGAGGAAGCTCAGAGAAGCACCTCTTAACTAGTCATGGCTCAGAAAGACCTGGAATTCATTTATTTAATTACAGCAAAGGAATTAAAATTCCCTACCCATGAAGAGAGTTTCTGGACATCAATCCTAGCCTGTTCCCTTCGGGCTTCTCCGGCCGATGACAGACTTTTTTTGGGGTATTAAAAATAAAACGTTGCTTTGGTTTATGCTGGTGCAATTTCTATCCCTCACACACACACACAAATTAGCTGCAAAAACTGGGCCAGTGTTTCACTGTAGGACACGGGTTTGTTCACCGTTTACGAAAAAAATACTTTCCTATTCTCTATAGCGTCATAGTTCTGTTTCGATTGTTTTGAGACATTGTACACAAATTACAATGTTGCTGAGGAAACAAAGGGGAAAAAAAGCAAAACGGGCTAATTTATAACTATTTGTCTGAGTGCAACACTGAAAGAGCAGCCTAGTTTCCCCCGAAAGAGATGCTACACTACAAACAGATAATTATGAGCCAGGAATTAAAAGTGTTATTTCATGAACGGCCATTACACCAAAAAAAAAAAAAAAAAAGTCCCTGTGTGTGTGTGTGTGTGTGTGTGTGTGTGTGTGAGTGAGTGAGTGAGTGAGAGAGAGAGAGAGAGCGAGAGAACATTCCTTTGGGACAAACCCCCCCTGCTGTGATTTACTATGCACAAAGAGCAGAGAACCAAAAGTCTTCTGCTCCTGCTCACCTAAGCGGGAAAAACCACTGATGTTGAGACCACTTAGTCAATGAATTATTAGATTTCATTATTCAATTTTAAAGCAAAACGGCTAATAAAAGGTGTACAACTCCACACGCTGCAAACTAGTCGAGCCAGACTGACACGCACCTGTCGTACGTTCCTTCACCCGGCCAATTAGCAGCGCATTTTAACAACCTAACAGGGCTTTGTCTCAGGCCCACAGCCAAAACGGTTTACTCAAAGCCAACGCCTTGGAGGAAAAAGAAGAAGAAGAAGAAAAAAAAACATCTACAAATGTGTTCCACTGAAGATGCCACGTTTCAGAGTCAGGGCAGTTCAGGTATGCCCAGCCATTTCCAGATTGAAAAAAGTTGGTGATGATGTTCCTCAGGCCTCCCCCAGCTCTGCTCTGATCATTACCCCCCTTCCATCTTCAGCACCTTTTCAGGAAGCCATTAAGGGACTCGGGTGCAAATTCTTTACGACACGGTAACGAATGGGCAAAAAAAGTTACCCGAGAGCTGCCAACAGCTACTGTCCCTTATAAATCCAACCCGTACAGAATGCTATGCAAAGCTGGCAGCAGGTTCCACATTAATTAATATCTCCCAGAGATTTTTCTCCCCAATGCTAATTAATATAAAATCTTAGCTACAAAATTATGTTTCATGGCTCCCAATCCAAAATGTCAGGGTCTGCGGTTTGACTAGGGAATAATAACTTCATAACACTGTGGAGAACATATTTAATATCTCAATATGACAGCTGTTGGGTTTATTATTAGTCTAGAATAGCGGCGTCTACTGCGCGCAAATCTAAAACGTTTATGACTTATTGTGTCCGGAAAGCGAGGGGACGGTGGGAGATCGCTCAAAGTATGATTCAACTTTTAAAACGGTGAAATTATATCCTTGGAAAGTGGTCTGGACTAAGTGTGTGTGTGTGTGTATATATATGTGTGTAAAAGTATAAGACAATTACACAGATCAGCCACAACATTAAAACTAGCTGCCTAATATTGTGTGGGTCCCCCTCGTGCTGCCAAAACAGCTCTGACCCCCTTGAGGCATGGACTCCAGAAGACCTCTGAAGGTGTCCTGTGGTATCTGGCACCAAGACGTTAGCAGCAGATCCTTTAAGTCCTCTAAGTTGCGAGGTGGGGCCTCCATGGATCAGACTTATTTTTCCAACACGTCCCACAGATGCTCGATCGGATTGACATCTGCCAAGACAACACCTCGAACTCTTTCTCACGTTCCTCAAACCATTCCTGAACAATTTTTGCAGTGTGGCAGGGCCACTGCCATCAAGGAATACCGTTGCCATGAAGGGGTGCGTGTGGTCTGCAGCAACGTTTAGGTAGGTGGTACGTGCCAAAGTAACATCCACGTGAATGCCAGGACACAAGGTTTCCCAGGAGAACGTTGCCCAGAGCATCACACTGCCTTCTTCCCACAATCCATCCTGCTGCCATCTCTTTCCCAGGTAAGCGATGCACACGCACCCGGGTGTAAACATGATCTAAGGCCACCTTCTTCCATTGCTCCACGGTCCAGTTCTGACGCTCACGTGCCCATTGTAGGCGCTTTTGGCGGCGGCGGACAGAGGTCAGCGTGGGCACTCTGACCGATCTGCGGCAACGCAACCCCGTACGCAGCAAAACTGCGATGCGCTGTGTGTTCCGATACCTTTCTATCGTGCCCAACATGAGGTTTTCAGCAATTTATGTTACGGTAGCTCTTCTGTGGGATCGGACCAGACAGGCTAGCCTTCGCTCCCCACGCGCATCAGTGAGCCTTTGGCACCCATGACCCTATCGCCAGTTCACCGGTTGTCCTTCTATGAACCGCTTTTGGTAGGCACTAACCGCTATATACGAGGAACACTCCACCACAACACCTGCCATTTTGGAGATGCTCTGACCCGGCCGTCTAGCCGTCACAAATTGGCCCTTGCCAAAGTGGCTCAGATCCTTAGGCTTGCCCGTTTTTCCTGTGTCCAACACATCGACTTGAAGAACTGACTGTTCACTTGCTGCTTAATATACCCCCCCCACACCCCTTGACAGGTGCCATTTTAACAAGAAAATCAATGTTATTCACTTCACCTGTCAGTGGTTTTAATTTTGTGGCTGATCGGTGTTTGAAGAAAAATAATTTTCAAAGATAACATCATTACCCAACACGGGACAAATGCAGCCAAAGTAATTTAGCCACAGCATTCAGAAATTCAAAATGGGAGGGGAGGGGGCTGATGAGTTTCACGACAGCACAAGAGCTACAGAAAAGAGGGGGTGGGGGAAGATAAAGGTTCTTATGTTCACTTTAACGTCTTCAAAATTACACACAGGAGACAAATTTCCTTATCTAGCAAGCTGACAGAGCTAAGAGCAGCTCCGGCATTTGTCGACACGGCAACAGTTCTCTCCGAAGAGGTTCTGCAATTAGCTATGCGATGCTCGCGCTACCAGACAAACACAAAAGCTGTTCACTTCAAAAGCTGGAGCGCCCCATGCCACGCTACCTGTCTGAGCGTGCCGGAGCCACGTTTGGCGTCTCCTCCGTTCTTCTAGCACCGCTTCAAAACCAACTTCCCTTCTCTCAGGTTGGGGAGGAAAGGCCTGGAGGACTTATAGTAGAACTTAAAACATGGAGTGTAACCCTTGCATCAGGACCTAAGTTTAATGTACACAAATCCACTTGTACAAGTGGGAGAAAGGACTTAGAAATCCATATATTGCCCAAGTTCGTAAGAAACTAATGCGAAACACAGATGATGACATTGTGTCACTGGACAGAAATGGCAAAAGAAGCCTTTTGCTTTCATTTGCCCCCCAGTATCAGAGTCCACTGCCTTGTATGTGGCCTGGCATCATACAGATATGCAATGTGCTTGAAAACGACTCCTCCGTCGCAAAACACAGCATTTCTCAGACCACAAATGACACATTTCGCCTCCTTCCCTTGTTTCAGAAATTCCTTCGTCCCACTATTAGCTTGGCAAACATCCACCTTAACACAAAGAAAATCCCATTTCATTGACCATTCTGGTTCTCAGAGAAAATTTATCTTTTTATCCCCCCAAGCCGTGTCATCCTTCCAGTAACCTCCATCAGCAAGGTAACATCTCGCCGTATTTCCTTCCCGTCATTCACAGAAAGGACGTAGGCAATTTGCGCATGAATGGGCAAGCAATAGTGTGGACCCTGACACTGCGTGACACGGCACAACAGCCAACGTTTAGCAGTAAACATCAGAGTTGAAGAGTTTTTATTTGCTTGTTTCCAGCACGTTCCCAAGGAACTAAACCCTAGGACAAACCTCAACGCGTGCGTGCGTACGTACGTGCAACGAAAAAGAGAAAATATAATGAAAGTGCATATTGTCAGAGGAAGGAAGATCGAGGTGGGTGGGAGTCAGATTAATCTGTTGGTGAGGGAAGCGGGTATTGGTGTTATCACTACAGACAAATCGATGGAAAAACCTATACTAACAATAAATGACAATTTCTGATATGTATAGCCTTAAATACGGAACAACATTAAACAAAGTATTTCAAACACAGCTGTTAATGGGTGCTAATCGGCATATTAATGCAAGTGGCTCCTCGCAGATCAGTAGTCTCATAGCAGCAGGGGCGTGCGACATCGGCTCCAGCTTACGGCACATCGCAGACGAAAGATGACAGAACGTGCTGTGCGGACGTGGCAAATAAAATACTAATTTAAGTTTGAGTGAAAACTGGGTTACTGGACAGCGACTCGCAGAAACACTGAGCAACCTTGCACTCCACAGGTCCCCGATAGGCCCATTTCTGCAGTGTGACAGTGGGAATTGGACAGGATATAACATGAGCTCTGGGGTGATGGAGAGCCAAGTCGATTGTCTGGGGGACCCATCTCTCAGCGCAGGGCCCCCCCCCGCTGCACATGGGCTCCGACGGCACGTCTGATGTTAACAAAGGAAGCACTGTTTTTGTAAAGGAAAAGACCTGACAGCATTCCTTAGGAGCCATGCTGAGCCAAGGACGGTGGCACGGTTCATGCCTGTATAAAGGAACAAGTAAATTCACACTGCGCTCATGCGCCATTTCTAGGGAGTTTTCTCTACGTGAGGCCACTCTGCAGAGCTGAGCCCAGTTAGGAAGATGACAGTCAGGGCATGGGGCTCCCTACCCTCCCCATGCTGACCCAGGATGTGCGAGCGCGCGCATGCACGCAAGTGAGCATGTGTGTGAGGAAGAGGGGCTTTTTAAGGCTAAGCGCTTCAGTAGTTAACTACTCTATTCATCGTGGTGGTCTGTGATTCCCTGGGGGCAGGAGGAGGAGGTGTGGGAAAGAGGCGAGAGGGGCCAGCCTCCCACTGAGTGTGGCATAATGGTGTTCACAGCAAGGACAGGACAGGAGGCCTCCCCCCGGAGACACCGCTAATGGTGTGGGGGAAGGGGTGGCGGTCGCCTTGCACTATGGAGCGACTTCCTGTTGAGAGGAAAGCTGAGGTACACAGCGACAAAAAGCCATCTCCCTGGCATCCTCGCTGCTCACCCTGGCCTGTGGGGAAACAGAAACCACAAAAAGGAACTACAGTTGGAGAGGAACCACAAACTCCTCTACCATAGCTTATATTAGACGACAGAAGAGCAGCAAGTGGCGTACTGGTTAGAGTAGCTGCCTTCCACTATAAGGATTTAGGTTCAAATCCCACCTCCTGCTGGGGCACTCTCGACCGAGGTACTTCACCTCGAACTGATACAGCAAATATTTACCCAGATCTATCAATGGCTACTATAATCGGTGGTACTTTAAGCAGCATACAAATCTAAGTCAAATTTGGAGAACCATGTCAGCAAAAAAATAATAAATTGTTTCTGGTATATTGGGATACGAGAACCCTGGCAGAGGACTTTACGTTGGTCCAGTATCCATCATGTGTACAACAGTTCAAAAAGAGTCCAAAGCGGTTCTATAAGGTGGGATAATCCGTACATTCGTTCTCAGGCCAGCTCCCCTCAGGTGCCACGTGCAGGTAATTATTAAAACAGGAGGGGACCAAGGCGCGCTCCACCACGCTGACTGTTCTAAGTATAAACTCACGCAGGGAAGTCAAAACGTTCATCAAAGTGGCAGAAGTCTGCTGTTTTTATGGATGGTGCCCAGCGTTCAAAGACAGAGGATAGCTGTATCCCACTGCGAAATAAAGTGCTTAAAATGCTCCATGTATTAAATAATATTTAATCAAATTTCCAACGTGCTGCTTTTTTTGCCGAGAGGACGATATAACCCGACACCCATAATTCCCTGCAAGCCATTATAAGCCCTCAAACCGAAGTTTCCTTCACATTCAGACGCACTGCGTTGGCAAGTCTGACGTAAAATTTAAGCTTGCTGCTCGAATGGCGCTGACAGATAGGCGCAAAAACAATTCCGCTCTCATTGCAGACCTCGCAGGCTTTACAGAAATCCCCCAGAGCATGAAGATGCTGTGTGATGTCACTCATTTGCATGGCACCGCTTCCCACTTATTTCTGAGAAACACTGATTCATATGGAACTGTGTGGCCAACACTCCGATATGTCCACCCTGCGGAGATCCACTCCCACTCGCTCATTGTAAACCCCTCAATCTGGCTTACAAAACCCCTCTTTTACCGAAACACCCATTAAAACTGTGCAATGGTCCTATTCAAAAAGAAAAAATAAAGCTATCTTTTGTATTCTGATAGACCAACAGATAATGAAACACCTTCGCTCGAACACACGTAGGCCTGTAGAGTGAAAGGGGCACGGTTAACTGTACATGCGTATCACATCCCCATCTCCCATCTCCAAATTTGGTAGGCATTTACTGGGTGGCTCTACATGGCTTCATGCTGCGTGGGATTTGCGTGTTCACCCCATGTTCACTGGGGTCTCCTCCACTGGTTGAAAATATGTTTCTAGTGCTTGGGCGACTCTGAACTGCCCACTCTGTTTGTTTGTTTGTGTGTGTGTGCATGTGTGTGTAAACTGCTCTGCTATATAGACAGGTGACTGAATGTAAGGAGTTCAGGGTATAGCATCTTGCACTGGCAATGCATACAACCTTTAAGGATCTCAGACGCAGTCTTCAACTGGCATGCAACTTGGCATGTCCAAGTCCACGAGGTCACAAGAATCAGACTCTACTAAACAACAGATTTTACACGCTAAGTCACTCTTGACAGAGGTATGAACTTAAAAAAATAAAATAAATAAATAAATAAATAAAAAATGATTAATGTCTGTAAATCCCTTTGTAGAAAACGGTCTGCTAAACAAATAAATGTACGCTGGGGAGATGGACGGATCAAAATTTCCTCTGAAGCAGCCAAATGACATTCTGCAGAACAAAGAAATCTGCTCAGGTGTACCAGTGTCTCAAAGCAGTGTTGACTGCAGGTTCTACCCGTAACAAACAAGCGCTGCGTGACAAAGAGCAGTTTGTGGGATTCGGTCTGGACTTTGATTTGTGCTCGGGGACTGTGTATATAGAGTGGTGCACAGACATTTTAGGCGGAATGAGTCCAGGGCTGCTTTTCCCACAGCAGATGCGGCGGTGGGTGGGGGCTGAGGGTGTCATGCGTGGCAGGGCACAGCGGAGCACACTGATCTATCATGGAGGCTGCGGAGGACAAAGGCCAAGACACAAGTCCTTTCAAGCCGACATGCTGTTATCAACCTCTGAGCAGCAGACTCCACATTATCTCAAGCATTCTCCCACCCAACCCCTCAACACACACCTCGAGGGTAGGTGGGTAAACAAAAAAAAAAATAATAATAATTATAAAAAAAAAAAAAATTACTTTCATCCCTATCATAATACATGGTCAGATAAAACTTAGACAATGAAGTCAGCACATGACAGAGAAAACAATACCCAAGATGGGAAGTTTTCTTATATTTAACATATAAAGTTAAGCCTAATAGTGCAATAAACAATGGCGTTTAATAAAACAGTCCCGTGTGCATAATTCTTACCAGACTGAGCAATATTCACATAAATCCCTTAAAGCGGCGGGGTTAGGGGTAAGGGAGGGGGTGGAACTGGACGCGTTCCTTCGTCTGGGTCAAAACGCCACCACAAACTGCCCCTCGTCCCACAGGCCTAGACCCCGGGCTAAACACCGCAGCCCAGTGTCGTGGCCTCCCTCCGAGCCCCTGTCCTCCCCATCCCCTGCCAATGCCCCGGGCTGTGAAGCGAGGGCTGTTTAGAGCGAGTCGGGGATACGTTTGCAAAGAAAATAAATGAGCGGAGCATATTTTACCCTGAATGTGCGCGTGTGTATGCAAGAAATGGAAAGAGAGTGGGAGGGAGAGAAGGAGGGAAGCAGTGCATTCAATTATTTACAGATCTGATTTTACATCAGACCAGCTGGGCAACAAAAAATAAATAAATAGGCGGTATCTAAAACAAGAGATGAGAATGTGCCATAATTAAATAAATGGCAACGACAGCGAAAACCCATAAAGCGATCCATCTTGTGCATTGAAACTAGTACCCCAAGACCCCCTCTATACAAATGCTAACAGCGCTAGTTTTTATGCCCTTTCCTCTTTGTTGCCTTCATCCAAGATTGTGCCTTGGTGTTCCACTTGGCCCTTGAAGAAGGTGGCGCCAGGAGGGGTAAAGAAAGAGCGCAGCACCGCCAGCTCCCGTATGCTGGGTTCACAGCTGGCCTTCGCCTGGTCGCAGAGCAACTGCCCTTATCGGGTGCCGGGAAGAGATTATAAAACGGAGACAGTGTTGTCGGATGAGCGTGTGTATATACACACCCTCAGCCGATCCACGGTGCCCAGGCAGTGAGTCATGCTGGGCCATGCAGGAAAGTCGTGTTTGGGCAGGGTTCACCTTGCCATCTGTGGGAAAAGCATTCTGGGACTTTTGGCCCTAGACTGCGCAAACACCTTCGTCCAAAAGGTGTAGTGACCCGGGAGGTCAATGCTGACCTCTTGCACCTGGCTTAACAAACCTATGGGAGAGCACAAAATAACACAAAAATGTAGCTTTGTGGGCCATTAAATTAATACCCAATAATTATTGTGTTTGTCATTTTTGCTTACTTGGCTTGCGAACAAAAGGACAAGCAGACGCCAAGTGCATTTTGTTGAGACACGTCCACAGCGCTTCAGTTACTCACGCACTATCCAGGGGTGAGTGTGGGATCCCAAGACAAAGACACCGGGCAGAGTGTGCCAACCCAGGGAGGGCACGAGAACAGGGCAGAATGATGATGGTCATGTTGGCTCGCGCCCCTCAACACCCATCAGGTCCTTGAAACTTCCCAGCAGACACCTTAAACGCACCTAAGCGGGCGGGCGGGCGCCTACGCACGCACGCACGCACACACGGTGCACCCGCCATCACCACAAGTCCATAGTGATTTCAGGAGTATCAATGCTGAAGACCAGGGACACAAAGAAACATGCAGAGGAATGCTGTCCGCACCCATCTAAGAACTTTAAAAAAAAAAAAGCGTGCACGGAAGGGTCTGTGCTCCCAAACAGCGGAAGCCCACCCTGCGGCCATCTGATAAGCAGGCAGCGAGGACACACACACACACACACACACACACACACACACACACACACACACACACACACACACACACACACAGAAACAAACAATCCATGGACCAACATGCCTACTCCACACACCCTGAACCTGGGATCTAGCCAGCTGGCTCAACACAGATGGCGTTTTAAACACGGATTTCCCCATTAAGGTGGTGAAGTGCTGGTTGCAAGAGGTGGGGGTGTGAAACAAAGAATATGGTTACATATCTGAGCATAAGATCATCCGTCACAGTAGGGACTGTCATCAGGTACGCCATTCACAAACTGTTTCAGCCCAAGTAGTCAGCCTACATTTACTAATTCCAAAAGAAACTGCACGTATGCATACGTGTGCTTAGCTACCATACAATTACCAAACATGAAAAAAAGCTTCTTTTATCTCTTTTGCTATTCATTCATTACTGAGAAAAGAGACCTTGAACCTCCTGTGACAAAAGAAAAAAGGGGAAAAAAAAAAAAAATCAAATAATCACAAGAACAATACTTTCACATTTATTCATTTTGCTGATGCTTTTCTCCTAGACGGTCATGATGTCAAAAGGCAACTGCCTGCCTGTCAAACCGCTTCACACGAGCGAGGCATCTCCATGGCAGCCCTACACACATCCTTACACCTCTGCCCGCTACCATTACAATTCTTTTACTGCTGAATTATGTTTTTAATTGCATTTCTTTACTTAGTGTTTCCAGTCAATCACATTTTCAAACCAATACAGGAGAAAAACACAGCTAAACAGAACTGTGGAACAGCCCCCATTCACCTCACTTCCACAGTGCTTATATCTCATTTTCCTGCATGCTTATGATCAATAACCAGGTGGACTTTTGCACAGGTTAAAAATTTTTGTGCATTTGTGCTAAAAGTGACTTTAGAGGTATGAACAGATCAGGGGATACAGAGATCGGTCCCTATTGTATTTCTAAGTTGATAAGCCAGTGCATGTGCAAGCAGGACAGATTTACCAACTGGTGTTCCAGGTGGACTGTACCGGACTCCTATGGACCGACCGCAGGGCTTAACATCCCCTACGATGTGACTAAATGAGAAGCCGTTAACAACATGGTGGCTGGGAGAGCGATGGATGTAATTTTAACTGACAGTGCAGCCGACAGCCATAAAATGGGTTTTAAAGGCACGGAAAGATCGCAGCCTGCTGGGCTGCAAATGAGATCTCTCAGAAGTTAATGTTGAGCGATACCCACCACTTAAAACGCAGAGTCCTAAGGCAGGCCACCTTCTTGCAGCCGGGGCCAATGCGTACCCCAGCAGATGGTCCCACGCGCATCTTGAGCATAGAGAATGAGGATGGCCGGACACCATTCCGGGTCCATTATCTTACTCAGCAGTGTGATGGTACAGAGGAGCCTCACACAAAGGCATGACAACACAGTCAGAGGGACCAGGGACTTCAGGGTGGATTAATCCGGACATCAACTCGTGAAAAGCAATAAATGACTAAATGAATAGTAAAACTAAATGGGCCAGATTCCTCAGGCGCCGATACTTGCGGACTAAAAAAATGTACACTATTTACAATGTGTTATTACTTTGCATCCACCCTTTGTTCAAAATTAAAACTGTGCACAAACCCATTTCTTGGCCTAAAATCTATTTTTAAAAAATTACGCTTAAAAAATGTCTGTTGTGGTTATCACATACAGTGCGGTTGTAAACAAATCCTCAGATCTGGGGTGAGGGCCGGGCTGACCATAGTGAGGCTGTGGGGTCTTCCAGAGCTGGCAGGGCTTCGAACCCAGAACCCCATGTCATCTACGCTGCAAGGCGATACGGCACGTCCACTTCAGCTGAGCAATATGCGCCCACAGCAAGTGGCTCAAAGCGTGTCCTACCCCGTCTTCCATGAAATGTGTGCAGAGAAAAATAAGAGGGCAATGAACTGGGGAGAGGAAACGGCAGGGCAGAGGGGTGAGGAAGGGAGCCTTGGTGTGTGTGTGTGTGTGTGTGTGTGTGTGTGTGTGTGTGTGTGTGTGTACACGTATGTATTGGGGGGGTGGCAGTGCAAGTTCTTGGAAAGGATGAGTGGCTTTTATGTTTGGCACGTCTACGATGAACCAATGATTCCCACCCACCACTTAATATGATTAAAGGGCTGCACAGAGCAAAATTATTCTTCTCTTTCCTAAACTAATCAAACCATTGAAAAGAAATCAGCTTAAGACTTATTTACTTTAGATTTTTGGCTGTGGTTATGCTGCGTATGTAATAAAGCAAAGCTGTGCATGCAGGGAGGGGGAGGTAAGCTGACCCTATATATGGCTACCCGAGACGTATTTCACAGCCGTCCAACTTCCCTGCCCCCTTCCAGGCATTACCCAACACATATAAGCCCTCTGCGTCTGGGGCGATGGGCCAGGTGAGGAGCACAAAGCGCCCACTGTTGAACAGGCCGTGAACATCCAGGGCGCATAAACCCAGTGTTCCTACACCAGCTGCGATTACTACAGACTTTCCAAATGGGAGGAGACGTCGCCCACAAATTGGGGGCTCCCAGGGGGAGGTGGTGACCATGAGGAACACGAGCTGAAGAATGGTATCTATGGCACAGAGGTAAAGACGATGGCTGTTTGCTTGTTCGCTGTGAATGAACTGGTTCGCATCATGGACAAGGAGCTGGGAGCAGAGGAGTGTGTCTCATACGGTAACAGGAGAAGAGCAGAAAAACAAAATAAAAGGAAGTGGCGAGGTGAGCTGAACGTGGAGTTTGTCTCAGCTGTCTCTATGCTGACCGGTTGTCCACGCAACATGGGGAAAATAAACAAGCAGGCGGTGATTCACAGAGCATTGCGGGGCACAAGGTGCAGTGGGCATTTCCCAGATCCCTTAGCCAAAAACGCCAACGTACCGGGCAGCACAACTGCCCTCTTCATAATAAATTTTTATGTATTCCTTTATTTGACTCTTTATCCTTATGTGACTTTTTTTACACTAATGTGAGATTTTTACACTAAGGTACAGTGATTTACTCATACAACAGGGTTATTTTCATGGTATCAACTCAGGATAAGAACTATGATAAAAAGGTAATCGAGCAGAAATGGAGATTTGAACCTGGACCTTCTAGCTGCAACACAACTTTCACCACCACTCCACCTGCTGTCACATGCATGCAAAGCACCTGCTTGCCTCCCAGATCTAATGGTGTTACTTCCAGCCATGTGAACCACAAGAAGTCGGCCTCCAAACACCATTTTACCAGCTCAGTCTGTTTACCCTTTAAAAAAAAAAAAAAAAAAAAAAAACTTAACTCATGTAGACGTACAACACAGAAACTCATACACACGAACATAGTACGAGACCTTAATTCAGATTGAATTTTTCTGTTTTAATCTACGACCGGGTTCCGGCTCCTCTGGCTGGCAGACGGATGAAAGTGCTTTTTTCCCAGAGGCTCTGAAAAGACGACTTGAAAGGCATGACGACAGCCCGTGACAGACTCCTCTCTTGCTGAGGGCTGCCCACTTGTTTACATGTGCACTCTGGATGGGGGGGGCATTGGCAGTCGGGGCACGCTCGCAGCCCACCATCCAAGAAGGTTCCCACGCCCCTCTCCCCACCATAACCCAAAACCCGCAAATACTCAACACCATCAATGACAAGCTGCCCGCTCCCTCTACCCATCTACGGACAGAGATAACGCCAGCTGCACCCCACCTCTTCACCCCTGACACTCATTCACACCTGCAACCTACAGAAGTGCCCACACCTGGACTGAAGCCTTCACAACAGATAAAGCTACAAGACGATGGAGGTAGAAAAGAAATGGCTTACCTTTATGATGAAAACCCAGCAACAGGAACATGGGGGGGAGGATAATTCGTTTAATCCATTAGTCCCAATAAAATGTAGAGCAATGGTGAACCGTGAGGCCAGATAGAAGGCTGGGTAACACTTGTGTGGAGTGAACTGGATAGAAGCGTGAAAGCAAAGCAATCCAGATGTACTAAATCTTTATAACAGATTGACCGGTTTTCAGTTTTGTAGCTTTATGAGCCTGGTCAACAGATACAAGAAATATTTAGTTGCAGTCATTGCAGCTAAAGGTGACAAAGTATTATTTGCATCTGTGACGCATTATCCTCCACACCAAGGAGCAATGTGAACACAATACTGGCGTTGCTTTTCACACAGTAACACATCACACGTTTCACTGGTATTGTTGTCAAAACCATCAATACTGATACTAAAATAGTACATGTAAAGAAAAAAGTATGGTGCCAAAGGATATACCACAAAGGTGACTGTAAATGTCATCAAAACTAAGTAGATGCTGAGGGAGGGTGGGGGCACTTGAGGACATCTGAGAAGCATCACTTTAGAACTTGGGGCCACGTATTACAACACTACTAAAGCAACCAGGGAAGGAATGCAACTGTGACACGTGAGCATTTCTAGGACTGTTCAGCAAAATGGGCTCCTGATCAACTGTTCCATTTACAAACTGTAACATCTGCAGCCTTTTAGGTGGGGCATGTTTGGGGGGGGGGGACCCAGCACACCCCTGGAGTCCTCCTGGCCCATGGCTTGGGCTAAATGTACTGCCCCTCCGTCTCAGCCTGCTTTCCTGTCTGGTTTCCCTGGAAAGCCCCCCCCCCCCCCCCGTTTCGTTCCGCCACGTCAGACAGCAGGATCTCATCCCCTAGACAGGAGTAAAGTCCTGTTGAGCTATTCACTTCCTCCTCCTCCACGGGAATGCAGCACACCACCCACCCGCTGCCAAAGGTCGAACGGCAGAGCCACGCACGTTCCCAAGCAACCGTCCGGAGATGGGCTGGGAAAGAGGACAGAGACACGTGGGAGGGAAAGTAATCCTAGTGCTACTTCACAGCTGGTGCTCTCCTCAGGTCCAGCCCTTCACATCATCTCCATGTTTTTATTTGTTTATAAATAACAGGTCACAGTAGTGGAACAGCTGGTCAAATACCATATTACAATATGAAAGCATTGTAGATGTGTGCTGGTTTGGGACAGTCATGCTTACAGCATAGTTTAGCTAAAGAATGCGTGTCACGAAAAGAAACAAGACCAACAACGAGTTGTCAGCCAGATCACGTCAATCCCAAAAGACCAAAGGACAAACCTCACAAACAGTTAATGCACGAGATTGCTTACCACCACCTTTCCGTACCACCTTCTTTTATGAAAATGAATTTACCCAAATCGACAATTCCGCACCATTTCTGACAAATGTCTGCAGATGCTTTGGAGATGTGAGTAGCCAGCACCGCAGTTACTTTTTTAATTTTAAGGAACAGCGCTGTATCATAACTCACACAGGCAGACAGTATGCTGGGAAACTATAAATATGTCCATGTAAAGCAATAGCTGAAGGTCAACGAGTCACAATATTCTACTGCTACGATCGGTACCTAATGAATTCCAGAAGGGTTTCCAGATGTTTCAGAATTCATGTGTACCGTCATACAGGTCTTTTGATAATTTTTCAGTCTGAAGAAGATTAAACACTTTGGTCAACACGTTTACAGAGGGAACTTGAGGGGTATTTTTCTAATGTATGTCACAGCAATCAATTATACTTCCCTTCCAAGAATGTAACAGCGATGAACTTCAAGTGAACTAAGAGTTTTGATTTAACAAGAAAAATAGTTAAGAACCAAAGAGACGTTTTGTTAAAGGATCTCGAACCCCATCCCGGTAAGACTGTATCCCAAAACGGCAATTTTAACCAAAAGCAAAAAAGTGCTAAAAGAACATGTCATAATGATGTTTCTAATAAAGCCAATGGGAGCAAAAGTCAGAAAACCTCAGGCCGCTGCTGGCCTCTCCCAGACAGCTGAACAGCACAGTTCAGGTCTGTAAAGGGAAACTGAGACCGTCTTGGTTTGGGAAACACTCAGCCGAGCGTCAAAGATGAGGGCGGGACCTGGAGCTGACAGCGGCGCGACGGAGCCCTGTCCTACTTCTTGCAGCAAGTGGGAAAAAAAGACGAATACTTCTGGAGTGAACAAAGCTTGCAATTTCACTGACAATAAACCAGAAAGAGTTTGTGGGCCCAGCGATTAAAGAACCAACACATTCCTAAACCGGTCCGATTCTTTTTTTCTGCGCTCGCTTTTAAAGCTACTACTGTGAGGCTGTATGCATGCTAAATATTTCAACACCACAAAGGCGATGGGGAAAAAGCTGATGGTTACCCAGAGAGCAGTGGCAGCATCAGTATCTTGATACACCGATCAGCCTCCTACCGGATAGAAACATTGCGGCTCGCCATGCAGGAAAGAACATGCAATAGTATGAAAGCCACAGGATGCAAAATCTTATCAGGAAAACCTGTCATTTGCCTCCAACGGATTGATGGCCGACTGCCATGGGTGCCAGAGGGGCATTTCTGCATGACATTTAAAAGTTTAAGGGAACTGTTAAAACATACCATTTAAAAATAAATAAATAAAATGTTTGATTGCGTGCGAGTGTCATTTCAAATGTACATCTGTATATACAGGAAATGAACAGTGCCTAGAAAAGAGTATTTGCCACCATTTCAATTTAAATTTGATCACATCTTCTTGCCAGTTCCAGTAATATATAAATGAAAATGAGAATAAGCAAAGTCAGTACTTTCTTGTCATCTTCTTCATATAGAAGATAATGAAAGGTGTGTCATAGGTGGGGGGGGAAGTGAGTTGGATTGGTGATTTGAGCACCTTTAGCTGCAATGACTGCAACCAAATGACATGCAGGACATTTGTGGTGGGTTGCTTGGCTTTCACTCTTCCATCCACTTCATCCTGTATTGGCTAGATTGGCCACCTGTACTCACCCTTATGACTTGTACAGTGAGTAATGTGTGCGAAGAAGAGCTCACAGTGTGATGCGAAACACACCCATCCCTTGCGGTCCGGATGCTCTACATGTCCGGCTGCTATTTGGATGCAGATACGCACCAGATAGTTGAGGTCTCCCTAAATAGCACCGAGCTAATTAAAGGCTGTGCTACCTGGGCAACAGGAGTGGGCTTGAATGCCCTTGTTGTCTCGCTGAGACGCAGGATAGATCGGGAGCTCCTCCTGTTGCTGGCTGTGGCTTCTTGGCATTAAAGCAGCGCAGCAGCAGATGTCCCTCACAGTGGAGCAGGCTGCTCTCACTGTACAATCGGTATTTAGTTGACACCCTTTGTCCAAAGCGAGTTAAATCAGTAGATGCGCCAAAATCCCTACAGGCATTTTAGTCATTTTTACTCAACTTTATACCGACACATTCCTCCTAAAAAAGTGGAAAAATGGTGGTTCCACAGCACACTGCGGAAAAGCCGCATTCTCTAATGGGACTTAATTTTTCCAAAATGTCAAGTATCATAATAACACTGTGTTAGAAATTACATGCTGTTTCGGCAAACATACGGTGGCGTGTGTTTTCACCTTCACCTGTGATGTTAAGAACATCTGGCTGCTAACCAAGCTACCCCTTCATTACACTTCTTCTGTGGGAGTTGCAGATGTACTCACAAATAACAAGAACACAATATATTCCCAACAAGGGGGAGCGCAAAAAAAAAAAAAAAAAAAAACTGTTCCCACAGCTCGCGACATGGTGTCAGACAGGAAGTTGAGCTGGCACGCGTGGGGAGTGTTGCAAAAAAGATTCTATTCCTCTGACCAGCGTGTCGTCTTTGGGTCAGTTTACAGCACATTACAGCGTCCCCTGAGAGGCTGGGAAAACACTTGCACAAGAGCTGGACAGTGGGGGGGGGGGGGGATCCAGAACCTCGCAAGGAACCCTGTGAGGCACCAAGAAAAACACACAACACAGAGAGCCGTTTTCCTACGCCTCCCTCCTCCCCTCCGCATCCCCCTATCGTAGTCCACCTGCCGTGATATAAGAAGTCTACATTTTGAATACACTTCATGGAAAGGAAGTTTTCCTTAACTGACAACATTTTATATCCAGGACATCGAAAACATCTTCTTTTCCAGATAATTGTGAATTATTTTGAGGTGGGTTGCAGTCTTTTGTCTTGCTGAACAACAAAGGAATGACCAGCAAGGTATAGTCCTGATGTAAGCACATCCCTCTGAAGTATGTAGTGATGGTCATATTTGTGGAGATCATCATGGACCAAAGATGACCAACTCACTCGCAATCCTGTAGCGCCACACTGCCTCCCCCATGCAGGACGCTGAGAACTACACAGAAACAAACTTATGCATTCACCCTCTCTTTCCCCCCCACAAACACCTTCTTTCTCCAAGACCCAGATATTTCACATTTTGAGTCATCAGTCCATAATACAATCTTCCCCTCTTCAAAACTCCAGCTCCTCTGCTTTATAGCACAGGTGGGTCTGGTTTGTGCCAGATACACTCAAACCCTGGACCGCTCCTGTACAGATCTGTGCATTTATGCCCAGGAGTGGTGGTTAACCACAGGTACTTCTCCCTCAAGAGGTTTATTTTTCCCCCCTTTCTTTGAGGCTGGGAGTTTGTTTTCCTCTCCTCACCTGGCACAAGGTTCACTTTATAGTTAACTGAATCGTTCCCAGTAACACTGTAGAACAGCCTGTGGCACTCTGGGGACGACTTAAAAAAAAAAATAAAATTAACTGAAATGAGTTTTATTGGAACAAACCACTTACAGTCTGGCTGCCTATGAGTATGTGAAGTGCTTTCATTGGCAGACACCGAATCTTGTGTGTTCTGCACCCGCTGAAAAAGGCAGTGACAAGTTGACCGGGACGAGTTAATTGCTAGCAGAGTCCTTTGTCTCCATTAGGGACATTTCCCTGGAGGAGCGCAGAGCACCGTGCCCCACGCTGTCCTGACTGTATCACTCGAACCCCCCATCCGGGGTTGACTCCCCTCCCCCAATTAACAGAACCTCCGTCACATAGCCCAGCACCCTTAGATTCCCATTCAGCTAAAAAAAAAAAAAAAAAAAAAAAAAAAAAGGACAATTTCCCAGGGGGCAGTGGGTTGGCTTTAGGTCATACGGGGGACAGGAATTCTTAAGTAAAAAGGGGGGTGAGGGGAGTCATTTTTTACTGCTGTGTGGAAAAAGAATCACTGCAAGTCCCTACCTGAAGAGCGCGGAGAAGCCATTAAGAGTCCTTGCCAGGGTCTAATGCAACCCCCCCTCCCCCCCGAGTTACTGTGCTTCACATCCAGGAGCCCGGTGCTCATTTGCAGCGCAGGCAAGGTGGCCGAGTGACAAAGATGACATTTAAAAGTGTTGACTGAGCACTGCTAGAGAAACAAAATAGGCCCGAAAGGATTCATTTCACTGCAGTAACTAAAATTACTCCCGAGTCCACGGACTGCACCGTCAAACATAGTTTACCAAGAGAACATGCTGGAGCTGTTAAAAAAAATGTACATTAAAATGCTAATTTATTTCACCTTAATACAGCCTATACATTAAACAGGAGTGAATGCTTTACCCATTCATGCGCAGTAAAACATACCTATTCTTTGGTAAACATCTATGTTTAGAAGCTACAAGCGCTGGCAAAGGGATCATCTCAGCAACTCCACCACTGTGACACCATAAAGGAAGTAAAGGTCATGAGCAGGTTGGTCCTAGGTGACCTGGGTTTACAAAACCCCATCCATGTCTCAGCCATCGACACCGACTAGCTCCTCCGTACATGGGCATGGAAACTGGCTCACCTGCCTGGGTTGGTTTCCCGCTGCTGGTGTGTCTGCAGCCACAAAGTCATCAACATGCAGATTTTCTGCACCACGGCCCCCCGAGTAGCCATTCGCTAAGGTTTTTGAAAATGTTTCTTCCACAGTGGTTTGTTTCCTCAGCTTAAGCAGTAGTCTGTGTTAATTATAAAGGTATTTTGAGTGCGGCTGTGTGTGTGAAGCATTGGAGCGGCGTCTCGGTGAGCGGCTTTCCTCATCCGTCTTCATTTCACAGTTAGCCGAGTCGTGTTTGTACACGCGCACGACCGCACTAAGAGCCAGGGCGAGCCCCTCTCATGCACCATTTTCAAAAAAAGCAATCAATTAGTCACTGAAGTGCTGTAAAACCTGACCGCAAACCCAACCTCTTTCCCTCTCTCCTCTTTCCCTGAGGAAAAGTCTTATGATGACAGCCAGGCCACATCTGACCGCTGTATAGCGACTCCGGGCACGCTTGCGTGTTCGGCTTCTTTCCACAGCCAAAATTTGTCCTCCACGCTGCCGTTTCAGCTATACGGTCCTGACCCCTTCCCAACCACGGTGTAGGGCAAGGTGAAATGAAGGCCAGGAAGGGGCGAAGTGCAGAAAAGATGCGGCGACATGCAGAACAGTCAGATGAAGGTGAGGGAGGTCCAAACCTCAAAACTGAAGATCTTCACTACAACATCCCATCAACCAGGAGATGGGAGATGGACCACAAGTTCTCACGCAGTCGCACGAGTTCAACCACAGCATGGAGGGATAGGGTAACACTGAGAAACATGTACAGTATTTAAACTTGACCATGTTCTCGTGGTGGGAACATCCCAAACAATGACAATCATTTTCCAAACGTAGAGCACATCAAACCAATGAAGAAAATTTCCAACAGTGGTTCAACTGGTCCTGACCTGACCTCCCCTTCCCCACCTCTCTCTGGAGCATCGTCCAGGGCGCTGAAATAAACCATAATGCACAGAGCTGTCGGACCACCAGTTTTTGATCCAGGTCCACCCCACCAGAGACAGAAAGGTTGGAAAAGATGGAATAAAATGTAATCAGCGATCATTTTCAACTACCCTTCACAAACACACACAAAATGCGCTGCTCCGTCTCCAACAACACATCCAATGGAAACAATCTGCAAAAGTCAAAACCACAATTCCTTGGTAGTCTGATATTCCAGAGGCTCTGATAATCTTGGAAGGAACTCAATTTGAAGACTGACAAATGCCAACAATCACCTTCTGCCATCACCTCAGACAAAACAGATAATAAAAAAAAATAACAGCCCTGGAAATGAGATTTGAAAGCAGTGCAAAGGAGTGTATGAGGAGAATAAAAGATGGGGGGGGGGGGGGGGGGAACCCAGAGAAAGCTTTCAACAACATACAAAACCATTAGCTCTGCTGAATGTGTGTTCCTTCATCTTCGGAATGCTGTGGCCTTGACTGGCTGATCCCACTAAAATTCTACAAGAACTCGCTGAAGCTTCCATTTCTGTGCAGAACAACCCCTGAAAGCTGCATTACGTTCAGAACTGAACAAGCCACTGGACACATTTACTTCCATTGTTAGTGGAGGTGCGAACACCAACGTTCTGTTGTCAAACGGGGTTCACAAACACACACACGAGGTTCCCCCCGAAACTGTACTGAACAGAAAAACATTTTCATACTTTCTAGTTACTAACAACTTGATGCATTTCTTCAAAACAACTAACTGTGAAGTATGAAATCTAAGCTACTCAATGGTTTATACAACAGGGTATTTTTTACCCTATCAACTAAATACCTTGATGAAGGGTTTTCGAAATCTCGATTAGTTAATTTTTTGTATTGGTAATATTGGGTGTGTTGTGACTGACCACTGTATCTGATAAGCTTCACCAGCTCAGATACAGGTACTGTGGCCCTCTGAAAGAGTATCTGGACCCTCTCTGGGAGTGCCCTCTCCCAACCCCCAGATCCCATCTGTGTGGGCAACCACCAGGAGACCACGCTGTTCCATCATGGTCAGCTGGTCCCTGGTCTACGCATGCTGCAGACGCTGGGCCCACGAACACAGATACTCCCGACACAGCAGCCCTAGTCTCATTTAATGACTTCTGGAACAAAAGGAAGTGGAAGGACAAAGGCTATCTACAGCGGCACAGTCGCCTTCCCGATGTCCCTGTGCTTTACACCTAAATTTGCCGACCTCTGTCACTAATAAAAAGTACTAAATTGCTACGTAAACTGCACCATCCTCTTAAAGTGCCCCATCTCTGGGAAGGCTGAAAAGGTGCCGGTGCCTCTGGCGGACCACAAGCGTGCCTCTGGTGCGGGTCACAACCTGGTTTACAACAGCCAACCCTGCGCTGTAAAAGCTCCCGGTCGGCACTGGTTGACCTGCGAGGCGAGAACAGGGTGGCACCCGGTTGGCGTGTATAGATCAGAGAGAAACACTGACCTTTGTACCAAAACTCTCATTCAATTACAGAAAACCCCACCTGTCTTCACCTGCTTTTTCGCTGCTCTAAGTTTAAGGACGCCTTTGTTTACGCAGACAGCCATGTTTCGCACACAGACTGCAGCACAGCAACAATATGACGCGTTCCATAGAAGTCGCCGTATTTCTCCTTAAGTAGCAAAATAAATCAGGGGCAGCAGGTGGCGCAGTGGTTAAAGCAGTCTCCTTGCAATTAAAATATCTGAGTTGTAGATCTACCATTGTAAAGTTGTCAGATAAATAAGTACGGGTTGGTTACTGCACAATTATGTATGTAATAAATTTGCAGACTGAGGTTTGGCTTTACATTGCCTAATGATAGGCGTAGAAGAACTCAAAGAAACAACTTAAGTGTTCAACATAGGCAAATGAGAGGGCTTTGACAAAGGGCGCTGATGTAGGGGGTTGAACTGAAGCAGCTTCACGCAGGTCACCCATTAACCCGCCCTGGTTCAAAAGGAGGGGTTGCAGTAGGAGCATGCAGGGGCCGGGTTTTACACGAGGCTACGTGGCAGGGGCAGAATTAGCAGAAAAAGATCAGATGTCAGCCTGGGTGTTTCCTGACATGCAGCAGAGTGTGAGGACTGCGAGCCTGGCTGGGACATCTCATCCAGTACCAACAAGAAGAGCTCATATTGCCTGGACTCTTAACAGACGCAGGTGTGCAAACAGGGCCTTCTCCTGCAGCAGCCTGTCGAGCAAGAGGCCACAGGTACATCGGTGCTAAACAACCAAACAGGAAAAAGCAAAACAAACACACACACACACACACACACACACACACACACACACACACACACACACACACACACACACACACACACTGTTGCGCATCTGCCTTTGTTCTGCATTTTAGTGCTGCAGGTGTAAGTACTCAGTGAGAATCGCTGTCCCGCCGACTTCATACACACAGGACTGTGAAAAGAGATTTGTTTACATGGCTATACATGTCCTGCCTTTGGGAAGCTCAATGAGTGGGGGGGGGGGGGGGGAACAAACTTTTTATTATTGTCCTTATTCATTTAGCTGATGTTTTCCTCCAGAGCAAATTACAATATTAAGTTTGAACACTAAGCAGCTTACAGTAATTTAAGCAAATTTTTACAAATGGGTAATATTTACAGTAGCAAAATTAGGGAAAGTACCTTGCTCGGGGGTATGACAGCTGAAGGTGGGACTTGAACGTCATACCCATGCCTGCAAGGTGGTGGCTCCAGCCATTCTGCTGCTCACTACCCTGTTCTTGTAATCCAATCACAATTAAACACTTTATCTTGACCACCAGAGTGGACACTGCGTGGCCCTATAGGAGATCCTAGCATTTTCTGCAGTTATTTTTACTTCCATTTCTCCCCAGGCTCAAGGTTCAATCGCGCAACTCCCTGTGATCTCGAGGATCAAAAGGAAAAAATTAAAGACATAAACAGAGCGATGTCAGTCTAGAAGAAAGCAGCAGGAAGCTGGTTATGGGCCCCTGCTGGCCGCATGCACTCTAATTACAAACCGCGATGCGAGAGCTTGCCTGCGGTCGCCAGGGGTGTTAACTGAAGCGGCCGAGGGGTCTGCAGGGTGAAAGCTAGCGGCAGCCAACCCTGCATCTCGTAAGCGGCAGTCGGCGGCCAACGCTGCGGCACGGGTGGAACATGGACCACCGTCAACCTGAGAGCTGTATTCATGGGCAGCTTTACCCCGGGAGACTGATCCGGATTAATCCCGGCAGGAAGAGTGCCAACCTGACATCTCCCGCTCCCCTTCACACCGGGCTGGGCCACTGTGGGTCACAGGAGACATTCGTGTGGCAACACATATGGAAGGGGGGAGAATAACAGGCCTGTGATCCTCTTATCACCAAAATGCCCTCAAATGGAGCCGGGCGGCTAATGATAGGCGATTCTTTGGCACTAATGAGCAAGCGCTCGAGTCCCACGAGCCCTACGGCCATCCTCCTCAAACTGAATCTGGGCACCGCAGGAGGTCCACTGCTGCAAGGGTCTGGACAGAGCATGTAGATCCACCATTACCCTACAGGCTTCAACGTGGACATCCACATATGCACCCTGCTCTCCTGCTCCGCTTCCCTCTTACCTCCCTTGTCCCACTGTTCCAGAATGAGCTACCCTGTCGCGCCCCAAGCAATACACCTTTGTCCCGGATCACTGGCCACAGCTCTGGACCGGAGAGGATAGGATGCAGACCCCTGGGAGGCTCCACTACATCAGCATCACAGGGTCAGATGCTCCCCCACGAGAGGTTAATGAGTTTCACCAAGGTGGGGGAACACGGCAGACCTTCTGATCATACCTTGCAACCTGACCGTAGGGAGCAGAAAAAGAAGAGAGTTACATCTGGATCTGGGGAGTGTGTGTGTGTGTGTGTGTGGTGAAGAGGACTAGAAAAACCACAGAGTAACAGCAGAATTGGATGATCGATTTGCAAAACAAGTATCACTGATCACCACTACATAGGTAATGAAGTGGGTACATGTGGCTCTTCGTGTTCCAAGGTCGTGACTCGTTTCAGCTTCCCGCCAGTAGTAGTAAAAAGCGGAACCTGAACTGTGAGGTTACAAGCTATCATCCATCTTCAACAAACGGAGAGCACTACGGTGGAACTCTTAACTTTTTGAGATCATAATCTCCAATTATTTCTAATACACCCCCAAGGAAGACCACACTGGAATCCCATGTTGTCCAAGACTGTGTCAAGACATGTACCCAACAGGTAAGAACTGGGCAGGGCTTAACAATTAACAGGTGAATATCAATAAACAGGACAATATGATTGGCTGAGGCCTTGTATGCGGTAAGGTTTGATGTAAGTGAGCAACACATGATTGCAGGTAACGGAGAACCAAATTCTCCCGTTCTCATGGAAATGTCAATTCTTTTCATTTACCAGGTTTTACACTTTGAGGATTGAAAACTGCTATTAAACAAAAAGAACCAAAAGAACCCAGAAACACTCATTTCACAGACACCCATAATTTAAGCATCTATTATTTAATAACCTTGTCAGAGGGTCCAGATTTTCTCGCTCAGTCTATCACGGGAACCATGCT
The DNA here is from genome assembly GCA_018136845.1 of Heterotis niloticus. Taxonomy (NCBI): domain Eukaryota; kingdom Metazoa; phylum Chordata; class Actinopteri; order Osteoglossiformes; family Osteoglossidae; genus Heterotis; species Heterotis niloticus. The sequence goes on along the minus strand of CM030892.1, from coordinate 29,456,928 downwards.
GTGACCAGGAGACGTCGAACAGGATGGCGGCGTATCAGACAATTTCAATTCGGAGAAACATTTCCATGGTCCGGAAGACAGTCACCCAAGAGGCCCAGGAACATACTCTTTGCAGGACCCCTGGGGAGCTCCAGGAGAGGAGCGAGCCGCGGCTTCAGCCTTATCTGACCTCGTGTAATTAAAGGTGTAATGCTGAGAAGAACTCGTGCTCATCCTTATCAGTATTCACACAGGAATACTTATCAAAAGAAGGTTGTGGAAGGTGGTGGGGGTGAAGTGGACTAGGCTTCTCAAACCATCCCTGGAAAGTTAACATCAAGGGCAATGTCTGACAGCAGAGGAGGAGAGGGGGATAAACACGAGTCAGCTGTACCACAGTTTAGACTCTTAACAGCGGTCAGTCTCTCAATGCAGCCTGGGAGTGGACTGATTGATGAGTCTGTTGTTCTATTTCAAGAAATTTCCCCATAAATGTGCTGTGCTAAAACACGTTGATGCCAATAACAAAAGCAGCCAATATTCTTTAACCGTGTTTTTAGTTGCGCCCAGAATATCTAAGTGGTGAGACCTCAGCAAACGGCAATTGCGCTGCTTTGCTGTGTTCTGGGCACCCAAAGTGATGAATTTTTCTTCTCAATACAACCAGTGTAGCAGCAGCTCAGCATGTCCCAAGAGTGTAGTAAGAATGCAACAAGGAGTTCCTCAACATGCAAGGACCAACAGTTTGTTCATCTTCCAACACGCAGCCAATGGCATCCATCCTGCGGCGAATCACGATACAAACACCGACATCAGCCTGCATCTCAATGATAAATTTAATTTATAGGATCCCTTTGTCCAAGGAAAAGCACAGTGTTTGAATATTGGAATAAGATTTTATTGAGGTCCATAGTGAAATTCACCACACAGCAACTGAACACACAAGATGACAATTAAAAAAATAAATAACTGTGACAAATAGTCCAATTGTTGAAAGGTCAGGCAGACAGATAGCTATTGTTAAGGAGAACCCCAGAAGCCCTTCTTACCACACCCAAGTTGAACAACATGGTGGCTAAAATAGGTCTGGGTGATCGTATCATTCTGGGGAAGTGAGCAATTGTCCACAACAAACTACATCTTCCTCCTCATTCTGCCCTTCGCCACCACTCCACAGAACCTGCTTTTCTGACAAGTTTGTTGAGTCTGCACCTCGCACCAGAAGTGATGCCCCTCTGCAGCATAAAAGACCACACTAGCAACTAGTCTGGTAGAACACGTGAAGGGCACTGCTGCACATGATAAAGCTGTTTAAGGAAGTATAGGACGTGTTGTGAGATCAAGCCAGCTTGTTATGGACCCCCAAAATATGTGGGACTGAACCATCTTCACGTCTGCAACCTCGGGAGCAGCCAGCCACATGGCCTCTAACAAGGCAAGACTTCCTCTTAAATATCCCGGATCTTCAGCCATCATTAGATGCTGCACGATCACATAGATGCAGATGCTCCGCACACACTCACCAGACATACAAACGGTTCTTTCTGTAATTCTCCCACAGGTCATCGGATCGGCGCATCCAACACTGCCGGACTGCAGCGAATCAATGGAGATCCAAAATCGCTCCCAAATTCTTGAGCCCCCTGCAGTTGTACCAAGGTAATCACTTAATTCTGGGGAGGACAAGATTACAAAGTTTTTCAGAAAAATCCCACCCGATCTGTGACACTGCGGTGGGAAGCGAGCTATACCTCTGCTCAACAAAGCTGCTTACTACAAAATGTATCCAAAGGCAGAGTGGGAGATAATAGCAATAATATTAATGGAACGATTTAAAAAAAAAAAAAAATTTTTTTAAATCCAGTTAGCATATAGCATAGCAGCAATGGTTAAACACTAAGTTACAAATGTTACTATTCATATTTATTTTTTGTGTTAATTCCTTTAGCATGCATCCTTGTTCAAGGAAACTTAGTGTTATATAATTAACTTTAAAATGAATTACTCTTCCATACGGCAGGGTGTTCTTATTGCATCGATTTTGGATAAACACTGCTGTAAGGAGCTACGGTAGAAGTGCAATTCAAACCGAAAGCCTTCGACTGCAAGAAAGCAGCTATGACCACTGCGCTATCCACTGCTAAGAGCTGCCGAGAAACAATGAGAACGCTGCACGTCTTGCACCATAAATCACCTGTGCCAGGGCTACGGTGTTAATCTATGCACATCCGTTCGACTCAAAACTATTTTTACGCTTGCATTTCCTCGGATTCCTGTTTACTTCACCGAAACCAACTTTCGACACAGGAAATCGACCATCTGGCCACATTTCATACTAATCTGTTTTCAGCCTTACTGGAATTCCTCTAGTGGGGGGAAGGGATGGAACAAGGTCTTGAAAACTAGCACTGGAATATTGGCTTGAGCAGCTAGGTTAACGCCTCAATCAATTATTAAAGGAGCGTTCGTGTAGAGGAGCACAGCCAAGTTATCCATTGCAGACATTAAGGGTCTTGACTTAATCATAAATGAGTCCATTAGTACAGAAAGCTGTAGTCAAATGCTAAGGTCAGAAACGCCCACAGGTAGAATTTCCAATGCAGAAATAAGAGAGAGCCCTCCAATTTACCTTCCATAATGCTGCACCGTGTCCATTTACTATGCTCTTTATTCTGACTTCTTATTTGACTCAACTCACGAAGGGGGTTATTTGACAAGAGCAGTTAATGCTACCAGCACCCGATGGGCTTTCGAGCATGCAGGCGCACCCCGGATCACTTCATCGCAGTGCGGCTACTTCACTGCGGAAAAGCCTCCGACGCCCAACAGAACCTCGATCTACGCTGTTCTCTAAACACCTTGCACCATCGGTAAAACATCTACGCCATCAGGACTGGAGACCGAACACCAACACTGCATGGTTTCAAAGCACCACAAACAACACTGTGCTTATTAGCTTAGCATGAAAGTGAAAATGAAAGCAGAAAGACAAAAAAGGCTTATTAAAGCTAGGCACATGACATGGGTTTTATTTTTTAATACTTTTGAGAACCTTCTCAATAGCAAGGTTTCCCTATTGGATTATCTGGCCCTAATTAATGATTGATTTTATGTAAGACTGTTCTCATAAAGAAATGGTTTCAAAGGCATTTCAGAATGGGAAATGAATTATTAAACCCAAAAAGTCAAGGACAAAATAGGAGTACCGCTCTTGCCAATTACGGAACAAGGAAGGGGGCTGGCGCACACTGAAAATTGGGGTTTGGGTTACAGCTACATACCGACACGGTGATTACGTTGGGAAATGTATGAAATGGACATTGGTTGAGGAAAGAGATCAGAGTGCTGGAAAAATTTGGGTGGACAGAAACCTGCGAGGAACTTGAATTTTTTTTATTGAAATGTTCTGCTCATCTGTCAAAAAGGAAAGGGAAGACAGAGATCAGTTAATAATGAGGAACATTAGCCCAACAACAATTTATTTCAGGAAAGCACATTGTTTAAGAAAATAACACAAAACAAAAACACAAATGTTGCTGGCTCAAAAAAGCTCAGGTGATCAAAATCCACAGCAGTACATCCTGTCAGGGACAGACAAGATGGGCAAGGCAACATCTAGCAGTACTCAACACTTTCTTGCCTTTATAAAACCAGCGGAAAGGAAACGCGGGTTGATACAGTACATCGATGATCTCTATGGTACAGCCTAAGAACTTACTCTGCTCATTGCATAAACCGCAAACCACACAGCTAACTTGAGTTCCTTCCTGTACAGCTTGGGGCAACCAAACAAGCATCACGTCTATATTTACTTTAAGGAACTCTGCAGTTACACTACATCGCCCCCCTCCTTCAAGCCGCTCTCCCCAGCAGCCTCGCTCTGCTTCCTTCCACCTGATATGTGAGATATTTTCCCTGTGCTGAACAAGAACAGCACTCGGATACAACCGCTCACATTGACACCATACACCAGCTTTAAGACCCTCTTCAAGAGAACAGAAAAGCCCTGAGTCAGTTTATTTGGTCGGTATCTATACTTTAAAAATATCCATATACAGCAATTTTGCAGCACAGTAAATCATGGGTGCTCAATGGCTTCTGAGTCACAGCCCCATGTTGTGCATATCAGGAGAACCTCAGTCTCTGCTTCGAGAGTTTTCCCCCTTTCCTTAGATACAACTAAGTAAAAGTTTCTTTCCCACCCTTCAGCAAAATGCTACAAATTAAAAAGAAATAACACTGAAATAAAATATGCTTCGAAGACCAGGCCTTTGTAACCCTGGTGACAAAGGAGGATCCCATAAGAAGCAATAACAATGGCTCTGACCTGGCATGGCAAATCTACATGAACACCACCCAATTATTAAAGCGTAATGGATGCCGCTGCGATGAAAGTGCTCTTTCACATCCCCGGTTGAGCCCCCTCCACCGATCTTTTCCCCATTCTCTCACCTTTCGCAGAGGCGCCTTCCATTTCCTTTTATCAGATAGACCTGATACAGAAAAGGCACAGAACGCCTACGCAATTCACCGTGTGACATTTTCTTAATCTCCTCAGAAATCTCCATGCTTACGGCTGCATGCCCCTCCATTCTTGAACCTTTTTTTATGGCCTGTTCTGGTTCCGTGATCAGAGATTGCCTTCCCACCCCAGCCCTCCTGAAGGACAAGCTTGAGTTTGTGGGAATCGAACGGCGATGGCACAAGTCCAGAAGTTCGTCGGATTCTATCCAGCAGTGTGAGACCACTTATAAAACCAGCCAAAGTCAGCCGACCAACAAGGGTATTGCAAGTCTTTCAGAGCAACCATACAGAAGAAGTCAGCGAGGAGCCCGACACTGAAGGACTGGCCTGGCGGCCACAACGAAAGGGAAAACAGACAAGAGTCTGACCACAGCTCCCGCTCAGTCTAAGCTAGCAAGGCAGCAGACTGAGACGGCTACAATGACTCTGGCGCGCGAGGCAGCCATGTGCTAAATTGCATCTGCAAACAGTCTCTAAGTCTTCAGACCACTATCTATCTCGAACACACTTGTCTTTCAGACGTTACAAACGCATCCAAATGCCAGCTTGACTCACACCTCTAAACCCAGGACACTATATAATCATCATCATCACTAATAATAATAAATACTACTATATACTATAGCATTAAGCAATAGCAAAGCAATAATAAAAATGAACAAAAAAGTAATTCAAGTAGAAATAATAGACTTTGCCATCGAGAGGTAACTGACCGAGAGTGTGAAAAATCTGGAGGATATTTATGAAGAAATTAACAGTGGTTTATTATTCCTATGCTCAAACTGAACAGGGTAGCCACCACTCCACTGTTATAGCGAGCACTCTTAAAACCAACCATCCGTCCCATAGTGCCCTCTCAATTGAAAACCATAGCGCTCCCATTCTTTCTGCATGGCCAGCTTTGTTTGCTGCTGTCATCATTTCGCGACATCCCATTTTCAGCTGTCCCTGTATTTACTCTGCCTCTGTTTTTGTCTGCATTTCTATCATCTTTGCTTAAATCAGGATTAGAAAGCCAGTGGAGGCATTTGGGAGGTCAGCGTTTCGCAAGGAACACCTTCAGCCTGGACAGGAAAAGGAAGAAGAGCAAGCCGCTCTGTTGCCTTTCGCACCTCTGTAAAGGGAGGGAAAGCGAACTCTAGCTGTAAGTACGAAACCCTTTCGGTACTGCCACTGTTTCTTTCTCTCTCTCACTCACACACACACACACACACACCTTACTCCAGCAGCCATGCTGCCCAATGGCTATCCATCCTCAGCCTCTGCCCAGACCTCTTGACAGGCCAGGGAACACTGACCCGAATGTGATATGGCGCCGGCAATCGCAGTAATTGTCCAAACCGAGCAAAGCCACGTGCGCATCTGCCCTTGGAAGAAGCAGGAAAGCGAAGACAAAAGTGTTTGGGAAGCAAGAGAAAAACAAGACCAGCAGGACCTGTGGGTCTGATGGCACAAAAGAAACAGCCATTTGTATTCTGCAAATAAAGCTGACATAAAGGTAATTGAAAGGCAACATCAGGGAACAGGGCCCGTCCAATATATATGCAAAACGCGGGGGGGGGGCAAGCTGACACGCGTGACTGCCAGAACACCTAGCCCTTGCGCCTTCCTGGCACACTAAGCAGACACACGAGGACACGGGACAAGTCGTTTCCCATCGATTCCCAAACGCGGGACGTGATTTCATTGTCACCACACATCGCTGGAAATTACCGCGGTATTTATTCTGCCTCTTTTCCCTGCAGCTCGGGAGGTTCGCCGCGTATTGGTGCAGTCACTCGTGTGACTCGCGTCCTCCAGCTGTGATGTCACTAATTAACAGGCACGGTAAACAGAGCCATCGAGGCTTTACAGTCCATAACACAACTTAGCAAAAATGGTTTGTATTATTACTCCATATCTGAACCGCAGTCCGACGGTAATTTCGAATGAAAAAGGCATTTCCGATGGCAACGGCCGAGTTAGTGTGCGGTTGTTAGTTCTTCGGGGCTGCCCTAAAAGCGAGATCCCCCAATGCGGGGGGGGGGGGGGGGGTTCAGGCAAAGGGAGCAGGGCTCACAGTTATATCGTACAGGAATCTTCCGCCCGTGTTTCACATCTTGGCCTCCCACGCTCTGAGCTGAAACAGCAAGCGAGACAGTCTCACAACTTGCCGAGTGAGTCATTAGGCAGTGCAAATGTGGCAGAACTTTAAGGGAAAAAAAAAAAAAAAAAAAAGGGCTGCCTAACCACTTCATCGCAAGAACCATGGAGGAAAAGGAAAAGTACCACACCTGAACAACAAATAATGTGTCTTAGTCACTGATAGCAGTGGAACTACCAGAATATTCTTGAGAACAGACGGCACGGTACGGAAACGCCAACAGACTCACCAAGCAAAATCATAATCGGAAGTGAATTTAGCCTCAGTCTGGTGTAATGTGATCAGACCACAGAGCTCACTTGTTAAATTTCGGAATGGTTTCTCCAACGGCACCGCTAAAGGCTTCATTCCTGTACATCTGTACAAGTGTCCAATCCCAGAAGCTGAGTTCGGAACAATCTGGACACCTTCCACAGCACACCACAAAACCCTCGGCCCGGCTTCGGGAGTACTGTAAACACCTTGTGGAGCCTTCTGCCACAAACCCGGAGTTTAAACAGCCCGGACTCCTTAAAAGGTGCCGTTCTCTTACAGGCATCCCGGCTATGGGGACCACGTTCATCGTTGCGCTAGGAAAACATAGGGGCATGCCGAGCTGGCTGTCTGCTTGACACCACACATGGATATTAAATGGAAGGGAACCAAAAGTTAGGCAAGGCAACAAATTTACCAGAAGGCTCACACTAAAGAACGGCAACGGAATTACCTTTGTATATGTAGCAACACGTTCATTACTGGCAATTACGCGCGTCTCTGTCCACCGACACTCCCCTTTCATTGCCGTGTTTTGTTTGGGGTTTTTCCCAACGCTTGAACACAAACCTCGGCACTCCTCTTCTGCCAGCTCTGCCTGGAGCCATGCATCTGCCAATGGAGGTACAAGGCTGGGCAAAAAAAAAATACACCGAAAGGTTTTTCGATGAAAATTGAAACGTACAGCCCCGTGCTGACAGGCAAGTCGGAGTGACACAAGCAAGGCTGTGTGTCCGTTTCCAGTGCGATTATTATTCCCCAACATCGAGGCAGCTTCGCAAAGAGGTTATCTGCAAAGTGCTCTGGGTAGCCTAATACCCGGCATTAAACGCAACTGTATAATAAACGGCTGTCTCTTTTAGATGGCCCGAGTCAGCAAATAAAGCAACATTATCCTCCGCCAAGCCATAAGGCCTTTAAGATGCTTTTCTTTTTAAAATACAAACAGTAAGAAGTGACAGCTTTATAAAACTGTCGGATAATGTAAAGTTCCACTGCATTAAAAGCAAAAAGTAAACAGCTTATATCTCTGGGAAAAAGAATGGGGGTACAACCAGCAGAAAGGAACAGAATAGCAACTGGCAGAGTGAAAACAGTGCAATGATGCGCTTTTGTTGAAATATTCATGGAGGCAGAAGGCCACTGGGAAAGATGGAGCTCCTGCTGGGATTAAAACAGAGGTAATCTTGAGGGGCGGAGATATGGCGAGCAGGGGTGCGGAGGGGCGGAGACTTGTGAAGGCAAGGGCGGAGACAGGGAGGGGATAGAGATGAAAGGGTGGAGACGGGGCAGTAAAGTGGGGGGGGGTTGTTTGGGGAGACTTAGACAGTAGAGGGGAATGAAGAGTTGAGAAAGGATACGCTAAGGCAGAGCCAAAAGGGAGTGAGTAAGCTTAGATGGAGGCAGACCAATATGGAGGTGGAGACAAGAATATGGGCACGGCCTAGACAAAGCCAAAGACAGGGAAAATGATGTAGAATCGAGTCAAGGCAGGTGGGTTAGAGACACAGTGGGAAGGGGGATGAGCTCAGATGGGGTAGAAACCGGGTGGCAGGGCTCAAATACCTGCCCAAAGATATGGCCCCCAATCACCCAGCAAAACAGCTATCTAGAACAAGCCCAGGTGAGTTTAACAGCTGGAGTTGTACCGACACCTTCCATTTCCACAAAAAAAACCCAAGTCAAATCATAACATCTGGAGCCCATGACGTCCCCCTGGGGTTAGAAAGCCACAATCTGTCCTGCTCACTGACTCGACACATGCAACTGCAACATTCGCACCGGTGCGGACATGCTTGGCTGTAACATGGCATTTAGGTACAAACGTGCATGTACACTTCACGTGAAGCGTGACGCCAGTCTTTGTAGCAAAGCACAAAATAAGAGAGACTCCGATAAGTGCTGGAAGGTAAGTCACAGTTTTGCTACCAACATAATGACACAAGGCTTCGCTGCGCTGAGAGCACCGCTAATCCCTAGCCTTAGCAACCGCTGTGTAATTGTGCAACTTTGACACTTCCCGTGAAATAATTAAGGAGCAAAGAGATGTTCCTTCCCACCCCATTACTCTCGCCGCAGATCCCGAAGCCGCTGCAAAACGGAAGCCGTGCAACTCGGCTGACCGTTTTTACACCTAGTTCCTTCCTTAGTCAATGCAGGTTCTATGTAATTGTCGCCCACAAAACTAGAGAAAACAAATGCAGAACAAATGCGGGATGACGGCTACCCGTCTTTCTTCTTCATAGTTCTCATCTGGGGCTCTACCGTTCATTGCAGCCAGCACCGCTACCACTCTCAGTTAAAAATAGACAGCTTCTTCAAACGATCTCGATTGTACGCGACAGACCTCGCGCACAACTGAACCGTTTCGAACGAAGTCGCTGCGAGGGAGTTGGACCGCACTCTCTCAGGCCGTCCCCTCATGTGGAACATGGGTCACTTCTAAGAGGTCATCCCGAAATGACTGAGAAATAGCCTTTTTCTTGGAAGTAATGACTCACCTAGAGAAAAGCTCATCTTCTGAATTCCAACACAGAGAAAGCAAAAGGCGGGCCGTTGCTATGGAACTACATTTTCCTACGCGTTGACACTAGATAGCCACGCTTGTTTGAATTGGCAATCAAGGTCATCTCCATAAATATGATTCTGTGGAAAAGGGCAGGTTCGTAGCAGTTTTTCCTTTTTTGGCAGGATCTGCAGGTCAGAGAGCTCTTGGAAAGCATCCAAAACCATGCCGACTATCAGCACCGCTTCAGTTGGTGGATGCAGGGACGACGGGGATAACATCTAGTCTAGCATTTGGGCTGGCAGGAGTTGACGAGGGCACGGCCTTGGCTGATTCCGTCTGTACAAGTCGGAGAGGTAGTTGTCACGGTTCGTGACCAGAGGTCTCAGGCTGACACAAGAAACGGCTTCCTGAACCTCCAACTACATTAAAAAATAATGGAGGAAAGTAATGCTTTAGACTGAAGCAGAATCAAAGCTGGCAAAGGTTTAGTAGCAGCAGGTGAAATGCAACCGAACGCACCCTGATACCGTACGGGACTTCCAGTAAGGGTCCACAAGAGACATAAAGCGACTACAAGGGAGTAGACAGAGGGCTCTGCAGGACCTTGGGGTGTGACAGCAAAAATAGAACCAGAGAAGTTGCACGGTCACACCCAATGGCATGGGGGGGGGGGGCACGCATCTTTCTCAGAAAGAAGAAATGGGCAAAATTATTTCATGATAGTTATTCTCGTGTTTCCTTCACAACAAGCTCCTTTCTTAGTCAACATTTTCTTTCTATTCTTTATGAAGTGTCTGTGACTGGAAAATATAAAGGAAATTCAAAGCTTCAGCAACTTTTAAACTCTCCTGCTCCTCCTTCCTAAAACAGCCTCACGTCCAACTGGTTTATGTCATTCTGCTCCATTAACAAGTTTCCGCGGGAGACAAGTAGAAACATAAGCAGGATCGGGGGGCCAAATTTCGCAGTAACAATGCAGGAAGATCTCTGCCATTCAGCCAAAAACTATTCATTGCACACACTGTGAGCTGGATGTATTTCTTATTTTTCTGTAGAGGTACTACCGAATTACCCATAAACCCGGACTTATTCGTGAAATCACTCCCTGGAGGAAAGCAGCCGGAGCCGTTATCTTTAACGCAACATCCGTCTGCGGCCGTTTTTTCGCTGACGTGCTGAGAAACGCGGTCTGAGAGATGAGATGAGATGTTCTTCCGTAACCTAGCCTTTTTACCTCGGATTGCAGCCGTTCATGAAGCAATGGTGTCGAACCTCACCCCCGCCTCTCTGCGCACCACCGCCGTTTGTCTGCAGGCATTCACTTACGAAATAACAAGTCACACAAACAAAAGGGGCTGCCAATGCGGACGGACAGGCGGGTGGGTGTTCCGCAGGAGTAAAAAGTCACACTGCGTCCTGCGTCAGAAACAAGGCTCACCTTTATGAGAGAGAAGAGGACAGGGGGGGCAGGAGAAATAAGGAGGCAGCAATAAAAATAAACACCATCATTTAGGAGCAGCAGGTGGCATGGTAGCTAAAGCAGCCACCCTTCAGTCAAAATGTTCAAACCCAACCTCCCGTTGTAGTATCTTTACATCAAGGTTTATGTGCTGGATTGAAACTTTGACCATACCTTGATGTGTACTTGGGTAAATCACTGCAAAGTCGAGTCATGCTGTGACAAACCCCAGACTAAGTCAGACACATAAAAGTTAACAAGATCCACATTATCTATTTAACAAAGCAGCAGGTATTAAAAAGGGGTTAAATGTTCAATTTTAACACACAGACAGGTTGCAGGCCACAAACCACCTCCTTTCCAATACTGTGATTCCTTCTTTCTTGTACCCAAAAGACCCCATCCCCCTCACAATCCCCCGTCCCCTGCTGGGCCAGTGATCCATGAAGGGTCACGAATTCAGCTAAATGAGAGACGTAGAAGTGTTTCAACAGCCCTTGCTGCCATTTCCCAGAGTTCAAAAGCAGGCGGCACACATTAAAGCACACCAGCGATTGGTCCGGCAGCTGAGGAGAGGGGTCAGCACCCGCTCAGTGCCGGGGGAGGGGCCCCCTTTCTGAGTTGAGCCCTAAGGAAGGGAAATGGGGGAGGACAAATGGGTCGGAGAGGTGACAACAAGGAGCAGCCAATTGAAGACTTTGTGCTAACTTTCTCAGAAAAGGACCGGTCACAAACACCGGAGGGCAACGGCACCGACCTCTAAACTTTTTTTTCCTGCCACACCTGAAATCCTCAAACCACCCCAAACCCACTGCCTTACTAAGGGGCATGGTGGCTAGAGCAGTGACCTTACAATCTGAAGGGCACGGGTTCAAAACCCACCCCTGCTGCAGTTCCAGATAAAAATGTTATCTTCTAGACAACCGAGGGTTAAAATAACCAACGGTTCACAAAATTAAAATCAGTTGGTTAAACAGGGAAATGCGCTACTCTTTCTTTATAAAGGAAGTATAAACAGGCTCTACAAACACAGTCCTGGTGCTCTAATCGTACTGATGCACAGCAACGGGCGCCCTCCCGCCCAGATGCAACGCTGGAGTCAAAGTAGGACAGCTTCTGCTTGCCTGACAAGCATGGTTTGCCCCGCATGATGAGCAAAGTCTTTGACTCATTCAGAGGCTAGGCTCGAAATCCTGGAGACAGCCCCACCACACACACACACACACACACACACACACACACACACACACACACACACACACACACAGGGCTGGAACTAAGAGTAGAACAATGAAATAGCGTCCATTGTTCATTGTGTTCACAACTGGGCCAGGCCCACAGCGGAAGAGTGTTAGTGATGGGGAGAAACGGAGGCACAGTCACTTAACATGGCAACAAAGCATATTTAAAGTAACCCAAGTACATTTTTACATTATTTATGACTTCTCTGTTTAGCCTGTGCTGGAAGAAGACAGACAGATTTGCAAAATCCGAGGACAGGACCACCCAACCGGTGCAGCGGGATGTAAACAAGCTGTTGTATAGATTTTGTTGCTCGTATACTGGAGAGATGTGGGTCTTATCTGACACTTTGTCGTCACTCCTTGCACGCTGCAGGGCCGATCCAGCCTTAGAAACCCTAGTAAAAGTCTGTCAATCCTTACGAAAGTATACATAACCTTGTTTTAAATTAACTATTAACCAGCGTAGTCCTTCAACAGATTTAATTTAGAAGTCAAAGAACAAAATTATATTTAACTAGTATTAAGCAGTCATTTAAGTACTCATGGAAGTATATATGTAGCGATAAACATACAGTAAAACCAAAGATAACAAAATAGTGAAAGAGGTAAAACACATAGTATCTCAAATAGACCAGTACATACCCTCATATATTCCAGTTAATAATTATAAATAAAATAAAAGAGTATGCAAGTAATTTTTCCAGACACGCTGCCAAAGAAGTGCATAAATCCTCCCCGACTGCTATAAACTCTGTCCACCACACCATCCTGGGCCCAGCACTGCAGTTTCCCCTCCATCAGAGGCCAAGGTACAGGGTGACCAGAATGCTCTAACCACATCCGGTTCCATTTCCAGCTGGCTCCATGACAGGACCTCCCAGCCTGGCCACCTTCACATTTAATGAACCAAGAGCTTTTACTCTTCATGCTTATTAATTCACGCCCCTTTACGATGAGTGCGACAGGTGACAGGGAGGCTCTACAGCCAACTCTCGAGGTGCCACAGCCTCACTCTGTTTCGCTTTCCATACAGCAGTTTATTTCCCCAAGGAAAAAGGCAAGTGATGTTCTTTTCAAACCAAACAATGACTTTTATCTATTAATTAAGCTGTAGGACACAGTGAGAACCCCGGGAGGCCAGGATCGCACACCCCAGCTTTGGATGGACACTTCCATGGGACCGGAAAGGGTCCGCCCGACAGGTAATCCCCAGAGGACACGGGGAGGGAGTCAGAGCAGGGGTCCCGTCAGCCCCAACAAAGGGTTAAGCCGAGCAGGCATTCAGGGGCCCCTGCTGTACCAACAGAAAGAGGGGGGGGCAGGACCATGGCATTATTTACATTAATCCAGAAGGGGGATTTCAACATCAGCACTGCCAGTGACATGGGGGGGTTGGTGGAGGATCGAGACACAGCACATCATCCGAGGCAAAAGGAACACACACACACACACACAAAATAATTTCAGTGGCATTTGCCTGATGACATCCGGGACGGCCACACGGCGCCCATGAAAACGCACTCACCGCTAACTCAGCACAACTGATTTCCAGCAAATTAGCACGAGAACGTTAGCATTTGCACCAGGCTGCTTCCCTCTCCTTCAATAGAGAGCATTACATATTCATGCGACTTGCTAATCCGACAATGAAAATATTAACAACGGTAAACCTGCAAACAAGCCTCAGCGGCGACAGCTACACGCGCTCGGCGAAATGAAAATACAGGGAATTGCAAGAACGCGGTGAGAGAGCTCAGAGGCTGGCTGCCGTTCCTCCGCTTTACAACTTAAGAGTCGCTCCCTTGTAACTCGAAGGTGAGGAGACGCATCAGACTGTAAAAGTCACCACAACCACAGAGGACAGGGACAATTCATGAAGAGATCAGAAAAAGGGGGCAGCATGTGGCGTAGTCAATAGAGGTGTCACCCTGTAACTTGAAGGGTTTGAGCTCTGCTGTAGTACCCTTGAGCAAGGTTCTCATCCTGAATTGATTCTGTAAAAATTACCCAGTGGCATAAATTTGTAAAATCACTGTAAACGGCAAAAAATTTGAAGCACTTTGGAGAAAGTAAATAAAAGTAAAAGCAAATGAAATGCAAACCGTGGGACTCAGAAAAGCTGGCAACCTGCACCCGTTAATTCTGTGAAAAATAGCTTCGCTCCTAGAAATAGGCCTGAGGTCAGTATTGGGGGTGGGGTGTGGTAATTTTATTTCTTTAACCATGGCTACCCCCACTCCCCGTGTCCCAAGACACCGTTGACAGATAGATCAATATTTTGTCACATTTAGCTTCACAGAATCTCGCGTGTGGATATGGATTATGAAAATGTTTGTACCCCAAAGTTACTTTCAATGAGGGAACGGCGCCGCGGGAGCCAAATTAAGTCTGTGCTGTACACGCCTTACAGACATGAGCTCGAGTTCGGGGTGAGAAGCCACATTTCAAGGGGAGATCAGTCGATTCCTGTCTTGGTGACTCAGTTCTTCAGCATGTCTTGTCACGTCTTCCTTGGCTTTCCCTGCTGCCCCAAGTGTGTTTCGCTAAAGGATTGAGACAGAACACTGAAGGCTTGTGAACTCCGCAAACATACCAGGCAGCGCCGCAGCTTAACCAAACACACCAAAAGCCACGACACGCCCACAGGAGCGGTTCTGGCCTGGGAAACTTCACACGCAACATCTCTGTGTGATGCGTGTAGGAATTCTACCAGGCCTGTGCGAGAACCCCGAAACACAACCGAATCCTTTCAAAGTGTCCTGGCGGAAATTGTGACCGAGATGGGATGGGTGGCTCGGATCGCTGACATTTCCTCGTGGGAAAACAACAGGCCCGATAATGCATTTTCAAAAATGTGTGATCTGTGTTTCATTTAAATTACGCGATTGTATCTAACAAATGTCGGCTGCTGTTATGTACGATTAGGAATTTTATCTGACCAGCGAAATGGCACAGAAGGGGAGAGGTTCACCGTTATATCGTGGTTACTTTCCCTGAATACAACCATATTTTTGGCAACAGCGAAGTTTAACATGCTGTATCTAACGTCACTTCCCACATAACTTCCTTCTTTCATTAAAAACGTTCAGAAAACAGATTGAGTACCAAAAACCCCATATTGTGGTAAACATCTCTGTAACAATATTGATCCAAGGCATATATGAACCTTTGTGTTGTATTGCAGACCTCCCCCCACCACATTGAAATTCCAGCATAATAACCTTCAATTCAACTTCTCCCTGACGTACAACAGAAGCGATACAGAAGCAGAACAGGAAACAAAATGCAAAAATTGCCTCCATATGATAAAGCTATGCAAATTAAGCATAAGGGGTGACTCAGTCACACAAAACGGTTAGGAACTCTGATTTTAGCCCCTCTCGTCATTTCAAAACCAGTTCGCTCCTCCTTTCTGCTCACAGGGCAGCCGGCAGCAGCCCGAACTGAGGCACGATCTCTATTTTTGCTTTAGGAGTGTGTGTGTGTGTGGGGGGGGGAAGCCCACAATACACTGCAGACACTTTAGCATCACCTTCCAACCCACAGCGGAGTAATAAAACACATTTCAGAGAGAGGCCTCCCTCAAGTGACCCTGCAGAACTGGCAAGTTTACTGTCTAAAGTACAAAGTCAATACAGGGAAACAGACCTGGTTAAGTATTAAATTGGTCAACGATTCAAGAATTGAAATAAAAAGTGAGCGAGTGCACCTATGTGCGGAGGGGTAAACATTGACCGAACGTTCAAAAGTTATACGTCGAAGAGTTGGAGGAGGTGGAAATTGAACTTGAGGTTTACGCAGCTCAAAAGCCAAATAGTGCAGCTCCTCTCATGTGCTTAAATGCCAACGTGCAGCAATTGTGTTTTTACAGCCGTTTACTTCCATGTCTCTGACACTTGGAAACACACGCTAAGCTGCACGTCGCGTAAGTGAGTTACTCGCAGAAGCATAACTTGCTGAAAAACTACTGAACAATAATGTAAGAGTTAACTACTGCACTTGAGATGCATTTTGAGGGAGAAAAAGGATTTGCTGATAGTAATATTACATGGAAAATTACTTTGTGTTCCAGGCAGACGGATTTCTGCCACCATTCCGCAAAGTCCTTGAACTTTTTCCAAGGTACCAACGGGAGAACATACCCCAGTTACCACTGCCTTATGGTTGTTGGTTCAAATCCTACTCTGGCTGTTGATCAAAGTCTGCTGCATAAACGGGTAAATCGCTGTCAAGTGCGTAAACTAACAGTGCAGATGCCTTTAGAAAAAGGAGACAGATTGAAAATGTTTTAATGGCTAACTGGAGGCCTGACAACTGCACGTGTAAAGAGTGTCCATGCAAATAGGGGTGGATTTTTCCATTTGTAGCTGTAAACATATGAAAAAGGGGGAAAACCGTGTCTCCAGCTGGCACGCTCAGGCCTCGTCGTCCCAACGTGCGTCTGGGTCCGCTGCCATATTCCCAGAGGCCAACGTGGAGCATCCTGAGCGACGCCGCTCCACATATTTCAAACAGGTGTTGTACAAGTATGGCCTTCTCTCAATTATAGGCGTGCTAACCGCTTCAGAGCGGCGACGCGAGCTGGTCTGCACAGAGCAATCGGGCCTCCCTCAGAAAGGAAGAGTCGAGTGGAAACTCGTGCCACTTGCCAAAGCCTCCTCAGAAGAGAACGCCCGCAGCTCCGTTTTAACCTTAAAGAAGAAAACGCAAACGCGGTGCTCTTTTATTCCGTTCATTTGAGGAAGGATTTTGCGTACGGCCGAAAGAGAACGCCAAGAACCAAAAGCGGCACGGGTTCGGAGAAGAGAACACAGCTCGCTGCTCACTTTGCGGGACCAGACAGCGCTCTGCTCAATGTAAATCCAGTCATTTCCTGCACCTTGGATCAGCTGCTACTTTTCTAATGGATTTTTTATTTGTTCCAGTTCACTGTTACTTCACACATAAAAAAAAAAGCACTAAGAGTCTGAAGAGGCATTTATATGTAGCTGGGAAAATATTCTCAGCAGACTATCATGTATGTCACTTTATGCTCCTGGTTGCTTAAATCAGCGCAGATGGATGGACAGTGTGGCAAAATCATATTTATCTGATACACATTTGTACAGCAGGGAATTCTAACTATCGGCTCAGGGGAAGCGCTTCGATCAAGGGCATCACTGCTGGTGGGGGTTTGGAACCCAGTGCCTTCGGACCGCAAGGTGGGAGCTGAACTCGGCGTGTGACCTGCTGCCCATAAATCTGATAACAAAGCAAAAATTGTATTATAATATCAAAATAATTTACAGGGCCGCACTTGTTATTTTGCACTTGTGTCCGGTCAGGTGCGTCGATACGATCGCTCATTCCCCGAAATAGATGGACCGGGTCCAAGGACGACCTTGTTTAGCGCAGGGCATATTTATGGAGGGGCAAATTCTTCCGCATGGAATTGGGGGGGGGGTCAAAGGTCACAGGCAGGTCATCTGCTGGGGGGGAAAAACAACGGCTGAGACTTGGAAAAAGAAGAGAGCGACTGGAACAAAATGCACACCACCCCCAGGAATGCGGTCCCCTCGATGGGCCGTCACACACTGAGGGGTGACCACAGACAGCCCAAAATGTGACCACTGAGACCCCTCAGAGGGACCACAAGGAAGTCAGTATGTGAGCAGCGACAGCCAAAGAGGCGACCGCAGAAAGCTACGAACATGCCTGCTGAGAACAGACCGGGTGACCACCGAGAGCCCAGAGCGCGACCACAAGAAACCGAAGGAGCGAGCTCAGATTCCAGAAGTTGACCGCAAAGACCCCGGAATGTGACCACGGAGACCCGCCGACCTCCGGCCACTTGTGCTCAAAGACACGTGATCGGACGCGGTCAGGGAAGGTCCGGCTGGTCGTCGGGGACCCCCGACAGCCTCCCGTCCCACCCCTCAACCGCCACGCGCGCTCCTGACCCGGCGCACTCACTTGTCGTACTCGGCGTTGTCCCGGTCGCAGCGCGTGTCCTTGTGTTTCTGCCAGTCCTTGCCGTGCTTGCAGGTGGTGAGCAGCACCACGTCCTCGGCGTTGTGCACATGGTAGAGCGCGTTCCTCGTGTCCGAGCCGATGCCCGTGAGGTACCGCTTCCCCTTGAACACGAGCATGTACTTCCTGAAGGGGGGCACCGTGTTGGCACGCAGGGACCCGCGCTCGCCGCCGGTGCGTGGGTGCTCCTTCGAGAAGAGCGGGATGGACACGTCGAAGTGCGGCCTGAAGTTCTCCGTGCTGCTGCTCGCCTTGGCCAGCATGGCCTGGCCGATATCGAAGCCCAAGTCCTCGGCGTAGTCGGGCCATGTGCCCGAGTAGAGGTTGAAGATGAGGTGGTTGCGCCCGCTGTTCCACAGCGGCTGGCCCTGCACCTTGCTCTTCAGGTTGTGCACGTACTGGGGCGACAGCTGGTCGCGGTCCAGCGTGTCCAGGCTCAGCACGAAGAGGCACGCCTGGCCCGGGTCCGACGTGTAGAAGCGGGAGCCTTCGATCGACGACAGGATCTTCTGGTAGCTCTCCGAGATCTTCTCGCCCTTCTGCTGCGGGTAGACGTACACCTTGAAGCCGTGACGCGCGCACGCCGAGAAGTCAAAGCACGAGTCCATGCGGCAGCGGCGCCCGCGGTACGCGCTCGAGTTCACGTCGCGCTTGAGCCGCGGCGACGCGTGCGCCCCTCCGCGCTCCTCCGTCTCGTCCGGGTCGGCGGGCACGAAGGACGGCAGCGGCTCCGAGAAGCGCGGCCAGGGCCGCTCCAGGTGACGCCGCACGGCGCTCCGGCCGCGGCTCGGTGCCGGGACCTGCACGCCCCCGAGGCAGAAGAGCAGCGCCAGACCCGCGGCGGCCGACAGCAGCGCCAGGTAGCGCTTCTTGGCCTGCATGTGTGCCGCCGTCCGAGCCCAGCTCGCGAGTCCCAAAGAGTCCAAAGCGGCGCCGAGTTTCGCTCTCACCACCACCAGCGCCGCCGGCCGCACCGCTCCGCCATCTTCCAGCCTGCAAGCGTTTCAGATCCGCGTCGTCGTCGTCCCTCGTCTGCTGATCGCGATGCCCGGTCCGGCGACCGATCCAGCGCATGTGGGCGACTTTATCATCTGTTCCGCCGCGCTCTCCCGCCTCGGTCTACCATGGCAGGGTGCGGGACGGCGCGCAGCCGCGGAATCGCCCTCCTCTTACCTCCAGCTTCGACCCCGGCGTCAGCCCGGCCTCGATCGCGACTTGTGGGCTCGAGTCCCTTCGCGCCGCGGCTCCGACAACGAGCTCCTTAAAGCCGAAGGCTGCGATAACATCCAGCCGTCCCACGGCAAATCGGACGCGTTTAGCTCCTGTTAGTTTTGTCTCCTGCAAAGTGGAGCCCGTTTACTCCATTATCCGAGAGGAGGAGGAAGAAGGGGGACGGACACACAGACACCAAGTAAGAGCGGCGCGGCGCGGGACTTTAACGGAGCCTCTCTAGCCGAACAAATCCCTGCATCTCCGCCGACCGAGCCCCGCTCCTGCGAGCGCAAATCCCTCACCTCGGCTCAGCGTCGCCTCTATCGCGTTGCCGGCGAAAAAAAGCCCGGCATCCGTGTAGCGTTAACACTTAAGATGCGGATCCAGGGGAAAAAATGAAAAATAAAGAAGCAGCTTTCCGAACCCCGAGGTCGCCCGAGCCCAGAGTCCAGTTTGCGACTGTTCGGCTGTTCCGATTGTTTCACGCTAACAATTCCAATCCCGACACGACGGCGGATGACGTGACGGCCTATCGCCGAGCGCCTGGCTCTCCTATTGGCCAGCGTCGTCGCCGGAAAAGGCGGTGCTTCCGCTGCACCCATTCACAACCAGAGCGAGAAAACTTGCGAAAGTCAAACGCAGGCGCGGAGGGAGCTGGACCCGAAATCCACAATAAAATCCGTGCCTCTCACCGAGATATCAGATTCAGTTTCAAATACCTAATATTGCCTTTCAATAATTCTACGCAACATTCTTTAAATGTCAAAATAAGTGATCATTTAATAGATTAATGAATAAACTCATTTTCAGAGTAATGCTGCAATATTCACTGAGAAAACCTTGAGCTGGGCTACTGCTATAAACACTCCCTTTCTAGCATTACAGATGACAAAAATTAGTAATCTTTTATTAGCTTAAACTGACACTTAAGCAAAGTCCCCTACAATATTTCATCAATGTGTACAGTGGGATGCTGTTAATGCTGTAATCCATGAGAAATAACTTGGAGAATCCTACAGAAGGGGGTCTGAGCCAACAAACAAGCCTGTGTCCTTGATCACTTCATGTGCGAGCACTGTGACTTACTCTCACCTACGCTACAACTTCTTAAGCATCTAAAATGTTTTTGTGCACCAGTCAGCCTTTGTGAGAAAATTCTTTATTCTAAAAACATATCTAGGCAAAATTGAGTTAACTCCGCCACTCTGAGCTTAAAGCAAGGATAATGGAAATAATATCCCTATTCTGTTTATACACTGTGGGACACCGGACGTGCCACAATGGCAGAATATCTGTTTAGTGTACGATTCAAAAGCGGAAACTTGAAGATGCCCACTGTCACGGTGCTACAGAGAGGCACTATTTTCTCTTTGGGACAGATGGACAGGCACTTTGCTATCTCAAGCAGGTGTGTGATTTTCATAGCTGGTTTCACATCAAAACACCCAGTCTGGTGTTTAGTCTGTTTAGTTGCAACCACCTGACGTGACAGGACCACATTCAGGCCGGCCAGGAATCAGGGGAAGATCAAAAAAACTTTTTTTTGCATCATTACTTGGCAAAAATGCTAGAGAACATGTTTTATTTGTTACTCACAGTAGTATCGGTAATTATTATTATTGTTATGTTACTTCATTGTCAGGAATGCATTTTTGTTTCTGCCACAGACAGACATTATCAAAGTACTTCCCCACTTAAAAATGCAGGTATCTGTAACAAAAGCCACAAATTGGGCCAGTGTAAATAAATACCTGCGTGCAGAATGCAATCTGTGGGTTCAGAGAGTTCCAAGGCAGCCGGCAGACAAAACAGCCTTTGAGAACGCACTCCATCCCAGAGATGAAGCCGTGGATAAAACCCCCAGATGATGTAACTCATCCCCGAAGTATCAACTGGAAATGCAAACGTAAGCGCACAAAGGCCACATCACAATACACCGCATGAAAATCACTGCAAGCTGACCTGGCAACAGGGGTATTACAGTCACAAAGTAGTATTTCATGTGTAAATAATACCCCATATATTAAACTAACACATGCATTAATCAATTTCTCTTATTTCTGGTATACAATATACAGTCAAATAATAAAAAGGAAACCCAAATAAAGGGTATTTATAATTCGAACACGCAGAATTAGATGTTACAAACTGATTTGAGTTCTAGGATAGACATGTAAGACTATCATAACTGTGTATATTGTACAGTTAAATCCGTTTGGCCGTTTCTCGGTGAGTCAAACACACCTCCACAAACAGACATGCTCCGGTCTGTCTTGCTCACCCACACAAAGCCTGGTCCAGGTCTTTGAAGGCACGTCGTCCTAAGGAGCTTCACTGCGGCGCAAGTCCTGCTGCATTGCCAAAGCTGCTGCTTCTGCCCCCTTTGAACTCCTGCCTGTTTCAGTGCCCGGCTCCCTGTTCTCCTCCGCCGGACGGACGCTGGTGCCTGTCTGCTTGAACTCTATGTTTTCTACTACAATCTGCTTGACTTGCACACACACGCCACAGAGAAAGATGCAGTACAAAATGTAGGGATGCTGTTGTAAAAAGGAAAATCATCCTCCGTACCATTATTAGATTTTTAAAAAAAAAAACACATTACCCTACAGCGTTCTGACAGCGGGTTATTTCCCGTAATAAGAATATTAAAAAATGAAATCTGGCCGCTCTTTTAGTCGACGGTTAACGTAAAAATTAAAACTCCTTGCAACAGACACACTCTTCCTTTCCACTTCAGAAAAGCTGGAATATTATAAGATGAGAAAACAGTTCCTTGCAGCGCTGGAAATAATAATAAAAACAGAGGCAGAGTGGATTACTGTAGAACATGAGGCAAGGAAAAGGTGAACATGGCTCCAGCAAGGACACGGCTTACAATAAATTGGCAGCTGCTGGGTAATTGGGTGAATCTAATTGAATTAATCATCCTTCCAAAAGGAAAAAACTGCAATTCTCTTACTTTATTTATTGTTGAAAAACAAAAATATCCTTTACATAAACACACATACACACACACACACGGTATTGAATGCTGTCCAAGCAGCATGCATACAATGTAAAGACAGATTAACACTTCAAGTAATGATCTGACATCCCCATGGCCTTTATTATTTGCTGTTACCAAACCAGATATGCGAAAATGAGCCTGACCGTGATTCCTGAGAAAAAGCAGACGGCAGCCAACCGTAAACTCCGTCGACATCTCGCACGCGTCCGCATTCTGATTCGAATGGTGGCCGGGCTGTGGAACGGCTCTTCGGGCCTAGCCGCTGCACGAAAGATGGAAGCAAGACGAAGCCGAAGCACGTCGGCACCATCGCCTGTCGGTTGAATTAGCGTTCGCTGCCATCGATCAACCGCCGTGTGTTTTCATAGCCGCCGCCCCTTCGGTTTCCCCTTAGCATGAAGACGTTGCACACCTGGCTCTTGTTCAAAGTGAGTGATGGACAAACCACTAGGTCAGTCAGCCCCCTTCTTCTACCCCCCTCCACCACGTCAGGCTAAAAAGAACAAGCAGCAGATCCAGTTACATCTACATCCCAGTCATTAGTACACCAAACAATGGCAGAGTTGCTTCATCTCCTTAAACAGGATTACCCAGCGTCACACCTTGACAGACAGTGAATGGCTGACAGTTCTGGGCTTATTTATGTTATTCTTTCTGAATATGTCACATGATTCTTCATGGTGCCGGTTGCTTTCGACTCCCCTCAAGGATCAGCTGCTGGCACCTGCAGTGCTGCAGATTAGGTAATGCACTTTTTATAGCCAGGTAACAGGTATTTGCTTGCAAGGCTCAGTACAACAAATAATGCATGAGCGGTATTTTTTCTTAGGGAACCGTGGTACAGTACATCACAGTGACAAAATATAGTAGACTGCTTTGTAGGTGATAGCTCGTGGGGGGGTGGATTTCATCACACATACGCAATGATACGGGGGGAAAAAAGGTGAAATCAAGGGTAAATAACAGTAAACGGAACGTTAGACAGCTTCCTCAGATTGTGACACAACTTCGTCGTCGTGAGATGTGCTTTTCTTTCCACGTCCTGGAGGAAAAAAAAGGCGGCGTGAAGCCCGGAGGAATTTCTGAAGACACGGTTCCAGTGTTTTATAACCGAATCAACCCCCGGGCAGTCTGAGCTTAATAAGAAAGAGGCACCCATCAAAGGAAAAAGTTGACTGACAGCTAGGATCATCTGCACCCGTCATTTGTCTCTTTTAACGTTTTGCTGCAATTTTCATGCTATCTTTCTGCTGTGCACGGAATGGCCTCTTATTTCTGCTGCATATTACTGGCATCCTTTCATTGCTTGCATGGCAGTTTGGTCTAAAGGCTCTCAAATAAACCCAAATACGCAACTGTATATTTCATGGAAGCAATTACGGTGAAGTAGCTTGCTCGAAGAGTACTAGAGCGGGAACCTTCCTTGGACTTGACCCAGTGACCATATGGGTCCTTAATTCATTATATTGTAGGTCTGTTTACGTCCTTCTCCAAGCACCAATCTCCAAATTTGATTTGAGCTGTATTTGCTTTCTGCCGTTTCCATTTCTTCCGAGCGACAATTTCTGTAAACGTATCTTAGCCATCTGATCGCATCCTTGTTTGGAAGCTACGCTTGGGGACATCATCCATTTGTTGCTTCGGTGCTTGTTTTTCGGACGTCAGCTGTCTGAGGCCAAGTCGCCATTACAGAAGGGGCCATTGGGTGTTTTGTGCATAAATTTACCAAACCCTGCATTTTTGCAAAAGTTTTCTTGCATTGTTTTATTTGTGACAGCAAAAAAACATAACTGTGTAACATCAACATGGCCAGGAGGTCCAGGCAGCAGGTTTATGCTGGAGACCCCATGAGTTTTTACTCTTGTACTAGCCTTTTGTTTCCTCACTTCTGTTGCCTTTTGGCTTTTTCTCATATTTTTTTCTGTGTATCATTGTTATGACAAATGCTGCTCATTGTACGTCACCCTGCCCTCTAAAGCGATCTGAGGTTACCTGTAGGAAGGGCTCTGCACAAAAATAAATGACACAGAAGTGATGTGAAACCCCAGGCTCATCCATCATATTCAAAAATTTCACAACCAATGCAGAGATTCGGGACAGGGGATGTTGGCAACTTCGTCGTATAAAAGTTCCTGGATGTTACGTGCCAATGCGATGGAAACAAAGCTACCACTTACTATTTATATTTATTCCTTTAACAGAAGCTCTCCTCCAAAGAAACATACATTTCAGAGTAAAATTTAGGATTGGGGAAAGGTTTAGGAAAAACGTTTGGCTTCCAGGTCAAGTGTGTTGCCTAAGACACTGTAGTTGTTGCGGTTGTGGCTCTGATCCTGTTGTCATTTGATGCACAGTGCCACTGAGGCTCTGTATTACGTTTCTTACCTGCACAATATTGTTCTCAAAGGGCGAGATGGAAATTATACCGTCTGTCCATGTTTTCAGGACTAGAGTGCATCGGGAAAGTAATCGCTGACCAGTCGATTGAAGGCTGAAGGTCCAGTTGGAGACATGGGGACTGTGAATCTCCTTTTGGGAAGGTTGGCGAAAGGGTTAACATATGAAACCTGACAGGTTTCGCCTACAAGGGACAGGGTCAACAGCACGTTACCCTATACCACCAAAGGATTAAACTAAAATCAATAAAAAATCATTTTTTACTGCAAACAGCGTTGCAGGGATTTCGAATTCAATGTCACCTTGCTGTTTCAACTGTGAGGGAGCGAGAGAGAGTGGGGAGCGGTCTCGAAGGGAGGAGGCGTGCAGGAATCCGTGGTCACGTTCCAGATATGCGGTAGAGCTTGTCTCTGTGTGTCACCCAGTCCTCGTGCCGGTGATCAAAGCTACGGGTGAAACCTCCACCGCTCCCGCTGTGGGGCATCCGCTGCTGTGCTCTGACACCCCGAACGGTCCCCTCTTGTCCTGTCAGAGTTTGGGTGAGACAAATCTTTCTCCTGCTCTGCTGAATCAAACACTTTCCCAGACAGTGCTCATCTCAGGACCGCGCTGCCTTGTACTGTACATGCTGACTTGCCTACAAACTAAAACTAACTGGGAATGTTCGGATGCATCTGGTACCACTTCAGTAGTATTTACAAAATTTAATGTATTTACTCATTAAGAGAAGATCTTGCAGGCCGCCAGCGGTTTCGAGGTGAAGGATTATTTACCATGGCTATTCTTCCTGAGTCCGCGAAGCAGTAAAAAACTGCACGGTTCTCCCCATGAAGTGATGCCTGTCTCATTTATGAACAGGTACTGAAACTGAAGAAAAAATGTTTGTTTATTTGGTTTCCCTCAACTGTTATCCAAAGTGTGACATTATTACGTGTCTACAGGACACAGTTAATGACGCTCTCTTCTCGAGTGAACACACCGGTCCATTTGGGAGATGCTGACAGCTGGCCATTATTTTGGCTCTGCTCTGTGACGGTCTCTTGTGTTTGGTTGTCTTGAGTGCCCCTCCGACTTCCAGGAAGGCAGAGATTATTTTTTCGCACGCACACACTCTGTCAGCCCACAGCTATGTGGCACTTGACCATCAAATCGAGGTGCGCTTCTTATTACTGGCAAGTTCCGGAAGCCAGTACAATGCAGTTTTACTCTAGAGGCCTACCTTTCGCATGGAAGTGTACGGTTATGTTCCATCCAAACAGAGCTCATGGCCCCAATTGGTGGATGACTAGTGTCAGGCTGAGATTGCGGTACTCGGGATGAGAGACATCCGAGCCACTGGGAAACCAACTGCTGAAATGTGACCTCATGCTGCTCTGACGCTTTTACATGGAGGCCACCTCTCCCCAAGTTGATGACTGGTGAATTCCTCCTGAAAGCTCGCAGAAAATCATAACAACTTATTGCGGCAGCTGTGTGCAAACTGCTAAACCACAGAGCTCCTGCAAAGAAGGATTTCAGATATTAAAAGTGTACTTTTTCAAATTTATCCCACAGTAAAACAACAAATGGGAATTACAGGATAAAAAAATAACCAATACTGAAGGACAACTAATATTCAACCAACATCCGCTTTTAAAATGGTATAAAATTCAAAATTTGATAAGACAATATTATTTCAAGAGATACAAAAACAATCAATATTTCATTGTTGAATATTGTATTATGTTTGTTTTTCTAAGTATTGGTCAGTCTTATTCTATGGCAAACAGATTTCCCAGGTTAGGGTACAATATCCCAAAATCCCCTCGGCAATATATCCTTACCTGGATAAACCGCTATCATTCGAACCAATATAATATGCCGTTCCGTTTAGAAAGGCTACTTTATCCAGATTTAAAACATTTTAAATGCAAACTGTCTTGTTAAAACCTTGCTCTGTCATCACTGAGAAATTCAGCGCAGGGCCCGAGATGACTG
This sequence comes from Heterotis niloticus, assembly GCA_018136845.1. Taxonomy (NCBI): domain Eukaryota; kingdom Metazoa; phylum Chordata; class Actinopteri; order Osteoglossiformes; family Osteoglossidae; genus Heterotis; species Heterotis niloticus. The sequence continues at coordinate 29,430,216 of CM030892.1, read as the reverse complement.
CTATAATCTGAATTTCACAATAAATCCTGGGTAGATGCGCAGCCGGGAAAGAAAAGGCCTCGTGCCGTCATTTCGGCTAATGTGCCGCTAACTCTGTTACTGAGCATTACACGTTTAAGTTATTAAGCAGGCGAAAAAATCCTTCCTATCTGCCGCGCGCGATAATAATTAATGAGATAATGAAATACTTTCAGAAGGAAGATGAGATGGTGCTTTCAGAGCACAGTGCGTGCTGGCTGCTCAGTCCGGTCATTTGTTTGCATCAGCATTTCTTGCCCAATTCACGTCACCTGGTTGTTTTCTGTTTTTAATTTCTTTTTGTTCCGCAATGTGGGTTGGGGCGGGGAAGAAATACGGTGCCGTTTCAATTTATGAAATGCATGCTGATCGAAACTTAAGCTCAAATGCAAAGTACAGAGAATAAGGCCGTGACCTGCTGTACTCAAATTCCTCTGACATTTTCCTGAACCCAAGCCCCCCCCCCTACCACCACCACCACCGTTATATAATTCCTTGTCTCCGGCACAAAAGGATTTCGCCCTGTGAAAATTTAAAAAACGAACCTCTAACCTGTGCCCTTAAGACTTCCTTGGCCGCGCTCAGTCTGAAAGTGGAGCGGGGCTGAGTTTCCCTGCTCGATGATGAACTTTGAAGGTTAAAAGCTGTCAAAATTTTACATTAGCGACAAAACATTAGGGAGCGCACGACACGTGTTGATGAGTCTACGTGCACCCCCGTGAAAGTCATCTGGATTATTCATACGGCTCCAGCTGTGGCAGATACGCTCCAGTAGAGGAGTTCTTCGCAAATCACGCCTCTCAGGTAGGCCTAATCCCGAACTTTAAGCTTTGTCTTATGTCAACAGTAGAAAAACGCTGTGTGCACGGTGTGCTGCGACACACGCTGTGCCGTGATTTATTTAAATCACCGCTGCCGCAGCACCGGACAGACAGACTGAATGTAAAAAAGCTGCGGGCCGGGGGGACTGCTGTCAGCCTGAGAGAAAGCGTGGGTTTGCATGACATTAATACACAAGCATAACACTGCTCCTGGGAAAGGTCGGCATCGAGGCAGCCTCCCGCAGGAAAGACCTGCTCCAGGTTCGCGCTCGCCTCTGTGGCCCGGAGAGCGGTAGCTGTTTCATGTGGCTGCATTCCGCTTTGAAACCCGGAGGAGAAACGCATATGAAACAGGAGAAAAAGAATTGCAAACGCCTTGAAAAAGCCCCAAAAAATATGCTATCATTAACACTTCACATTTAAGAGGATTTAGAGGAGACAAGTGTGTGCTAAAGACAGAAAGTCATGTAATCTCCGGTGCCCAGTGTGCTGGGGATCCACTGAAACGGTCACGATGTAAACTAATTTATTAGTTTTACGTTTCTGCTGGAGTTGCAACTGTTGGATGCTCTGAAGCGCACTGGGACCAGGAATGACGAACAGAACAAACAGATTTGGAGCGGTACTGAAATAACCCATCCACCTGGGCGGTCAGCCTCGCAGGTTGCTGTGAGAACGGTTGAGGTCACCGTACCAAGCGGCTGGCTTCACTTCCGGGGGACGCGTTCCTCACATGAGCAGATGGTGGCCTTCGACCGCCTTCTCCTTCTAGGCAGCGCAAACATCTCGGGTTAAGATCACGACAGCGCCATGTTTTGCTGCAAAGTGACATTCTACAAAACTTCCCTTTGACTGATCACAATACGCAACCTCTACCTGTCAAACGTCAAATACATTAAGGTTTCCTTTAGTGTGAAGACTATTTATTGATGCTAAGACAAATAAACCAGAACAGTTGATCGATAATGTTAACGGTTAAAGGTGCTTTAAAATAACTGATGTAGCAGAGCTGGATTTTTACATCTTTGATGTGAACAAACCTGCTGTATCTATTGCTGATGTTGAGGAGATCAAGGCAGGGAAGATCAAATGCACAGCCAGAGCCCACCAGGCTGCAAACACCCCCAGCAGGCCACGGGAAGCCCAGGCCACGTGCCTGCGTCCGCTCTTCTGCGCAATCCTTGCGAAGACGTCCGTTCGGTGAGAAGCAGGCTCGCCGCAACACAGCAGCCAGTGCTCCAGAAGCCTGCTTGGAGGGGATCTACTCACTTGGTCCTTTAAACAGAAGAGGGAACGGTGATCTGTAGCGGTGCGTGTGACGCCATCTTTGCGAGCCACGCGGTGTGCTTTAACAGGGCATCAGTTGGGAACATGTGAGTTGGGGAGATGGGGGTTGGGGGGGACGCTGGCCCCAGCTGTCGCTGCGAGGGACCGTGCCAATGCGTATGCCCATGGGGCAGAGCGGAGTCAAGAGCCGTCCTCGCCGCCAGCTGGCCTGCCAGGCTCGTCTCTCCTCGCAGCTAGGGACACGCACCCTGACGGCCCCCGTGCGCCAGAACTGTCTCCAGCTTCGCGCAAGGCCACCTGAGACTCGAATTCCATTAAACGACCTTTCGTCTCCCTGCAAACACAATACAGGCACCATCAATCACTCACTTTATTGCACAAGCAAGCGCTGATGTTCGCTTGCATTTCATTACGTCAGACGCTGCCTTCGAACACGACTTGCGTACGTCTCTGTTCATCAGGGCGCAGCACCGGGGGTCTCATCTGCTGAGACTGCAAAGACGCGCACAGTGGACGCTGGATTGTGCGCTTGACTTGGACACTGCTGTGAGTCCGTGGTTGTGAATGCGGTTCTGGTGGATTTACTACACAACTTATTGTAAAAAACCAGATAAAATATGATGGCTGCAGCAAGCTACCGCGTTGTGTAAAATACAGCAGCGCCTCAATATATATAACGGAAAAATGCAGCAGCAGAACGAAACGTAAAAGCTGCACCTACTGCTTGGCAACGCCGGGTGTTTGCTTAAGAAAAGCTTGGAGCTATGAAAAATGTTTAAGTTTTAAAAAATACATTATTGCACAATTCAGTAACTTGTAGAACATATTCAAGAGCACTTTGGGGGAAAAAATAAATTTATTACATCGCTGTAAAGATCGTTCGAGATCCCCCCCCCCCCCACTCCAATTGCTAACTGGTGCTTTTGCACCTTAGTCTCCATGAAGGTTACAGTTTAAAATGGTACAAGCACATTTATAAAATACCCATTAAGTTAACCGTGAGAAAAGGAGAGAAAAGGTAATATAAAAGAATATAATTTAATACCCTTAAGAAGGCACCGAGTATTTAATAGAAATAAAAAAGACTACAGTTACCATAATCTTACTAAACAATAAATCACATACCACACTGTAGGATACCATGCATTTGTAAAAAGAACAGTTAATTATTGTCAAGCTAACAAATTTATGGATATAATTACATATAAATATGCTAGCTTGACATTAATTACATATTGTGTGGGTCAATAACGTCAGACAAAACAAATTAATGTATATAATTACACATAAATATATTAAGTTGAAATATAGTCCCCTGAGAGCCACGTAAGTACATGTTTTCTTTGCCAAGTGAAACCGGGGAAACAGAGAGCTGTTTCTAAGATGATTTTCTTTTCACACGAAAAGAGAAATCTATGGACTGCGAGAAAACGCTGTCATTTCCTCCAAAGTATGGCACTCAGCCAAAGTTGCGCCAACTGCAGAAACTTGTCGAGGAGGCGCTTCCCACAAACGGCTTGGCCTTCTGGTTCACCTTGATGTTCACCCTGCGTCCCACGCGTCTGTGTGGGGGAACTTTGGCAAAGGCGTGTGGCGTTGGGGCTTGCGGGCAATAAATGGCGTAAAATGGCCCCCGCTGCACAGTACAACCTGTTGTTGAAAGCAGAAGATAATTCTTCATAAACCAAGAAGATGCTCATTATTGACACAACGCCTTCTTTTACATCAACTCTATTCTCTTCCCAGACATACTTACAGCAGAAGGCAAAAGTTTGAGCACACTTGCCGGAAACTACTGTGCTTGTCTTCACAAGGTGTTCTTCGGCAGCAATTCCCAGAGATGCAGGACACTTCTGGATTGCTTTGCCTTCGCTCTTCTAGTCCAGTTTCCCCCACACAGGTGTTGCCTAGGCTGTACTCAAACTTTTTTTGTGCTCTACATCTTTCTGGAATGAATAAACAAACCTCATTGCCTTCTTGTTCTTTCCAAGTTGCTGCTACTCTTCCCAAGTTTCCTCAACCAAGGCTGACAGTCCCTCTTTCCTACCTCCGTCATCCTGTAGCTGTACCTGTTGTAAAGGACCCAGCGCAGGGAGGATAGGGTAAGTGTGGAGATATGAAGGGTGGGGCGTCACTGATGGGGTCTGTGTGTCTGTGCGTATAGATGGATAGAGACAGCGAACAGCCTGACAATGACAATGTTGAGCACTGGCAAGGTTGGGGTGGTGGTGATGACGGTGTAGGAACCTTCTGGCTGCTAGAACTGCAAACAAGCCCTTCTGCACATCAAACATTTTGTAACTGCAGCTCTGTGCCATAAAGATACACAGGGATCTGATCTTCCAGCTCCCTGCTAGGAATAGTCCAGTGTTTTTTAAAGTACCGTCCAGGGTTCAAGTCATTTTGCTGAATTTGGCTGTCATCGCAACATTAACAACAAGCCTTATCTGTCACTCCACTGCTTGTTTTCCATGTGGACAAATAGCATTATGTCCAATTTGTGTGATGGGACTACGGTCAAAATGTAAAAATGAGGGCTATTTTGTCCAATCTGAGCGGTGAGTGACAAAAGTCATGTGCAACATGGGCTTTATTAAAGGCCGCCAAAGTGCTTAAGTGTCTGTGACAGAATGACGTCTGCTGAAGGGAGGCTGGGTCTGTGTAGGTTCTGCAGCCTGGGAGTCAGACGGTGCACTTTGCCAGCTCACATCCATCTTAAACGGCATTAGGGGCTGCAGTTTAAGCAAACAGGCCCGCACTGTCCCACGCATGGATTCCAGCTTCAATGACCGCTCCCCACACGGAGCAATGCACCGGTAAAGCTCCTCTTTTCAGAGCCCTGTGAACCATTTGCTACCCACACACACATCACACGCATTATCACATTGCCCAGGGACACACACACAAAATCTCACCTTCTTCCTCGTCTCCCTTTTACTCCTCTTTCTCACTGTCCTAATGTGGTAATTGAGGTCCTCCGGCACGTAAGCGTACAGTAATAACCTGCAAACTCGCCTTGATGTGTGTCAAGAAGAGCACACCTCAGAAGTCACGGCTAACAGCTGTGGCGATACCCATGAAGCCGTTTGCTTTGATACACTACATCAAAACACTTAAATAGAGTGAAAGCACTGGGGTGGAAACTAAGGACAACTTTACAGTACGTTTGAGCGCTGATGTAATAGCCACTTCTTCCCTGTGAGAAAGCTGCTGGTTTCTCCCTGCAGGGAGCTGGATTTAACCACCAAGACTGCGATATTCCAGCAGGTACCTCAAAGGGGCTGGGAAAAACAAAGCTTTAAACTAGGTTGCCGTTGCAGATAGCAGAAGATTACCTGTCTCCCAAGAGGTTTGGATTGTGTAGCGGAGCAGCAGGTAGTGCTGGTGCCTCTCAGCTCCTCAGTTATGGGTGTAGAAGAGGATTTAAATCCAGCTAAATCTGTGTGGAATTTCCATGGATTGCCTCCCACGGTCCAAAGACTTGTGTTTCAGGTCGTTCTATTTTGCCCTTAGTGTGTTTTACATAGAACCAGAATCAGAACCAGAATCGGATCTATTGGCCAAATATGCTCGCACATACAGGAGATTTGGCTTTGGTTTTTCATTGCTCACAGTGAATGGTTATAGAGTGTTTAGTGCTGTACAGGATTATTGTTGGTCATTTTTGTCTAAGGCGGTACTGAGATGCGGAATTATATCTGAAAGATATTGGAGAAAAATGTTTGCTTAATGAAAAAATGTAAATGCAAGACAACCTAACAGAAAGAGGACAAACATAAAAAAACAGCAGACACCTTGGCTAACAGCAAGGCAGGAATGACAGCACTGGCGTACTTGGCCTACATTGGGAGTTTGAATTCACGATGCGTTATGAGGGCCCGTATTATCAGGCACAGGAAACAGAAAATGGATCCGTGGGGTGCGTTCCAAGGACTTCGAACCCAGTGTCCACCAATTGCAACTGCTGGCGAGCTCCAGGCTGGCTGACACGAGCCTCAGCTGCTCCTGAGTTTGCCATGGCAGTACCAGTCAGAATCAGGGCTTAGCAAGTCGCACCGAGAAGCGCACAGATTCTCAGCGCTCGCGGTGCCGCAGAACCAAAATAGACACAGATGCACGATTCCCTGCTGGATCAATGGCTGTCTGCTCAACGAGAAGGAGGAAACAGAGGGAAGGGAACATGCTGACTTACTATAAAACACACAGGTGCTCCCGGTTTCGGGGAAGCACGGCGCTGCTGTGTGCTGTTGTAATGTGCAGCTCACTGAAAAGCTTGGTGGGTGTCGACCATGTATAATTCACGAAGCAGTCCGCGTGTGTCGAAAGAGCTGGAACGCAACACAACGAGAAGCCAGCAGCGGATTTTCACCTAAAGCACCTCAAGTCACAGCAGCCACATACTGCCAGACGACAGGAGACTAAAACACAGGGATTTAATTTCGTGGTTCGCTTTCCTTCCCTTTTCATACTTCTGTCTACTCGGATGCAAGCAATAAACAGTAAACAGGCTCTTTTGACAGGGAGGTAAGATTGTGCCATGCTGGTTTCTGGAAATTTTAAATTCAGGCCTGCTTTTTATGCATTGTTTTTGCCAGCAGAGGTGCAAGCCAGGAAAAAACAAGAGGCCTTAGAGCAACAGCCTAAAAAAGCTTCAGAGATCACAACCCTTGACACTCAAAAACTTGCTGGCTTTAAAAATTCCTGCTTGAAATTTTGTCCACAAGTATTGGGTCTGAATTTAAAGGCACTTCGGTTCGAGGTCTGACATCTCTATGTATTTCCCGAAAATCGTACATTTACTTTGCACTCATTTATCTGATGCTTTTCTCCAAAGCAATTTACAGTGTTAAGCTACTTACAATGATTTACTCATTTTCACAGCTGGGCAGCACAGCTGGCTTTACAAAATTAATTCCAACTATAAGCTGCGTTACATAAAATTGGGAATGAACTTGTGACACTTTGGCAACTCAAAACAAAATGTGAGCCTTGCATACCTGGACCCTTGTTAATCACCCACGCTAACAAAATTGTACGTATTTAAGGAACAAATAAAAATTCAGCAAATAAAAGTTGTCTGTATAAAAAACATCTGAACCTGTATCTATAGGCCCCTATATGGAAGTATTGTTTTTACACTGCATACATTTGCAAAGCGTATGTTGAAAGGTAAGGAACGAGACTACGTGGGAGGATTAGCATATTAATATTTTATTATAGTTTTTATACCATTGTTATTGTTATTATTCACAGGTTCACAGTTACAATCCATGATCAGGCACCCTTCACGGAGATGGAGGAAAAGTAAGAGTTGCGCAGCTTGTCAAAGACTTAGTTTGCATGCCCGTTGTATAAAACACCAGAAAGTAATAGAAAACATGCTGTCGTGTCGTACAGTGGCAGAAATACTTGTTTCCTAGCAATCGTTATGAGTGACATGTGCGCAAAGATAGGAAAGTGGGGGGGTCTCCAATGGTTCGCATCGTGAAACGCTGAAGCGCGAGTGTCAAAGTACTAAATACGGTATTGATGTGCAGCACCTCCGCCGGGTGATGTGACTAAAACTTGCGATGAGCCTCAGCGCATGCCGGGAGAGCCTGCGGTGACAGACGCGTTTGTGGGAAAACCTTTAATAAAAACTAGCTTTCCTTGAATTTAAACATAAAAAATGGGAAGCCCCACATTCTAAAGGTCACTGCGGACCATGTGAATTCGGAACCGCTTTGCTCTTTTTAGCAACGGGGAAGCGAACAGGCGCCTTCGGATTAGCCTAAGTTAAACAGTGTAATAGTCACATGATATGTGTCTCATGGGGTAATTCCATGGTAAGTGTCACCTTGGCAACAAAATACACTTACATGTCCTATATACAAACAAGAAAAGAGTAATAGTGCTAAATGCTAAACAGGTTATATTTCCAGAGTTTGCTATCATCGTAAAGCTGATTGCTACTTTTTACTTGGATGCTGCTCTATACAGTATATTGCTGAGAGGACAGTTACCATGAGGTTGCCCTTATTACAGCCTATTTGGGAGTTAAAAAAAATGACACAACATCGCAATATGTCCGAGGCAAACTCCCCCTGGTGAGACACGTACAACCCGCCGGTTACCAAACAACAGCTTGTCTCCATATTTGAGAAGCCTGAGTGGGCTTTTACATGCCCCTGTGGATTTTCACCCTCTGCTACATCTCTCCCAACATTCCCAAATTATAATAATAAAAAAACCCCTTCAAGTTGCCATGCAATTTGTTGTCATGAGAAGCCCCTGAAACAGATGCATAAAGTGCTAAAAATAACAAGAACACTGACTGCTGGGCCGACATTATCGGCTACTGCCGCTACAGCGAGCCCGTGGGGGTCTACATGAGCCTGAAGACACGTGCGACCAGCGATTGGGCTGTGACAGGACTGCCCGTGTGATTCTGTGCTTTAAACAGTATTCCCCGATTATATATCCGAGACAGCGGTTTCACGGGCCAGCGACACACAGCAAAATGTTCCTTCATAAACCTAATTTCCTGCTTTTTGTGCACTTCTGTGTTTGCGCCCTACACTCCATTTAAAACAGTACCTCATGTCTAAAAATAGTCACAAGCAGCAAAAGGAGACAAGAATGCGGACAGAGGAGCGCCTTTTCATCTTCTCGATCTTCTGCTCTCACCCTCCGTGGATCTGGGTGAGCTCTCTCGATTCTGCCACGCCTTCCATCCGAGTCCCAGGTGGACGACACGCCGTTTGCCGTGCCCAAGTGGGGTTTGAGTCTTTTTAAGACAGCCGGTCGGAGTCACAGTGAACGATTCAAATGGGCAGGGGGCACCAAGACTCCCCTTCAGAGAGAAACCACACAGCAAGTGAAACAAAAGTGGAGAATCAGAGGAATTATCTTTGTCGTTTTAGATTTGAGAGTGCCTTCTCAGTTCGGGATGAAACCGAAAGGCCTGCGTCAAAGAATAAAGGCTGATACACCTGATATGCTGGCAGCTTTCCACCATCGCTGACCTGCTGACCCTACCACAGGATGAAAGCACAGCTGACTGCAGCAGTCTGGGTGCAGAAAGACAGACATGAAAGTGCTACTTTTGAACATACACATACGTTGAACACAGTTTTTATGTGTGTGTGCGTGCGTGTGTTTTTTTTCTTCTTCATGTCTTTGTGTTGATACTAGTGGTGGAAGTGTGATTTGTAGCCAAAACCATGTTGTCAGTTTGGCTGGTATTAAGGTGAGTTGGGTCCGCTGTGCAATTGTTGGATGCTGAATCGTGGGGTAGGCTTCAGTTGGGGGATGCAGTCCTGTAATACACTGGTTGGAGGCATGGTGGGGGGGTTGCGAGGTGGCTGGTGTGGTTTCCTGGAATGCCGATCTATGGCGAGCTCTCCAGAGAGGCTGCAGGGCAACAGAGAGGGAAACAAATGGGAAAGAGGATGTCCAGGGACAGACGGAGAGAGAGAGGGAGAAGGTGGAGGAGGACATTGACAAGCACGGTGGATGGGATCAGTTAAGGTCAAGAAAAGGAGCGGATAGAGAAAATAAAGAGAAGGGTGAAATGACAAGAGAAGAACAAAGGGGAAAGGGTAGGATATTATGGAAGGGAACAGAAAACAGGAACACAAAGTGGACGCACAGAAGAGAGAGGGAGAGAAAAAAGCAGACAATTATAAAAAGGCAGGGACCTGTAATAGCCATATTATAGGCACATGAATTCTAAGCATATCTCTTACCCACACAAAGCAGAGCGGAGACCAGAGTCTGCACAGCTTAATTACACAAACTTTGAGTGTTTCTTTAAGATAATAATTAGACATCAGAGATGGACAAACCACTTTTAAGCATTTCCACATCTGCCGTGCAGTTTAAAAACTCATTAAGTGCATCCTTGAGAGGATCGTGTAGGTGCCCATGGAAGTCCTAGACAAAGAACTAAACGATAGCAAACACATCCAGCACGGAATAAAATGATTTCCATCCACATGCACAGTTTCGGCAAAAATGCCCCCCCCCCACCCCCAGTTTATAACACGTCTCAACAAGTTTGGGCCTCATAATGAACGTCCGGGACATCTGCGCATTCCTGCCTTCCTGAATACGGCAAGGAAGGGTCAACTTCAAAGATCTCCAGTGCCGACACGCTGTTTATCTTTCCCGTATCTCGGTATTTGGAGCTTTTTTACCCTGATCTTCCAGAAGGAATCGATACAGTCAGTCTTGCTTGTGAAAGAAATATCGCCATCGTAACGGCACAAATGCATGAAAAAACTCATCGCGTATCTGCAGAGGCTCAGAAAGAAACAAATTATACTCCATGTAAAGTTACCTTGTGACACAAATAATGCAGAGTAGGCTTTTCTTCAACAGAAGATGTTTTTTTTTTTTCTTAAGGTGCAAATTTAGCAAATTAAATTAAACTGCCTCCAAGTGTTCCAGGTCTCCTGATATTAAGAGAGGCAGAAAATCAATAAAAATGCAAAATTTGCTAAAATAAACTGGCTATCTGCCCTCGCAGAATCAATAAAAACAATGAACTTTATGTCACCTTGAATAATTTTTAGCCCCGCTTTAGTTGTAAGGGCAAGCCTTGGACATTCTAAATTCTACACGATTCGAAGCTAGAAAAGGAACTAAATTTGTTTTATTAAAGGGATCCTGTCAAAAAGAACAAAGCTATATTCAAATTAAACAAAACTTTATATTGCCAATTAAAAACACGAGCAAAAAATGTATATCCCTTCTTTCAAAAGTCTAACAACATGTTCCTGCACACAAATCGGAAGTTCAGTAGGAGCTCTGGACAGGAGATACAATGATCCTTAAAGAGAGGAGCAGAGTATTGAGGACGTTCAGAAAAACGATCAACTGACCATCTGAAAACCTGCAGACACCCGGGCTTAAAAAACTGCACACAAGGTGGACAGAGCTGAATCTTACAGGATATGACAGCAAATTCTGATCCCCTACCCCTGAGCTGCAGGGAAAATGACACTTTGCATCATGCCATGTTCCTGGTATTTTATGGTGTTTGTCACACAGTTTTGCTGAGACTGTGGTTTGACTCCTGTGCTCTGAGTTTGAAGGGCTGACCCGAAGATGGAAAAGAAATCTAACCTGACGTTTCCGCACCGTCTCCAAGGTTACACTCTGCTTACTCTGTAGAAAGGCAAAGCTAACATGGTCAACAGGACACGGTCATATATACAAATGTAATTGTTTGGCTCTATTTTGCGCAAATTGGGTTTCTGACTTTCCTCTGCTCTTCCCACCAAAGTTTAAATAGGTCACCCGGTACTTCTGTAGCTGTTAGCTTCCTGCATTAGAGCAGTGATTTAAAATAATAAACAGAGGAAGGGGGGAAAAGCTCTTCGTACTACGCTTTTCATCAACCTACCCTCTGAGGTTAAGCAAATAAGACTATTTATTCAGGCACAGACGTTTAGCCTTTCCTTTTGACTCACCACATAGTTTCACTTGTCATGATTCTCCCCCTCTTCCCCCTCCCGCCAGTGTCTTTGGTAAGATGATGGAGATGTGAGGGAATGCTGCCAGAAATGCAGCCCTTCTCCGCATCGCTTGTAAAAAAAAAAAAAAAAAAAGTCTCAGAAAAGCACGTGGACCACCTGCCACCCCGACCCACCGTGTACCTGCTCTTGTTCGGCGTTTCTCCCGAACAGGTCGCCTTAAACCACGTCTCCGGTCCCCCTCGAGGACCGGCGTCACGTTCCATTCATCCCAAAAGCAGAAACACAATAAAACACTCAAGAAGTCACTATATGCTTCGGATCCCTAAGTCTGCCAGCTCCAGTCAGCTGACAAAAAGCACAAAATAATTTCCGATTAGCCCAAGTACCAGCGCAGCTCTTAGCTCCAGCTGGGTAATTCTTGCGTACACTTTCATTAAAATGTTTAGGATCGTGGAAGAAGAATGCTCTAAATCAGTAACCCCATTCAAGTAGCTCACCATCACTGGCGGTGGTGGTGATGGGGGGTGCTTTATACACAGTGTTTCGCATGACACTGATAAATACTCGTGGAACGGCGGCACACTTAAGAGAGCACTGCTACGCCATCATTAACCTTGCAGACACTAAGCCCTGCTAATGATTAATTACATTCCATTATTAGAGTGTATGTCTCTCATACATAAACACTGAAGGGGAAAAAAAAACATAAATGCTGCTTAAAGAAAACAGCCCTTCTCCCAGATAAAGCTTCATCGCCGCCGGCTGGTGCCCGCTGCACGGAGTCGACCCAGTCGGTGCAGCTAAACGGTGGGGGAATCGCAAAACGTGGAAGCTACAGGCTCCCGTTCGCGCTCTCCGTGAAGCACGTCGGCGACCGCAGCCGCTGCAGGTGGGTCCCGAAGACGGCCCGAGACACGGCCGCCCCGAAACGTTTGGCCGAAAGACGTCGACGAACGAACGAACGATTGAAAAGAGCAGCTGTGCGCCTCTTCTGTAGACAAGGAGGGATTGGGATGAGGGGTTGAAAAGAATAAGGCAGGGAGGCTTGCCGCACCAGTCGACGCGACTCCGCAAGGCCTTCCTGGGCTCTCGCTTGGAGGATTAGCGCATTTACACTTCAGCTTAAAAATAGCCCAGTGATAATATATTTAACTTGAGTGCCATCTTGCATTGTGGTTAAAGAAAATGCCTTCCTCCATCTGCTCCGCAGAGAGATGTTCTCTGCACTGCAGTCTTTGGAAACAAATGCAACCTCTTCTCTCACGAAGAGCAGACAAAAAAAAAAACTGCTGCTAAAAAAACCAGATTAGTTTCGAACCCGGCTGATGCTCTGATCCGCAGGATGTTTTTTGCCACAGAATGGAACAGTCATCGATATTGTAGGACTGCGCAGATGCTGTAGACGAGTGGAGCCAAGATGTGGGAAACAGCAGATCGCAGCTCCCTTACTTCCGTCTGGGAGGCCCTCTGCTGAGGCACAGCTGCCCTCGTGATTTTTTTTTAAAACCATTATTCTGTTACAATGATTTATCAGTATTTAGTTGTTAAATTTTACAGATTTTTTTTATTGCCTTTCTTAAACATATTGTACCACAATATTGGGAGTGTCACAAACATTGCGATAAGAGAATGAGTAAAGTATCTGTAGAACAGACTGGTTTGACTGTGGTGTTGTGCTCAAGTTATAATAACGGGTTTATATTAGAGCTGCTGGAGCAATGTTCTCGGCAGCTGTACTCTGCGCTACACAGCTAAATGGATAAGCTACGGTCATACATCAATAAAAGGCAAGATCATTAAACTGTGCAAAACTTGTGTCGAAGGCTCAGATCCAGACTTTTCCCACATGCAAGACGGGAGGCTTAGTCCGTACAGATGCAACGTTCAAGCGTATTCGTGTAAGCAACGTGGAGGGGAAGTGCTGTGGCAAAGCTGGAGCTTGCCTGTCAGGTTGGAGGAATTGTGGCTAATGGGGCCTGAAGGATACCATTAATATTTCCCCATTCTGCATACTGCATTCTGACAAGGGGAGAGACCACACAGCGGATGTAAAACAGGCACCACTTAAAGAGTGCAGAGGGGAATCTCAAAATCAACATTAGCACAACCCATGTCCTCTCATTTTGTACGCACCCCCCCCCCCCCCAATGACCTCTACAGGGAACAGACGTCAATTGAAATGACGTTTGTGGAGCAGTTTTTCCTTTCTTCCAGAACCACATTCTCCAGAGCGACTGGTGAATAATGAGCCCTTTTGCAACAAAGCAATGAAGTCAAAATGGTGCATCAAAGGCTGTTACAGTGCCACCAGCCCAGGGGCCAAGCTCTTGAGAAAGAGGGAAAGGCACCCAGCGCAAGATGAGACAGCATAGGCTCTGCAGGCGCCGAGCGGCCGAGGCGTGTTCAGGCATGAGGAGCGTATGCAGCCAGAAGGGAGAACGAGGCAGCGAGAAGAAATCCACCAGCCTGCTCATTTGTTTACTCTTAATGCTCCTGCTTCTAAATTCTTACGTCCATTTCTCAGAAGGCAACGATCACTCTTTAGTGCATCATGCTGTGATACGCTGTAATTTTAGTGCGTATATCTGCATCCTTTTATTTTTAGCTTAAGATGATACTTTTCGACCAACCGACAGCAATTCAATAACATTTACAATGTAATTTAGAGACTCTTTTTCACCATAATCATAATAAAGTGCCTGTATGGTTTGGTACTTACATCAGCTTGCGTGCTTTTGGAACCAAAATGTTATCCTTGCACATTTGTCCTGTGTAACGCAAATTCGGTGAGCCGTAATGCATACAGTGAGCAAAATATACTTCCTGCAAGAATCATTAGGCAGTCAGGAATCACCTTTAAATCTACAACATCTGGACATCGCTTCTAATGGCCAGGAAACGCTTAGGTCCGGCGGACGGACGCACTTGCACAGCAGACATTTTGCAATGTTTAAATAGCTGCTTTGTTCAACAAATAACGTCATCTTAATGACTTATTTAAAACAAATTTCTGGAACTATTAGCCTTACATCATGAGTTGGTTTTATATGATGCGTGGGTGGAAGGGGCTGAAAAGACCCGTTGTTTTAGCCATGTAGGCCTTACATTCCCTGCAGTGTACCGTGTGATTGCGGGAGTCCTGCGCACATCCTAGCCACACCGCTAAAAAGCAGGTCAAAGAGAGGCTTAACACGTACGGTACTCTACTTTTCAACACCCACGGACTCCGCGAGCGGCATTGCCAGACCCGTGTCCTTAACCTGCTGAGTCATGTGACCCTGGACGTCCATTAAAAGCCATCAGCACTGTTTGCGAGCCTTTCTCCTCAATGCTTTCTTGCTCTGCATGGCACCTTTGTCAACCTTGTAGAGGATTTTCCAGTTCACAGTACACATCTTCAGCGAGTGCTTATGGTCAAGTCTCAAAAGGAACCTGGACACCAGCAAACAAAAAGACACCTACAGTAAATACAGCTGGTGCTTAGCAGTATGTTATTAAAATGGAGAAATCATTTTAGAACATTTAAAAAACAGGTTTCGTGCTTATCAACGGTTTACTGCTGTTGTGCATCCTTCCGAGATCCTGATAAAGCAGTGGTGTTTAATAATACGGGTTTATCGGAAGCAAACAAGAAGAGGCAGGGTACACTCCTGTAGGACACGGCAGCAATTATTGTCATCACGACGCATTTCATACGAAAGACTGAAGCTTTTTTCCATCCAAATTTCACACTAGGATGGGCAGCTCTGTTGGCCGACAGGTCAGTAAACTGCAGTTAGTGCACTCCGTTTTCAGCTCCATTAGTACCACTTCCCCCAGGGGACCTCGCTTGTTTCCCCACCCATGTGGAAAGGGTGGGCGGTGTGTCTGTGGCTCCAGTCGGACCTAGCCAGAGCACCTCCGTGCCCAGCAGGACTCGCCCTCTGCGCTCCCTTGTTTCGCTGCACGTTACGCTCCCCCAGCGCACCGGCCAAACGCTGCGGGACGCGTTCCTCACGGGGGGAGTGTGGAGAAGCCGGCCCCGCAGACTGAGGAGACCAGCTACTGCCCCGTCACTTGGTTTTCAACCTGATTAATGACTACTGCAGTGTTTCCCATATTTTTTTAGCACACCGCTAAATGTCATAAGCTTGCACCATTCTTCGACTGCTCCAGTAAACAACGTTTGCAACTTTTGCTATAAAAAGAAAGTTGACGCGAACATTACGTTACATATATTGATCTAGAAGACTTATTTAAGCAATAAAAAACAAGCAACAGTCTAGAAAGCCAAATTACACCATTTATATGCAACCTCATAAATAAAATTGCTAATAAATACTTTCAATGGTTCTTTTATAACATTAAGCGCAAAGAAACACAATAAATTCATTAGCAGAGGGTTTGTAAAGATTGTAAATGACATCTTTCACTTTTGTACAAAAATTGACATTAATTATAGCAGCTGTTTACGTTGCCTGAAAAGTGACATATTTGGCAAAAATGTAATTACTCTAATAGCAAAGTACATATTATGAAAAAAAGATTTTTGGATCACAACCCAACAATGGAGGAGCGATTATAGAAAGGAATGGCTGTGGTTGTCTTTTTTAACCGCTGTACAGACAGCTTTGAGACCTGGCAAAGGCGAGCTGGTTCTTCGGAAAATCCGACAATTGTTATGTCTTGTACAATTGTGGGTTAAATCCCAAACAGGTTACACCTACGGGTTGGTACTTTGATGCTTTTGCCTATTTTGGTGAATCCTAACGGGCCGGACGGATTTAAAAGACCCGCGTTTCTCCCAAGCTTGCTTGTACCCATGTATAGGCCCATTGGGGGGATTCATCAATTATTCAAAAGCATGTTTGCTACAGTAATTTCAAACATTAGCTACTGACTGCAATGAGAAGAGAAGTGATGCAGAGGAAGTGTAATGGTGCAAGTTTTCACATGCTGACTAATAAAAGGCGGTGGCTGTCTCGATGCCAATACTAAATTGGAGAGTGTGTGTGGAAAATCCTGTTTGTGGGAGGTACGGCCTTCCCCCACCCTAGCGTGTGAAAGTACACTTTCGGAATCCACAATTACCGTAATATATTTAGGCTTATATTAAACCAGGGAAAGGGAGGACTTAAAGCTGACTAGTTCACTTTTCATGCCAGTGCTGTTGGCACTGTTCTCAGGGGGTAGGTCCAGGAGCCCCTCAGTCTGGTTTCAGGAATCTGGCCGAAGCAGGTCTGCGCTTGGTCATTAGCTCATGTCAGGCTCCGGTGCCCCGCTTCACGGGACCGTGATGGAAAGCGGGACCAGCCGGGTGAGACGGCCGCAGCTGCAGAAGCATGTCCTCCGAGACACTAACAATGGTGTCACCTCATAGATGGACGCACTGACAGTGCACAAAGAGAGTGAGAATGGAAGTAAACACACTAGCCCGCGTCCGTCTGATGAATTGTAATTAAATGGCTCTCGGTCCCTCGGTTCGCCACCGTCCCCCAAGACGGGCGACAGCGAGAGAGCCCTGCGGCATGGCCTCAGCAGCGAATCAATTTTCTACTTAAGCACCTATGATAATCACTTCTTCTACAGGAAATAGGTCTGCTCCCACTGTTGCTTCCCTGACAATTCCATTAAGAGGGAAAAACAAACACCAAGGATCCTCAAGGGATCTGAAATTTTGCGGAGAACTGGTATGTAGTATTAATTAATAAGGGCTCATAAACCCCAGACAGATTTATTTTATGCTGCAGTTCAAGATACAAATCCACAAGCTTTATTTATATAATTTTACCCACATCTCTATTGGGATATAAAAACAACAACAACAATGCTAACCTAAAAGTACAAGTAAACCTCAAAAGATTGTAATTCTCTTACAAATGTAGTGAAGAAAAATAGCAGAGTAATTTAATGAAGTGTAAGTGGCCTAGCATGCGCTCCGCTTGGAGAGCAGATGTACGCTGGCCTGGTCTCTGCTCTGCATTCGGTGAAGTGAGGAGCAGCTTCTCCATTAACCTGTGGTTGCTGCACACAGCAGAGATAATAAATCAGCACTGAGGAGGTGAGGAGAAGCAGGTCCTTTGCAAGGGAGATGGTTTTCTGTTTCCAGATGGAGGTCGGCTGCAGTGGTCGAGCCCTCTCCCGGAAAACCAAGGGCCCCTCCTGTTACTAACATTTTCAGCAGTTTTTCCTCATGGTCTCTCTCTGGTTCTCATCCTCTTGCTCATCCTCCCAGATTTCAGCCTGGGTTTCACAGGATTTATTAAAGGAGATGATAGCCTTTCCTTAGAGCCATTATCTAAAGCAAACCAGTCAGGCACCATCAGAACCCCACAGATTTCCTGGATTTAACTCCAGCACTATATTTTATGTGTATGTTTTTGTGTGTGCGCGCGCGCGTGTGAGAGAACAAACAGAAAGAAGAAGTCCTACGTGAAAATGGACAACAAACGGAGGATTTAGACAATGAAAATATACTAAAGATGCTTCACAAAGTCATGCTGGCATCCACTCACAGACCCATAAACATAGATCTTGGTGTCCTTTCATCACAACAGCGTAACGCTACTTTATTTGGTTCCCTTATCATCATTTTCTTTAGTTTAGATCAACTCAGCTCAGTACAGCCTGTAGGTGGTTCGATAAAGGGCATGTCGGAAATGAGCTAAGACATGCTCGAGCTCCTACTGGTATCAAATTGGTTTCAAATCCATCCCATTTGAAAAATACATCCCTGAGTAAATGAGTGTCGAAAAAGCACAACAAGGAAAACGAATATATTGGCCCTTCATTTGAAGTAAAGACTAACAGCACAGAGGCTACGAATGCGGCGTCGGGTGATGCAGCACCTTCAGCTCACTGAATGACGAGGGTAGCCGCGTGCCAGAATTTGTTAAAGCTGAGGAAAGGGGTGACACGGGCGATACAAAAGAAAGTGAAAACAAGAAAAATGCACCAATTAATTGTTTGGAGGTCCTCTCTGGGAGGACTCAAACTGACGGCGCCCCAGCTTAATTTCGGCAATGACAGACTCTCTTGTTGCCGAGTGTGTTAAAAGGATCCGACCCAGTAATTGCTTCTGGAACCTAGAGATCTTAATCATGAATGGACGGCAGGCGGGAGGCGGGAGCGGTCTAGACGAATGTTTCCAAATGGCAGTCTGCGGTCTCACCCATCACGCACAACCACAGAGATCCATCTCCCAGCAAGCAGTGTGACGCTGCCCCCGATGCGCACTATGACTACGCTATGGCCACGCATTGCACTCGGAAAACATGGCCCGGAATCCCTTTCGCTTGTATTTATAAACACGGGCCCTTCTCTACGTCATTCCGGAAACAACCAACTGTAGTTCTGCACCCTTACATGCGTCATCAGCCAACCACTGCCCAGAGTTTTCTTCCGGTTTTAACAGTTTGATAATACTGCTCTTGTTTGCATAAAAGTATCACTGCTGCTGTACTTAATGCCAAATATTATGACACCACACTGAGAAACACAGAAGTCACGAAAATGCTATGCTTATTTTCCCCCACACGTGCACTCAATCTTTTCGTTTTTGAATATCCTTGAACACATCATTAAAAGTTTACCCTCATATTGTTCTACAGCATTCCTTTAGTCCTTAAAGAGCCTCACTTTTCAGCTTTAATCTTACTGCTATTCCTTTTAAGGCCCAGTGCAGTTAAGTGGGAACAACTTAACAGCACATATAATAGGATAGTCACAATTTTCCTGTGTCTCGCCATGCTTGGTCATTATTAGCCCGATTAGCAAAATGCTAATGGCTCTTTCATGTGTTGTGGACCATGAACCTTTTCCTGTTCAACCCATCACACAGGGGGAATTATTCCAAGGAAATCCCAGGGACTCTACATGTTTTGTACTTAACGCACTTAAACCATTTAATTGCAAAAGTCCCTGACAAAATATATTAGCATCATGGTGGCTGTTGGTTGGAATGAAGTCCAGAGTTTCTTAAGCATGCTCCTCTGACTGCTCTCCTCCTCCTTCAGAAAGCTGACACCAAGCATCAAACAAAATCCCGGCAAATCCTTTCTACCATACGAGGTCTGAGGCCTCATTGTTCGAACTAAACAAGAAGCCGGTGGTCAGCCATTCATTCCACCTGGCGAGATTTCTTCAGCCCTGAGATGAGAGACATGAAAAGATTAGATTTTTTTGTTTTTTTAAAGTTTGTTTATTTTTTGTCCTGAATTCTATGAGTGATTTGCTTAGTACTTCCAGAATTTCAATTCTGAGAAGAGCAGCAGTTTTACTGTGGTCACACTGCGGCAGCACATCACACTGATGTTCAGGCCAGGGTTCACCTGAGTGTGAAATGTAGTTGCTGGGCACAGCTATGGAGGGTGTGGTTGCTGTGGATGGAAAATCTGCCCCTGCCCACTATGGCTCGTGCAAGCTGCCGGCAGCAACCGAATGGAACATGACAGCTGAATCTATGGCACAGTAAAAGGAACACGCGTGACAGCTCACATCTATAGCTGCCTTGGGCCACGTGCCACTCTCGGCATCACCGCGCTTTCTTTACCTGTCAGCAGCATCGATACTGAGAAGAGTAGAGTCAGGACTTGAAAGTGGGTTATAGGTTCTATCCCTGAAGAGGCCAGCACAGCTGGTTGCTTTACACACTTGTGTGAAATACAGACTTTATAAACATCCGTTCAAAGATGGAGCAGCCCACTATGGGAGCGTGCCCTCGATCACTCAAATGACGACAAAGGGGTCAGCTCCAAAAGGGGACTGAGGATGACTAACAAGGCTGTGTACTGCAAATGATAGAGAAAAGGCCAAGAGGGCACATAAACAAGAAACAATGGAAAATTCACTATTTTGACAGCATTCTGTAATAGCAAAAAAGATTAACATTACAAAACATTACAAAATTCTGTAATATGAAATATCAAATAATATTAACTTGAGCAAATTTCGGCAAAGACACAAATGTGCGCACGTTGATTAATGTATTCAGTTCAGTTTTTGACGTGCTTATTCAAAGAACCTCCAGGTAAAAGCCGGAATGAGTGCTGAAATTCTGATGGAATAATTAAAAAAAGAAGAAAAAGTATATTGACAAAACCTAAACGTTTCCACCATCATACATGGTGCTCTTCAGAAGGCATGAGGAGGCCATCAAAAAAATGCAAGCGTCTATCAGTTCGGCAGATGCTAAAACCAACGTCACTTAACAAGGAAAGGGGACGTCTTGCACTGGGTTCTCGAGACCCCGCAGAAGCCTGCTGAACACTGCGGTAAGAAATAAAAGCTTGCACACATTTTGCTACAGCACATATATAATTGAAGAGATGTCAGAACAGCACTCATTACATGGCATTCAGTTTCTAACCATAGTGCTGCAGGGGCAGGGTCGGCACGGCACATCAAAGGGTCCCCTGGACAGCTAACAAGGGAGCACCGGAATGACAGCTGTGCACTTTCAGGAGTCCGCATTCAGCTCCAAAATTTTACTGGGGTTGCCATAAACTGACCAGCCATACTGAGGACAGCCCTCACTACCCCGGGCTCCACATTTAGAACTCCAGCTGTCATTTTAATTGCCTCATTCTTTTGAAAAGTCATGCCTTCTTGAACTGCTGTGGTTACGTACGACTGAGGAACTACTTACAAAAATATGATGGACGTGGATACTGCAGCTCAGGATTTTTTTTCTTAATTTTAGATATGAAATCTGATGATCCGGGACGTATTGCTCCGCCCCATCTCTCGCAATGAAGGGATGCTGCTGCTGAGTGATGAAACCGACCAGGGCTTTTACACACATCGTAGAAATATTCTAGTCATTTTAGCTTGACATAAACTGAAACCGTTCAACTGCTTGTCAGCACCAGTTTCCTGTGCAAGGAGCATTGCCTGTGACAAGACAGCAGCGACTGGTTTGAATGTGCTAATAAATTAACGGTTCAACAATTCAGATACAACTCTACATATTTCCAATCTTGTAAAACATTCAGAAAACGGCGAAAATGTCATTCCGAACGACCCACACTCCTCCACCAGGGAAAGCGGCCTCGTAAACTCAAAAGCGATAATAATCCGTGTTGAAAAACAACGGAATTGAGTCCAACCAGCAGCCAGGAACATGGCCGGCTTCCAGAACGTCACCCACCGTTCAGTGCTCGGAAGCCACACGTCAGAGCAGCTGGGAACCGGACTGACGCACAGTGGACGCATGGGCGCCGCAGCCTCGCTTGACCTCCTGTTTGGAGCCCGTCTTCCCTCATCTGTGCTGCCTTCCGCAGCCTTTAATGCGCAGTGACAGAACATGGCCTCCGTCAAGAGCAAAGTTCCAGAATGCACTTCAGGGAAAGCCAGTTGTGTCAGCTGGAGAGCTACTCTTATGTTAAGCTCTGCTTGCTCTCTGTAGGAGCTTTTTTAACACTATGACCTTAAGAAAATGGAAAACAAATGACAACAGTTTGTAAAGCAATAGTGAGAGCCAGGAAAGCCAACATGAAAATAGAAGCTCTTAAATTTAGTCCATTGCCTCTTCACATAATGTATGAATTCATCTTTAGGGTTCACAGTCATGGAATACCTAATGAGCATCATTAGCTTTTACTAACTGACCAGTGTTGATTTATTTTTTGGCATATGAATCATGCAATGAATCCATTGGTGCAAAAAGAATAACCTTCTCTGAGGCACATGTCATGGCAAAGCGCTTGCAACATAAATTACACCAGAAACGGAGATGAACGGGCCATGAGGAGGCCTCGGTTGCATAATGTGGATGACATTTCTTGTCAATCTGCCAGTATCTGTTCCTCTCTTTGCTCAGAAACTGAACCAGAACTGGACGTAGCAGCCGTGTCAGTCAGCGGTTGCAACGTACCATTAACGTGTCGCATTCAGTGAGGCTGACGTGAAGACCGCTGAGTATGCAAAAAGTGACAACACAAAGACAGACGAAGTGAGCTGTGGTGGGATCCGTGGCTGGAACAAGGAAGAGACAAATTGCTAGATTATTTATTTCTTTTAGACAGGCACAGACATTCAGAACGACAGCTTTTATTAACCTCACAGTGCCTTTACTTGCTTGTGGATTCAAACATGCTTATACTGAATGATGAATGCATATATATTGTACAAATATACTCTGCTTAACCATCTGCATACAGTAAGCATGTGCATATCATAAACTTGGCAAGATGGCATCGAGCCAGTTTGCCCCCAAACTGCCCAGATTACGAACTTGATCAAGGCAATATTGCCATTGGCAATTCACAAGAATACCAGCACAATAGTTTTGTACACATGTATTTTATTTCAGATAATTATGATAACTACAGCTAACCTTGTTTTTTTTTTTTTTTTTACCAGCAATCTTTAACAATTTCTTCTGTGAGCTGTATCGGTGTTTGTTTATAGAAGCAGACAAGGGAAAAAATATAGTATAAAAAAGGCAATGATATATACCATGAAAGATAATATCACCGTTACTGACCTTATGTGAGTTCAGGCAAAAAACAGTTACATATGGCAAAACTTAGTATAAGATAACAGAACATATCTGTCCTGATAACTATCAACAGACAACACAGAAAATACAAATGTATGTGCAGACTTGTGCAGATAACTGTTTTATAAAAGTCAGCAACCAGTACAATTATCACAACTAACTTCCTGGTTATCCTAAGTCAATCTTGCATAAAGCTCTAGATTTATATTCTATTCCTTCACCTTTGAACATCAACACTGTTACCCACTGCACTCCCTGCAACATCCTTTTAGTCAGGATCTGCATGAAACCCCATACTAATTTTAATTTTTTAAGTTCTTTTCAGCTTTGAAATGAAAATGAGATGGGACACAGAGTGCTTTATTGCAAAAATAGCTTCTAACTTTGTACAACATGTCTAAAATCTTGCTCTGTGCTTTGCGTTGCTGTCATGTCATTAAAACAAAAGGCCAGCATTGGGAGTCACTACTAAGCAAGTTGCAGAAATTTCGGTCCATTTCATTAAACAAACCCTACCATAGGGTCATGCCTCCTCAAAAAATAAAACATAAATGTGATTTTTCTGCCAAAATGGGGGAAAAAAAATCAAATGTTTTCCTCAGAAATTGCATCCCTTGTCAGGTATTACTGGACACAAAGATTCAGAAAGCAAGGTCAACCCAGGTGCTGTGTTTTTCTCATTTCAGACACTGAGTTTCACAAGGGCCATTCAAGTGCTCTGCAAGGATTTTCTACTTTCCTTCAGACATAGGAGGTGGCCAGCTTTGGAACAGTATGATGTGACAGAAAAATTCAAGCTGGATAAAACCTGGCATTCCTCCTCATGTCTCTGGTTTTGCTTGAGAAAACACTCTCTGTGAACTCCTGTGTTGAGGATCACAGTGTTTGGGTGGTAAGTTGCTCATGAAGGTGAACAGCATGGCATGTCTTAGGCATGGCAAATAAATGTACTGTCAGATTTGGAAAAGGCAAGAAGAAACATACAGGTTCCAAAAAAGATAGAAGCATAGAAGTTTAAGCCAGAATGGTTACTATTTAAACTATTTCATGACGACCAATACAAAAACCAGGAAAACTGCTCTCTACATTTGCCTACATATTTTTTGGATTTCCACCTTTTATATCACAGCCATCTCCTTTAGACAAAAACTCCAAGTGCTTAGCACTCAGTACACCCCATTACTGACATTTAGTAAGGCTAAACCTATTTCACGGACATTTTCATGGTGTTTATATTACATTATTTATAACAATTCCATTCTTTTTAAAACCGATATAGCATTTGACGGATGGCAAAACAAACCTGTCAAGATATCTGCATAGCACTTTGTCAGATGAATGACAGCAGAGGTGTGGCAGACTGTGTTGGATGTGATATTGCTTTTTTGCTCCACCAGCTGTTTCTGACTGCTCAAGAAGCTTTTTTGGAAAGGAGGCAGATGCATAGTGACCAATGGCAGGAAACTGGGGGAAAAAAATTTGTTTGCAGACAGTTAAAAACTGACCTCAGCCAAGTGAGCCAGGAGCTGTCCGCACTGAGGGTGCATGACTTGGGGCGAGTTCCTTAGCCACCCACTGAGACAAGGACAAATGGAAGGGGAAGTACAAGAGTGTTCGGAAACACATCTGTAATGGGATTCCAAATGAATGCAATAAATTTGCCATGCATGACTGTAAGATACATATTATAATTTAGTAATAAAAATCCTTGGTAATCTTACTGGGAGAAATGCTCTACTGAAACGAATATAATCCCTTCCCCTCCTCGCTGACCCTTCCAGGGCGGCTGAAGAGGAAAGGGCCGCTCTTCTCGGCAGCCATGGAATGTCTGCTGGACAGCCTGGTATTATTACAGGCACATGGTTGGAAATAGGATTAGAAGAGAAAAAGTTAAGAAGTAAGAAGAAAAATGCAAGAAAAAGAAAAAAAAAAAGTCTCCTTGACTTGAATGCACTTCTTCTGCTTCTGAAGCTGAACCTTTCTCTTTCACAATCACATTTCATGGGTTGGGAATGCAAAGGAGCACACGCTATGAACCAAACTCATCACGATACCCCACTAAATTAGGCCAGCACACCTCTATGCCTCCAGGGTTTTTTCAAAAGGATGACAACGAATCCAATATTTCCCCTGGCCCTTCAAAGGTCGAATGTTCACGTGAGCCAAAAGAGCAATATGGTTAAATACATTACAAACAATAAATGAACACCACAATGCTTTGTCCACATTCCCTCCAGACAGTGAAATCAATCAGTATCTCATCATCATTGTCAGAAGGTGAGAAATAAATTAAGTTGCCTTTCAAAAAGTTATGTTGCATACTGAAGGGAAAAGCAATGAAATGTAAATGGGGACCAGAAAAACCTGCATTTCAGTGGCAAGACCATAAATGCAGGCTCGCTGTCACCTTCTGAAGTTACCACGAGGACCCTGCACTCCGCAGAGAAACCAAACTCAAAAATCGCAGCCTTGTAAGGATACAGGAAATTAAGATGGAGAGTGCGGCAAACTGGCTCGGCTTTCCCCTTTACTGGCAGGCAAGCCATTTACATGGCCGGTGGTATCGAGGTGTAGGATGGAAAACAGCCCCTTTGGAGTATTTACCCCTTCAGAATGAATAGCGGCAGGAGATGGTTATCCTGTTTTCGTATTAATCGAACTCAGCGAGTGGCTTGCAGGAAGATACCCTCCTCGTCTCGGCATGGGGAGCTGAGTGACGGCCATGCAAATGAGCGAGGATAAGCAGATTAGCGCTTTGCTCATCACAGCCCGCACAGGTAGCAGACTGATGCGGCTGCCTTCTGTGCATGTGGGCAGCAGAAGCTAGAATAGGTACATGGACCTATCAGATGACACAGAGCGAGACCAGCATATGAAAATGTACGAATTTATCAAACCACGGGGAGGGAGACCACCAGATAAAGGCGCATGGATCTGTCAAGCTCCCAAGAGGAAGATGCACAAATGAATGTGCAAAGCTGTATTAAACCAGTAAAGAACAGGGAGGGAAGTGAAAATTATTGCAAAATGAAACATTTGATGTAAAAAAAAAAAAAAAAAATAACTATTACATTCAAAGCTTTACGGAGCTTTTTACTCATTTAACATACTTTCTGACAGCATTGAACTGCTGGCTCAGAGTTCGACATATGTACTGCCTACGATGATTATGACTGCATTATACAGTATTGGTCTTTGGAACCTTTATTATTATTTTCAGCTTCTCCAAAATCTGTGTTCTTGTGAGTTCTTCACAATGCATTTAGCTCCCTTCCTTTTCCAACCTGCTCTAACCATAACAAGTCTCCTTCACCAGTTCTACAACTAACCAGTGACCTCCAGCAGAATTCCACACTGCAGAGGCACCTGTCCTTGCCTTGGAGGTCCAAAAGGGTGAAGCGTCGACACAGACTGACCTCTCGGTAGGACCATCATCTACTTCTGATGCACCTGTCTCTGTCCCTACAGCTGGCTTTCTACCACCACCCCGTTAAATACCAGGCTTTCATACGTCAATATAACATCTTGGGCAGTTAACAGGAGGAGTGATAGCCAATTCAACCACTGAATCTAATCCGGCACGAACATGCATTGATCCATTTTAGGGAAAAACAGTAGGTCGACCCCTGTGGAAAAGAATATCCTTCCTCAGAACTCTGAGTGGCAAGGTGACTGGCATTACAAAAAGAAGAGTTCAACTATCTAGCGCTGTTTCATCTTGCAGGGTTTGAAAGGGCTTGTTCTTACAATCCTTGTGTTTGGCGAGCCTCTCCAAATCTAATTTTCACTTTAAAGAAGGCGAACAGAAGGACAACAATGGAGGGCTGAACTCTTGAGATCTCTGTGATGTACATTTTGAAAAAAAAATACACAATGCTTGTCAGAGCAATAATGCTACCAAGAGTCGGCTTAAAATCGGCGGCATGCATTAAGGCACGAAAGCTGGTGTTGGCTTGGATCAAATTCACAACTTGTTCGCGCCAAACAAGCAGCCAAGCTTTTGAGGCAAGGCTGGACACCCCAAATGTGGATTTAACTATGCGCTGGAATCCATTCTGACTTGTTGCCTCTGTGCTTTGCATATAGATGGACAGAAATCAAAGTTTCAAGACGCAGAGGAAGAAAATGCAAAAACACATTGTTTTATGCTGAAACGGGCTCAGGATTTCCGCAAAACAGCTGGAAGCCACCGTACAGATTAACCGCATGCAGAGTTTTAATTGTTTAATCAAATTAATCTGGCCACTTTATTTGTTTTCTAAGGCATGGGGGAAGTCGATGCTGACCAATTCTTAATTTCCTGAGAAGTGGGCTGTTTCGTGAGTGGAGATCATATCAAAGCATGCTTCAGTAGTAGCAGTTAGGCTGCAAACCCTGCTGAGGCTCTCCTTAATCGCCACATTCACATCGTGTGCAGCCACTCTCCCTGCTTAATTAAAAAGCGGCACTGCGAGTTTAGACTGCCGAGCTGCCCCCGACTTTTGTAGCCTCGACCACAGCCCAAAGACTTCAAACCGCACCATAAAATTTAAGCCTTCCGCAGCCCTGCATGGATAACTAAGCATAAAATTATATCAACAATAATCTTGTCGAGGGTCAACAACCAATCAGGTGCAGGCACATAAAATAATTCCACGGCTTTGGTCGCCTGGGTTTTCAACATTTAAATGAGGCCACTGCGGTGGCTTTAAACTGCATGAAGTCTCCAGTAGGAAAACGTGCCTTCGCTGCAGTGTGGCGCTAGAAATTGAGGCCTTCACGCTGACCTTGGGCTTGTCACCTTCAAACTTTTCACCAAGTACTTGATTTATTCTGGTAGCAATTATGACTGCATCCTCAACAGATCCAACACAAAAGAACATCTTTATTACTGTCCTACTTTTCTACTCTGACTGCTTAAGGCTGAAGTCAAGCTCCTCTTCACAAATGAATAACTTTCATCTCCATTGTTTAGGATTTTTGTCAACTAAGCGCACGTCCCAAGTGACCATGTAAGAACTGCAAATAAACACATGTATCTGTTGCGCGGTCCTCCTTTGGCTTTGGACTCATTTTTCATGGCCACTAACAGTCCTCTTTTCGGCTGGCTAAAAACTGAGATCCCTGCTGTGCGTCCTGGGACAACAGAGGGACAGCAGGACAGGCGACAGCCATCACACGCGCACAAGCGCAGCTGCTGTCTGGGACCTGAAGCTGAATGCCCCAACAGTCCCACCGGTGCCAGTCCCAGTTCTTCATGTCAAACATCCCTATGATTATGATACATGTTTTTCTGGAACATACACACATTGGAACAGTTCATATAAAAATGTGCCGGTGTTGTTTAAAAAATAAAAATAGTTTTTTTTCCTTCCCATTTTAATGAGTCAGCTGCAGTTTTAAAGGATACTGAGGCGGTTAAAGGCGGAGTACTTTGCGTTGTTCATCAATGACCAAATCAAGGGTATGAAGTGACTAAAGCCAAAACATTTTGGTTCATTACCTTGGGGTCATTTTTTTTCTTAACATAAACACATTTCTACAAATATCATCTGTGTGATGTCAGCTGGAATCCAACCAAAGCTGTCGCCCACAAGCTAATCCCCATTTACATTCTGGCTTGTATTATCTGACCTACCCTAAAAGCAAATCTTTTGCCATCTGCAAGTGTTTATTAAGTGCTGTACGCTGATGCAACAGGTCAGACTCCATAAAACCAAGGCCTGGACTCAGCGAGAAAATGCATCTGAGCTATTTCATTGATTTTGGGCTTTTTAATTGTGAAGTTCTCACCACTTCCTCCACCTAGAACCACATGGTTAATTTGGAGCTTCAATCCAGGGGTTTATTAATATTGTCTGCCCGTATCTCTGGGGAAGTGCTGCTATTCACTGTGCAGTGGGGCAGCTGGGTCAGGTGAGGGTCATCAGTCACAGTGGTGGAAGTGGAGGAGGTCTACCAGGTGAGGAAATGAAGCAGCCAGCCCAACAGAACGGAATACAGAACAAGGTCTGCTGGGTGAGAGGCATCTCACATAGCTGCAAAAGGGCAGAGTGAACCATTTTTGCTGTTACCGGTTGTTACTTTTACAGAGTTTAAGCACAAGTCATGTTCTAAAAGATTTCAAAAGTGTAAGGACGGCTGATCAGATGTTTTTACAGCCTAGAACTTCTAAAAATTTAAATCTGAGTTTTTTTCCCCTTTTTTAAAACTACATTTTAAAAATTAAAATAATTATATATGTAAGATAAAAATAAAAAACACGTAAGAAAAAAACAATGTTCTGTTCCTGTTGTCCCAACTGTTTGCAATTCTGTACTCTGTAATGCTAGAAAAATGTTCACATATGTAACACTGAGCCTCTGATGTTGATCATTGATCATTTCCATGAGCTGTCCTTGAAGCTGTGAGCCTGATGCTGGCGAGGTGGGGGGTGTGGGGGGGCAGCGGGACAAGAACTGCTGTGGGACGACAGGAAAACATACGACATGGCTCCTGACTCACAGCTAATGGCTCAGGTCTTTAATGTCCCTTCCTTTGGAGAAAATGAGATTAACACAACCATAACTCCAATCAGCTGAGCATGCATTAACTTTGCCTTTT
The DNA here is from genome assembly GCA_018136845.1 of Heterotis niloticus. NCBI lineage: Eukaryota > Metazoa > Chordata > Actinopteri > Osteoglossiformes > Osteoglossidae > Heterotis > Heterotis niloticus. Next base: position 29,400,568 of record CM030892.1, on the reverse strand, counting down.
CCACACTCTCGGCCGCAGACCAGGGAACAAACAAAGCAAGAAACCTTGACTAGAAAAATAAATCTCCAATACGCGGCTGAACTGCTGACGTTGACTCATTGAATTCAACAACAAGCCATTTTTCATTGTAGTTCCCTGATGGCAGACAGGCAGTGCACTCATTTCCCTCCAGTTTGGAAGGTTGATTTTTATTTATTTTCACGTATTTGAAGTATGTTCCCCAAGAGGAAATATCGCACAGGCACCAATGCTGTACGGAAATGTTCAGATTAATTCCACCTAAATAAAAGTCCTGCAGTTTTAGCATTCTCCAGCCAAAAAGACACTCTTTTTCCTGTGCCCATGAAGATTTGGAAGGTCATCCATCCAGTGAATGACAGTGCTCTGTTGGGTGTGAGGCCATGGGGTGCTGGGGAAGTTGTTAGTCAGCGGTTCTAAATGGACCGTAACTTGACAAGACGGTGGTGTTCCATTTTCCAGTCGTGAAATGCTAGAAGGTGTTAACTGCTTCAAGAAGTGGAATAAGTTAGCAGTTTTATACATGTGCATTCGGAAACAGAAAAATGGAGCAACAAAGGTGGACACTGTGCTGAGACTACAAGTGAGAGGTGGGGTTCAGTCTTCAGACCAGAACCATATTAGCCAGCATTTACTGAGTCAAGCTGGCACTTCCTTATACACAGCAGGTGAAAGCATCCATGTTCAGTCGAAAACATGAATGAAAACTTTTTTTTAATCGTAGCCACAAGAACAACCCCCCCCCCCCCAAAAAAAAAAAAAAAAAATCACAAGTTGTGGTAAAAGCTTCCACATGGACCATGACGAGTGGCTGCGATAGAGAGTAAAAAAAAAAATCTAAAACATTGTGCTGCTGTTGTATCGTAATGCCTCCCACCAGGATGCATTTCTAGTTAAATATTCCTTTTCCAAGTCACACTGGCAACAGACCATAACTTTAAAAGCAAGTTTTCTTGGGCTGTTTACAATGTTAAATGAAACTTCATCCATCTGTCATGCCACCTATGTCTTACACTCCAGAAAGACACTTCATTTTGAATTAATGGCTATTGGCAATAAGTTTCATTATGTCTTTTGAAGCAAAATTCAAAAATGATATTTTGCACACTGAAGTACACAACACTGCAACCCCTTTGAAAGCTACTGGCAGTGCTTCATGGCCAGAAATTTTCTGCATTCATCTTTTTTTGGTCCCTCTCTTTAATGGACAGATTGCTCAAGACTGAGTGAGACACATGAACAGATTTTTCCATCTGAAATTCACATGCATATTGGAAGAATAACTCAGCTTGAAGCAGCTGAAGTGGAAACATGAAAATTTTACAGCATGTGGCCCTGCAATCCAGGTTATTATCTGTAATCTATCAAATGCATGTGGGGTAGATAATTAAATGGCACAATTACATCTAGAATGACATCCAGAAATCCTGGCAGGCGCGAGCTGAGCCGGAGGATCGCTGTTAACTTTGGTATCAAAGGCTTTGGACGATCAATCATCTGGAATAGCTAAAGACCTTTCAATGAAGCACCTTTAATCACAGCGCAACATTAGAATCGAGTTGAAAGTTACCATGATAAAGGCTGCTCTGGGGTTTAATAAGTAGCCCTAGTCAGAGAATAAATATTTAATAGGGGGCAAACTATACTTGCGGCCACACGCACGCAGGCACGCGCGCAGACAGAAAATTAAAACATTGACTACTTACAAATAAGACTCATTTATATTTAAACCTCAAAGCAAACTTTACATGCAAGTATATATAATTAATAAAACTAAACATTAAAGCTCTTGTCGCAGCTCGGCGTCCCATAAAACTCATTGTGTTTCCTTTCCGAGCACAAGATGCCAGGTTGTTAATTAGCAGCCACCACCAGGGTGCTGGACTGCAGCAGCCTGAAGAAACCTGGCCTGCATCCTTGATATGTTCACACTTGGGGAAAGCTTCTCCTTCTATAACTATACCGTGTGCGTTTCTTTTTGAATAACCCTTCCCACTTCCACACAAACCATTTACTTTGAAAACATTTCCATTCTAGCAAAGCTTATAGTACTGAAGAAAATGGCCACTGAAAGAATTTGTGCTTAATTTCAACGGCTACACAACCTAAAGAGTACTTTTAATAACCACTTCAGAAAAATGTTGCCATTTTACATTTCTTTTTATGATTTTACATACAATATGCAATAGAAACAGATTAACTGTTAACCTCTATGGATCAGAAATGAAAGCATTTACTACTTTAGAGGAAACAAAACAATGGTTGGCTCATTAAAGAAACCATGAGTCAGACCTACTAAAATATATCACAGCCACTTACACATTTACAACCTTGTAAATGGAAAACTGGGAAACTCCCAAGTTCATGCAAAAACACTACCCCTATATTGCAGACAGGTACTTCACACATCAGATCACAGGTCAAGTCTTATGCCACAGGGTTGATTCGCGATGGGAAAGCCTGGCAGCCAAACCCGCAGTCATCATTCCGTCACCCAACTGGGACCAGTTGAGCATTTTGTCTCAGCAGCCTGCAACAATGTGCTTTCACTGACCTGTTTGGTGTGGGTTGGACTGCCCGGTCCCAGTGGTGACAGTCACACCACCCCCTACGATGAGTTTTTACCTGCCCCACACAGGGTATTATCCCAGGGAAAGGAAAGCAGAGTTCATGGGGATGAAGAGCACAGCTGCTCTCAGCTTCTGCTCGGTGTGGAATTGTTTGTGATGGTTGACACCCACAGATTTAGAGAGGACAAATATCGGTGTGAAAAATGGGTTTCAAGGAAGTAGTAACATCACAGGGATAAAAGTGACTACAGTTGGCAGATATTTCTGCCCCCCCCCCCCCCCGCTTACCGAGCTTGGCACTCCTCAAGCATGCAATCAGCGCCCAGACACTAATGTTAACGCTGCCAACCCTTCCTACCAGTCTTCTGAGCGTGCGGCTACATGTTTGCGTAGGACATGGAGAAATCCTAATCATTTCACAACACCATACCTCTCGTGTCGCTGCCAGCACTGGGACAACAGCCTTACACCGAAAGGCAGAACACTGCAAACCAAAATCAAGAGCCTTTTACAGGAAAGGACACACCCCTAATGTGTAAAATGAAGTATTTCCCAACAATCCATAGAAGAATTAAAAAGTAAAGCTACCTGTTGCTGGTATTGAGACTAGAGACGTTTAATACTCAAAGTGGTAAAACAATAAAAAAGAGACCTACAGCAACTTTAGGGTGGTCACTTGAAACGAAACACAGATGACATGAGATTTTACAGAATTGCTGACTGATGTCGTGCTGCTAAATGACAAACTTTTACCAGTAAATAACAGACTACATACAAACCTTTCTTTGAAGGACAAAGATTCCTTCAGAGTTAAACTGGCAGAAGCAGATTTTAAAAATGTGGAAGTAGTTGCAAAAATGGGCATAGGCCAACACATGCAATTAAGTACTATAGCTACCTGGATATAAAACCAACATTTTTGTATTCGGTGTTGTTTATAATCCATTCAAGACTTTAAAAAAAAACTATTCATACTGTTCTTACCATATACAAAAGTGGTCTCCATCTCTGCAAATACTCTCCCATTCAAAGAGGCAAAAACTTTCTAAGTAATCCAGCGAGGCTCATGATGAAATGCCTGAACTGGGGATGTAATTTTTTTTTAGATCAGACCAGCCAGCCCACCTCTCCCCAGCAGCTGTAGGGCAGTACAGTGTGTCAGTCTGGCAGAGGAGGGTGAGGCGGGCCAAGGCTGAGTGCTCTCCCGGGGACCTATGCTTCCTGGGGGTCCATGGAGAGGAACTCCTCAAGCTGAAGAGCCAATTACCGCATGTTTAGCCGAGTAAAGTGCTAAACACATTGCTCCTCCCGCCAATCCTCACTCACTGAGAGGAGACTTTTGAAGATGAATTTCATCTAATCTGGTGGGTGGGGGCCGGTTGGGAAGCAAGTGGTATAATTGCTGGGACCACAGAGCTCGGAGCCACTTTTGGAGAAAAAGAAGTCTGACAGCTCAGAAAGATCTGCTAAATGTACAAAGCTACGTCATGTTTCTCTGAGTGAGGATAGTGGTGTGACCTGTTCGGCTGCTGGACATTAAGATCCTTGTCACCAGTATTCGACAAGAAAAAGAAAAAGGTCAACTCTGCAGCCCTCCCAATGCTCTATGCACAAACGCGATCGAGTGATGTGCAAATCGGCTTTTGTCCGACTAGAGGTTCTACACAAAAACAGAGGAAAAGCAAACCCATTTGCAGAGAGAGGTCTCGCACGTACACATTTTCCACACAATTTGACTGATGCGGCTGGAACTGAACTTTACCCAATGAGCTGATACTAACAGTCCTTGTGCCTGGCACCCAACGCAGGCCTGGCACCATGTGATTCAGTGCCCCCCGCGCAGTTAAGCTGCAACTTCTCTCATTCATCTAGGCACCATATCAGAGGCTTTGGTGGACACAGGCCAACATTTTGTGCCAAAAGAAAAATTGGCAAAACGCAAAACTTTGCAGTTCTGAATGGCAATATGTTGCTCATCTCTCGTTATTTCCCAAAATAATAATAAATTCACAAGGTGATCATTTTAAAATACAAGTGGTTTATTACATTTTTATGATAGCCCACCACTATTTATGATAAAATGCAGCAATAATTTTGCTCCAGGACAAAAATAAGATATAAGCAAGATTTTCTTTAAAATGTCAGAAGGTGATTGATTGTTTGGCATATATTATCCGTGTGCTTTGAAAAAGAGTTCCAGCAGTTCTTATCGCGATTATTTATAGCTGTGATGATACAAGTCACATTTTTTTCCCCGCTCAGCCCTTCATGAAATGGATCATCTTCTCCTTAACCGTATCTATAGTAACACTTAGTGTACATATTTTTCTTTTTCAGTGTTTGGAGGTCAGCATCGCTTCGGCAGTGTTTGTTTGAATGCATGGCTAATCATATTGCCTGGTGCAGACCCATCTAACCGTGTCTTTTAAGTGGTGTGCTGCGAACACGTTTAGCAGTACCTCCAAAGGACAAAACAAAGACATAACGCAAACAAATTTTTCTCTTCAACCAAACAGGGCTGGACATCAGAGTCACAGACTGAAAATTATAGAAATAAAATCAAGATGGACATCATGTAGAAACTAATAATGGGCCATTCTCCAGCAGACACTGGGGTGCAACTTCTGTTATTGTACATTATTTATTCATTTGACAGAAACCCTTATCTGGACCGACGTACGAGACCAACACTGTACCACAGCACACAGTACAAAATACAATGGGTTCAATAACACAAGAGCCTTGATACAGAGCTTCAAGCAAAATAACGCATATGTGTGACACAGAGGGAGCCGAACTTTGATATACAGCACTAAATTGTTTATGAGAAACAACTACGGGTCACTGAAATGAACGTTATAAGTTATTTATTGAAACAGAAGAACTTAAACCTGACTCCAACGCTAAGCAGAAGAATGTGAGTTATAAATTTGAATTAAAATTTTCATTACTCAAGGGAACTCGGACTTTCTTTAGTCTGAATTTCAGTTTTACGTCTGACTACCCATTTAAATATATTTTGATAGAATACTTTTTTATGCAGAGTGGATCTACTAAACATTAACACTGTATGTGATATGTAAATAACCTTTCAATGTTATGCCTTTTGGGAAGCATTAGAGACATCAGCTAATGGCAGTTATGTGGTGAATGGGTAAAGACAGGCAGCGAGCATCACGATGAGTTTTAAATGGCTAGTGTATCTCGAGCAGCTAATGAACACTTCTCTACAAGGCCGAAATGATGGCACCCAGTTCATTTCTAGCCTGGACTTACTGCTCTTTGACGCAGTGTCATTGCGTACAAAATCCCTGCCAGTTCTCATTTGTAAAAGGTAATGGCTTTTAAATGAATGGATATTAACTTCTACCCTTGGGTATATACAGTAGACAGCTTCATTATTCTTGATATAATGATTAATTTAAGTTATTGTTTCTTTCATACCCTTTAATACATTCCACCATATGTCTTGCATTTTTACTTTTGAGTTTTTCGCTCGCATTAAGGAGCTGCGCAGCAATTTGTTGCGAATGGCACCTTATTCATTTACTGGTTAATCTGGAGATATAAATGCAGCCGTGGCAACGGCACAGCCAGCTATTACTAGTTTAGAAAGTTTGCGTGGTGAATATTTCAGAGTGTCTGGTCTTGTACGGGGTTAATAAAATTGGCAGCAGGGGAAAAACTCATTTAGACATGGCACTGCTGAAATGACTTCCCAGAGACCCATCAGACCAGACTGGTTAAAGCCCAGCAAAGTAACCCTGGAATCAGACATCAGTATGAATGGCTAGTAAATTCCCACAGCCTCTGTCAGGGGGTGGGGGTCAATAAGGACACAGTTTCTGGGTGGACGATTCACAGAAGGTCAGAGCCCTCTGCGTCACTGTCGCCCCCCCCCCCCCCCCACTGCTACGCTGACTGTGGACATCATCTCCTAGCGACTGTGCTGCATTCTCTTCTAAGTAAGCCAAGGTCCCCCAATTCCAATAAAGTCCCCTTCCTTTCATTAATCCTCTCATTCCTCCTTTACGGAGGTAAATAAGGCTTCCTCTGGACAGAAAAAAAAGCAGAAATGAAAAATAGGGAGATTCTGATGTTTCTGCTAACGCATTCAGTGTCACTGGGAGCTTGTTGACCTGCTGACTTCCTCCTTTCAAAACACTGCCTACGATGGGCTCAGAGAAGGCCACGCTCTCACTAAAACCGTGCACACGTTTAAAAGTCCTGCTCCTATTCTGTTACGCTATCTGTAGGTATTTCCTTCTCCTTCATTAACCACCTCGCATGCTGTGTCCAGGCTTGGGTGCGACACAATCACACATTCTTCTGGGAGCAATGCACTTGCCACCCATTACTCTACCAAGTCCTGGTTTAAAAAAAAAAATGTAACAAACTGGAAGTAGTGGTTGTTTTTCCCCGTTGCCTTCAAAGCAATGAGGAGTGCATGAACGGCCATGCTCTGCTATAGGGCTGCAGGCTGACAATAGGAGGGCCTGGTGAGAGGTGAGAGTGTGTATCAACCATCGCAGAAGGAGTAGCTTCACAGACCGATTCCGCAGGCAGCCAAGCCCCCCCAGGGGAACTCATTACGGTCCACCCTTCCAGGAGGTTGCGCCATCGTGCAGCGGTGGTGCAGGAAGACAGAGCGCATCCGAATCAATTACATGGGATCGCAGGGGAAGTCAACAGCGAGGCTGTGCCTCGACTCCCCCCCACCCCCCCCCCAAACAGGAGCTAAATTAATTTTAAGGTACGGCATGTAAAGGCTGCACAAAAGGCACCGGTGTACGTGCTTGGACTCACAAAATGGTACATTTACATGGGGTCCCAGCACGCATGCACTCCATTCTGCATTAACCAAGCCTGAATTTAAATGGGTTCATCACCAAATTCCCTGCTTTTACCCTTATTAACACATAGCAGGTCCCACTGACGGTTCAGTGGGTGCAAAACAACTGTGCTCATGATGCGAGCTGGATAATTAAACATATAATTAATTTAGGGCTTTTTGTTTTAATTAAAGAAATACTCTACCAGGGTTTTATTTTTTCTGTCTTCCTCAGGTCCACATTACATTTTCTGTTTTGTTAGGGTAATAAGAGGTCGGTGTAAAGTTTTCTGTAGTAAAGCTGAAATCAACGTCAAGTTTGGCTTCTGCACACCTTGCTGTATTCCCGATAGGAGCAGGCAAGTCCTGCTCTGATTCAGGAGAGAGGTGACACTACAGTAAGCACCGGCCATGCTGCCAAAACCAGCCTACGGAAGAATTTCCTTTCCCAGGTAAAAGCCCACTCCCTGGGCCCTCGCAAAGCCTCTCCTCTGTGGCTATCTTGGAGTCTCATTAAAGGGAAATGCTGCTCCACATGTGCTGTCAATGACAAGACGAGTCATGTTTTGCTTAGGTAGCCTACTGCATTTTGCCCCAAAGGCCATATACAGCTGCTTTGGAAAGAAGCTTGACTGCAGAAGATGCAGGAGCTGCAACGAATGCTGCACAACCAAGGACGCAATGTCATGCGCGAGTTTACATCACCTCAAAGCTAATACGTAATATGCTGCAGAAGTCCACAAACTGACCTTTTTTCAGAATATAAAGTTTAACAGCTTCATAAATAAGAGCTCATTAACTTGTGCCTAATATTTAATTGGAAAAAAAATCCCAATTGTGCTTCATTTAAGTGGCTAGCCAACAAGGCTCAAGATTACATCAAATATTTAACATCACTGTCACTTAAGATGTTTGATTTTCAGCTCAACTTAAATTCTACTTCAGCAGAACAGAGAATGACTGTGTGGGATTATGGTGGATGGTCGGCAAGAAGCAGCTACCAGTCCTCTCCCACTAATCCCCAGTGTAAAGCCAGTGCACGCAGCAGCTGTGCTCCTCTTTGGCTGCCCCGGACGTCACAGGCTTCACGCAGGGGACACCGGTAAGGCTGCTACAATGCTGCGGCACGCACGGAAGAAGGGATGAAAGGGCTGAGGCCTACACAGGAAATGAAACCAGAGCCCCACAAAATTTGCTTCACCACTACAGCAAGCGCACGCTGTGGCTTGACTAATACCGGTGCCAGATGTCTGTTTACAGCCCGATCGATAAGCAATTACTACAATAGCACAGCTAGGATGCAAATGTCCTAGTGGAATAATAGCAGAGTGGTTTTATTAAACACACATGCATTGTCTGCGTCCACCGAAATTATTTCAGGAAATTGTACCTCCCTGTGTCCTTTCAGTTCTATTCACCGGTTTCATGCGAGTTCACTTCGAGGTTTACATTGTCCAACAGTCCGTTCGGACTCTAGCAATAACAGGGTGCCCAGCCTTTTGTCTGAGGCACGAATGAACAAAACCGCAGGGAAAGAATATCATTAGCTCCCCCATATCCGGCGCAAGCTTGGAGTGGAAACATCAGCTCCGATGATTTTTATGGAGCCGTGTGCGCTGCACGGTCCTGTAAGCATGAGTAATGAACGTGATCGTGCCAAAAGCTTGCCGTGCCATTTAGAAATAATGGAGACGGTCCTGGAAAACAGCTTAAATTGATGATGACCAAAAAAATTAACAGGAGGTGCCTGTCTATATGGTGACAGTAATTAACATGAAGCATTTTGATTTATAAGAAAAGATTGAGAATGGGCAGGAGAATTTATTTTCAAGATAAAAAAATGAATAAATATGAACAGGGATGAATGCATTGTACTAAAATGAGAAGATGTAGGGTGCATCAATATCACCAAATTAGTGAAGCTGCTCCACGCAAGAAAATTAAGAGAAAATGCCACACAGAAACACCTGGTTTCTTCTTAAACCCTAACATAAAATGTACATTTTTGAGGTAAATACCAGGTGCAAAGAACATCTGTTGTTCAGTCTTCCTGTCAACCACAGTCAGGACGTTGAGGTAAGAAATCAGTGCAGAACATTAGAATTTCATGACTCCGACTGTGCTAGCAAGGCAGCTCTCCGCTCTGCTTTAAAGGTTAATTACTACCCATGTGGGCACCTCTGCCTTGTCGCAGTGCTCAGGGCTTCAGGGCTGAACTATAGTCTGAACTCACAACTCCGGCTGCACGCAGAATTTTTCGCTTTCGGTCCCCCCGCTCTCCCACCCTCTATCGGAAGCACAGCAGCTAATGGCCGCCATCCTCCTGCAAATGTACAGTGTGCTCTGTTTTAGGGAACTGTCCAGTCTCATCCCATCAACGGGGAGGGAGAGTGTCAAGGGATGAGCCAACTGTAACAGGCCTTGGGAGTGGGGGGTGGGCCTGCTTGCTGCAGGCGACACAGAACCCCTGCTTGAGAACCCAAGCGAAGTCCCGCTTTCTACTACAGCATGCGCGTATGTGTGTTTGGTGGTGCTACGGTACCTTGTGTCAGCAGCTGCAGGTTGCGCACCTCCTCTCGCACCCGCAACTGCAGCACCTGCTGCAAGACGTGCTGCCGCTGGCTCTCCTGCATGATGCCCATGCGCTCCAGCTTTTTGTCGGTCAGCCGCATGAGAGCCCGCCCTGTATGTAGACAGACACAAGGAGGGGGTGCCGTGAGAAGCGACGCAGGGACAATAATTGTGTTTGTCATGTGGGGGAGAAAGGAAAACAACATGGCTAACAGCTGAAACTGAACAGATTCTGCACTGCTGCAGGCTTAAGAAGTCCTGCATGACTGACTTGAGATTCCCTCACCATTCACCATTTCATGGGCAGCAGGTGGCACAATAGTGAGAACTACTTCCTTTCATTTGAAAGATACGGTGAATCCCCACTGTTGCTGTAACACCTACGATTAAGGTGCACACCTGAAAGGATACTGCAGAAATTACCCAGCTGTATGAATAAGTAAGTCACTGTATGCAGCTTGACTTTAGAGAAGAGCATCAGGCAAAAGTATAAATAATAACTAATAGCTGTCCTTGTCTTTCTGCTATTTGTTCCAATATTATTTTATTCCCGCTGATACAGAGTACAAAACTTAACTGCACATCATTGTCGCTGAAAAAGCAGTGGCATTGTTACCACTGAACCTGAGGGTGAAAGTGATTTCAGTGGGAAGATCTCGCCACACTGTTGGAACTGATGATGGCTGGAAAGGAATTCACGCTAATCACATTTTGCTGCCAATGACCCTCTTTACTTTCTTCCCAGCAACCCATACGACATATGACAACCCATACACCGATCAGCCACAGCATTAAAACCACTAACAGGTGAAGTGAATAACATTGATTTTCTTGTTAAAATGGCACCGGTCAAGGGGTGCGGGGTATATTAAGCAGCAAGTAAACAGTCAGTTCTTCAAGTTGATGTGTTGGACGCAGGAAAAACGGGCAAGCCTAAGGATCTGAGCCACTTTGGCAAGGGCCAATTTGTGACGGCTAGACGGCCGGGTCAGAGCATCTCCAAAATGGCAGGTGTTGTGGTGGAGTGTTCCTCGTATATAGCGGTTAGTGCCTACCAAAAGCGGTTCATAGAAGGACATCCGGTGAACTGGCGATAGGGTCATGGGTGCCAAAGGCTCACTGATGCGCATGGGGAGCGAAGGCTAGCCTGTCTGGTCCGATCCCACAGAAGAGCTACCGTAACATAAATTGCTGAAAACCTCATGTTGGGCACGATAGATAGGAATCGGAACACACAGCGCATCGCAGTTTTGCTGCGTACGGGGTTGCGTTGCCGCAGATCGGTCAGAGTGCCCATGCTGACCTCTGTCCACCGCCGCCAAAAGCGCCTACAATGGGCACGTGAGCGTCAGAACTGGACCGTGGAGCAATGGAAGAAGGTGGCCTTAGATCATATTGATGCCCGGGTGCATGTGCATCGCTTACCTGGGAAAGAGATGGCAGCAGGATGGATTGTGGGAAGAAGGCAGTGTGATGCTCTGGGCAACGTTCTCCTGGGAAACCTTGTGTCCTGGCATTCACGTGGATGTTACTTTGGCACGTACCACCTACCTAAACGTTGCTGCAGACCACACGCACCCCTTCATGGCAACGGTATTCCTTGATGGCAGTGGCCCTGCCACACTGCAAAAATTGTTCAGGAATGGTTTGAGGAACGTGACAAAGAGTTTGAGGTGTTGCCCTGGCCTCTAAATTCCCCAGATCTCAATCCGATCGAGCATCCGTGGGATGTGTTGGAAAAACAAGTCTGATCCATGGAGGCCTCACCTCGCAACTTACAGGATTTAAAGGATCTGCTGCTAACGTCTTGGTACCAGACACCACAGGACACCTTCAGAGGTCTTGGCAAGTCAAGTCAAGGTTTATTTGTCATGGGTGAACAACACAGCATAGCAGTGTTGTCACCATGAAAAGTTTTGTTTCCGGCCATCCTCAGTAATAAAAATATGTACATAAATATGTAAATGTAAAAATAAGGTACAGGAAGGTTAAATACATACTTGAATTAGGAAAAGGAAAATAAATAAATAAATGATAAATGAAGAGAGTAAATAAATAAGAATAGAGTATGAAAATATACATGGGGGAGGGGGAGAGAAAGAAGACACAGTAGTCAAACCAACAACACATAGCAACCAAACCTACAACAACACACCACCGGTAGTTTTATACAGGCATACAGACAAACAAACCCCGATCGACTGTTCCCACTGTCCGAGGGAGGGGTCAGTGGTTTAGCAGTCTTACGGTGTGGGGGGGGGGGGGAACTGTCCTGGAACCTTTTAGTCCTTGTCCGAACACTTCTAAAGCATTTTCCGGACGGAAGCAAGGAGAATAGTTTGTGGCTGGGGTGACTGCTGTCCCCCTGGATGTTATGTGCCTTCTTCTTGCACCGCTGGGTGTAGAGGTCCTGCAGGGCTGGCAGATCAGTCCTGGTAATGCTCTGTGCTGTTTTGACCACTCTTTGTAGAGCTTTACGGTCTGACGCACTGCAGCTTGTGGAGTCCATGCCTCAAGGGGGTCAGAGCTGTTTTGGCAGCACGAGGGGGACCCACACAATATTAGGCAGCTGGTTTTAATGTTGTGGCTGATCAGAATTTAGAACCAGTGTTTCAGCCCAAAACCGAAAAAGCAGTGGTCAAGAATGAGCTCCAGAATTTGTTTTCAAGGTTTCCCATTGTGCAAAATCCAAGAATTGTTTCCATCCCGCGAGGTCCTCAGCGGCTCATGGGTTTTTTAATTAATGGAGCAACAGTAAGGTAAGCAGCATTACTACTGCCCGTAAATATCAACCCATCCAAGCAAACAGGTACAAATGTCCTAGCTGAGTTCTGGTGTGTCTTTCTTCTGAGGACGGCATAGAAAACCACACCTTTGGGATGGGACGCTTTGAGGTACCACTCTGAATTACTGATTTTGGACCCCCAAAACTGCCAGAAGTTGTTGTAAGTGTGATTAATAAACAGAGCTGGGAAGCGCTGCGGTTTGGAGAGCCGAGGGCACCGCAGCAAACTGCCTGTGTCTCGCAAAGATGGATGCTACCCCCTCAGCTCCACAAGAGCAGGACGCCTCGCTTAGGAAGCACACATGCATCAGTTATTCATTCCACTTCAGCCAAATTCATTACTTTTCTGCTTTTGGTTGGACAGCTCCAGTTTTCTCTCACCTGCTGCACAGAACTACTGCGATAAGAGATTCAACAACGATTATACTACATAAAAAAAAAAAAAAAATGTTTTACACATTTTTATTCACAAGCAAATCAGTATTAGCTCTTAATCTTCTGATTCTACACATAAATATCCTGACACAGTCTCTTGAAGTTTAAAAGCCTTTTTATATGGGCCCCACTATTTCAAACCTATCTTTGCTAAGAACAGACATTCTCAAGAAACACTCAAAATCCCTCTAAGATATCAATTAGTAGAAAATGAGGAGGTATATCTCCAATTTTGCAACGTCACACTTTCATGTTTAGTTATGTTGTTGCCGGCATTAAAAAAAAAAACAAAAAAACATCATAACTGCCTGGACAATGCAAACGGAGTGAGAGGAACCAAAGTAGCGTTTAAGGTGACATTTCAGCTACTTATTTTTCTACAGCTTCCTATACGTGTCAAAATATGGTTGTCAGGAAAATCAGAACACAGCTATTGTCACAGTTTCAGATGTAAAGAGATTTAAGTGTAAAATGAAGCAGTTATTGTACTCAGACAAGGAGGACCCACCCACCTCCCCCATCCATGAAGTCTAGATCAATCTGTAACCAAAAGACATCAAATGTTAAAAATTACATTGAACGTGAAATGCAGTTACACGGCTACACTTTTTGCTAACCTATTTTGTCTTCTTATTTTGCCCCTTGTCGCTGGGGATTCTTCATTCGTCCCCGGAAGGCTGTGCCACCGCAGAGCTAACTGACTCCAGCGCTACAGCGAAGGACAGCTGAAGAATCGCGCTGTCCATTTCCATCAGTCCCAGTCTTCGTCTACAGTGCTTAACACACATACATAAACGGACGCGCTCATAACATTTTGCAAAATCGCACTCTTAAAATGAAGAGGCTTGCAATGGGCTCTGGCGACTTGTTTTTTTTTTTTTTACCCGTTCATTTATCCCCTCGGAAAAACAAAAATAGCGCGGTTATTGAAAACCAGCTTCTAACAATGCAGTACGCTGAGCACAATTTGTTAGACTGTTTAAAAATGTGAAAATGTGAAACCTCCTTATTGTGCATAATTGCCCACAACAATAAATTTACGGAAAGCATGCACAATTTGACCATGAAACCGTGTTTCGTACAAACTCAGCAATCAGAAGGCAGGTCGCCAACAACGGTGCCATCAAATTATTTAATCATATACGCCATTTGCGTAGAAGGTGCTTAACCACACAGACTTAAACAGGGCACAGATTTACATCTTGCCTATTTATACAGCTCAGTGTTTACAGAAGCTATTCAGGTTAAGTACATTGCTCAAGGGTACCGTCCCAGTAGCCCTCTGGGATTTGTGAACCGTGAACCTTCTGTTACTCTTCCGCTGGTTGACACACTGCGTCACGCCGGTTACACATCAGGCATTCCATCCCACAAAATATACTGCCAAAACAATAAAGCTTTAGTAAGAGGGGCTAAATAATTAGCAATATAAAGCATCATATTGACTGCATTATTTTTTCCACGTCCTATTGATTTGCACTAAGGAATGTAAGAGATGTCTGGATAAATGAAATAAGATACTGCTGACTCACATGTGTTCTCCTTGCCAGTAGGCAGCAAATGTATCAGCCTGCTTAGGTCCAGTAAGCGGAACAGGTGCATTCTGGAGAGAGCATCACTGCTAAAGCACTGATATAGACCCTTGATGGCTCATGTCAGAAAATGTCCCACCTCACAACTATAAGCTCTTGCTCACCTTCATAACCTGACACCCCCAACTAGCATCCCTCCTCTTTAAAAATATTTGTGCATCAGTTCGATGCAACAGAGACGAGGGCTTTCTTTGAGACTTGCTGTCAATCAAAAGGTTGCTTCTTGGTGATGGGACATGCAGAATTAGATTCCAGACCACAAAAAGTGGACACTATGCACTCTGCAAACTGCTTTTAAAATTTAAGTTTAAGACCTTATTACTTACAGGAAGTCATATTTTAGACCCATGCACCACTCCTCACGTTACACGTGCTTGAAAAAATCATCTTGAACAATGCAGCTGTGGATCAGGTTTAGTATTTCAGAGCATAGTTTAAGAATTGTGCAATAATTTTCTTCAGTATTCCACCAACAAGTTAAAACACAGCCTGTGTTTCAGTGGTCAAGTTCCACCTGTGTGCCGCTGCTCCAGCTATACTGTATATGATGACAGACCAGTGCAAAGTCTGTAAATGAAAGAGAACATTAAACACTCGAGGCCTTGATATTAAAGTTTATGAGACTGGAGGCTATAAGGTCTCACACACACGCATACACGTATACAGTGTGACAACAGCACTGCGAGCTGTTGCAGTGAGATTAATGCTGCAGCTCTGTCGGCAGGCATTGCTGCCAAACAGCCAGAAGACGAATGAGCGGTGGAGCGGCGCTGCTGCCTGGTGCAGCTCACCGCATATTCATCTCCAGCATCTCATGGCCTCGGCCTGCCGTGCTGATGAATACGCGCAGCTTAATGCGTGCACGTGAACACGCCAGCCTCACCTCAGGGACGCTGCCAGTTGCTAGAGAACCGCGACGCAGGCTAATTACACATTTGTCGACGAGGTGACAGCGATGGGGGACCAGCCAGGTGGGGGTGGCACTGCACAAAACCAGCCTAAAATTAAACTCAGAAAAACAACCACAACGGTGGCCATGGCAACCACCACGGCCACTCCCCCACTTCCCGCTACCCCTCAGGGACGTGTATGACTTCCAAGCGCCTCGCGCAGCAGGAGGCTCTGGGACAGCCTGGAGGGAGATAACCAACACCTGCGATGGCATCGATCAGGCGCGAGAGAGTACCCTGGACTTCATGTTAGCACTCTGTTTCCGCCCAGCGCTATCGATCGCGTTTTTAAATCAAGTTGCCGAGAAAAATTTAGTCATTACACCTAGAGCTTCCCCCACCCCCCCACTTGTGCTGATGGGAAACTATTTTGCTGACGGATACAGCATTGATTCCCTGAGAAAGAAAAGAAGTGTCACTTGGAAAACATCCACTCATTTTGCTCCAGCATATCGCCGATCCCTCTTCTGTAACTCTGTCACCTGTAGGATCATGGTGCGAAACAGGAAGCGAGTAATTCGGCAGCACGGGCAGGGAGATGCGATACAGAGCGATAAACAGGAGGTTACCTCCTCTAACAACGGAAACTGACCATGCAGCAGTTCTTCTGATGAAATAACGCAGCTCCCAACAGGACGTGGCGCATGTGTGATGCTCAAATTGGATGGTAATTTTATTCGGGGCTAATAAAAAAAAAATCAGTATTATTTTAATATGTATTCCAGCAGGGCACTCCCTTCGAATGAAGAAAATGAAAGAAAGCCTCGCTCAACTGCAGCAAGCTAGTCAGTGTGTTTACCCTAAGTTAACCCAGGGCAGTCCGACACCTGCACTTTCCACTGTCGTCATTTAGCGGCATTCAGCGAAGACCTTCAGAGTTCATGAGGCAAAAAGGTAGATTTACAAAAAGCCCAAACCACCCCATTATCCTTCAGTAAACCTAGCTGTTATAACACTTTTAAATATTGCATGACTTCCAGAGAGGTGGTCACATTTATATCACAAAGCAGATTGATTTCTTTGGCACATACGTGGTCTACTTATGCAGACCTTCCCCCACCAAGCAGTCTAGCTGGCCACTGGAAAGCTTGCCTGCTAAAACTGCGTGCATTATCAAATTAAAGTGTAAAACTGAACATTATTAACCCGGGAATTTTTCAATCGGCTTCGTGACTATGCTCTCGAACGCAGTACCGCTTTGCGCAAGCCTGGAACGCTCTTGGGTCCGAAGCGGTTCTAACAGCACCCCTCCACGCGATCACCTGATTTCAAACTGCTTAGATACAGAGTTCCAACGCAGTCGCAGAGTACAAGCGTGTGTCAAGTCCTCGACAGTCATCTAATAACTAGCCTCTGGACGTCCTTCTGCTGTCAGCTGCGTGAGCAAAAAGCTCCGTTTTGTTCCAGGGAATGTTCTGGATTCGGATGACTTGTCATTATATGATTAACTTAAGCAGAAATGCCTCTGGTTTTTCATTCGGTCTTCCGGTTTCCATCTGTAAGAATTCCAATCGCTACAGTGCTCTTTAAGGAATCGACTACTGCACCTATCCTCTGATTCTGCTTGAGTATTTAATCTCTTGTGATAAAGCAAAACACAAGATTATTCTAGGGGCAAAGCAATGTTGGTAAGAAACACAACATGCTTTTGGAAGTTAACATCGATTTATTGCCTAAAGAGTGTAATATTCATGAAAGACAGGAAAAGAGAGCTTCGTGGATCCAGATCAATAGATGATGTCAAAAGGCAAGTTCTAGCCCTTTCAGGAAACAAGGTTGATGCAGTTTCATCATAAAACTGCTGAAATAGCTCCAGGACATGTTGTCTGTCTATAAAGAAAGCTGAACTGTCTGACAACCAGTAGAAATATGTGGCACTACATGTCTGTACTTTTATATATACTGTGTGTGTGTGTGTGTATATATATATATATATATAAAAAAAAACACACAGAAACATCAAAATACTGTTGTAATAAATTATTGGATATGTAGACCAAATGCAGTAAGGAACAGCTGGCAAGCTTGCCGGCTAATTTGGAGTAGTAATTACAGCATACTGGCACGAATTGGAAACTGACATCAAGGATGAACATATCAGACGGGACGAAAAAGCTCAAATGATGCCTTTGTATCTTGAGGGGATTTTCGGGGGTGTCTTTTGTTGCGTCACGTTATCTCCAGGCTGGCAGCCCACACGAGCGTGTTGGTATGCCATATAAAACACAAACTGCCGTTCCTTGCTCAGAGGCGCTTCTTTGCATCCGGCCTTTTCAACACCTCTGCTAATCACAGCGGAGCCCTCAGCCGGAGCAATGCGGCGAAGGCGGTGGAGGCCTACATCATGCTGACAGGGATGGAGCGAGGAAACTCACACAAACACACACATACACGCATTCTCGACAGCACAGTCCTCTTCTCGCTGACTTATCACCTCCAAAGATAATGTGGGTTTGTTCTTGTAGTCCTTGTAATACATCATAATTAAACACAATCCAATCTTGATTTTACCATGCACGGATGGGTGCTGTACGCAAATTACAAAGAAAACACCGACGTCTTAGATATGTTTATGTGCAGCAAGCAAAAACAGTCATTTCAGAGCAACAAAAAAAATAAATTAAAAAGAACTGAATTAAACATCCATCTAATTTTCAATTCTGGATCTGTCAACATTTGCCAAGCACTCTCTCTGAGTTCAAGCTGCACACAACAATCAAGTAGGTCAGTT
Source organism: Heterotis niloticus (assembly GCA_018136845.1). Taxonomy (NCBI): domain Eukaryota; kingdom Metazoa; phylum Chordata; class Actinopteri; order Osteoglossiformes; family Osteoglossidae; genus Heterotis; species Heterotis niloticus. The sequence continues at coordinate 29,382,085 of CM030892.1, read as the reverse complement.
GGATTTGCAAGTAAGGACTAGAGTTAGAATATTTTTTTAATTAAACCAAAGATTCTGTCTAAATATTACAAAAAAAAAATCACTTATTTAAGGGGCCGCTTTGATGTCGAAGAAAAACCGAGCGTTTGGCGCGAAGCGGCAGCAATGCATTTGGACTTCCTGAACGTCTAACAAAGGGCAGAGCTGTGTTCGGCGAGGTGCCGCGTCAAGATGCGTTTCAATGCAGTGGCTCAAGTTCACGATCAGTGTGGTGACAACATCTGCTGTAGTCCAGGTGGAAACCTGTGTGTGAGTGACCCCGTCTGAGCCCCGGTGATGCCGCAAGTATATGCAGATGCATTACGCTAATGAAATTTCACCTCCTCTGCTTTAGCTTTGCTAATTTACAACATATGCCTGCAACCACGGGAAGGGACGTATGAACACAGCGCTGCAGTCACACATTTGAAAGTCTACCAAGTGTTTGTAATAGATGTATAAAAAAAAGCAGATAAAACCTACACCTGCCCACTGGGACTGGGCAGCTTTTATTGATGCAAATAAGGAAGCGAGTACAATAGTAAAAATTGTAGCGCTGAATAAATCAGTCCTTTTAAGTGCTTAGAGCTCAAATATAACATTGTAAGACACCTTGGACAAAGACATCAGCTAAATGATGAATAATGAAAAAAAATAACACTTAACTTTACTCCCGGGTGGATATGCAGATAGACACTGCAGGCAATAGCTTGTTGCCAATAGTGTGCACACATGTAGGGCTTAGAATGCACATATCCATCATCATCATCATCATCACCACCACTTCAGATCTTCATAGCAAAAATTAGACCAATAGGCAACACAGCTCAGTCTCAGGACATGAATTAACAAAAAAAATAGCAGCAAAGCCATTGATCTAAGAGATGGTTCCTGATCTAAAGATTTAGTTCAATAAGCATACAGCCTCTGGGAGCCATTAAAACAGGCCAGGATGGAGATGGATCTTTGAGCCTGCAAGTTAGATTCACTCTGAAAGGAAGTCTAATTGTGACTTTTGATTTGATTTTTTTTTTTTTTGGCCAAACTCAGTAATGGACTTGAAGCAGATTGACTTGAGGCCGTAACATCAGCACCGCTGTACAGAGGCAGCAGCCCAACCCCTGATGCACTGTCAGTCAGAGCAGAGGTTTCAGGTACTCCTGGTAAAAGGCCCAACCAAACGGGATAGAGGGAGCAAAGATGAAAAGCATCTAGCGTAACAGTGATGGAGGAACAGTTAATGCTTCAGCTGGCACTTGCAGAATTACAATTACAGCGGGCATAAAATACATACAGATCTTTTTGACGGCTGCTGTTTTTATTTCACAATTTCACATCACCATGGTGACCCATATCGCAATGTTTTAATTCCAAAAAAGTATACCATCTGTAAAATTCTCTGATGAATAAAGTATTCAGAAAAATTATTAACAACTGTTATGAAACTGTTTAATGTTGAAATACTGCTGGCCCTCAGTTTCAAACACCGATTTGTACTGATAACCAGTCGAATATTAACGATAGCACCAAAACAGACCACATTAATCTCTGCAGCATAAAGTGAAAAGTCAAATTCGTGTGATGTTTTATCGCACCTTTGGCACTGACACATCAACTGCTTTATTTAATTCTTGATATGTTGCAATTAATTTGAAAGCAGTTTTTCCGTATACGACATTATGACCATCGTGGCACAAAATCCATTGTGGAAATCGTGGCAAAATACAAACAGAAGAGTGGTGGCAATGCATGATATCTGCTAACTGGATGCTATCAGCTCGCAAAGGCTGGGGCACGGGGTCGGAATTAATAATATATCTCTGTATAAATCAATGCTAATTGGTCTGCAAATGAATCTGTTAGGCAGTGTCCTCCACATCCCATAAATGACAGCTTCTTTTCAAAAGGTCAGCGAATAAATTGTTATCGATTGCCCAAATTCAGGCCCACTACCTTGAGGATGCTGCGTATGAATTTATGACAGGAGACTGCTCACCTGACTAGCACCAAAGCTGCAACACCGCCACGCACGCTCACCTGTGATGTCGTGCTGCTTGAAGGAATCGCTGTAGATCTGGTATTGGTTGGGACAGTGCTTCTTCAGCCACTTGCAGACATCCTGCTGAGTCCACAGGGCCACCGGCTTGGTTAGTTTCACAGCTCCTGCCTGCGGACGTCCATAGCAGACACAACACAGGCAGTTGGCTTATTTTCAGCTCACCCGCTGGTAAATTCTTTTTCAAAGAGTAGCGATTTAGTTAATAGCAGAAAAATATGGAAGTTAGGAGATGTTACCTCAAATTAATATGGAAATATAGAAGAAATGTGAAATATTGGAAGATGTAAACAAAAACATAACACACATGCTGGGCATTTGTCCCAAACTCAGTAGAAGAAAGAAGGAAATATCAACTGACCCTGTCTACTTTATGTCTGTGATTATATTTTGCATGTACAAAAGACAAAAAAAATGTAATATGGTAATAAAAAGCAGGGTGTCAATTTTGGAGAGATATCTACAATAAAAGTAGTCTGGTGAGGACAAAGAAATAACAGGGCGGTGAGATCAATGTACTAATTCAATCTCAGTTGAGACTCCTGACACATATGCTGACAACAGGACAGCAGGTGTCCCTGTTCATCCTGGAGACTGTCCCCAGGTGCTGTTGTGTGACAAGTGACCCCATGGAGGAGACAAGCAGCATGTGACCAGTACTGTTTCTGGGATGCTAAATAAAAACTGCCTGTAATGAGCTGCCCTCCAGAGGAGGTCTGAATGGGTCCCTGGTCTCTCCTGTTCCCTGACTATGTATACCATTCACAAAGCCAGCAAGAATGAGCGAGACCCATCGGATTGGCAGAAAACAGCAAACTCCTCCCTCCCCTACCAGCTCAGAGTTAGTGTTCCTCCTTGCTAACATCACGCAGGACATAAGAAGCAGCGCCCTGGAGCCAGGACAACCTAATAGCCTATATCATTGAGTGCCGAGAATGAAATTACAAGCTCAGCTCAGTTTATACACAGGTATTCCAGGAAGTAGCATGGCAGTGCAAAGCCCAGGCAGACACTTTCCTCAAGGAATCTTATTTAATGAGAGACAACAGCAGCTTTCATACTCTGCTAACATCTCCCCACTGGATGTAGAGCGAGCAGATAGCGAGTCATGAACAATCATCTAGGCGGGCTAAGTTTCCTCTCACACGTTACAGGATAACAGCTCCACAATTTGGTAGGAACGGGGCACGTGGATCTGCCGGAATGCAAAGCACGTCGCAGTAGTTTGGCTTTCCCCTTCAGGGCAATCTCATGTAAACCAGGCGTAAAAATGTTAATTGTTGATGATAACAAAATAGCTGTAGTTCACGGATGACTGGCTGCAGTTGTTTGCGTGGAGCAACGTGCTGTATAGGCAACTGTCTTAGTCAGCTAGATAGCGGCAGCCTATAAATGCTTTCATATTTATTTATTCCATTTAACTGTAGCGCAGAAATTTAAAATATGGAAAAAAGTTAAGCCCGAAGTTTTTTCACCCCTGCAGGCATGAGGGCAAAATCCAAAGAAATGTTGAATACGCAAATATCAAAATATGGTGCTGGCGAAGAGCTAATTAAAACGCACTGGGGCGTATAGAGATTTCGGACGCAGAGAACAACCGCAGGCCCTATGACTGCATCTCCGCAACCAGATGCTTACTGTAATATCGACACCTGCAGTGTAGCAAGGCCTGCAGGAAAGTGCCGTCAAAAAAAATAAATAAATAAAAAAAAGCTGCTCTGTGAACTGTAGCCTCATTTGCTCATGTCAAGGCCAACGAGACTCTGGAGAGGGGCTGAACACGACTCTGCACGGTGGTCCAAATCCAGACATCTCTTTACATGGAGGCCTGTGCTGTTGAGCTCCAAAAAGGCCATGTTATCTGTGCTGGAAAGTCACTCTGGCAAGTAAGGAGTAGAGAGGGAAAAAATAGCCAGATATGCAGATAAGCAAAATAGGCATGTGGGAGCTCACGCACCTGCACACTGGGGAAAATGTCACGAGCACCAGGATCAGTTTGTCACATGTCAGGGCTGTGTCACGGTGTCTTTGCTCAACTCAACACTCGACACTCGAGTGCGCTTCGCTCATCAGAACAAGGGCACGCCTGCAATCGCTTTAAATATGCAGTCTGCCAATAGGTGTCGCGGCTCTCGAGGGGATACACACGCAATGTAGCCTGCTGGCGAGTGCATACGAGTCGTGAACAGCCTGCGAGTGGATCACCGTTTTTGACCTCAGCAGGACCTCAAGGCCAGTCCTGAACACCTGCTGAAAGGTATCAGACACAGGCTTCTCCTGACAAAACCCAAGTCAAGCATCAGACACAGGAGAGACATCAGGGCAAACAAAACGATTCAACAGTCTGTTCAATAGCACAGTGGGCAGAAAGACACTATGGAACGATAAAATGGGGAGCTTTTATGCTCATTATATAAGCAGCTGGTCCAGGTGAGACCTCAACAGTGAAAAATCTGCGTTAAATTTAAAGCTGAACTATTTCCTGTTTGTAAACCATATGACCTCCATGTCCCTGTATTTGTCGGTACTTTAGAGATGAGAAGAAGCAAACCTGGACACTTCCTGTTTCAACTGTACTGCTCCTCACCCCCTAATAAAAAAGGTGGCAGGTTCTGTACAACACAACTACTGCATCTTAGACAAGACCAAATCAGCACCGAATCCCTGCAGGACCGGAGTATAGAAACTCTAGCACGGAGCTTTATCACCTCCACCTCACACTGCGTTACACCCTGCAGAGATCTTCTGTAAAGCTGCTTAATGCCCATATAATTACACCTGTATCTTAATTCTATCTTTCACGGAAGGAGGCCACTTTAAAACTCTATGTTTCCTTTTAACTTCCTTGAAGCTGGAAAAATCGGCAGACATTTTTTTCAGCCTGTTTAAATTTTCCATGTTCAGCCTGTTTCAGGAAATTACTATTATTGACAATCACAGAAACTAAACCTGTCAAACTGTGGAGTACAGGCAACTGAGAGTTTATCTGTCTGTGTTTCAGTTCAGCTGACCGAACCAGGAATCATAGAACACAACCAGGCAGCAGTGTGGTTCCCCTTCTAAATAAACCTGTTCCTTTGGAGAGGCTGAGCAATAAGGAGAGCCCAGTGGCACCGTAGAATCAGCCACACCCGATTGACCCGGCCACCCATCGCCTATTTGACTTCCAGACTCTACAAACAGGCCTCTAAAACAAAAATGGAAAAAAGGAAGGGAAAAAAAAAAAAAACTCATAAAACAAGCGGTGATTTAGCCCACCAGTTTTAAAACCTCCCTGGCACATCCTTTGCAACTTTATTTCTAGTTGTTCTTTCTTTTGCAAACAAAATAAAATAAAATTTGGAGGTAATTAGACAGCGCAGTGTCACAGTGCAATAGATAAAGGATGCAGCACATAAGAGGGAGAACACATGCTATTTCCAACTTAATACTCAGACTTTCACTCTGTCCTCTGTCTAATTAACACAACTTTGCAATTCAGGTGTGTTACCATAGCAACGCACAATGAAGAAGTATCAGAAATAAATACGTAACACTAAAAAAACGGGAAAAGGAGCCAATCTAAATTAATTCTCATTGGTTTAAGTATGTGGACATGAACTGCCACACAAAGCCTTAAATAAACCGATGAATATTATTAAAAATAGTAGTATATTAGTAAATATATAAAGAACGTATTAAGCAGCATGGACAGCTCCTGGGCTGTGGGCTTCAGCCTGACTCAGTGTGTCGAGTTTGTATGTTTTCCTTGCGTTCGCGCGTGGGTTTCCTCCCACATCCTGCGTTTCAGGTAACTCCAAAATGCCCTGTGCATTTCTGTGATTTCCTTGCACTGTAACTGGCATCACCAGGGTCGAGGCTTCCGGGATGGGCTCCGGACCCCTGCAACCCTGCAGCAGGGAAGCGTTAAAATCTAACTAGACATACAAGTGCTTGCTACTGACCAGGCCATTTCCCAGGGTGTAGTTCCTGGTGCCCAGGGATTCTGGGATAGGCTCTAGGCCACCGTGACCCTGACAGGATAATGCCGTAAATGATGACGCAGGAAGCAAAAGAATAAAGGAGACCTGCAACAAAAAGTAACAGGAAGCCAACATGTAAAATGTGCAAGACAGCACCACTCGGGGTTGTGAGGCCCATCAAGATTCACGATATTTAAGTCGATGTTACTGCTGTGTGCTATGTTGGGATCAGCAGCCACCCAGCTGTTGCATCCACAGCAACTAGCAAAGATCCCTGACATATCTGGGCTCTTCTCACAGCATCTGTCGCTTCTTCATCCCTCTCGCTTTCTACCCCTTTGTCGCCATTAGCACCGTATCTTCCCGCATCTTTTTAATTATGCCGAGTCAAACAACTTAAGCTCGCATTCCTTTCAAACGGCTGAAATTAAGGACGTGCGCTGCCAACTTCCCGAATAATGAAAAAAGACAGATATTTTGGATGTGGCTTTAAATTTTAATTTAACCTTCTGTAAACTAGGCCAGTGAATTTCAATGGCTACAAGTGAACGGTGAAGACGTGCCCCCTTTGATTCAAAACCGCTTTCATGACTGCAGTTATTATCACTGCAAATTAAATCATGTGTTACCTTTGATTTTTTTTATGTGTAGAAAGACTTTTTCTGCATTAAACATTATTTGTTTACACAACTATTCAAATATGTTTTTCTTCATTAGAATGCCTCTGATGTCACAAAAAAGTGAGACAGAGGGGCCAGTCCACACCGTCACACTTTATTGAGCAGCCCCATGAAACAGCCAGATCTCTTTGAAGCAACTGGCTTCTTCAGATTCATGGCTAGACAGATATTTTGTGGCATCTTCTCCCTTCATGACACTGCTGGCTGAGTAAAAGTGTTTACGGTTCAGTCATTTCTATCAATATTTCAGCGCTGCAGGTCCATAGCGTTCTGTTTCTGGGAGTTTTAAAAGCAGATGTTGATGGAGAGCCGTGTCCACGAGGACCACATATACAGTACAAAGACACGTGGTCTGCGATGAGGTACAGAGGGCTGCGGTGACAGTCGAGACAGCCGTTTCACCTTGAGGAGCCTTGCTCAGCTCCTTTATTACTTTCTTGGAGTTGCCTTAAGAACAGCCAGTCAAGGTGCCTGAAAGGCATCTATAAATCTTGCAAGGGCCTCATTCGACATTGGGGGCTGGGTAGCTAATTCCATCTGCAATAGCTTAGGAAATGTGTCCAAGCCACATGGGGTTTGCTGGAATAACTTTACAGCTTAAAATGGCCCTTCTCTCAAAATGTACACCAGGACCAGTCTGCACAAAAGGTCAAACTTTAGTCAGACATACTCTGAATTCCTAACTTGTTTGCTGGAGAGAACAGCAGTGTCCGCATGTCCATCCCCACCCCCGCCAAACCTTCACAGTCTGTGTGGTGACCACACTGACCAGTCCACCAGGATGACAGGGCTTTAACCAGGTCATCCGTCAACAAGCACTTCTGCAGAAACACGAGTCAATAGCAGAAAACTTGAAGAACAATGTAATAAACCCGCTGCTGCACGACTGGGAGGTGTAATAAAGGCTCTCTGAATACAAAAAAAAAAAAACTTTTTAAAAATGGTGTGGAGTGACAAGATTTCAGGTGTCTCATGCAGTTGCACTCAGTTTATACATAAGCAGGTCCCACTGCTCTCCTGAGTTCACAGCGCCACCTTGTGTGCACACTGAGGAGGAGCAGCAGCAGTTGATCCTCTGAGGATTTGGTTAAGACCGCACTCCCCGAGAAGAGAAAACCATGGGTTATCCCCGTGGGAAAGATGCAGCAGGTGAAAGGAAGGACTTGTGACAAATATATGAATAGCTTTTAATTTAGGACTAGGATGGGATTCAATACTGTGCAATGCATGTATCTACATATAATCAAGATCAGCAACTTCAACTGAGTATGAACATAATACTGACGATAATGCTGTCTCATAGAGCAAAATTGAGTGAATTATAAGGAAAACCAATTCTATAAAAGTAATATTTAATAACATTTAAATGAATAAACATGTACCACAGGTGCCAGCTTTGGAGCTGGTTTTCAATACGGTTCGGTTCGTGCAGAGTTTGTATGTTCTCCCCTTGTCTGTGCGTTTCCTCCATGTACTCTGTTGTCCTTCAAAAACCAGATGTGTTTCAGGAGAACCAGGGACTATCGACTGCCGCGAGCATACGCACGTGTGTGTTGGACGGTCCTGTGATGGACAGACGCACCCTGCCTCTCACACGATTTCAAGGTGGACTTCGGACCACCGCTGCCCGGCACTGGACAAGTAGTTATCGATCACCAACGAATGGGCATTCATTTGTACGTCTGTATTTACCCGTGCTTTTCGGCTGCGAACGTCAACCTCTAAGCCGTTGTCGCGCAAGTCGAAAGGGTTAAAGAGACTGGGCCCTAGCGTCACTCCAAAGGCTCATGAACTGTGCTAATTAACCGCTTCGGAAGGACAGCAGGCCTGGCGTCTGCCATTGTTTCGGCGGCGCTGCTCAGCGGCGAAGAGGGCCCCGGTGTCAATTACTTCACTTACACAAGCAACACGAGTGTCCAAGCAGAGGGAGAGAAAAAAAAAAGAAATGTACTGTTTGCTAGATTTCTCAAACAACGGTGCTTTAATGGCCAACGTTTCTGAAAATTCATGACAGTTGTTTCCTTTCAGCTAATAAACTTGTATACTTTTAAGGGTATCGATAGCAACAAGTAAATACTTTTGTTCCAACTATTTATGTTTATTCGTTTAGCAGACGCATCTCTCCAAAGTGGCATTCAGTAATCACTCTGTATTTAGTCGACACCTTCATTCAACAGGACGTACACGTCATGGATATGGACTGTGGGAGGAAACCAGAGTACGCAGAGGAAACCGACACAAACATGGAGAGAGTATGCAAACTCCACACAGACTCAGTGGGAATCAAATCGATATCTGGTCACATCCTTCAGGTGCTATGAGGGTGGCAGCATAATCCATTGCATCATTCTGCTACTCTAGTCACCCAACGCAAACACACAGACGTACAGATATGAACAAAACAACAAAATAAATAAATAAAATCAAGTGACTGAGAAACGTGCACCACACTAATACATTGTCCACACAGTTACCTGCAGCCTACCAATATCGTCCACTTTAATATTACCCACCCTTGGCCCGTCGACCTCGGAGGTCTGCTGATATCGGGGGCTCCCCCTGAGGTCCTGGAAGCCAGGGCTGCTGTCGTCCAGGCCCGAGGCCAGGTCAGCCTCCTCCTCCAGATGAGACGGCACTTCCTCCGTGCACATCTGGTGGTCTATACCATTGTGACTCAGGTTGCAGTGGACAGCTGCAGAGCAAACAGAAAAAAAGTCACCCGATTACTACTCTTACAATGGCTGTGTTTCTAAAGAGGCATACTGCTACATCTAGATATTTTTACCTCAACAGTTCATACAATGCACCCTGCCAGAAATCACTACCTGTTATAGGCCTGCACCCTTACCCACGAAGCTACCTGATCATTTTCAACATCTACTCACACAAATGAGACATGGAGAAAAGCCCTGAAGCTTCCAAAAGAGATGGATGACATGTATATATTTTATTTCCTAAATTTTGTACGAAATTAACATGTTAATTTAAGGTTAAAAGATTGCATATTTATAATAATGTAGCTGAAGACTTTTCAACAGAGGCACTGTTGGCACAGCTTAAGAGCCACTAGGTGGAGCCATTTTTACAGAAAAGGACAAAAAAAAAAAAACATCAAGGTCAGCTTTGCAACTTCTATTGTGACAGAATGAGCACTAAATGAGCGCTTGAATAAGTGCACATCGGTCAGTATCAGCAAAGTATTAAAGTACTGTAATGAGTGTGGTTGTGGGTTTCGGTGGAGAGGATGAAGACACCAGGACAGTTTCCATAATGAAGTGCTTATTAACACAGGGCAGCGGCAGGCTGTGGCCTGGAAGGGTGTAGTGAAAAGCTCTCAACAAGCTTATGAGAAGTGCCAGTATGGGGGGAAAAAAGTACTCCAAAGCGCACGGTGGAGAAGTGTCGGCCCATTTTACGCACTGTCTACAATAAATTAATTCATTACTTTATAACGTCAAGTCTATTCGCTTGTCCTGGTCCGGGGTATGACGCTTATACCGGAGTCACCTGGTACTCGGTGAGGAAGCAGTTTACCCTGAATGGGACACCGGTTCATTGCAGAATGACCTCACACAGCCACACACAATCATAGCACAGATAATTTACAGCTGCCAATTCACCTGAAACAGACATCTTTGGACTGTGAGCGGAAATCAGAGCATCCAAAGGAAACCCAAGGAGACACAGGGAGAACACAGACTAGTAGAACAGTTGAGGCACTGAGTGGCAGGACCATTACTCACCATGCCTCTGTGGCACTCTTAAATTAGTACGTAATTTATGTATTACAAATTTAAACCTGCACAGTGCATAAATAACTCACTGCCAACAACATTCTTGGAAGTAAACACCATCATTGTCTTCATATGACCTAGCCACAATTTTCACATCTAGTACAAAAAAGGCTAAAAGAGAAAGGAGACCTTCTTATCAAAACTGAGAACCAAAACCTCAGGAGGAAATAACCTTCAATTAACCTCAAACACAGCATCGATAAATCTGCAGCAGTGACTAAAAATGGTTAAAATGGTGAAAATATTCTGAATCATGTGTTACATTTAGGGTACTAATAATCTGGTGTTCAAACTCAAGGCCTTCCCTTTGCTTTCCACACTCTGATTGGGGTAACTGGAGTAAAGCAAAACCTGGCAATGCAAAACCTTACTGTAATTGTAAGGTGCTTACAGGAGACTCAGAAAAAACATTTCCTTCTGAAAAGTAAAGCAAGCAATGTGGATGTGTGCACTTCATCGCAGATAAGGCCAGAAAACAAACCTGTTTCCCAGCCTTGAGCAGTATCTTAAAACCTGTGTTTGGCCTTTAGTCATACAGAAGTCAAGGCTCAGAAGATCACAACCAAACTCCCATTATGCCTCTTTGGCACTTAAATGTGTCTCGGGCATCACACCTTCATTGTGCTGCCTGTTCATGTGCAGAAGAAATGTGTCCTGACTAAAAGATGGCTAAGCAGTGCAATCTCCACAAGTTCCACATCATCAGTGGAGGGCTTGAGAGAGAAGGAAATGAAAGATGGGTAAAGGGGAACGGAAGGAAAATCAAAAGGTGAAAGCAAGGTTGAGCAAAAAAAGAGAATGGCAAAGGGACATAATTTAAGAGTAGATAAATGATGGCAAAGGTGACACAGAGGGAAATAGAATGGAAATGGAAGGAGAGAGAGAGAATAGTAGGGGAAGAGAGGGATAGACAGAATGGCAAATAGAAAGAACAGCACAGAAATACAGAACAGTAAAGGGAGAGAAACAGAATGCAAAAGGAGAGAGACAAGCAAAAGAATAACAAGAAAATAGCAAATGGAAGGAGAATCAGCAAGAATGGCAGAGGAATACAGAGAATGGCAAACAGAGAGAAAAGGAGAGAACAGCAAAGGGACAGAGAATAGCAAATGGAATCAGAGAATGGCAAAGGAATGAAGACAATTGGGGGGGGGGGGGGAGAGAATTACTGGAGACAGAGAGGTTTCAGCCACACCAGCTTGGTCTGGTATGGTTCACTTCCCTACAGCTCCAGGACAGTGGTGGGGTGAGATGGGGATCAGGGAGAAGGGGGCTTTTTTCAGCAACAGATGCTATTTTTAGCCAAGGCCACACCTCGTTTCATCCTCTGTGTGACGTTACCTCTGCAACAGGAGCTGGAGGGCGGGAGGAGGAGGAGTGATGGAGAGGCTGCTCTTCCTCACCGGCCTTCGTCATCATCCTCTTATGTATGAGGTACATCAACCTCATCACTTCACATTTCAAATGCCTTCATTTCATATTATTGTCTGAACGTTGTATGTTTTCAGTTGCATAACAATCAACTAAAAAGCTGTTTTTCGTAGAATCTTTTTAATGCTCTCTCAGTAAAAACACGTTTTTCATTTCTGTTTGTATCTTTTCCTTTTAACAGCATCTATCCTAAATTACTTGTTTGTGCTGTCAGACTCTGTGGCAATGCATGTAAATTGCCATGATTTATTTACAACTAACAGCATCTTCAAGGGAAGATTGCTGCGAGAAAGGTCATTCAGCATCATGCAGGATCGAACCCAAACAAATCATAAATAAATCATCACACGGCAGCAGGAATCACTGTCACGCAGCCAATTTACAGGGGGATTACTGTTCCTTCTAACTGTAACTTGTAAGCGTGTGAGAAAACCTGGGACGGTTCCCTGAGTAAGCCCTGGGACAAAACAGAATAAAAAGGTTCTGGGGAAAAAAAAGCTTGGAAGAACTCTGCATAAAGATGTCTTTCAGGAGGAACCATACAGTACGCAATCGCGCATGTAAAGCAGCCAGACCGAGGATGATGGCCCATCCCTGTTCTGCAAAACACAGAGCTCACGCAGAGAGCACTAGGGTCCTGATGTTCTCCCCATTCACCTCTGTTATGAAGCAGTGCGTATGATACCCCTGCATAGAAGGCTCTTCTCCGATTACATTTCAGAGGTGGACACAACAACAAACGTCTACTAGAAATGGAGGGCTACAGGCGCTCTCGTTGCGAACTCAGAAGAGCGATAAAATCCGCTAAGAGGCAGTACAGGGACAAAGTGGAGTCTCTCTGCTGGGGCTCCAACATAAGAAACATGTGGAGAGGACTTAGAACAATAACGGACTATAAAGGGAAAGGCAGCGGTGTCGTAGAAGCATCTGCTCCCCTCGCTGAGGAGCTGAACACCTTCTACGCACGGTTTGACAAGAACCACCCACGCCTGGCCATGGACCTGAACCGGGATGTGCGCTCACTGCAGGTGACCAGGGCGGCTGTATGTCAATCCTTTAAAAGGATAAACATACGTAAAGCTCCTGGACCAGACAACATCCCTGGTAGGGTTCTTAAGGCTTGTGCGGACCAGCTGGCGGGTGTGTTCACGGACATCTTCAACCTTTCCCTGCTGCAGTCTGTTGTACCTACATGTTTCAAGAGAACCATCATTGTTCCTGTACCCAAGAAACCCCGAGTCCTCTGCCTGAACGACTACCGCCCTGTCGCACTTACGTCCGTCATCATGAAGTGCTTTGAGCGGTTAGTCAGGTCACACATCGTTGCCTCCCTGCCGGACACACTGGACCCGCTTCAGTTCGCCTACAAACCCAACAGGTCTACGGACGACGCAATCGCCTTCACCCTTCACAAGGCTCTCTCTCACCTGGAACAGAGGAACACGTATGTGCGAATGCTCTTCATCGGCTACAGCTCAGCATTCAACACCATCGTGCCCTCTAAGCTGGTCGCCAAGCTCAGGAACCTAGGACTTAACCCGGCTCTGTGCGGTTGGGTCATGGACTTCCTGACGGGCAGGCCCCAGGTGGTGAGACTGGGGAACACCATCTCCTCGGTGCTGACTCTCAGCACGGGGACCCCCCAGGGCTGCGTGCTTAGCCCCCTGCTGTACTCCCTGTTCACGCACGACTGCGTCGCCTCGCTCAGCTCCAACATCATAGTCAAGTTTGCTGACGACACCACGGTCATCGGCCTCATCACTGACAACGATGAACAGGCCTATAGAGAGGAGGTGAGAACCCTGACCTCATGGTGTCAGGACAATGACCTCCTCCTCAATGTCAGCAAAACAAAAGAGCTGATCGTGGACTTCAGGAGACAGCAGGGGAATGGCCATGCGCCCATCTCTATAGCCGGCGCCCCAGTGGAGAGAGTGAACAGTTTCAGGTTCCTTGGCGTTACCATCACCGAGGACCTGTCCTGGTCACAGCACGCCAGCGTCGTCATTAAGAAGGCAACACAACGCCTCTTCTTCCTCTGTCGGCTGAGGAGGTTCGGCATGGACAGCAGGATACTTGTCAACTTTTACAAATCTACAATCGAAAGTATCCTGACTGGCTATTTCACGGCCTGGTATGGCAGCTGTAATGTGTCAGACCGTAAAGCTCTGCAGAGAGTGGTCAAGACAGCACAGACCATCACCAGGACTGATCTGCCAGCCCTGCAGGACCTCCACACCCAGCGCTGCAAGAAGAAGGCAATTACCATCCAGAGGGACAGCAGTCACCCCAGCCACAATCTATTCTCTTTGCTCCCATCCGGAAGACACTTCAGAAGCGTTCGGACAAGGACGACACGGTTCTGGAACAGTTTTTTTCCCCACACCATCAGACTGCTAAACCACTGACCCCTCCCTGGACAGTGGAAGAGTCGATCGGGGTCTGTCCGTCTGTCTGTCTATCTATATGCCTGTCCCACCCATTGTGGAAACCCGTCTGGTTCATTTTCCCATTTCTGGTGCTTTTTGCTGTTGTAGGTTTAGTCTATAGTTGTATTAGTTTGTAGTTGTGTGTCTGGTTGCTGTGTGCTGTTGGTTTGAATTTACTAACCGTTTGTACTGCTATTTATTTATTACTAATCTCTTTATTATTATTTATTGTTCTCCTGTCCTGACCATACATATCTATTTATGTCCATATTTGCACTGAGGATGCCTGGAAACGACACTTTTCATAGGGACAACACTGCTATGCTGTGTTGTTCACCCATGACAAATAAACCTTTGAATTGAAAGATGACCAAAAGATCAGAAAAGTCTCCTGAAGAAATGCCAGGATGGGGTCAGGACAGTGACAGGTTCTCTCAGTGGGAACACTCCTTGGTCAATCCCACGACCTTTGACAAGGACAAATGTTACCAAAACATGAAGCTGCTTTACAAAGTGAAACGCAGGTAGTGGGCAGCATGCAGAACCACCAACGCCGGCCATTTGGTGGTAGAAAAGGCAGTGAGTGCCATCGACAACCACTCAGTGCCATTAGCAGGGCCATTTCATGATGGCATTAGCATGGTGTGTCTGTATGCACAAATATGACCACGGAACAATTTATTTAGTGTAACTGCTCACTGTAGTCTCTCCAAAGACACCATGTCCTCTACTAAAAAAACAAATAAACTCTTCAGAAATATGAGAAAGTTTTGTAACATGTGACCAAAATGAGGCACCCGAGTTCCTACTTTACTGCTGTTTCATCTGATCCATCAAATACGCTGACTGCAGAACAAGACAAATCCTCATTCTGAACAATAAACTGGCCTGTGCGGACCTTGCATACAGGTGACACCGTGGCCCGAGACTGAATCAGCTCCTTTGGTCTAAAACGGTTCTAAACAAGTGGTTGCTGCTTCTTTTCCATCAATGAATCCAAGAGGGTGAGAAGACTACAGTATTGGTGTTTGAAACCTGGGCCATCTGCCAGGCTAGACCTGTTGTACATCAGCATGTGTGAGTACAGCCTTAACAAATTTCCCATAATTCCCAGTTTCTTTAAGAAAACTGAATGTATGTTAAGTTGGCCAAGCGCTGGAGGACCACTGCCTGTTCCAGCTGCAGTGTTTTCCCCAACGCTGAAGAGCTGTGTGTCCAAACCGGTTGCTCGAATTCCCACTGCTCCCTCAAAGAACTGACCCACTTTACACAGACACAAAACACTCCGAAATATCCCTGACGGTGACTAACCACTGATGAGGCAGCCAAAGTGGAAAGTTAGAATTACTTTTTATATCCATGGCATCAAAGACGTAACAGCAATATAAATAGCAGCGCTGCTCCACAAAGCAAATTGGACCAAAGTGAAGGATGTATGAATCTTTCATCAGCTTCAGAAAAGGGAGCCTTCGAGAGCCTTCTTGTTTTAACACATGCAAAGTGCCTCCAAAACCTGAGAGGAAGAATAGGGGAAGGGAGGGGGGTGCTCTCTGCATTTTGGGTGAGGGCCATTCCAGCTTTTTCTTCCACGCAGCTCGAGCACACCCCCACACTTCCCCAGGGATGAGGGGACCTACTTTTCGGTACGTTTCATCTAAAATGAATAGCGAGACCGTTTAACAGCTGCACCTGGCCAACATTCTGAGGCTTTAAACAGAAGAGAAATTTTAAGATTGTAGCCAGGGAAGCAGGTATTGCACACAGGTTAAGGACTTGTAACCTGAAGGGTGCTGATTGTAACCCCAGGAGATTCAATTTGTTTTTGGAACCCACAATAGATGGTCGTTTGACCTTAATAGCTCAAAAAACCAAGAGTTAGCGGTCAAAAAATGGACAAAACTGTTTAGTTGCTTTGGAAAAAAGACCAATCTATGCAATGAATATAGCAATTACTGACATTAGCACTGATGCTAAAAACTGTAACATTGCATCATCATATTAACAACATAAGCCATCTCTTGCACAAAAATATTAATATACTTCTACCACATATAAATGGAATGTAAAAAAATAAACTGTGAACAATGATGATGCTTACAAGACTAAAGCTTCCATTTCAATGGCACAGCAATTACAGTTCTCTGTGCTCCTCTGTTAATGAATATTTATCATTGCTAAAATAAGATTTTGTTTTTTTTTTTTTATTTATGCCTTTTTCTTTTTTGAATTGTAATCTGCTGTGATATAAATAGACTATTTGAAATGCAAGCAGAATCTCTTGGATATTGTGTCTGCATTCTTAATTTTCATCTGCAGGGCTCGGCACAATCGTGCATTTTCTTTCCACAGCTTCTGTTATTATAATGCTGAGCCAACTGCTGTCCTATTTTACCGACATGAAAGCAAATGCAGATAAATACGATCGGATGTTTAAGCAACCCCGAAACCTGAAATAACACCTAAAACAGTGGAAATTTGCTGCAGAGACTGAAAAATGCAGTTAAATAAATATCATCACTTCATCATTAAATGAAGTCATATCTGCTACACACAAATTTTAAAATTTGCTTCAGAAGAAACGCAGGAAAAATGTTTTTATACTAATAAAAAAAAATTGTTCAGCTGGTTCGTGCCCCCTTTTCTACTTTTCTGTGGTCGACTACTCCTTAACATCCCAGTTGCTTTTAACTTCATGTTTTAAAACTCATAAAATCCCTCTAACATGAATATTTTTGATAAGGAGATGGTCTAGGTGAGAATCAACATGGCATAAAGAAAAGCCCAACCTTGTTGGGAAAAATCCATTGAAATGTGCCCAAAAAGTGCACATACACATTCATATACCCAAAATAAGTAAAAGGTAGTAAGAAACTTTTTTGACAAATATCATGCATTTTATGCAGTTCATTATTCCTTTCAGACTTTTTCCCATTTTATTTCAGATGCTTTTGAACTACAAAATACCTGTAAAGGAAAAGTATGATTTCGGTGGCATATTCAACCTTAACTTTAAAAGAAACCTAAAGTGTAATGTAAGATTTTAAACATTTTTTCATCCCACTTTTCAGAGAATAACGTTGTGATGTTTGAAAACTGTTAAAGACTGATAAAATATATGTTCAATCGTATCCTTCATTGTTATAGTTAGTACTGTTCACAAGTAAGAAACATAAAGCACTGTCCTTGAAAAATAAAGTTTTAAGTAAAAAGAAAAAGGTTACAAGGTCACTCAGCGAGTGGCACTGCCGCCTCAAAACGCCTAGGCTGTTTGGACATGGAGTTCAATCCAACTCAGTCTTTCTGGTGTTTGCATCTTTGCCCTGTGTGTCAGCATGGGTTTTCTGCCCCACTCTGAAGTTATGCGTTTCAGGTTACCAGTCACTCTAAACTGCAATGGACCAGCGCACCAATCATTTCAGGAGAAGCTCTCGATCTCCACAACCCTCGCCAAAATAAATCGGTTAGTGATAACGGACAGATACAGAAAAGAAACCAAAACGGTCATATTCTTAACCACATGCTAGCTGACAGAACAATTTCCCCATTGTGATTAAATGGCATTATCGGGTTATAATACAGTATTTAGGAGATGCTGACATAGCGCATTTCCACTTGACAACATGATTTTCTACACAAATTGTTGCCGACGGTCCCACGATTAAATATGGTACAACACATCCTGTCACAATCGTTCCAGCTTCAACTCTTCCTTGAAACAAAATAAAAAAGAAAGCAAATGCAAAGAGAGCATGCAGCATGATGGAGGGGGAGGAGGAGGTCAATTTCTTGATCACTTTGAGTTCAGCATCTCAGCAGCCCACTGCTGTGCAGGCTACTGCTCCATGCATGACTGCTTCACTGCGCAAGTGTGCCAAGCACAACTCTGCTGTGACTACAGGCAAAAGCCACAGCAGCTACTACTTGTTCTTCACACTGCAACTGTGCAGGACAGCACGGTGCTCTGGTCCTCAGATCAATTACTGTATCATAACTGGGCAGTGGGGACTCTATCAGCTAGGTAGGCTGCTATATAGTGCGAAGGTCCTCGATTCAAATTTCAATGCTGCCAAAACACCTTTGAGGAAGGTGCTTACCCCCAAATTGATACAGTAAGCATACCCTGCTGTCTCAATGGGTAGGTTGTGCTAAAGTTAATAATACAATATTACAAGTAACCATCAACTAAATAAAGCTAGTAATGAAATATCTTGAAATCTACTGACTGCAGAACAGATGTCTCATGTAGAACACAAAGGCTGCTGCAAAAAGAAGACGCTTTCTCAAATGAGGGAAAGGTTGTACAGTGCAATGCACACATCAATATATAATTACACCTAAGAAGCTGAAGGTTAAAGACATGACTCTGAAACAGAAGTGTGAAGCCACTGTGAGAAAGCGAAAAGGCTAGAAACTGTCTCCAGCCTTAAATTTTTAATACCTGCCCTACATCGTTTCCTTTGAAAAGTGACACTGCAGTTTCATTCAGATATTCATAGACCAGCATTCAGAGAAGTGTCAGAGAAAAGAAGACTAATGAAAATCCTTTATGTCTATGATCCAATGTCACGATGAATAGAGACGGCTGTGCAGTTTCCAGCCACTTCTACGCTGATTCACTCCCCCAGTGTCCAATATGTAAACCCATGCTTCGTGTGGAAGGAAGAAGCTAACTGAGAAACGTGAAGGCCATGCCTTACGAAACACTGACAAGAAATCTACCAAACGTGTGGTTGCCCTGCCCTAGAGTGGCATCCTATCTTCAGTGTCCCCTGCAGTCTGAGTCCACCCGCTGGACAGATGGTTGTTGGCAGTGAATGAATTCATAATTAAAACCTAAAAACAAATTGAGATGATCAAAACTATTCAATTCAAACTCTGTCCTGAGGAAAAGGTACAGCAGAGCGGTTACTCCATTCCTAAACACAGAGCTCCTGGTTCGAAAATGCATAGAATGAAACAGTCTTTATCGAAGCTAGCAAGCTGACCGAAACGTTGAAGCTCCATCTTAATGCCAACGACATGGTTTAAACCGGCCAAGCGTAAAAGCTCTGCCGATGAAAATTATTCCAAGAAATGTTTCATTTTTTTTTAACAGTACAGTTCCCTGCTACACTGTTAACCTGACAATTATTTTTAATTCTATTTCATGAGGAATTTTGCCATTTCATCTGAAGCGGGAATTGTTTCACTGAGAATTTACAGGGTGATTTAGCAGCAACTGGGTTCGGCACTACAACCTTGCGTTGTTGGGAACACGTTTGCTGAACGATCATAATCTCCACAGCTTCAGCCGACAAGCTGGGTGGATGAGGGTCACCAAGGACAGGAGTTCATGTCAGATCACGCCACACACAGTGCCTTCCAGCCTTGCTTGGATTCAGCTTCCATTGTCTTGTCCATTTCAATGACCCCCAAATTTCCTGAGATAAGAAATGCTTTTGGACCATCTGAACAGGCTCTTTGGATCTAATTAAATATCTGCATTTGCTTTACTTAATCCTCTTTTTACTACAAGCTTCCACACCACTAGACAGGTTTAAGAGATGAACCGAGAAGTCTTTAAGCCTGCAGGGGGAAGACGCTGTCGATGTCAGAAGTACACACCTTAAATACTTGCAAGGTGTGCATTCATTTCAAAGGTGTCATCTCAGAGCCCCCAGAGAAGAACCCACAGGTCCAATCAGCCACAACAACCTACACTGTTTTACACCATGCTTTACTACACTGAATATCAGAGGTGATGTTTTGGGTTTCATTGTAGAAAGATGAATTCTGTTCTACGGAACTATATTAATGAGGAAGTCTGCTAGTTGTAAGTTTTTTGAGGGTCTGTGATTAAATGTGACGGAGACCAACCCATGCAAATCTAAAGTGAACAACCTCTCACCATGACCAGTTCAGGAGATCTACACTGCCTGCCCGGCCAAAAAACAAAAGTCACCACCTGGATTTAACTTAGTGTTATGATGTGGAGTTTCTTCAGTTGGCCAGGTCTAGGTTCAGCAATGTTATTTGCCAAAAAAAATCAAGCCAGCTGACTACCTGAATATACTGAATGTGCAGGTTTTTCCATCAATGGATTTTTTTCTTTATATTCCAAGATGACAATGCCAGGATTCATGGGGCGAAAAACTGTGAAAGAGTGGATCAGGGAGCATTAGACATCATTTTCACACGTGGGTTGGCCACCACAAAGTCCAGACCTTAACCCCAGTGAGAGTCTTTGGGATGTGCTGGAGGAGACTTCACGCAGCGGTCCGACTCTCCCATCAGTACAAGATCTTGGCGAAAAATTAATGCAACTCTGGACAGAAATAAATGTTGTGACACTGCTTAGCGACACAATGTCATGGCGAATGCATGTCATAAAGGTGATCCAACAAAATATTAGAGTACATGACTTTTTTTTGGTCAGGCACTCTGTCTCATCACCATCTCAACATCTCAACTGAGCTACCACTCATCGTGGCCACCTTAGATCACCAGCTCTTATCATGGTAAAGAAAGGGGACTTAACACCTATCATAACCATTTCAGGTGATCTAACTCTCATCATGCCCACCTCGGGTGATCTAACCCACATCACATTCATCTCAAGTAATCTACCCCTTATTACGACCATTTCAGGTGACCTACAGCTCATCATAACCAACTAAGATCAATTGCCACTCATCAATACAACCTCAGATGACCTGACCCTCATGACAGTCAAGACAGGAGACCTAACATTCATAATAACCAGCTCAAGAGATCAAACTCTGATGATGCCCACCTCAGATGATCTAACCCTCATCATGCCAACCTCAGGTCACCCACCCCTCATTACAACCATCTCAGGTGACCTACAGCTCATCACAACCAACCCAGGTCACTTGTCACTATTAATACAACCTTAGGTAGCTTAACCCTCAACATGGTCAAGACAGAAGACATATAACACTCGCCACAACCATCTGAGGTGACCTAACACCCGCAATAAGCATCTCAGGTGACCTAACACCTGCAGTAAGCATCTCAGGTGACCTAACACCCGCAGTAAGCATCTGCGGTGACCTAACACTCGCCACAACCATCTGAGGTGACCTAACACCCGCAGTAAGCATCTCAGGTGACCTAACACTCGCCACAACCATCTGCGGTGACCTAACACTCGCCACAACCATCTGAGGTGACCTAACACTCGCCACAACCATCTGAGGTGACCTAACA
Organism: Heterotis niloticus; assembly: GCA_018136845.1. Classification (NCBI taxonomy): domain Eukaryota; kingdom Metazoa; phylum Chordata; class Actinopteri; order Osteoglossiformes; family Osteoglossidae; genus Heterotis; species Heterotis niloticus. The sequence goes on along the minus strand of CM030892.1, from coordinate 29,360,506 downwards.
CTCGCCACAACCATCTGAGGTGACCTGACACCCGCAATAAGCATCTCAGGTGACCTACCTCTCATGGGATTCTGGATCCACAGGATCCCTCCGATGAGGTGAGGAGACTGCCCAAGCATCGTCCCAGCACTTTTAAAGGAATTCCTCAGAAATTAACACGTCGCTACAACGTATTTTCCTTGCAAATCCGCAGATTTCCAGATCGATTTTTGTACGTCAGGAAAGGACGAAAAAAGGCGGGAAAGCTTTCAGTTCGTTCACATGGCGCTCGGAAAGCATCACAAAGCAATTGCGGGTGACATCCAAAACACTGCTTGTGACAATGAAACGGTGTAAAAACTGGGTGACAGGTATGCAAGCGATGCGAAAGCCGAGCTAAACCGAGTGAAAACGTGTAGAAACGGTGGCGGTAAAAGACGAATGGAATCGTTCAGTCTCCTCACAGCAGAACCGGTTCGGAGTCAAAGTCCCGCTGCGTTCCCTTGCATTTCTCTCCACGAACTGTCCCGGTTCACCAAACGTGCTTGAACCGCATAAAAACCGATGGTCGACGAAAAAAAAAAATAAACGTGAACCTTCCCCAAGTCTTATAAATATTTTAGAGGAGTCCTATTTTCCACCTTCACATCGCTGTTCTGCTAAAGCGACGCCGAATGTCTATACATCGTTTGGCGTGCAGCAGCATCAACGCTAACCAATCACAGCCCATTAACGCGCCGCAGACGCCAATCGCGCGAGCGCAACGTGCAGCGGCGGCCAATCAGAGCCTGGGGACGTGCGACGGCAGCCAATAGCAGGCGCGCAGCGTTCCAGGTGCCCGGGCGCCCTGTGGATGCTGCGCTACATCCGAGCCGCGAACCTACAACATGGATGAGAGGGCGAACAGTGTCCATCCGAGCGGATCGCCGACCTTACCTTCAACGGCCATAGTGCTACGCGTATCGCCGCAGGGGCATCATTCGGGCGGCGGCGGTTCGAGGCTCGGATCAAAGCATCCTAAGCAGTTTCCAACGAGTATTGGACGCAGTCGACCTCCGAGAAAGCCGGCGGGAGCGCAGAAAAGCCGAGCGCTCGGTGCTCAGAGCATTGTGGGGAGTGTAGTGTGCAGAACCGGTTCGGGGAGCGGGGGGTGTGTCACTCCTCCGCTCCGGTATGCATGACAGGCGACGACCAGCCTTCATTTGTACCCGAAACCGCTGTCTAAGGTGTCTTAGAGCGTTAGGTAATCACCTTTACAGTGATTTACCCATCTGTACAGCATGGTATTACCGCGATCAGGAATGCGGCAAAAGGGCTTAGAGCGCATTTGTGGCATTCAGTAGCGCTTTTCCATCCTTGCCTTTTATGTTCAAATATCGTGGCCTCCATAATTCATGAGTTAAGCTCACAAAAGTGTAAGGTGTTCACTAAACACCTCATTTTGCCGGAAGAGCCATTTGTACTTCGATGTATATATTTAATAATTGTAGGGAAATTATACTCAAAATTCAATAAATACCACCAAGCAGGGATAGAACGCTAAAGTCAAGTGCGGGATGAGCAGGTGAACCAGTGTGGATAAATCTGAATTTTTTTTAATGTCATTCACAAAAACTTGTTATTCAGGAGGAGGCCATACATTTTTGTGGAATGATTTGGCCCAGGAATGTGTCACGCTGTGGTTTAACCTGTCCTACAGGATTATAGGACAAAAAAAGTCATGTACTAATATTTTGTTGGAGTGCCTTTAACTTTAATTACGGCACGCATTCACCGTGGCATCGTTTCGATAAGCTTATGCGATGTCACAACATTTATTTCAGTCCAGAGTTGCATTCATTTTTCGCCAAGATCTCGTATTGATGATGGGAGAGTCGGACCGCCGCGTAAAGTCTTCTCAAGCACATCCCAAAGATTCTCGATGGAGTTAAGGTCTGGACTCTGTGGTGGCCAATCCATGCGTGAAAATGATGTCTCTCTCATGCTCCCTGAAGCACTTTTTCAGAATTTAAGCCCAATGTATCCTGGCATCATCATCTTGGAATATGCCCGTGCCATCAGAGAAAAAAAAAATCCATTGATGGAAAAACCTGGTCATTCAGTTTATTCAAGTAATCAGCTCACCTAATTTTTTGGGGCACATAACATTGCTGAACCTAGACCTGACCAACTGAAGCAACCCCACATCATAACACCAAGTTAAATCCAGGTGGTGACTTTTTTTTAGCAGTGTACAGTTATTTGTATGCAGTCACTCATTTTCAGAATCTGTTTATACAAGGTCAAACAGTTCCAGATGCGGTACCAGGCACAGGACAGTATTGGGGTCCGCTCTGGACCACTTAAATTTATCATACGTGCCAGCTCCACGCCACGTCCTCAGATACAGCCTGTGTCTAGAATGCTTGAAGTTTGCTTCACGGCCTGGAGAACCAACACAGTGAAATTAACATCTAATGTTATAAGAAGGAAATACTTTTTATTTCATGATTGGCCATGAAAATATCAGCGCAAAAATCTGGAAACTCCCATGAAGGAACCTGAGGGGTATCTCCAAGCCTGATGGGTTGGTACCTTGTACTTCTGCGAAATTAATGGCACTATGATGAAAAATGAAGAAAAGGAGAAACTGCAAAAGAATGCAGAGAAGCTTTACAGCAAATTAATCATTTTAACTGCATGTAATACTGGAAAGTATTGTTTTCTCCTGCAGTCAGGAATGGACCAAGCATGGTGAAATTAGAGTATTTCCAGCAAGGGACTGGTGCCAGCCTGACCTCAGTTTCACTGGTGGAGAGGCCAGCTGAGACTGGCAGGGACAACGGAACTGGTTTTGAATACAGGAGAGATGGAGGATAGTGGACAGGTAGGGAGTTGTGGGATTGTTTAGGTGAGATAGGGCCCTCTGCTGGTGGCCAAGTTTTTCAAATCGACTGCCCAGGCATAGCTGAATGATCCAGAAGTTTCTGTAACATTGGCTTACACTGCAGCCGCGGACAGGACTCCAAGCATTTGCAAGTCAAAAATTAAATAAAAAAATTAATCACTTGTTTGTTGAAATTCTACAGGCAAAAATTCTTTGATTTTTTAATGTATGCTGTATTTAACATGTATTTTTATAAAACTGCTGCTACTCTTTTACAAGGAGAGCTGGGAGAGGCTATAAATAAAAAGTTGCGGCAAGTCGAATGCCTGACACCAAATTTGTGGCTATTTTATTATTCTTCAGCTGAAGCGCACCTTCATTTACAGTCACAGCGGTACCGGTGACCTTGTCATTGATGCTGGTAGGAGACAACCTTCCTGTTCTGGTTTTATTGGAGAAGGTGAGAGAAAAATACACAGGTATTTAATCTGCATTTCATTAAAAATGTCTCCAGTAGACCAGGAAAAATAATGTACTCGCTGTAAACTTGCATCTGGATGTTCGCTATTGTTGTACATTATTCTTTATATGTTATAAAATGTATAATTGCTAGACATCCATATACACACCAGACTTTTCCAGGCAAATCACATGGAATAGTTTTCTTTTTCCAGAATTAAGAATTCCATTTAAAATGTGAAGCTATGCATTTTGTTGTTTTTTCTTGTTACCTCTGTGCATATCTGAAGATTTATTTAATACAGCTACTCATTTTACTAAAGCAGTTGACCAGCATTAAGCTCGAGCATAAACCTGCAAACTTGGTCACAAGTCCAGTTACTTAACCCACTTTACCACGTGTTGCCCTGAGACAAAACTGGCACCATCACACACCATTGTGCTTCTCCAGTGTTCCCAGTATAGTAAAAAATAAAATAACTGTATCTGTATTTCTAAATACATTTTCTGTGTCATCTATTTTTCTTGTCTGACATTCTGTGTCCTTGTCATCTAATGCAGCATATATAGCATCACTTAGCAGAAGTGAGCATTAAAAGCAGCTTTAGAAAATAAACGGTTCTGAAATTTTCTCAATAAGAGCCATACACATTGTGTGTCCATCCGTCCTTGCAGCTGTCACTGTTGTCAAACCAATAGCGTAATGACAACGTGGTCGTCACGGCCCTGCCAAAGCATCTCCCCTTCGAAGGCCACCTTGCCGTGCTTCCTGGCTCTCATCAGGATACCAACTACCTTGTCCGAGATACGAATGTAGCGGTCAAACAGCTCGCCGAACGTAACGCGCGTCCTCCCGTCGCTGTCCGGGTCGGCCATGGTGCGGATGATGAAGCACATGTCATCAATCTCGCGGTGGATGTGGGCCTCCGCTCGCTTGGCCCGCTCTGCTGTCTTACTGCCCTCCTTGGGGCGGCCGTAGCCCTCTTGCCCCTTGCGGAGACGCATGGACATGGACAGGTCATAATCGAACTCTTCGCTGAAGGGGTTCAGTTTCTGGTTGATGGTGTGTTCCGAGGCCCAGTTCTGCCACTTGCTCTTCAGGTTGGTCACGGGGCTGTACTTCTTGGCGACAGAGCTCATTTTCTTGGTCTCTTCTACATCCTTGTTGACCCTGTGGAGGAATTTCCCATGGGTACATGCATATGCACAGCCAGACACACACAGACACAGCAAGTGTACATCTGATAAATGTCAGTTTTTGTCTTTCTTTACAGCGTGTTGAAAATTTTGTATTCAGAAGGAAAAAGCCTATTATACCATCATGCTATTGTTCAAAAACAAACAAAAATGAGACTTACACTGTGGTGGAAGACCTTTTAATTCGAACGCTGGATTCAGTTATTTTCTCCTTTTTCAAGTCCTCTTTTTGCTCTGTGTCCTCAGCATTGACTGTCTGCATGTTTCTACTTTGGCTAACCTCTAGTTCCAGGACCCGCTCATCCATCTCTGAGAATCCACTGTCCTCTGTGTCCACACTGCAGGTCCTGTCCTCCTCCAAAGTTCTGGCTACCTTCTCTTTCTTTTCCTTCTCCATCTCCTTCCAGCCTTTGGTCAGCTCAGACACCAGGTTGCTGCATTTCCTGCGGCGTGTCGGGGACCCTCGACCAAACAATACTTTGTCCACATCCTGTACAGGATCTGTGGTGTAGCGCTCTGTGAGAAGCCCGATGCCCATGCCTTTCTCCTGGGCACTGCTGGTCACTGTTTTCACCACTTGCTTGCTCTTGATCTGTGATAGACATGGGACATTCCTGTCAACCTCCTTTAAAGGCTGCACACTGTGTGGCTGGGCCAGCGAGACATGGAGAGCGTCCTCAGAAGGATCTGGGGTGGGATGAGCTGGCTTCTTTGAAGGGATAGGCCACCTGCGTGGTGTCTCTGCAGCCTCCTTCACAGAGGAAGGGGACCAGCCTGAGGGCTCCCTGGCTTGCTTCTCTTCTTTCTCAGACACCCACTGCTGCCAGCTCTTTGCCAGGCTGCCCACCGTACTGACGATCCGCAACTTCCGAATGTTCTTGTTAGCCGAAGGCTTCTTCCTGGCCTCCTCTGTATTTGCAGACTGTGACATTTCTAAGTTTTTTAATTGCTTCTGTTTATTCCGGTGAGTTGGCCCTATCTTTCGGACATCTCATAATGTTGCCATGTTCACTGGCTGATCCCGCACGGTCCCGCTCATGCTGAGCTGAGTTCACTGGTGCCCTAACTGTGTTTGCGGCAAGTTGATGGGCGCAAATGTCGCCTTTCGGCGGAAAGTATTTGAATCATCTCCACCTCCTGGCCGATCATCGTTCTTTGACACCCGGTGGCTCAAATTTCATCATAAGCCGAGGTCATCCCAGATGGTAAATAGGGCCGCCCTGCGAAGGTTTGATAAACTCTCAGAGCATTCATGAAGGTGAGTGCAGTCTATGAAGGCTGTGTTATGCCTTGGTTCGGCACTCTCATCTCCACAATCCTCAAATACTTAACATATGGCAATGTGATGAAAAAGCAGTAATTCGGTGAGACATCACACTGCATCAGAGTGTGACAATATTCACTTTGTGTGCAGTACATGCAGCAAACAACAAAAATGTGAGAGCCCAGTTACTCTGTGCTGGCTAGAATACGTGCATATTTATGCAGGAAAACCAAATCTCACAAACGAAATACTTTAAAAGCAAATCATCTTTATGTCCATTCTGCTGACATTAGTAGAGGGTCCACTATCATAAGACATAGGCTGCTATAAAAGCACAAGGGAAATTGCACAATATGCACCGGATTATGGTCTAGATGGAAGGAAGATCCTTTTCATGTGCAAGTTAGTATAACCAGTGAGGAACTTTGTTCCCAAAAAGTTAGTCACATGCTCATTCACCTGCTCCTACTTTGCGTATTGTTAGATGGTCTATTGTCCAGTCTCTGCGGGGTCTGCTGGTGGATCCGCAGTTACTTTGAAAACGCAGCTTCACATGCAGTTATTCAGTACTACATTTCAAACCCTGTGCGCCCCCAGTCATGCAAACCATTTAAGGCCTCTGCATAGCTCACATAGCTTCCTATTTATGAAATCCCCAAGTGCTCCTCCACACTTTTCCATTATAAATTACATTTTCACTGACACGAATTGGTCTACTCACTACTGCATACTACATATATGCCTTTGTGGAGTAAAAGTTAAAATCAAATACAGTAGCTTGGTTTCGATACAACTTACCCTTAAAACAGCTACAAGATCACAGTTCTTCAAACTGCCTTATCTGTGGTGCAATTCCTGAGCTAAAATGTGCTAAATATATTAAATATTTAAATGGAATATATCCAGTTTAAAATCTTCCATCACTTTTCTTTTCTACCAGTTCGCATTTGTATAAACACATTTGGATAATTTGAAAGTCACATAAATTGATTATGGTTTAAGTTGTTGCTATAGGTAATGTAAGGTATTATTCACACATATTACAGTCAAAATTCAGTATATTGCTGAAGGAAAGTATCAAAGTATATGGGCATTACAAATGTGCCAAGAGATTTTGGAGTTGGAGGCAGCAGTCAGATGGCAACCACAGGTCACGCTTGACCTCAAGTTTCAATGATTGGAGCCATGTGATCCACATGAAGATGGCTGCGGGAGTGCAACTGAGAAAGAATCTGACACCTGGGCGAGACGTCTTGTCCTTGGTTGCTCATGAAAAGTGTTGCGTTTCAGAGCAGCAAGTGTGCACAGGGCATGCAACCTGGCTTTTTCACCGATTTGCAGTCGTAAAACTTTACTTCATTCTTATGCTACCCGGTTTGATCATTGTCTACATGTATGACAGCAAAGCATTTGCAAGCTGAATTAAATACCAGATAGGTGGTAGAGAGGCCTTTTATACAGTATGTGTAACTATGAACATAGAAAAATCACTAAAAAATCAGCGTGATAGTCTTGCTTTTGTCATTCTATGGTTTCATGACACATTGGTGCCCTGTGTTGTGAAACGATTTTATTTGAGTGGCTGTGTGCGCGTGTGTGTTCTGGGAGCCGGGCTTTTATTTTTAGGGTCTGGTTGGAGCTGAGAAGCAGCTGCTGGCTGTCACTCATGCATAATGGAAGTGACACATTGAACAAGCGTCAAGAAAATCGTCACAGCCTTTAAATCGGGACTAACATCTGATCAGTGAGTTTGGGAATGAAAGATTTACAAGCAATAACTGAGTCTTTTAACTGAGCTATGGGTTAAAAACTATTTGTAGAACAACACACTGCACATTAAAAATAAAAGGAAAATTTGAATAAACTACTCCAGGGCTCTACATGCCAGTATGGAACTTATTAAATAACTGGGATCCTTTCATTAATGGGCATTTCCTCCAATTCAAAGAAGCACTGTTTGATGGGAGACATTTTAGCTGCACTTTGGGGTTGTACGTACACTCACTGTCATGTTCAATTTCTAAGTTGTTCTGTTTGCCATCAAAAGACATGCATGGTAAATCAAGGTGAAACCCTCCCTCCTCATGAAAACCACACAAGTAGTCACTATGAACCTGCTTCAGCTCATGTGGCCTTGGCGCTGGAAGCGCCATCAAATCAAGTCATACCAACCACTGGCGTGATTTCCAAGGGAAAGGAGAAAGAGACGTACCTTGCCATTGCCTTCTTTGGGGTATGTTTTGAAACTTCACACACCTTGAGCTGGAATTTAACCCCCCGTCCCACAGGAGTGGCACAGAAACCACGAGGCATCAGCTTATCCCTGCTGTGCCACCACCTCTGCCAACTGGACTCGCTGTACCCTATAAACCACGAGAGAAGTAGGACAAAGTACTCTTTTAAAACCTTTTCAACATGAGGTAAGACTAGGGGAGAGAATCCAGATGCTTCCTCGGGGTGCTATCATGTCCCAGCGATCTGAACTATTTGTATCTCTTGGTGCAGCAGAGGGAGCCATTTCCTTGGGCTATAGCCTCTCGTCCTTGCTTCTCTGTTTGGGTACCACTGATACGCTGCTGTTGCCTTCAGACAGATAGACGGAGAGAAACAAACAGACATTTATAGTTCTTCTCCAGTGGAGGTCCTCAGATGTCCAGAGCTGGAAGGCTACAGCAGAGCAGACCACCAGCGACAATTTAGACATTTTCTGTGCACTTGTATTGATGCAGAGACTGAAGAGGAGGAACACTGTCAGAAATCAAGTCGCCCCCTCCTTGCTTTAAATATGTCGAATGATTTTTTTTGGTTTTGTTCAGCTAATCCACTGCATTAGAGAGGATTTTGCAGGGTGGAGGATTTGAGGCCTGAGGGAAGAAGGGATACAGGGGCCTCTAGAAGGTGAGAGAATACAGAAAATACAGGTTCAAGGCAGGGCACGGGTGACCACAAACCCTGGGGTTACATGCTTTCACTAAAGAAAGTAAAATCATCTCCCCTTCACATTGAGCACTTGATTCCGATAATCCCATTCTCTAGAAATGTTTGTCTTTGGCTTACTTGGTTCTGCTTAATCAGTACAAATGAGGGTGTAGCTTCCATCCCTTCAAAGGGCAGTGACTTTTGTAATGTAGATTTTTTGTAGCCAACAGCAGTTAAACAAGCGTTTTTGGTATGCGGCCGGAATGGGTCTCCCAGCCCGAATTACTGTAGGTATCAGTTGCAGAAAAGAATAACCAAGTCGGTTAAGCTGAGAATGATCTTATCCACCTCATTGCCTGCTGCTGGTCTTCAGAAAGGCAGCCAGATCTGGTACGAATACCCATTCCATTTGCCAGTAGAGAAAATGAGTAACAAATGTGACCTCCACTTGTTATTAGCAAGTTCATAACAACGGCAACCGTCGCACAAGCACAAGACCATCAAAGTTGCCCACAAAACAAACAGAGGCCACAGCAGATCCCACTCAGCTATGAAATTCTCTGCGGAGGAGGATTCTGGCTCCGCGTGGTGGCCTGACAAATACGGTTTGCCTCGAACTCATCAAGATCACCCACAACGCTAAAAAAGGTTCGATGAGAATTTCTTTAGAAAGCCCCCCATTTCCCACACGTTTCATTTTGTTATTGCGACAGTGCTATCTGCCATTACTGGCATTTCTTTTTTTTATTTTAAACAAACAAGACATCGCTGTAACCCGGTATTGATCACCGCTAATATGCTCATAGGCTGAAGGTCGTACGTTATGTAGCCCTGCTCGACGCAACAGTAACCGTGCTTCTCAGACAATGGCGTCACCCTTTTCAACCTTTCATTTTTCATTTATGAGTAATACCAGTCATTTTGTGTAATTATATCCTGGGTCCTATACATAAACTTGGCAAAGTTTGAGATTTCTCAATGCAAGTTTCAACATCATACCGTGGATCTGACATCGGGAGGGTGAAAGCCTCTGTGAGAAACCGGCGGGGAACACAACTCAAAGAGGCTTATCAACAGGCTGTCACTATATTCCCATGCACATGTGCTACATCATTTTCACCAGTCATCCTGCAGTACCTCAGCCCTGGACGTGGAGAGTTTTCATTGGACAACTCAGAGAAGCTTGAAATAGACGTCCGCTGCATTGCATTTGGAAGTGGACCCCTGGCCATTGTTCTGCATCAAGAACCACAAACTTGTTCAACACAGGCAGGGCCAATTGAGACCAACTGCGGTTCATTCGGTTAAATTGCCGTCATTTGCTTTGTTTTGTTTCATTCTGCAAAACACACAGCTGTTGCTGTTTTGTTTGGACAAGATGACTGTGGTTTAAAGAGCAACCTTTTTGCGTATACTATGATACCGCTTTTTACTTTTAGAGCTATTAATATTTTTGTTTTCCTTGCAGATCTGTCTGATTTATCCTGTTTGGTTGATGCGCGTTAATGGCTACGTGAAATAGAGCCCTTCGATGTTTTCGGCTAAACACTGTTCTGGTATCTCCTAAGCATATCTGTGGATGGAGAAAATTGACAATTATTATAGAAGTGTAAATAAATGAACAATACCCCCTAAGCATTGACCTTATGAAGGGAAACCCCGATCCCCCTCGGTTGGGGTAGGGTTGCAACCTGGGTTGGTGCAAATGGTGTGGTGGCCCACATCCATGTTACATATTAATGCTTTAAAACTTCAGAAATGGCAGGCATATTGTACATGTGTATATTGTATGAGACAGATGAATAAAACATGCATACTGTGCCTGTATACATACCACCGATTTCCTTTTCAAACACGGACCAACCTGTTTCATTCATAAGGTTGCGCAGTAGCTGGAAACCAGATGTTTCAGAAAAGTGGGCTGCCTAAATTTGCAAAGTATGATGGAGGAAAAAGTTATGCCAGTTTGACTGTTTTGGGTTTCTGGTGGAGATTATATTTGACCCTTAGGCCTTCTGAATGAAAGCGAGCAGACAGAGAGCAACGCGAGCTCACGAAGAGCCGTAGGAGCATCAAGGCTCGTGTTGATTTACCGCACGCGTCAGTTACATTTTAATATGTGGACAGTGGTCGAGGAAGAAGTTAGAAAAGGTTATTTGGTTTGGAGAGTCATTTTCTATTCTTGCCTCTGACTGACCCCTTATGCTGACTCAAACCTCGGATGGCATAAACATCTCAGTAGGGGGCCAATCATGAAAATAATCACTGCTATTATTACTCCCCCTTATGGGCCATGGGATCCGTACAGCACACAGTCCCAATTTAGCATTTTCACCGCTGAAATCCCTAAAATTCAAAAGCCACCCCCTCTCTTTGAGTACAAGGGTCCCTTTGAGCATTACTAATCTTATTGTGAAAATTTTAATTCATATTTACACGTTTTTGCATTAAATCTGTGTTTTTTTTTTTTTTTTGTAAGCTTTACTGTCTCCGACTGCTGAACATCGTGTATAATGTGCATTACAGGAGGGGAAAGGGTTATAGTGATGATCATGTAATATTCTCCACAACTTATTTAATATATCTTCAGTAAATTCAGTGTGTAAAGGGATGCTTTTTAAATTACCAAGCGATGCAAAAAGGTCAAAGAATATATGTGGGAAATATGCTGGCGCTGATGTATCTGTCTGTTTCCAGCTCTGAGGGAAATTTATCATTTTCTGCAGGTACTGCATCCCCTTTGCATACTGATTTTCCTCTGCTGGATGGCATAAAAGGGTACGACATTGCACAAATAAGCTCAAGAAGTTCAGTTCCGCTGTACATAAAGAAGTACCAAACGGTGAAATACCTGGGAAATGGTGTAAAATCTATTTCACAAGAGGAATAAATAACAAATGCAAATTATAGCAAAATAAAGCAAATAAGAGTAGCATGTGTGCTTTCGAACCCTGGAGGGATGTCGTTCTGCATAAATTATGTTTTCATAAAGGCTTCTGAAACAGTTTGACAGGTACACTGATTCCAAGAGCGTATTTTGGCTCTCGCTGGATTTCAGGAATACTTTGAACTCGGGGTTGTGGGCAATTATGGCTTCTCGGAAAAAATCCATTTTGAACAACTAAACGCCTTTATTATTTTCCTCATGTTTTGCAAACTTGGAATGTCTTAACTCAGAAGAAACCTGCGCAAAAGTCCGAAAAATGAGGCATTTATGTTTTCCCTGTCATTGCTTGCGAAGAGCACATGCCTTCCAGTACACTTCCACTACACATCATACGGTTGCCTCAGCACAAGAGTGCAGCGCTGGGAAATTTTTTTTCTTCTTTCAGGCCTCACTTAACCATCATTAAATCTGAAATGGTTGACAAGTGGAAAGCAGGGAAGGTACAGTATAGGAGCGCAAAGGGTTGATGGAGTCATCCTGGGATGGGAAGGCACACAATAACACAAGTTTGTCAGGTTAGGTAGAGATCTCACACTCCCTTCGTAAGAATGAGGAGTGAAGAAGATGAGCAAGTTTATTAAATGAATAATGCCAACCTGAATGCAATGCAATTCTGAATGCCAACCCATACACGCAGAGATGCGAGTGATCATCCCAGCAATTCTTTAACTGAATTTTGTCACAGCTACCAGTGCAACGGTGCAAAACAACATTTTTACTCTTGATACAGCATTAAGGATATTTAACGTATAAATGTACTATTTTCCCAATGCCACCCTCAACTGGATAGGATAATGGATCAATATAGATGGATATTCCTGCGGAACATCTGAACATAAGAATTTCCCTATTCGACTCATGTTGCCGCCATCATTTTGAGCAGTTTTATTTTGAATTAATATCGCACCTAAAGCAATCCTAAAGCATCATTTTGTTGTACAGCGAAATGATTTTGCCAAGGGTCTAAATACTTTTGCAGTGTACTGCATATTGAAGAAAACAAATGTGAAAAAGTTTTCCACGCCAAACACACGTGACTACCCTGGACTTGCTGTGTGGCGTTTCGTAAGACTCCGTAGAAAATGGCATCAGCAACTGACAAATTGGATTAGGTTGTAACTGTCCCTTCTGTCTATTTCAGTTACAGTCTTTATACATTTCCATTTTTTGGTTTTTTTTTTAAGCAGACATCAGGATTCAATAACTTTGTATATTACACTTCATACTAACACAGTGTGGGTGTTTAATTCTTTCGTCTGCAAATGCCTACAATGACAATAATATCGGCCTTCAAAGAAATGGTGGGAGATATGTTTTAATGTGCCTAGTTTTAAAAGTGCGTTCATGTTTCAGTTCTGCTGTTTGGCTTTTATTCTTGAGGCATTTAGTGCAAACCATGCATGAGTTATTTTACGTAGACTGTTAGTCTTTTCCTAAACCATGTCACTGCGATCTACTCTTTCTGTTGTAATATTTTGGTATGAGCAAATTCTGAATTGTAGCTATGAATTAAAACTGTCCCTGCCTGGCTAGCTCAGTTGGTAGAGCATGTGACTCATAATCTCAGGGTTGTGGGTTTGAGCCCCATATTAGGCATTGATACGAATCCAACCACAAGGGGGTACACGTCTGTGCTGGTCCCAAGCCTGGGCAAAATGGAGGGTTGTGTCAGGAAGGGCACCCGGCGTAAAAATCTATCAAACCAAATATGCGGACGAGCCGATCTGCTGTGGCGACCCCTGACGGGAGCAGCCGAAAGTCGGTTTAGCTATGAACTGAAAATGTTATAATTCTTGCAAAATGTTCCAGATACTGATGGTGGTTTTGCTAAGTGGGTTTTACAATGATGCTGTAAGGGCACCGTGGCCATTTTCCCCTCCTCTTCTTCCATTTATTGCCAAAAAGCACATTCAAGAATGTCAGAAATCTGTGCCATCGTGCAACACCTATGCTGGCAGGATGGAGTGCTCTAGTGTTTAGAGCTGGAGGACATACTGACACAGAGCGTCTATGGGTAAGTAAAAATGCTTTCTTGGTGGGGGGGTGAGGCTGCCAAGAACAAGTGCGTGCACACGCGCACACACACACAGGAAATAGGATTTAACCCAATCAAAGCAACATGGTGATTTTTGCATGGAAGAACAGGAAAAACATATAATTTAATTTTCAGCAGGGCAGCATGCCTAAAACAGGTCCAAAATTGAGAATGTAAAACTAAGTAAAAGAAGCATAAAAAGTTTATCTCGGAATCGATTAACGAATCAAGGGATGGATCAGCATTTAGCATGGAAATATGCAAAGCTATTCCCAAATGAGCGAAATTTAACCCTCGAAGTTTAAATCCATCTGTTTACGCAAAGCTTCCAGAAAAAGATGTAATCTCACCAAACAAATACAATTTCTTTTTGAATTGGCATGAGTGTTTGGATATGTTTTTATACAAATATAAAACGCCCAAAAAACATACACAGTTCTGGATTCCGTTGAAATAAAAATTGGCACCAAAATTCCATTTATATTAAGAACACTGAAGTTAAACTTTTTAAATTAAAACGTAAATGGTGAATAAATGCAGTTAGTTATCAAGATAAAGCGAGTTGTCTGGGCCTTTTTAGATAACTCACTGATAAAGACATTAAAACACACAGCAGCTCCCAGCACATAAATTTTGCCATTTGGCACTACCACGACGATGCCTGGAAGGCATTCAAGCAGATCTTTTCTTATCTGATGGGTTCGTACATAAATTAATGTGTGTCTAACCAACTGTCTAACTCATCTTTTTTTGACACTCTCTCATACCGTTGCAGTTTGGAAAGGGATGCATTCATTTCTTGCTGAAATTCCTTCTTGGACTTCAGTGTTCTTCTCAAGATTCCAGCATTTACAAATACTCAGCTTATTCACCCTCCGAGAAAAATATAACCTCTACCACAAAGCCTTTAACTCAAAAGTTATCGCAGAAATGACTTCAATGTAAGTAATGGTATGTTTTTGTCTATTTAGTTAATAAAGGGCTTTTAATAGATATGTGAGGATGGACCACTGCCAACAAAAAATTGTTATGCACAAGCGTCGCTGCATTTTTTTTTTCGGAGGTCACTGATGTCAATCAACCTTTGGTGCCATGACACTTTGTGGTAAAGAGCCAGCGGTTCCAGCGACATGTCAAACATATTTGATCATTGAGGTGTGTGGGAATGCATAAGTGTGGGCATTAACATCAATAGCCAGATGTACAGTATAATATCAAAGCCTGGTATTTAATAAATCAGGAACCACTATATAATTTTAGTTTTAGCTCTAACTGTAGCATTTTCATGTATGCTTTTGTTATTGCATAAAAGGACGGAAGCCTGAAAGTAGGACTGAGTCATGTCTGATTCCTGGCATGGTTTTTAAGGCAAGGAGGAACGGAAATGGTTTGCCATCACCTTCTTCTGGCATATTTTTTCCTTAGAGGGTTATAAACATGGAGGAAATCATGCAAACTCCACACACACACACACACACACACACACACACACACACATGCTCGTGAGCTGGACTGGAACCCCACGTCAGGCAAGCAGCCCAGGAGCTGTGAGGTACCAGCATACCCGGCTGTGTCACAGCTTCCCTCCCATAAATTGTAGGACTACAAAAATAGAAAAAGAAGGCGTTAAATAGGTAGCTTAGACCCACACAATTTGTCTGCTGTTAAACACACACTTGTGTGCTGTGCAGCATATTATCCTGTGCGGATTTATTGTGCAAAGTTCTCAGCCAGCCTCTGCCTGTTTCATGCAAATCAGTCTTCATTTTGCTGACCTTCGATCATTTGGACTTGAAGTAATGGACTCCAGCGGATATGTGAAAGAGGATGACATCACCCCTCAAACCCAATTTAAGTTTGACTTTCTTCCCACTAATAATGGTGGATAGTGCAGCATCATCTACAACTCAACTGCGCATGCGGTTTCCTTCTCCGGTCGGAGCACGGCCGCATACGTAGGAAGGAGTGCAAGATGGCCTGACACGTTGATCCTGACCATGATCTCAAAGCTGACGGCCTGGGAAGATCTATAGGCCCCAGTTCAGGCTGCCAACCATAAAACATGCTTCCTGTTCCCATCCGATACAAGGTGCACGTTTCTGGTGTGCGTTTCTGCAGACTTGCACAGCCCAAATGGAAAGTTGTTCCGCTCATGACCCTCCCAAGCACCTGCGTAATATTTCACATTTTGCCAGGGCCTACGTGTCTTGGTTTACTGCCCTTCTAGTAACCCAGGTCATAAGGTGCTTGTTTACCTTAATCTCTGTCTTACAGCATGTCTTTAAATAGAGATTATTAATATCATTAGTGACCTCGAGCTGCTCCTGGCAGAGCATTTTCGTAAAAGCGTTACGACATCAGATGCAGCGGAGGGCTGACTTCTGTGGCAGATCACGATCACTGGGGTGACCGAGTGCTTAGCGCAAGACTCGACCCCATTATTGACGATGGTTTCCCTCGCAGTCCACATGAAAGTTTCCAAATCGCTGCACTCTGTGGCTACAAACACTTTTGGATGAAACTTTCAAGCTTTAGTTTGGCACAAAGACACTTGGACCTCTTACTTTCTTGTTAGATGCCTCTCCAGTGGGACCAACTGGGCTCACAGATTTTTGTTGACTTCCTACTTTGGACTCCGGCCAATAGGTACAGTCTGTTTGTTTGAACGTCTCCCAGTCTGCCAACAACAATATTCTCAAGACTGCTTTTCGTCCTTTGTGTTCTTCCGTAATGGTTTTAAGGTCACATCACGACAAAGTGAACTCAGAGTCCGTGTTGCCTTCGTGAGTTAATTATTTCTGGGTTCCTTCCCCGTTGCAGAACAAAGGCATCGATGCAGTTTTATCAAAGTTAAAGGTAAAATGTAGAGCTGCGGTTGAATGAGACACTGTGGGATGTACTGGAGGCTACCGTGGCTTCATGGGTGTGTAATGCAAGTAAACTGTCTTTCTGCAAGTAGATCCCAGATAAATCTATTAAGATAACATACAGCTCCCCAAACATGGCAAATTTATGGCACCCCAGAGCGTGGATGGCTGCAGTAATAGTGGAAGAAAGATTTAATTGATGACTTCTGAGACAACAGTATATTTTCTATGCGCTCTTTTGAAAGGTTAAACAAATAATCCAGTTTAACGGCTTTAGCAATGCATTGCCGACAATCCCTTGTATTGTTTGCTCCATAAATATACACAACATATGGGCCTTTGCTGGAAGAGAACCTCAGTTCTGCAAATTCTCAAAAGTTCTTGCGTTGGGGCAGTAACAGTCATTTCATCATCTGCAACAGGCATAACGCATTCCCTGAGGTCACCATGTTGTCTTTTGGTGATCAGCTTGCCTCCTGCCCCTAAGGAAAATATTTTATGAGTGTGCGCCTCTCTATTGAGCATTGGACCCCACAGCACTTAATTTCTCCAGGGAGTTCCTCATCTGAGCCAGGAAAGGACTGTGGGTTTTTAACTGCGCAAAAAGGCTAAACACGGAGGAAATAAACTCCTTCTTCCATACTCATAAAGCTAGAATGAACATTTGATATTGTTCTATGTTTTTATAAACAGCTTTACAAAGGTGCAACACCAAAAAGGACTTAAATGTACTCGACCTTTCGACTGGTAATGGGGCTAAGAACTGTACATAAAACGACCCCTAAATCATAAAAAAAAGACTATTGGCAAAGACAAAATTAAAGCAACATTTTTCTCGTGTGTATCCTAAACTAAAAAGTACCGGTACTTCAGAGACACAAACTATAGATATAAATGTAAATGAGAGTCGTGCTGAATTTGAACGTAGCATCGTAACACGTTACAGTCACGTTTTTACGTACGTATTTAGTTGTATCAATGCGAAAAATTACGCAAGTCCGGGACTGCTACGTTTTTCCATAACCTTAGCGTTTACCTCCCTTGTTTATTTCGAGTAGACAGAGTTAAAGAAGGATTTTTTAGGTTAAAAAAAAAGCTTATTTTTTTTTGCACAGATTTGCTGTGATGTGCGCAAGTAATTCTCTGCGCCAGATTCTCTTGGCTGAGGAGAATAAGCTGATAAATATTTTGAATGCTAGTTCCCTCCAGGTTTACTGAAAATCAACCATACTGGCAGTTTAAAACCCGCCTCCGCCCAACATCCCTTTGCGTTCTCACCTCACGCTGGGGGCTTTCATGTTAAAACTGTATATAAAGCATTTGGCACTTTTACCTTCAATGCAGAATAACGCTGCTTTTCTGGAGAAGCTCGGACTGTTATTTTTTTTCCCACCGTACCAGGAAGAATAATTAAGGAAATGAAACTAAGGTCAGCCAATAAACTCTTTTTTTTTGTATACTCAAATAAAGAATGAGCGATTAAATGACTGAAAGCCTTTGTGAGGAATGTGGGACTAGCTTTGCAGCAGAGGCCATTATACTGCCATTGGGCTTTGTGCACATGATGTATTTCTACATTTTGAAAAGACAGAACAAACAGCTACGGCCGAAGATAAACCCCCCCCACAGCTGGAGTTTATCACATCCAGTTCACTCTTCATGATCATATTAGTGTTTACTGGATGGAGTATTAACACCAGCATGGCTGGGTCCTCATGCAAGAACTCCAAATGTGAGCGCTGTGCCGTTTTAAATCCAATTTCCCTTCACACCAAAAGTTTTCGCTTCTCCACACTGCTTAGGATAGGAACACCTAAACTTTATATTTTTAGCCCGATGTCTGGAAAACATTTGCATTCAAACAGCCTGCGTGTATCACAGAGAACATAACATTGGCTGCACTGTGGGTGAAGTTAAACTGCATTATGAGTGCTTCCAGAGTCAGCAGAGCTGTTACTTTTGTGAGGAAGCGCTTTGTTTGTTGGTTCCAGGTGTGAGCCTTTTCCCCTATGGAGTAGCTATGGGGATTTTCTGTCCCTGCTACTTTACAGTGGGAAGTTTATATACTGACTGACTCAACTGTTTACCTGTTTATACAGCTGGGTAATTTTTTTACTGTATAAGATTAAGGTAAAGTAACTAAGGTACACTATTTAGCCAAAAGCATGTGGATGCTTCTTCGGATGGGTTAAGCTGTTTCAGCTGCACCCACACAGCATGGGTTAAGCTGTTTTTAGACAACTGTGTGCTTCCATCTTTGTGGCCACAGTTTGGAGAAGAAGCTCCTTTCCTGCTCCAGCATGACTGTGCCCCACTTGTGCACAAAGCGAGCTCCATAAACAAAGAGTTTGCACAGGTTGGTGTGGAGGAACTTGAGTGACCTGCACGGAGCCCTGACCTCAACCCCACTGAACACCTTTGGGATAAACTAGAACACTGACCGCAAGTCAGGCCTTCTCACCCAACTTCAGTACTTGACCTCTCTGATGCTCTTGTGGCTGAATGGGCGCAAATTCCCATAGCCACGCTCCGAAATCTGGTGGAAAGAATCTTCAGAAGATGGATGCTGTTATCACAGCAAAGGGGAGAACAACTCCTTATGAATGCCCACGAGCTTGGAATGGGAAGATTAACAAGAACATATGGGTGCGATGCTCAGGTGTCCACACGCTTTTGGCCATACAGTGAAGTTAAGGTAAGTTACTGAGGGCTATTAGAGCAGGAGCGGGGTTTTCAACTCAGCTCCTTTCATTGCTAGGAACCTGTCCGCAGTGCTGTACGTCATTGTATCTTCATCTACCCATCATTAGGTCTCATTTTAAATGTTGTGATGCTATTCCCATGCAAGAACCATCAGAAAAGCTACATTTAAACACTTTTGCATTTATTTGCTTGCCCTGATAGGTGTTTTTTTTAAAAATTTTTATTTTAAATGAGCATCTGTTTTAAAAACAATACACATGCAATAGTGAAAACTGTTTTTTGAAGCATCACCCTGAGGAAAGCATAAATCCGAGAAGAGTCAGTAAATTAGTAAACCTGTGAAAAGATGGCTGCTTGTACCGGTCCAGACAGAATTTTTTCATGTTTATTTTTCATAACAGTGACCTAAGTGGAGGCCCTGCTCTTACTCTCGCAGTCAACACTGCAGGTACTGTCTCTGTCTCTTATCTGATCTGGCCCCAGAGCAGCACCGTCCCGCCAGAGTGCTCGTCCTTCGCCCGTCTTCATCTACAGGAAATGATCCGTCTTCTGAGCCGCCAGCCCTCCGCGCACGCCGGGCTCTGACGGCCGAGTCGGACCTCACCTAATCCCAGAGACGCATGAACTTTGGGCTGCTGGAATCTGAGCTCAGTACGACATCAAGTGTGTCAACATTTTGGATATTAACTGTACGAAACCCTCTAACTGTGTTTCTTGGCCAGTTATGTTTGTGCATCACTGTCTTCGGAGGCTGAGAAATTACGACTGCCCTTTGTTTCCACAGACAAAGTTCTCATGATGTGGATTTCGGCCCCTCTAAGGTGAGCGTGGACACGGACCTCAATGTGCAAAGCTTATTTCGGCAAGGGGTCGGGTCCCGTCAGGCGGTGAGGGATAAGCAGCAGTCTGCCACCAGCGGTAATTTGTTTAACCTCTGATTAGGTACAGGAATGTGAACTATGGGAGGGCTGGAGGACCAGACAGCATCATCTGACACCCCGGCCATCAGTCACTGCTGATAGTCTTAGGACAAAGCGAGCCACCGCACTCACGCCGCACGCTGGTGGCCACCACCGCAGGTCCAGCTGACTGCGAGTGCTGAAAAAGCCGCCCTGCCCCCACCTCAGCTCCCAGACCCCCAAGTCAGTATCGCCTCTATCATGTTACTTGCCTTGACGCAGGCTTGCAGGAGAATGCCTTCGAAGTTCCCTTTTGAAGCTCGGCCACACGTCTGCGGTAACGGCCGGGGTGGCCTGCGCACAGACCAGGGGATGTTTAGTGAGTGAACATCTTCAATTTTAGGACAAACAAAGGAAAAGAGAGAAACAAGAATGAATGCAGCCCATACAAATCATTCAGCCCTACAATCACAGCTATCACAAACTGTGGTTTCCTGTGTGTTTAATGGCTGCTCGAAAAATGTGTTACTCATCCTCTTGCGGACGTTGTGGAAGTCACTGTTTTCTGTACCCCACCAAGTTTTAGAGATACTAAACCTTATCTAAGAGCCCTGCTATTTGTCTCTCCCCCTTCCCTCACCCCCAGTAAGAAGCAGGCAACTAAAAAAAAAACACACACAAGGAAGCAGTATTATTACTGTGGGCTTTAAATACATAATATAATACAAAAGCTGCACATATTCATAGTTTTTGCTCAATACACAACATAGAGGGCTGCAATATATGTCTTTTGTACAGTAATACAGAAGAGCAGGTATTTTGCATCTACTGTAAAACAAAAAAAAAGAAAAAAGAAGAAATACTTTCAATGAGAGTGAAAAACAAAACTGCAACACACACTTTGAGTTGGAAGTCCGTTACTTTTCCACTTGTTACAAAAAAAAACATTTAAGCAATAAAAGTGGTTCCACATTGCTAAAAGCATTTTTCCTTCACACTGTCATTACCACCACAACTTTATCTACGCATAATTTAACTCAGAGGAAAGACAAGAGGCAGCTTTCCTTAGGAAAGTTTTTTTTTTTCTCCTTTTTACATGCTGTACGCACATTTAAAATTGTACCATTTTCGTATATTCATAAATGTACCCTTAAAAAGACTTATAGGTTCTACTGATGAAACCATAAGGTAAGAAAGGAAATAATTGTTTCTTTAAACAGTCTTTCCCCACTCTATATATAAGGCAAGAATCTGGATCCTAAATCGTGTGACAGTATGATGCGAAAGTTTGTGACAAAATCTATTTTTCAGTAATGCTGCTACAGCCAAAATGTCCAACACTTCTTTTTAAAAAAGTTCATTAACATACCACTAAAAGCTTAACATTTATACGAGATATTAAACATAAAACTAAAATAATATTTATAAAAAACCCAACTGCTGAATGGCATGGTCCTTAGTATCAAAATTCACTACAACAAATTTTCAATGAACGCTGTAATATTTTTGGAAATTTTTTTGCTGAGGTCTGTAATGTCTTATGCCATTTTTTTGGAACTTCCTCTTAAAAACATAAATTTTTCAAACTGGAATTGTTTTCAAATCTCATTCTTTTAACCTCATGTTGACCACCTGATAGGACTCCCATCACTCCACTGTCATCACTCCTAGTCCTCAATATCAAGTGTTTTACTGCTAATATTATGAGTTATTTGCATTTTTGGTTTTTCCCCCTACGTTAATGCTAGAAGCTCTAATGTTGATAATCAAAACAATAATACACAGCCATAACTGCAACATTTTCGGTTTCAAATGCTTTAAAACAAGAATGCTTTTATGATGATTTGATGTTCTTTGGTAAAGACTGTGTCCTAAACTGTCTTTAGGATCCCCTACCCCAATTCACAATGCGATCATCTGCAAAGGTCTGGGTTATAAAACAAGCATGTTGTCACAGTTTTTAATGCAGCATATAAATTACATTCAATTGCTGGACTGAATAAGTATTTATATATACATATATTATATATTTTATATATACTGTATAGTATATATATATATATATAAAATGCAGTAATACTCAGTGTATGGAGTAACAGTTATGCAATAGTAAGGTACAGTATTCAAATAGTCTCACTTTACATGACACTATTAATCTCTTCTACAAACATCCCAGGATTTATCGACTCTGTGCAATTCCTAAGTTAGTACCACACAAATATTAACATGAAGAAACCTGGCAGAAAAATAGCAACGCTGAGTGATGCTTTAAAAAAAATGCAGTACTATTGCTCATTTGTAAGTGAACCATCCGAAAACTGCAAGCAATCCCGATTATTTAATTGCTGAATTCCTTATAAACAGCATATAGCTAATATTCACTTTTCCACTGGTCAGTAGAGCAGCATCCTGCTCCTGCAGTCCCGCAGCAGAACCAGCGGTGGCCCGGTTACTTCCCGTCCGGCAGAAGAAATGCTCACGCATGTGCAACAAGTCCTCCATCTGGGTCCTCCTCATGGATGGCCCATGCAGGTTTCCTTTGTAGCCCTCTTGTCTCTTGAGGACTGGAAAAATAGCAAATTCTTGCCAATACTGAGATGAACGTACAGAAATAATCAGAAATTCAAAATATTCCTGCTCAAAACTTTAAAAAAAAAAAAAAAAAAAAAAAAAAAAAAAACAGTCTGGCATGTCCAAAGCCTCCTTGATTAAGAATAAATTTCCTCCAGGTTTATGCCAGTGTTTTAGATGTGAGCGGAAAGAAACCGTACAAACAAATGGTGATAAGCTGCACAGTTGAGTTCCGTTCAAGCCAGACTGTAAATGGAGTCGGAAAGGTACGCATGCCTCTCCAAACAAAATTGGAAAAGGCTTCCTTTGAAAATCTGTAACGCGGCAGGTCAATGATGCAAGCTGAATTATTGTTTTTTTAAATAAAATGATCCCTTTGAATACTACTGACCAGTAAATGTGAAAGGGACAGGCAGGAAAAAATGGTTTCCCTTTGGAAAAGGAAAAAAGAAAAATGGAAAAGACGGCGCCGCAGTCACGATGGTCGGAAGCTCAGGAACCCGTTCAGGAGTCCAGTGGGCGAATCATCATGGTGGTGGCACGGAGAGAGTAGCTCGGGCCTTTAAAGTAATGCCATTTGATGCCATTAAGTTTGCCCACATGCTGTCCGTAGGTGTAATACATCCCATTGAGGTTTGAAGGACCGCAGGCGTCAAACCACCACCCTGTATGTGTGAAGAACAGAAAGAAGGATGAGTAGGAATTAAGTTCATGCCATTCATCATTGCCTGTAGCGTACTACATCCATTTGTATATTTAATGCATGTATTGTCAGTGTTTGACTTCTGAGTTTTTGGGTATAAAAGTGAACTTATTTAATACCCTTTAACCAGTAATGACCAAAAATTTGGCTGGTTTTTAGCGTTTATGAACAACAAGAGCTGAGAACGTCAAGGTTTGCGCTGTAATGAAAATTACGAGATTTCCAGGGCTGCATTCTGCTCCAAAAGTTGGGAGACACCTTAACAGGGAAAACTACCTCCTGTCTCCAATATCTGGCCAGTAATCTGTTACCCTGCCCTGCTATGACCCCCTAAGCATGATGGCATTGCATCTCAACGTTCACTCCATAGGCCCTCACCTCCAAGCCCAATCGATGGTGCATCCTACTGCCTACTTTCAGGTCACCGGCAGTTCTGGGATGCTCTTACAAGAAAAGGCAGGTGGGCAAACGCGTATGCAGACAATTCTGCGACTGACAAACTGACAGAAATTATGGCTGCTTCAGGACAGAAGAGTTATCAGCCAACATAAACCAGATGTCACATAAATAGCAAACACTAAATCTATTCACCTATATATTTCCTGAAATGAGTGTCAGGACCTTTGATGGAATGAAGGATAAACAATGATTTACTGCTTAGCTGACACTTTTGTCAAAAGCAAGTTAATTTTATCCATTTACTATAAGCAGAATATTTGTCTGGGAGATTTCAGCACCCTGGTCAACAAAACAAGACTCTTCTGTCTTTAAACACCACACTACTTGCTATACAGAAATAATTTAAATTCCCATGGTCTCTTTATTGTAAGGTGCCTGGTTTTCCATTGAAATGGGTGCGTGCGAGCCAAGCGAAAGCAGAACGCCTCTACGGGAGCCAGCAGCTTACGCTTATCAGAACGTGATGAATGACCCAGCACGTGCCTTCGTAACACATTCCAATCCCAGCCCGGACTCCAACATTTCAGTACCAATTCTGAAAGGCAACCGTCGATATGACCAGCAGAACAAATGTGCAAGAAACAAAATGTGGTCATGTTGGCAGGATTAAGTTCTGGTAACTGGGGGTGAGGATTAAAGTAGATCTGCTGGGAAGCTTTGCTTCAAAAAACACTTTTGTGTCCTCTCTACCATCCCTGCCAGATGCTTGAGCAAGGGCATCGTGAAGGACGTCCAGTTATACGCAGTGACCTGGGAACACGACTGTACACTTTCAGCCTTTCATTTCACTCAATTTTCCTTTTCCATTATACTGAGAATGAAAAGAAAAAAGGCATCAACTGTCAAAACTTATTTACTGCAATGCCATTTTTGAGGGAAAACACAATTAAATATAAATTAAATATCCACAGCTGGCTGGGCAAGGTTGCAATCAGTTGAGAATGCAGTCATGCGAACTTGCAGTTTTGCTGCCCTGCAAGGTGTGAGCCTATTCCATCTTGTGGGAAAATGTTATATGGGTTGAGCATCTGCCAGCGATTGGGAGGGGAGGTCGACGTTTATGCTTTTACACTCGCTTTTAATCTCAGAAAGTCATGCTTGGCTGTCGGATACGAGAGACCCAAGAACATGTTTCAAATCAAACCAGCGTTGCCCTGGGTGCGGAGAGGCCTGGATGTGGACACCCACATGTGCGCAGTGTTCTGAGTAACTGGCGGTCATCTAAAAAGCATTTCAGGCTCTGAGCTCAACCGTTCCTTTTACGTCTCCCCTTCCGCTCTTTTTGATCGAGTTCTTGCGTTAATTTATATTGGAGATACGGTCTCCGTCCACCCTCGGCTAAAGAGTTATGTAGGCCTTTTTCATCCAGGATTAATTCACCACGGACAGATGAATAGGCCACCACGTGGGCTGGGTACGGAACTACGTTTCTGCACAGTATTCCCCTCAGCATCAATCATGCAGCATCGATGCGGGAAGCGAGGGGGTCTTACCTCCCGTGAGCATGAGCGCACACTTGCACATGCAGTTGTCGTTGTCCACGTCTCTGGTGCTGAAATCGGCCCCGTGGATCACCATGCTGCTCTGCCTGCCAGCTGTCCCGCTGTGACTCTTCAGGAAGAGTCTGGGAGGAAGAGGAGGGCGATGAAAACGAGAGCAGTGTCACACGGCAGCCACACATCACAAAAAATTCCCACGGAGGCAAAGCTTTAGTGATCATCAATGATCGCCCATTTCTGAAATTTCTGAAATGAAATTTCTGAAAATAAACCCATGACTACGGCGCAGGGATAAGGGGAAGGGAGCTCGGTCCATTGCTGAAGACTACGTTTAAGTAGAGTAGGCATGCAGATAAGTGAGAAATGCTTACAGGAATGCTGCACACCACCCAGAAGGATATTCTGTCTGCTTGAAAATTTAAATCCAGATGCATCTGATAAAACCTGCATTACTGCCCACTGCTTTGACTGCCATTCCTGCTTTAACCTGTGTTGTCCTCTGCTCTGCCAAAGCTAATTGCCAAGATGCAACTTCTGGGAAGATGAGCTCAGATCTTACGCCAGGAACCAGAATTTTTGGAAGGAGGTTGGTTTGCAGAGGCACTTTGCAATTTAACCTGCATATCTGGGGCTCTTCCTGTGGACATCCACAGAGCAATGCTCCTGATCAACACATGAACCAGCACATACGAAGGTAGATGAGGAATTCTGCCCCAGTGATGATCCTTCTGGTGTTTCTCCAAAGCTCACAGCTGAAGGTCTACTATATATTGTAAGTGGTAATAAAAACAGCAAAAATTCTGGTGTTTAGCTGTCATAAAATATATGATAAAACACACAAATATAGAATACATGTGGGCTAAATGGGTATAAACTCATGCTTTAAATAATGAGGTTCTGTACAACGAAAGAAAAACCTCAGAAACATTTATAATGTGTGTTTTTTTTCCAGAAAATAGCCAGCACAACAGACCATTTTCCTATACTAAAACATCGCTGTTTAAATCACGTTTTGGGACAAAGATACACTATTTATGCCTCAAAGTCAAACGCTTTCTGCCTCGCAGTGATGTCAGTCCAGCTGTTTCTGGCTATCACTAATATATTAACCTAAAAATTAACAGGAGTGTAAAAAAACTTTAATACTCTACCCTGTTATCAAATAAAGAGCCCCTAACATTAAACATTTATTGGTAACAGCGATGTGTTCACATGGATGGCACTGTGACAGACCAATGCAGGGATTTGTGTAGAAATTGCTGGATTATATCAAACATTCCTGAGCCAAATTATTAAAACACCTTACAAATAAATACAAAACATGACACATTTTATAATAAATATTAAAATATATAAAATTGAAATAAATAAATGTTGAAGAAATGTAAAAAAATGTTGGGAAATGCCACAAAGGCAGAGCCAACCCAACTGAAAAGGACACGTATAATATTGTCAGGCTTTTAGCTCAGGACCCAATTGCAGACTCAGTGAAATGAAGTAGGTTTAATACAGGGAAATCCAATTTGTTGGGCACAAATGGGTCAAGAGAAACAGAATCAAAAACCACAGAAACAATCAGCAAAGAATCCAAATCATCAGGCAAATCTTGTCACAATCTGACAAGAAACTGGCACAAACACAGGATTAAATACCTAACACAGAGACGGCCATTGGAGGAACACAAGAAGTAATGAAAGTAATAATTGTGATCAGGTGGGGCAAGCACATGGCCAAAAGTCACCGTACAGGCAGGAGTCCTGAAATAATATTATATTATATAATATGAAGTTCAATATAACATAATATTATGCCAGGGTGTGCCTTTCCTCGCAGCCTGTGGCTCTGAGACAGACTCTGGACCACCCTAACCCTAACCTGGACATGCAGTTAACAGCAATGAATGACACAATATTGAAATATATAAGGTGGAAATAATTTTGTCACAGTTCTACTATTACACCACCACTACGTAGAGTATACTGTGATCATATGCTGGCATTTTCCTAACAGGGTGGTTGCATGCGCTGAACCTACCTCACCATGTAAGGGATGGTACATGCAAAGAAATTATTTTTACAGCACAGGATTGTTTGTTTGATTTAGTTAACATTCAGCAATGAGCACAATACTATTACTGTGACTTTTAAAAATTGCCAGATGTTGATATTATTATCACTTAACACAGACACAGATTAAATAGAATTAAATTATAGAATAAATCAGACTCTCATGCAGACTGATTCTTCTTATCTTTTTGTTACCGCATTAGTATATAGAGGAGCATGCAGTCTTCTTAAGAGATTTCAAGATGCTGTGGGCTGGGGACTGGTGCCAGTGGAATGAAACCTGCTCTGATTTAGAAAACCATTCCCATCCTGAAATCCTGAAAGGGTCTGAGTTGCATGCTTATGGCTCTCATTTGAAACCCCGATGTCTCATAAAAGCACCGCATGCGGCTGAGCGCCGTTATTACAGCGACGTTATCGAAAACAACAGAAATCAGAATGTGGCTCCAATGAGTCACGCTGCTCTACAAGACTCCAGCGATACAGCAACACGAAGGAAGAGGACCTCAGGAAGACCGCAGAGTGATAAACGTGGCGATGCAAAGACGCGTGACTCATACGCGCTATATATTATTACACCAAGCCAAAGCTATTTTCTTACGAAGTCTCCGTTCTGCGCCACGGTTTGCCTTATTTTTCTGCGCACGGAGGTGTTGATCTACGCCGCGGTAATAAGGCTCCGCACACGTTTGCCACAGTTCGGTCTGACGGTTTACACAATCATTTCTGCTCATTGCGAAAACACGCAAAACATAAAAGCTGCCTGTCTCGGCAGTACTCGGTTACCCTTTAGGCCCTTGCAGCGCATTGCCGGCCAACATAAGTCGAATGACACAAATAACGTTTTACAAACAACAGGGCTGCTTTCGTGTCCGACGCAAAGCCCGCGTTTGATTGGTCTCATCAGCAGAATAATCAGAAATAACGTCTACACCGCGAGGGACAAATTCGTGAGAATTGCTTTCGAGCAAACACGGACACGCTTGAAAGCAGAACGCAACCGCGAGCCATAACTCATCCGAGGGCCAGGCATTTGCAAAGATGATTTCCCTTTGGAAAGGCTTTACATAAGAGCCCGTTTGATTGATTTCCTTTCCATATCTCAGAGGTGATGCCAGAACTCCTGCGCAACACGTGTACGTAGGATATTTTCTGTGTTAAGGTAATAACAGCGCAACAGTTTTTATATTTGCCGAATATAGCATTTAAAGACCACTGGAAAAAAAAAATCTGTTAGCATCTACCTTAACCACGGTTTTACAACTTATTAAAAAAGTTAAAAGAATTTAAATAAAGCGTAAAATCACAAATAAATGTAATAGCATTAGTTCTGCACAGAGGAGAGCATACTGTAGTACATACACTGACTGGCAAAAAAAAAAGTCACACACTAATATTTCGTTGGACCGCATTTTGCTTCGATTACGGCAAGCATTCGCCGTGACATCGTTTCGATAAGCTTATGCGATGCCACAACATTTATTTCCATCCAGACTTGCATTCATTTTTTGCCAAGATCTCGTATTGATGATGGGAGAGTCAGACCGCTGCGTAAAGTCTTCTCCAGCACAAGATCCCAAAGATTCTCAATGGGTTTAAGGTCTGGACTCTGTGGCGGCCAATCCATGTGTGAAGATGTCTCTCTCATGCTTCCTGAAGCACTCTGTCACAGTTTGATCATGACATGAATCCTGGCATTGTCATCTTGGAAGAAAAAATCCAGTGATGGAAAAACCTAGTCATTCATTCTATTCAGGTAGTCAGCTGAGCTCATTTTTTGGGCACATAACGTTGCTGAACCTAGACCTGACCAACTGAAGCAACCCTTCATCATAGCACTAAGTTAAATCCTGGTGGTGACTTTTTTTTTTTTTTTTTTTTTTTTTTTAATACTACAGTGGTTATTCTAGAAATCTCAGAAAATTTTATTAGAATGATTGAATGAGTAGAATGATTATTAATATGTATTAAAGTACATTTAGTAATAATGAAAAGTAGGTTTGCATTAGTTCTGCATAGTGTATAGTACAGAATAATCTAATATAGTGTATAGTCTGTTTAGTGGTTACTCCAGAAATCTCAGAAAAATTTACTGGAATCATTGGATGAATAGGATTATTATTTATTAGTGTGTGCTAAAGTACGTTTAGTAATAATGAAAAAGCAGGTTTTAGTACGAACAGCAACTTGCTCCTACGTTATACATTTTTTAAGAAGACAAACAGCTCCCGTTTGAGGAGTATGTTTGACATATGTGTGTGTTCGCACGTTGTTCGGCCACCAGCGCACATTGTTTAGTGAGCCAGGATGAATAATAACCGGATGCTGTAACGGGAGATTAAATGTTTGCACATGTGTCACAGACTGTAGGTAGATCCTGCCCCCCACCAAGGAGGTGTGTCTGGAGATGCTGGCTGTGTCTGGAGTGAAGAACACACTTTCTCCTGCCTGTAGATGGGGATGTGCTCAGCCCCTGGGCAGCTCGTGGTCATTTGGCCAACACGGGCCCTGCCCTCCACTCTGTGGAACTACCATCACATATTTGCACTTGGCTATAAAACAAATAAACTAAGGCAAGACATGTACACACAGTTGACAATGACCTCATACATCAGACTTTGTCCTAACTGCACTGCAAAGCTGTCTACAGGTGTTCATTTTAAATGCAGTTCTTGGATGGACAACATCAGCATTATTTCCAGTAAACATTTTGGGAAATTTAAAACGGACAGCTGGTGCAGTTCAGCCAAACTCAGTGATGCCCTAGATAATACAAATGTCAGAAGTGCAGCCCTTAAAAACACCCATCCCTGGTGAGGGGTGATGCACACAGACGGAGCTCACAGTCACCGTGGTATGCAAAATGCTACGTTTTTTTTCCCACCTACTTTAGCAGGGAAAATAAAAGTAGATTTCTCAACTGTAATTCCAGCTACGTCGACCAACGGGGAAGAATCTCACGAATCAGCATCTGTGATCCTGCCTCACGTTCTGCTACTGGGATAAAATAACACCGTTAATGTCATTCCATATTCTGTTAGCAGCTAATAAAACTGACGTACAAACCTTTTCTCCATAGTGTTAAATGGACGCTTTGGTTTTTGCTTTGGAAAAAAGCATCTGATAAAGAATTTAATATTTTAAAAATTAGTATAGGCTAACATGCATAAAAAATTATATAAAAAATGTAATAATAATAATAATAATAATAATAATAAAAGTTGTGCACTTATTGTAGTAACAGGACAGTAATATACACCCATTTTAATAGACTTAATCCAGCACATAGGGGTCAAAATGGTGGGTATCAATAAAAAAGCAGTGGGTGACATGTTAACATTTAAATTTACACGTGTCTGAATTTAAAATATCTTTGAAGCACGGAAAAAAAAGCACCCGCTGACTAAAAGCAGCGAAATAACCCAAAAACCCAGCCGTCCGCGAGTGATTTGTTGCACTTGAACTGCAAATACACTCCTGCGCTGGTCCCGCTTAAGAAAACAATGATCTCCCTCAACGTGTCCCGCTATAAATAATCAGCATCAAAGCTGAAAAGATTCTTTCCTTTACATCTTGTTAGCGCTGACAAATGATAAAAGCGACCCTGGTTATGTAAATGGCCTTTTCCAGTTCACCGCTTTGACAGGTCCTGTTTACGTTCTCCCCCAGACGACCATGAGAATCTATCACGGCAGCAACATGGCCTTTCCTGCCTTACGGTTTTGTAAATGAGTTCACTTATTCTTCTTTACTAGCAGTAGCCACCCTTGTTGGATGCTATTGCTGCTATTTAAACCCGACGATTACTATATTTGGTATATACTAGCCCTTGTGTCAAATTAATTTCACTTGTCATACTGCGTTCATCCCCTTCTTCAGTGGCTGACCTTGTGGTTCCAATGTTTCCCAGTATTTTATGGCTGCGATTCACGCCCCGCACCGCTCCAAAGACGTTAAGTATGTTACGTGCTGCAAATTACAGTGATGGAATGGCATCCCGTCCCCTTCTGTCCAACATGTTTGACCCCAGGGAAACCAGAATAAAACTGGAACCATTTCGTCACCCGAGCTTGGACCCTTCTGCTATTAAGCTTCACAGGGAACGTGTTGAAAGAGCGGGGCGGCTCTGGGAGATCCCGACGTGCACGGATCGGCAAATGTGTCCCAAACTGGTGGAGGGCACGGACATTTCTTACCTGCTGAATAAGCCCGAGACACTTGGGCGTCAAGTCTTTCCCAACTCGTGTCCATTGGCTGTGGGTGAGCAGAGGCCACAAGCAGTCCAATTTCAGAGCTGTATGGACTTCATTTACTTTTGATATCTAATTTTTGCTTGAACGTTTTGACCTATTTGACCTATTTGCGCAACTGCGTATGTGAAAAGGATCAGCTCGCGTTCAGCAGTTATCTGCTGAATCCAAACTAAAAGTATATGCCCTTAACCTGGCCCAACCGGGCCCAACCAGCATGTCCAGCTCCATCACATCATTTCCTGTTGCAGTCACTCTCTGCAAACCATTAAGTGCGACATTTTGAATTTCTGCAGTGAATGAAAAATGACAGGAAATATTGCTGATGCTTGCAGTATGCATTTCTTTAATAAACGGCACACACGTTTGCAGTACCAAAGGAGTGCATGAGCTGACTTGCTGCATAGGAACCCTGGGTAATGAAATGGAGCTATAAGGGATTTAATAAATAATCCCGATTTTGCTGCGAGAGCAGCTCAGGTCAGAGAACGTGGTTGATGGGCGGCATAAAAAGAGGACTGGAAGTTTATGAGAAGTGCTGGTACGCAAGAAAAAGTCCAGATACCCCTAAGAGCAAACTGTAGTAAAAGTGCCAGTACTGTGTACCACTGAGTACCAGGCCCACTTCACACACTGTATCGTACCGATAATTCCAGTTAAACAGTTTAAAAAAAAAATCATTTCAAAAGATTTAAGGCCTACAAAAACATTCAGTTCTTTATAATTTCAAAACCCTCAATGATGCCTTCAGTTTACGTGCAGCTCTTTCCAATCCCTAACTGCATGCTTGTACAGCCCTGGTGATTTTTCAGAAAACTCCCAAATTACAGTTTTGACAGCTTTTAATCTTCATTGCAGCTGTCAGGTAAACGGTCTTGTAAATGGGTCCGTCCAGTGCTAGTACAGATGCTGGACTGACATCCCATCACAGTGTAGAGCTCTGGCCAAGAGATCAACCTCCTCTTGCCTTCCCTCTAAATTGCTCAAATCCACTCTCTGGCAAGGACAGAAATGGGACATCAAATAAATCTGAAAATGATGTCTCGGTCCAGAAAGATTCTTTCCATTATTGTATGGAGAAATCCCTGGATTTAACAGTTGGCCAGCTGTGAGGAGAGGATATTGAATAAAGATGTACAGCTCTGTTAAACAGTAAACCTACAGCATAATCTGTTCAGTGTACAAAGCCCCCCCCCATCCTCTGCATCCTTGCTTGTGTACGTGCGTACGCTCGACTCCCACTCACCTCTGTTCCCCCACTTGAAATTCCACACGGCGCAATGCCGACAGCACCGTGTCAAACTTGGATCTGTCTGTGGAGCCCATATTGTGGACCTCTTTAACAGTTAGGACAGCTAACATGCTTGGTCTCTCTCTCTCTCTCACACACACACACACAAACACACACACACACACACACACACACACACACCCCTCCCAGAGATATTCAGATCTGGGTTACAGAAATGGGTCACGATCCTGGTCCCTCCGCTTGGGACCCTAAAAGCCACAATGCCTGCGCTGGAGGATGGTGGCAGGACGCGTGTCCTTTATCCACTTCACTCTGGGAAGCACTCTCTTATTTTCAAGTGGCCACAAGAGTGTATGCGCACCATGAACATTCCTGGAAATCACGGATCCACACGTTTCTCAAGACCTCATATTTGTACGGCACAAAAGCAAAAGCTCTGACTCAGAGCTTGCATCCTAAATGACTACAAGTATAATTTTGACCAATCGCACCAAAATATTGATTTTCCTTGTTTTTCTAAACCTTCAGACAGACCTAATGGTTACATGGAGGTTTTCAGCAAAGACACATACAAATATCGGAAGCATATTTAACTATTGAGTTCCGTGCACGCTTTATGTGCCGAACTCAAATGAGACTGCCGATCATTTTAACAAATTGCAGTCGGAGCCACAGTCCAGTTAGCTGAGTGTAACATTTTAAAAAGTCAAAAATATCAAAATTCATCCGGCGCGTAAAGACGTTCGGACTCGGTTTCTCTCTCCCGCAACGCAAATGGGGTGGGTTTCACAATTATGAGAAATTACTTGCAAAACGTGAGCAATCTTTCAGGCATTTTCTCTCCTTTGTCATCTTGACCTCCTTGTTCACTCTGGGAATTTCTTGGAAAATCCCTTATACGTGGTTCTCAGTTTTCTTTAGGTCTAACATGAGGTGGTAGGGAACTTTACTCGTACTATCGATCTTACTGAACTTTGTCCTTGCAGCACATATTTAGCTCCTGAGATTATAGGTGGGTGTTCCCTTAAAGCAAAAGTTTAGGATAACAGTTTCATCACTTCTTTTGTAAGAGTTGGCTTGAAATTATACCTTGCATTTTGGTTAGTGTACACAATATATTGCATTTTGTTGACCTGTTTGCCATTAAATTGAAGCCTTGCTGCACTGCGAGAGGCCCAAACACAATGTGTGACTCAGTTATTCTATAAACTTTCACTGAGTATATACTGATATATAATTGTGGTGATCTGGCTGTGGTATAACCACGGCGGTGTAATCTGGGCTTGGAGGGTCTGCTCAGAAACACTCTACTTTCCTCTGCAACCATGTTTGGTCAAGGGAAAAAACGCATGTTTAGCTGTGCACGCACCAGGTAGTAGAGTCCGTTTTGTTGGGTGAAAATGGAGAAGATGCCATTTACTATATTATAAGGTCTGAGTAAAGTATTCCTGCAGTACATCTTTTCTCAGACTTCAAGGTGAACATGTAAATGATATCAAACTACACTGTGTAGCAGGAGGACTAACATTTTTCTGCAAAAACACTGTATGGCCAAAAGTATGTGGACCCCCCCCCCTTTCTAATGAGTTAAGCTGTTCCACAACTCCATGCTTCCAACTTTGTGGCCACAGATTGGGAAAGAAGCTCCGTTCCTGCTCCAGCATGACTGTGCCCCCTCAGTGCACAAAGCAAACTCTATAAACACAGGGTTTGCCCAGGTTGGTGTAGAAGAACTTGAGTGGCTGCACATACCTCTGACCTCAACTCCACTGAACACCTTGGGGATCAAGTGGAATGCCGACCGTGAGCCAGGCCTTCTCACCCAACGTGGTGCCCGTTCCTCACTGATGCTGTTGTGGCTGAATGGGCACAAATTCCCAAAATCTGGTGGAAAGCCTTCCTAGAAGAGTGGGGGCTGTTATCGCAGCAAAGGAACAACTCCGTATTAATACTCGTGGGGTTGGAATGGGAGGTTCAACAGGCACGCACAGGGGTGATGCTCAGGTGTCCACACACTTTTGGCAATTCAGTGTATTTTTCTGTCCTTCAACAAAATGCCTCCCACCATATTTCAGGTTTGCAGACACGAATCATTACAGTTACAAAGACATAACCTACACACCCTTTGACTTCACTCCACGGTACTTTCAAAGTTCAAAACTCAGAACATTTGTCACCTTACGTCTCCCGGACTTTGATCATAACGGCGTGTGTTTTTCATTGCTTGACAAAACTATCCGAGGAACCCGGAGCGACACGGCATAGCCGTGACCCATTAATCTCCGCTTTGTCTTTTGGAAAAGGCGGACACGGAAAAATACGACAGCTGGTCCTTAAGGAAGATTTAGAGATCAGTTCCTTGCAGCGATTACTTCACACTTTAAAAAAAAAAAATTTTGCTCAGGTTTAGGGGACACCGAGGTCCTGGCAGCAGAATGCAGGTTTCATGACGGGCAGGAGTCCATAACTTTGTGATAAATGGGAATACTTACTCATCGGAATACCGTAAATGATGTTTGGATAATTATTTGCAGTCTCGGCTGTGCGCTAATGTCTACGTAATCGCGCTTGCGCGTACGCAGAATAATGCACGCGCGTCCTTTTTATAAACCGTTCTGCCGTAACAAAAGAAAAGACACAAGCGAGAGGACAATGGCACATTATTCCTGGGATCGCACGCATACTTAGCAATCAGAATGGCAGCCGGGCCACAGAGTTCTTTCACCCCGGTTTGTTTCGGTCTGAGTCTCACTGTTTATTTTTGGCCAGTTCTCTCGCAAGATACGGCCTGATTATCATAACACAAGGATTTCAGGAAACACATCTATTTATAGTGATTATGATTAAATCCCAAACTTGAAAAGTCAGAAGACTCAAAGACTCAGAAGTTTTTAGTGCGTGAAAGTGCCAGCAGGATTGAGTAACTGCTGGTACTGACCAATAACAGAAGGCTAGATCTGTTTATTGAATGCAGAATAAAGTTTTTTTTTTGTGCTGTCCAGTACATTTCCAGCATCTCAGACATCACCGATAATTTTCCCATCCCATAAAAGCAAGGGCTGCGAGCTTTCTGATAAAATTCCTCAATGCGCCACTGCATTCCTCATGAAGCTGTGTATCCCGCTGCGAACAAAGCCAAGGGCGTCGTACTTTGAGAAGGAAACTCGAGATCTATGCTGTCATCGCATCATTTCAGACATTTTCTTAAAAGTGCACATGACACGTGATTGAGTGCTCAGTATTATTGGTTGTACTGAAGAAATTCTGCCCAGACCCTCCCAAGAGGAGAGCAGGTGTGTGGTTCATGTTTTTTTTTTTTTATGCTTGCACTCTTTCTACTTGCCTCTGTTCCAAACCTTGAAAAACTTTGAAATATTATGCAGGAACCCTCATAAATCTGGGGAACATAGTCTGAGAAACTGAACGAAACCTGGTCTGAGGGAATAGCTATTCCTCTGTGTGCTGCAAGAGTCCGTCATACAAATAATATTTAAGGTCCTCCAACAATGTTGTGTTCCACAGAGATAGTCAGGAATTTCCAGTCATCTTGTTCTCTGTTGCAGTAAGAGACCTACAGAAAATCTTTTGCACCAAAATTAGTTTACTGGCTACTCTGTGTGCACACATAATTTAAGTTTAAAATGAATATGCAGGTTATCTTCTTTCTGAAATGTACCTGAAAGAGAAAGATTCAACAAAGCTATAAATAATAAACTAATAATACTAAATTTTCATACGAGGCTAACACTTTCAACCAGATAAATAGAAATTTTTACAGATTTAAACAGCCGAACATTTTTTTTTTTCCCCCAGGAGCAGCTCAGGTGAAATATGACCATCATACAGCAAAAAGAGACTTGCACCTCGAACCTTCTGGTTTTAAATCCGTGCCCTATAATCACTTCAGTTCAATTGAGAAGCTCACTCGACTTGCCAGGGTGACTAAGAGGAATGGAAAAAAATCCAAGGAACATTAAAATAAAAAGGGGAAAGTACAATCCGAACCCTAAGGTGACAGATATGAACTATTTTGACAACTCAGCTGGCAGCTGAAGAGAAGAAAACAAAAAAACTCCCAATTATGAAGAGAAAAATAAAGATTCGGTGAACCAAGTATCAGTGGCTGCTCACCTCTCACCGGCATTCAATTCTGTTCTATATTCTATTATTCTGTAAATAACATTCAGAAGTCATCCACCTCCGTGAGCCCAACACCACTTCGTACCTGTAATTCTGCTTCTCGTTTCCAAGATGGAAGCGGTCATACTGAGAGAAGGCCTGGTGTCCGTCCCAGTCGGTGAGCTCGACCCGCAGGGTGTACGGTCTCTGGCTGGTCAGCAGGAAGACAAACTCGTTCCCGAGCCAGTGCTCGCCAGACACGCCGCCAAAGCCCTGCAAAACAAGAAGAGTTGTTAGTGGCGCTAGATCCATCAAAACCCAGACCCGTTGCAGTTTCAATTTAGAAATGACTCAAAGTGAAGAGTTTCCAGCACAACACTAAGCTCTCATGTTACAGACCCATTAAGCAACTGTGTTTCCCATCTTTTTTACAACCTCTAAGCTGTCGCATTAAACTGCCTTTTACAGTAAGCTTCACTCAACGGAGACATAATTTAAAAATGGTTACAACAGAAGAATTTCACGCATAGGAACGAATCAGACTGAAAGCACAAGCAGTACCTGTTTAACAGGTAAATAAATTAGGAACAGATGCCCACTAAGCCATTCTCCCCCAATTCGGTCATATATTATTTGAACAATTAACCCGATCCAGTCGAATCTCACGCAAGTTATTTAAACTCTTCGAAAGTTTATTTGCGATCAGAGCCACTCGAGTGGTGCGAAAAGTGTTTCTGACAGCTACGGCGTGCAGTCGGGACTGTTGGAGTCCATCGTGAAGCTACGCAAAGGCTGGCATTGCTCTTCAATTAATGGTTTGATCTTGACGGAGCTCCGCATTTGCGCTGAGCGATAAGCAGAGGACGGCTGAAGTCCATTCGAAGCGTACGTCCCTCTAGATGCAAGTCCTGCTGAGGGGACGGGAAGGAAATAACTCCTGCTTGGCCTAATTTAGTCTGACATCAGATTTGTTTTCCTACAGCAACTGTTTATGCCATCTGCCCTTTTCCTCTTATTTCATTTCATTGCTGGAGGAGTTCCTTTTTGTTTTTTCTGCCCGCCTGCCTGTATTTATTGCTGTTGACCGTCTGCTGTTTTTTCCCCCCTCAAGATGAATGCTGCAAAAAATATGCACAACATCTTCATAAATGATAAGAGTGTGACTGCCATGCAGCACTGTGCAGACATAATTTAACATGCTTCTGCTTGCTGACACCAGGTTTTGGACGCAGTTACGCAGCCTTTGAGACGGGCACTGAAAGCGGACGCCGTTTCTTAGAGTAGCTTTTGCGTAGAACTTTTTGGGTCCTACCCACAGACCGAAAGCAGTTCAGACACAACGTGTGTGGAAATTCTCAGGTTCAAACACTCACCGGAACTCAGCTTGCTCAGTGTGCTTGCCCAGGTCTGGAGAAGCACATCTATCTCTCAGGGCAAGCAGAACATCTGAGGTTGGTTTCCAGTCATTATCCAGCCCAGATTAACATCTGCATTAAACCCACTTCCTCACCACATCTATTTCCTCCGTTCACTGTGCATTGCTTTCCATATCTATCACGAATCATGAGTAAGGATCATCATTTAAAACGGGCGACTCGCACGACTGAGGTGAAGAGCACATGAAGCCACTTTTTCCGAGCGAAACCCCGGCAAAGCTTGAAGTCCAAATCACCATTGCAACCATATGCGGTCATCTGTACAAGATGAAGGCAAACAAATGCTCTCATTAAATCATTCATCTCCCCTTACATTAAGGCTCAAAGCAAATCTACAGTTGCATATTTATAAACCATTGGTGAAAGCTTCATAAACAGTTAATGCCATCATACCTAGTCTACCTACATTAACACATGTACGTGCTGTTCAGAAATGAAAGTGTCACCCTATGGAGCATCCGGATCCCCTTTCCATTTGACTTCTGCACTTAGTCACTCCTTCCAAGGGTGATCTCCTCCTCTGCATTTCACACAGTACCCCCCCCCCCCCCACCTCACCCTCAGTGATCATGCACCCCACGGTGCCGGAACGTTCCCGGTGCACAGTGCAGCAGCTTTCTGGAGTCAGTGAGTCATGTTTCATTTGGCTCGCCGTTCCCATTAAACACTGCTATATCACAAGAAGCCTAGGGCCTCTAGGAGTGGCAGACCCTGAGCTGATGCACAGACACGTTCAAACCTCTCGTGCCACATCGCCCGCATGTGTATCCTTACGAGTCCCGTCGCTACAGCCAGCCTGCTTTCATATCCAATCTCAAATGAACCTGTAGCGCTCATTTTTAAATTCTGTTTAACTCGGACTTCGGAATGTGTTCCCGCTCGTATCAATACCACCAAGCATGGAATAACAAAATCATTCCAGCTGATGAAAGGGACTGCTTTCAGTTTATATGCAACTTGAGAATTTTAAGCTATGCTGTGGATGTTTGGTAAATTTATATTACAGATTCGGGGAAGCAGGATCCCTTATCTAACACATAACTGTAAGCGGTGGTGAATCAACAGGAGTGCGGTGGCACAGCGGGGTGTGCTGGTGCCTCAGATCTTCTAGGCTGCTTGTCTAGCATTGGGGTCAAGTCGAACTCAGGGGTGTTTAGGGGGTTTGCTTCTTCTCCTTTGTGTGTGAAAAATATGCTAGACGAAGATGATGGCTTCATCTTCACCCACTTCTGTTCCTCCTTTCCTTGAAAACCTCGCCTAGGTGTCAGATGTGACTCGACGGCACTTTCTAACTTCCAACAAATAAATCTACAGCACATCTTCTCATTCCATTACGCAAAATAAATTCAGCATGCATTGCCATGAAAATAATAACTAAATTCATGTCTGTAAAAATGAGGCACGGGAGAGTTTTGACAGTGAAGACACTAGAAGAGGCTCCTCAGCTGTAGGACCGTTTCTATTGTCTCTGGGAACAAAGCAATTATCAAAGGCCGCAGCGAAAAGGAAAAACAGTGACTTCAGCCGATGTAAAAACCATGAAGACGCAAACCGGGAAAATGCTTTTTGTTTCTCTCATTTCATTTTGTTTCGGCTTCATGGCCTGTAATTAACAAAGATCTGAAAACAAAAGTCAATGAGGCCTGTCAAGACCACAGCATGTTTTGGCCAAAGAATAAAAAAAAATTTAAAAAAAAATCTAAAGAATAAAGTAGTCTGTTTGAACTGCTGTAGAAGAAAATAAATCCCCGTTAGATGGATTAAATGGTTCTTTTGATTTGAATGACGACAACGCTGTTTGTATAACATCGTCCTTTGTGCGGATTTCGGTATACTCACCATCTTGTACTCCTTCCACGTCCTCTGGAAATCCACGCTCCCATCCTCTCTTCTCTGGATCACAGTCCAACCTCCGCCGGCAGACTCCATGTTGCAGTAAATCTGTGAAGACAGATACAGAGCTGCCCTGATCAATACACCTGTGTGACCGGGGGCCTTCACAGAGGTCAATCCCCACTGCTGGAATAACCAGCACTCGTGTCCCATTCAGTCACCTTCATTTTCAACCTTAACCCTGCAACCAAAATTTTAAAGGCCGTCTATTTAAGCACCAGAATAACAGTACATCTTTAGTTACATCAACTCCAAATAACAAATTAGCCACCCGTTTACACCAGAACGAATACCTCAATGGCAAAATTCTTCACTGAAGCATTTTGCTAAAACAGTACCAGATGTATGCGGTTTCATGTAAACTGATTGCTGTGACATTGTCTCACTTTTTACTCTTTGGTATCAGAAGAAATACCCAAGGTCTGGGGTGGATTTTCATCCCTAAGGCCTGACACAGCTGAGCATACAGCCAGTGGGCCTTGCGCAATTAAGGAGGTCTGTCACACAGGATTGTTCTGGAAACCGGACACGACCCCCCAGCCATCCGTCTGTAATCTGCCGGGGAGGTGAACACCTGCTTCCCCAACAGGGTGGCCAAATGTGTTCCTAGCCTCAGATTATCAAGAATCACAACCTCTCCAGCCCTGCTGACGCAGGTCAATGCAGCGGCTTGGGAAGACAGAAGAAACAGTCGTGATAGAGAAGATTTCCAAGACAACGCGAGCCACCTACTTCAGGAACCGAGTGAAATAAAAATGCATCCGATGCAGTTCATTGCAAGACCCTACTCACCTTTTTGGCCTCCAGAATGTTGATGTAGACGGTGTAAACGCCATTCTTGGTGAAGCCGGCCTGGAAGAGGTCAGCGCAGTCACGGAACTTCTTCTCCTCATCAGCCTGCTTGGTGCTGTTGGGGACTGCTGTTGAGCAACACACGATCATGACAAAGTCAGTCTACTGGGAAGGAAGCAGAGCCCAAAGAAAATTTCGTGGATACCAGCAGCATTCGGGACATAAAAGCGGCAAAAAGTTTCAGTGATGCTGTTGATGATGCAAAGCTGTTCTTGTAATTTCATCACCCTCCCGGCCTTATTTCCCATGACAACAGGAAAGCTTCCACTTTCCCACTGATGATGACCGAGAGCTGGAACATCTGTAGAAATCCCTGCTCATTTCCAGATGAACTGATGTATGGGATGAATTACAAATCACAGCATCAAACTTTTGCATTTTTTTTCCTACTGTAACCACTGAGCATGTAGAGTTTATATTGGCAATTTGATTATAATGGGAATTTAATGCTGTAAGGGTAACTAATGTAAGTGTGAAATGTAATACTAGAGACTCTGCAAAAGGGAAATAAAATACGTTGACTGGCAATGGCTTAATCCACTACGGCCACTGGAATGAAGGGTATTAAAACAACATTTCCAATATCGGATATTTCTGTTTACATCTATGAAGTACACCTGTTGTCCAGAGCATTTTCAGTTGTCAGGATTCATGTAAAAATTACAACAAACTAAAATGCTGTGCCTCATTTAAAAAAAAAAAAAACGGTAGCTAATGCAACCTTGGATTGGGACACCCGAGTATGCATACTTAAATGCTCAAATAAAACCGGTCAAAAGGTCATATTTTCAAATGACTGTTGACCGAGATGTCCAACTAAACATCAGATGTAGTATTCGGGTGACAGGAAGTTAAAGGAAAATAATCTTGCGCTTCGATAGCTAAAGCTTTAAGTGTACCAGTCGTTCAGAAAGCCTCCAAATCCCAAGATCGATTACCCTCGGCAAAAGTGGAAGAGAGCGCCTTTGAAAAAGTTTACGCGCCCTCAACTTCATATCTATTCTCATCTGCACATAATTATAGCCGCAATATTTTGAAACCAAGCATGGGTCTCAAGACAAAAATACTACAAGCTATAAATTTCAAGTTCCTGTTATAACAAGTGGTTTATATTTACCCTACAAGTCCCTGTTATATCGGTAGAAATTCCTTCCGATTTTTTTGCAATTTTTTTGCGCATCTCATCTTTCACACCGTTGTTTTCGCTGTCGGAACTGTTTATGCAGAAGAGATGTCGTGAAAAAGCTAAATACGTCGCTGTTCCTTAAACGGAGCTTTGATCCCAGCTTCTCGGCCGGTTCGGCTCGGATGAGTGAGCCTGGCGATGGCTGCATCGCTCTGGACTGTTTTAATGAAGTATTGGGTGTCAGCGACAAGAGTCTCCCACCGAGGGAGCCTGACAGATTGCGACCCCGCACTGCGGGCACTAACACAACAAAGGGCAGCGCAGATAAGCCGCAGTTCACTCCAAGCTGGGAGACTCCACAGCACATCTGAAGGGCAAATGATATCGGCATCCAACTGTTCTCCACACCACAACAAATCGCCGCAAGGATATTTCACAGTTTTTCACCAGAACTGTCAGCCAGGATGACTGGTTAGCATTGCTTTGTGGCTACAGGCCTCAACTGTACTCGGAAAAATCCTATGCCACACTGCTTGGTTGCAGAGAAACACTTCCCCTTTCAGCTTGATCTGGGGTCCTAAGTGAGATCGTGTGAAGGCGCTGTAGAACCCAACGGTTGATGCAATGGAACACACTCAGAGATTGTGATGTTTCTGTCAAAGTGATGCCATGGGTACACTGGCCAGTGGAATCGTGAGCAGCAGTTCTTTGCTGAAGCCTGGTAGTGCCACATGGGACTGACAGCTAGGAAGGTGGTACGAAACAACAACATTCTGGTAGAGGGGCAGAATGAGTCAAATAGCTTGGAGATGTGATCCATGTGTGTGCTTAACGTGGTCCCCGTGAAACTGTATTTTCTGCATAACCAGAAAAAGGTGCATGACAAAATAGATTTTCATGTACAAACTGGACATTGAAATATGAAACATCGCACACTACTCAAAAACATCTGGCAGTAACTGAACATTAAATTATTTGTGTAAAAATATCGAGGGACACCAAGTAGCCTGGGTGCTCCACAGTGCCTGGACTGTGCAACTGGGTGCAGTTTTGATTTCTGTTTGACCCCACAGTCAGTGTAGAGCTGTTTTTTTCCTCCTTGTGCTTGTGTAGGTACCCTCCAGGTATCACAGTCCAAACACGTGTGTTTCAGGTGAGCCGTGTCTCTAAATTGGCTGGGGCACGTGAATGAATACGCTATAGAAAATGGCTACGCTACCGCCTGTTCTGGTGGGTACCATGTACAGCGCAGCACCCTCTGCTTTTGGATTAATAAAGAACATGGATATTTCTATTCATTCATTCATTCATTCATTCATTCATTCATTCATTCATTCATTCATCATTAACAGCTGCTTGTTCAGAGCTTATTACAGCAACAGGACATCTTCACACACTCATACTCTCTCTCTCTTTCACACACACACACACACACACACACACACACACACACACACACACACACACACACACACACCAGTGAAGTACAACTGGGACTGTGGAGAAGCAGGGGTTGGACGTGTGATGAGAAGTGTCCTGGTTCCACCACCAAAGGGACCAGAATTTGTGACATAAACTTCAAAGTTCTGAGATGTTTCAGGGCCTTTATTAATCATTTTTAAATGTCACTAACTGGAGGACGTGGCGAGATATGAACAGACTAACAATGCATTAATGCAAGAAGAGGTCTCTGAAGTTTGTTCTGACCTTCAAAGATGTGTTACTCCAAATGGGCAATAACTGCTATATTTATACGTTTCTTTCTCAATAACAGTGGGTTTCTTGAAGGAACAGTGACAGCAAGGCACAAAATGGCAGACAAACACAATACCCAGATTTCATACAAATCTCCATTAGAACATCATGCCAGAGAAGGACCTAACGGCACAACCTGAATGATTTGAAGAAAAGGTAAACTTCCAAAAAGCAGCAGCGGAATCGTTCTGTCGCTAACTTTTGGCTCAAGCGTGACACATAACTGCGCTTTCATGCCCTGTTTCCTGTCTCC
Organism: Heterotis niloticus; assembly: GCA_018136845.1. Classification (NCBI taxonomy): domain Eukaryota; kingdom Metazoa; phylum Chordata; class Actinopteri; order Osteoglossiformes; family Osteoglossidae; genus Heterotis; species Heterotis niloticus. The sequence continues at coordinate 29,316,137 of CM030892.1, read as the reverse complement.
TGCTGGACCAGTCAAGAGCCACAGGAAGTCATCTGGGAGGTAGGCTGCTTGGCCCCAGTGCTTCCAGCTGCAATCTCACCCCATGACTGGGGTCTGAGACCACTTCTCTGTGCAGGCACTTCCAGTCCCACCGTCTGGACGCAAATGTACTGTGAACAACACGACTGGGCCGGGAAGAAAGGGAGGTCATCGCAGGGAGGGGAGCGGAGGGAGGCAGTTGGAGATGAGTTCATAACGCTGACTGATTCCTCTGTTCTCCATGTTGAACGGAGGATCGGGGCTCCATGAGTCCCCACTCTCTCATTATCATTCTGGGGAAAACGTAAAGGAAGTGCATTCTATAGTCGACGAAACTGGGGCTCTACGGATGCAGTGTTGTAGTGTAATGAAGCATTAATGTAAACAGCCTCCTTTCTGCCATGGGCTTATTTCTGGGGGTGAAGAAAAAAGACGTAAGGGTAGGAGTTGGTGAGATGGTGGGGGGAGCAGTAGGGGACAACAAAACCGCTTTACACCAGCAAATTTGCAAACTTCCCACGACCGTTCACAGCTCAGCAGTGCATGTGTCGGATCAATTTAAAACAGTAGAAAAACGGGGTTTTGAAGATGTGGGACTTCAACAGCCGTTGCTTCTAATAAATGCAGGCCGTATTATGGTAAAAGGCCAACAGTAAGGTAGCGTTTGGGCCTTTGGAGTCCTCAGCCATCTTTGCCCCTAGTGTTTCAGAGAGCATGACAGAGGACGCAGCATCCCCTACCTCCTTCCTTGGAGCAGGGAGTGACAATGTCCTGCTGCTGCCTCTGCAGGGCACTGTTGTTGCCAGTGGCTCGACCCAGTTGGTTCTCCAACTCCTGGATCACTTGGATCTGCTTGGCCACAAGCTCCTGCAAGCTCCCCTTCTCTTCCCGCAGGGATCCCAGCTCCTTGCTATGCCGGGACTCCATCTCCTGCATCTTCTGCTCCAGGAGTCTGGCAGCAGGACAGCAGATAGATCAAGCAAACAAACAGACAAAGCACACGGCCAGACACCCCACGTAAGCGCAATTTTAGCGAATTCCCTCTACCTTGCCCGTTGACTGCACAATATTTTACTCAAAGAGAATATGGAAGATCGCCGGCCAACAGATACGACCTCAACGGCACTTAAACTGTCGTCATCTGTTCATCCGGATTACACGTCTGACCCTCGGCAACTGGCACAGACTACATGTATGCTAATAAGCCCTGGGAAACACAAAACGCACAACTTGTTTACATAAAGAACAATGCAGCCTGTTGTGAAATCATTTATGTGCATTTTAAGAAGCTTTGTATTTGCACAGTGGACACCCAGGGCAGTTTCTCCAACTGCAGCGAAGTTGACCAAAAACAGCATGTAACGTAACCTGTATTTCCACATAACAGTACTGTTTAACCACTACTTGACGTTTCCCAAAAGAAATGATCATTTCCTCCTTCTTTTTGGTGTCCAAGGATTAGGAATGAGTATATTAGAGGGTCAGCACAGGTTATACGGTTTGGAGACAACATCAGAGAGGCAAGATTGCGTTGGTTTGGACATGTGCAGAGGGGCGATGCTGGATATATCGGGAGAAGGATGCTAGGGATGGAGCTGCCAGGCAACAGGAAAAGAGGAAGGCCTAAGAGGAGATTTGTGGATGTGGTGAAAGAGGACATGCAGGAAGTGGGTGTGATGGAAAAAGATGCAGAGGACAGGAAGAAATGGAAACAGTTGATCCGCTATGGCGACCCCTAACGGGAGCAGCCGAAAGAAAATTGTGTTTCCTCACTTGTTGTACGCCGTTGTCCATACGGCCAGGCAGCCTGTGGCGCTTATTTCGTACACCGCGCTATGACTCTTAACTGGGTTACCTGTGAGCTCACCGGAGAAGAGATTACCTGTTCTTATCGTGCAGCTTGCCAATCTCGTTCGTCTGCACGAGCAGCTGCTTCTCCAGCTTGTTGGTGGACAGTGAATTTTCTAGAAGCTGGATTTCGAGTCTCGACGTCTGGTTCAAAACCTGGATGCGGAGGAAAATCGCTTTGGCTTTTGGGATCTCATATTAGACGTCAGGCCTCAAATGCAGTACAGTTTACAAATTATAGCCCATAATTATATGTTTATAATAGTTATGCTACGTAATATATGTTATTATATTGTTATTACAATAATTATTATAGCATTAGTAAGTTAGATAGATACAAATCATGGTTATCATAACATTTTCTTTGTGAGCAGCAGCACAGGCGCGCACACGCACGCACTCTCACACACACACACACACACACACACACACACACACACACACACACACACACACACACACAGAGTAGAGATTTACTAGAAATATTTTCCTTGGATTGCTCTCCTTAGCTTTGGTGGAGATGCTTTCAAAGTGGAATAGCTGAGTAAATTGTGCGTGAAATGGCTCCCTAGTGGGGTCACGACGGTACCTGTGTCTCCACATCCGTCAGCTTGCGAGTCTGCTCGGCCGTCTGGGACAGCAGGCTGGTGCCCATCTCCAACATGGCAGCCGTGTGGTTGTGTACAGCGCTTTGCTGCATCTGGGCCATCTCCACCCGCATGCTCTCCTTCATGTAGTTTTCAATCTGCCCCAGAGGCAAAGGAGACGTGAGGGCCGAGGGCAAAGCGCCGGTCGCCCGCCGCTCAACAGGAAAACATATCAGTGCCAGGGTTCTGTATGTTTTCATTTTCCTGCCCGTGATGAATTGGTTGAATCGATAACAAGACGTTCTCCTTGTCAGCAAAGCCCATTTTTCACAGTGAGCAAAACCTCCTCACCAGAAAGCCACCCAAGGAAGCACAGAGAGCATAAGGACAGTTGGAAACATATGTAGGTAATTTACAAAGAAAAGGAGAGACCAAAATAGGAAAATACACCATGACGCTTATCTTACAAGGCAACCGTATATCCTTCTCCACGAACGGCTGACAAGGATGACGCAGGGCTGAACACACAAAACGCATTAACGTGGGATAAGCGTCTGGAGCGTCACATTTGTTACAATATTTACACATTGAACATCTTATGAATTTGTAACTCCACTTTAAACCAAGAGAAAACAGACATTTTCTGTGAACCCATTATGAGCTGTGAGTGCCTGTGGCCCCCATGTAAGAAATGTAATCTTTTAAGTATTTGAACACTGACAGCTTTGCCAAACCGTCTGGTATAGCAGACAGCTCTGGATGTCTAAACAATAGCCAGGAAATAACAAATTGGTTTCAACCTCTTTGTTGGCTCTCTCCTGGCACCACTACACGCAGGTAGCAACTAAACAAAGCGAAATGGAAATTTCAAAAGCAGAAAAACCCAGTTTTACTCGTATGTGCCAGCTTTTATTAACTTCGGATGACTTCAAATTACGGATAGCTACTAACTTCAGTACTGAGCACAGTTCTATGACACAAGGACGTATTGTCTACACTGAAATATAATTAAGCATGAAGTGTACATATAACAGATTTTAAAGTGTTTCAATCCTAATGTAGCCCATCCTCGATTTAGCAGATCTCGAGTTCATGAATTTCCGATTTTGTAGTGGCAAAAATATTCTAGAAAAATCGTAAATATTCAAGAAACCTATTTTTTTGCCTTGGACTTTCCGGATTTTCGCCGTATTTGGACACCCCCTTCCCTCCGTGTAGTCTGGAAAATCGAGAATAGATCGTGCACTCAAAAAAGCAGCTCGTGGTTGATCCCAGTCAAAAATAACATTATATAACAGCTACTACCGCAAAATCCTGATGTTCATGAATATATTTTATTCCAGAAAGGCGAAATGTACAAATACAAAAATATTCCAGAACCTGTTCTCGTTTTTCTTCATAGACAGACATCAGAAATATAAAAACAGCAGTCAACAAAACCAGTGTAATACGAAAGCAATGTCATCTACTTCAGTCGTCATTTTATAAACGCATTGATTTTCCTCAACAGCACACACAGATTGACGGTAATAAATTGACAGTGCCGGCAGCGGAGTAAAAGTCACCACAGGAGCACACAGTGAGAGGACAGAGGACTAAACAGCGAGATGGAGACGTTCTAATCTTACATTATAATAAACAGCTGTGCTCTAAAGGGAAAGTCATTAAACTGTACATTTCAACAAATCCAGCACGTCGTGGTGAGAGAGAAAATGTGTATAAATGCGGAGTCTCAAATTCAAAAAGAGAAACTACACTATGGAAGACAAAATCATCTCAATAAAAAATACAGCCACATTACTTGACAAATCAAAGTTGTTCATATTTGCTGTGTATGTACACACTTTTTTTTTTTACCATATAAGAACAGAAAACAGAAATTTATATCTGTTATCAGTGCCAAAAAGAGCACTGTGAACCCTGCAAGTCATTTCCAATGAAAACAATGGCGAAATGAATTACTATCTATTATGTCAAAGAATGACCTCTAAAATAAATCCGCTAAGAGTGCTTGCTGCTTCTTTCAGTGTGAATCAGCAGGACAGATGTTTGAATCTTGTGGGTGTCATAAAGGGAAAAGTACCAAGGAGAAACAAGAGCAGAAAAACACGTTCCACAAAGTGAGAATGCAACTTGGGACACGATAAAACATTATTCAGTGTGGGTGTCACATTATTTGGCAGTTTAATTTAACCATGAACCTTTAAAGCTATTCACAACACCCCAAAAAAGCAACACCCAGCTTGCAAAAAGAAAAAAAAAAAAAATCACTGCCAAACAGAGGGAAGTGGCCCCTCAGTAGTCTGGATGGAAGGCCTTGCACAGAGGTTATAGAAATAAAATTTAATTCTCTCACAGGCTTTGTCAATAGGAGACACGTATTTCTGTGGCAGGAACAGGTAGCGTAGCAGTTACAGCTGTCACCTTGCAATCTCAACTGGTCCCTTGGTTTAAACCCCTGTTGCTGTTCTCAAACCTTAGACCAAAGTACCGGCCCTGAATGGTGGTGGAAGGGCCACCAAGTCAAACACAACTCACTGCAACCACTGACGCAGTTTCAAGGCAGAGGTGGAACAGAACGGATTTACCATGACTCCCTACATGTTACTTCCATTTTATGAGCAGTGCAAACTTGATACACACTAAGCTGGGCTTGAACCCCACACCACACAAGTAGCCCAAGAGCTACTGTATAAGGCAGCAGTTTAACCCCCTGTGCCACCAAAAACCTTTACAGTAAGACATCCCCCAACTGTATAAATGAGTAAATTGGTACAAAACCCGATTATCTCACATCGTACTTCATCTTGGACAAGGCATCAGATAAATAAACAGCAATAATTTCTATTCTTTTTTCTATTGTATTTAAAAGGATTCAAACTGTGCATTATTAAATACATTATATAAAGATCTATAAAGACCTTTGCGTTTGGGATAACAAAGGCGATCTGAAAACAATAATTTCTAAAAATGTATTAAATTAAATATAGTGAGTTGTAGCAGCAATGCTGAAAAAATAGATATTCACTGAAACAGGAATGCAGCATCACAAACCAATATAAAGTGGAATATATGGATTCAGATGAAACCACGGCAAAATTCCCACGACACCTCTGGGCGGAGTGGATAAAAATGCTTACAACAAAAACAGTGAGTAATTTTAACAATACCACATCCCAAAAAAAAAACAACTATTTTCTGTCACAGTTGAAGGTGAATATAAATGCCAGACTGCTATGGTTGCAGTCACTACAGTGTACTAAATATTTTGCTAAAAGTTAAAAAATTTTATGTAAAACTTGCAAATGTTATGCTTGACTCTGAGCTGAAAAGGCAACAGCTTGGATTAAATCATATTGCAGTCTTGGAAATAATATCAGCACAAGCTTGTTCAACAAATCTGGGAAGAGCATTCATCATGATGATAGAAGCCAGACATTGCAGCCATTTAAATGCGAGGGCCTGTTTGCGACATCTGAGTCTCAATCTCCTACTCACAGTTAGGGAGATCGTGGTATTTATTTCTTTTTTCGGCAGAAGTCTGCGTTTTGTGTTGCGCTGGACCTTCGCGACGTCTAACGTGAGCCAGAGCAGCCCAGCCGTGCGTGCCTATAATTCTGCTTTTGGCGCCTTTTTGGGGTATTGGTTCTATTCTGTACCTTGCCCACCAGCTGGGGGTCAGCTCAAATGAGCAAGGTCACCAGTCTCCAGGGCGTCACATTTGCTATTCAAGATGAAAAGCTACTTTCAATATCAATGCCATCGCCAGAGGACTGGGAAATGTTTCACTTATTGCCTTTATCTACCATTGCCATGTTTTACAAATTTTAATATACATTAACATTCAGAACCTGTTTTTTCAGGATGAAAATAAAACTGCAAATGGCGCGACTGTTTATAGACTTTAAAATAGCAGAATTATAGCGATCACGCACGTAGCTGCCACACAGCCGCAGATATGTACAACTTTAACATATTACCTTTTGCCAAACTGACATGTTCTGAATTTCCACAATTGCAGCACATCATCTTGCCCATTAACTTCACTCCCGGCAGCAAAGTGAGGGCGACATAAACAGGGCTTTACGTTTCCCAAACTGCTACTAGGCAAAAAGCCATAAACCCTTTAAGGGGTTTCCTCCCGTCGAGCTGTGTAAGCAGGGACAGCTTGTGGCTGCACCAACGACGGCCATTGACACCGTGACCTGCATCGCTCCACCGTTTATTGATCGTTCTCGGGGTCCAAACAGCAAATATGCCACGAACGCAGCTGTCTATGCGGCGTCTAGATCGACCGTGTGACGCGCCGTTCTCAGGAGGCTTCCACCGCTGAACCAAATGGATGCGAGCCTCCAGGGACGCGGCGGACCGGCAGATGCCATCAGTCCGAATGGCTTCAGTGAGGGTACAGGCAAACACAGCCATGCAGAAAGCACCGTGTGCCAAACCTGACCTCTTCCAGACTTTTTCTCTGAAGCATTCCAACAGGCTGACTCGGGAAAAACCACATTTTCTCCATTACTAAGCTCAACCACAGGCTAAATAAGCTGCAATAACGAAAAAAAAAACCCCAAAAACACCCACAGCATCTCGAATATAACATATAGGCGGGAAGAACAACAGCTCAACAGATAAGTCAGTGCTTCCAGCGTATGGGTACACCCTGTCCCTCCATGCCCACAACAATTCCAAAACCTTAATTCTGGCTCTTTTATCCTTAGAATGAATGAAAGCATTGAAATGACACAATACTTTCAGATATGCATTGTACTCTGGCTCCATTTTATGCTGTAAACTGCATAAATCGTACGCAGGGTATCAATGTAATGCCCGTAAAATACCGCAGTATTTTCAAGTAGTTCCTTCAGACATATTTCAGATGCTGTAATGTATAATAAAGCTGCCCAGTAAAATCAGCACGATTTGGGTCAGAAGTTGTAAAAAAAAAAAAAAAATTCTTTGAACCTCAACACAAACCTTAAGGTGACTATAATAATGGCATTAGGTGCATGTTTTTGTTATAAGGTAAACGTTTCTTCTGAAGTAAAAACCAGTGCGTTTTTAGACTGCAGTAAAATAGAATCAATAGCGTTGAGGACCGAGGGCCAAATCATTTGAGGTTTTCAACTGTTGCTGCGCTGCAGAGCAGCTATAAAAGTGCAAGTGTTTTCAGAATTCTGTTAACAAGTCCGAGCAAAATGTTTAACCCTGTCTCGAAGAGCTTCGCATCAGGAGCGCCGTTTTGGCGATCGCACAGGAATGACGTGCGGATTGACGCCTGGACTGTGTAACGCTTTCGTGGAAGGGCACTATGTTGCTGCTGCTTATCTTGCAGACCACAGGGTCTTACCAGCTTGACTTGGAGGAATTAGCGGATGAGCAAACGGGCCCAATTGGGAATCAAATGCACCCCCTGGTAAAACATCAGTCAGAACAAACAATTCTGAAAATGGGCTCGATTTGCCCCACCGAACAGCAGTTTGAAGGAAAGCGCGGCTTAAGAAAGGAACGGCTCCGTCCCTGTTGACCGTTAACTCCTTTGACCTTTGCCCTTCAGCTGACTTGAGGGTCGCTCACGCACGCCCACACTTTTTCATATTTTCTGCTGATACGTGGTCGACGCAGCAATGGTTTAGAAATGCATTTCAACTGCATTGCAGATTACAATAATAAAAATAATACTTTGCTGACTGAAGGTCGGGTTTCATGGCCTGGACCCCTCTTTCGTGTGGGAGGTCCAGAACTTTGACTCATCAGGGCCAAGGTAGCTTTTTATGGATTTCGATTCCAGACTTCCAGTCACCCATGGAAAGTGTGACTGCTTTCTTAAAAAACAATTAACCAGCGTCCAGGAGGAAACACTGAAGACTCCTTCTGTACACAAAGGCATGTGCTGCCACAGTGGAAATATGGCTTCAAGGGTGACTTTACAAGCCTGCTTTACAGAAGGTTCCACAGCTCCTGGGTAGCTACTGGAATGCATGTGAAAAGAGTCTTGAGAATTCAAATACTGTAGTATTAGGATGTTTTTTCAATGCAACATCAATGAGAAGTACGAGCAGACATTGGCAACCTGGTCAATATCACAATATCCCTGTGTGGGATGACTTGGGCAGAGAAGTGAAAGCAGAGCAGTCACGAACGTCTCATGCATCTCCAGGTATTGCTGCAGGAGAGCTGGGTGATGTCCTGCTCAAGCTAGTTTCCAACACTAGTGCTGTTTAACTAATACAGTATGCTCAACTATGCCGAAACATTCATGACTGGTGATCGCCTACAAGATGTCGAGCATTGCCCAGGAGATACCTTCATACACGCTCGACAAGAAACTATTTTTTTGCCCTGGATTCTCACATTTACATTTATTCATTTAACAGATGGTTTTCTTCCAAGCTCTCATCGACTTACAGTGCAACAATAAACTGAGTAGAGTCATTCACCAAATTACCCAGCACTCGTCTTTGGACTGTGGGAGGAAACACCAACAAACTTAGGCAGGACAAGCAAACTCCGCTTGGACTGACCCGGGATCAAACTCTTGCTCAGTTGCACTGTCCTGGTGCTACAAGGCAGCAGCACAGTGCTGAAATAGTTAGCTGCACGCTGTGCTATGGGGCATTTAGTAAACCAACCGGGTCGGTGTCAATTGGAAATTCTGCAGGACTCTGATCCTTGATGGCCAGAGATGTGCATCCCAGCTCTGTGTGACATGACGCACTTTTAATACGTGCAAACCCACACAAAAACACAAGAAAAACATTACCGCGCAAAGAAACCACATGCAGATAAATCATACACAAATGCACACGCCCGTTCACAAGCAAACTGGACTTGCAAGCATATCCGTGCAAAATTTATGGTGCAGAAATATTGCTTTAATATACATGAACCTTCCCCTCTGTTTATATGACGACTTTTTCAACAACCTTTTTAACAGCTACACCCATGGCCAAGTAATAAAATATATCAAAATAGCATTAGCTACATCAGGGAGCCAAGTATGCTACAAAGTGTGGCCCCCTTAACAGAAAGTATGTTTGAAAACATTTATTAGGAAAAAGGGACTTGTGGTACACACAATAAAAACTTAGTTTTGCACCTAAGTGTTATTGCAAAAGATTATTAATTGCAATAAAACATGTTTAGGACTTTGAAACAGAAGAGGAAATTTTCACATTGACCCAACAGGACATCACATTACTGTGTAAAAATATATTTTATACAAAATACACCAATAAGAAGGAAAAAACTGGGATGCGCTCCTCCTTACTTAAATTTGACTATGGCCAAAATAAAACAAAAATCCAGAAATGCAACTAAATCAGAATATATATAAAATGTAAAACACATAAAAAGAATACAGTACAAGAATAGCGAGGGATATCTTGATAAAAGCAACTGCTTAGCTGGAAAAAAAAGTATGACGATAAGCACATTTTCAGTATATAATCATTTGTTTACATATGACTTATAAATATATCAATATTGCATAACACCGCAATGAAGAAACTAATAAAACATTACTTTCAGATGTTGAATTTGCCCATTCAGCTTTGGAGTGGACATGTTTGAGTGGAGCAGGAGCTGATATTTGCAATCTCAACAAAACATCACAGGCTTTAAATTTAACACAAATATATTAACAAACGCAGCTTTTAAAATTTAATAAAGAAATCGTGTCAAAGGCCATGCTTTTCAGCAAAAAAGAAAAATGAGGGATAGATATGGACGAAAGGAAAACAAACCCGGGTTGCACTGTATCCTGCTCAGATATGCGACCAAATAAAAACTTTTACCAGCAATAAGTCATGCTATTTAAAAGCCGTATTATTACATCTCTGTTTGCGTACTTAATTCAGAATTAAAGTAGATGAAGTGACACATGACATTATAAAGCTAAAACTTCATCTTTTATGTGGTATTGTTGTGATAGAATGATATCACTGCCTTCATGCAATGAGGTGTTACTTTTGGAGAGCCAAAATGCTCACACATTAAAGTCAAATATAACTAGAGTAAAATTAAACGTACTACCACGTTATCTTTCCAACCATTTTGGAAAAACACGGGATGCATGGGATATGCACAAATAAATGTATTTCATTATATACTGTATAATATATAATCTTACTTTTCAACAGTGTGTAAAAAAATGGTTGTGGTCGAACACACCGAACAATTTGCGACAAATTACTTGGGTGTGCGGGGGGGGGGTTGTAAAAGCCACAAACTATTTAAAAGCGATAAGCGATTCTTCAGATTGTTCCATTTGCTGTAGCAAAGGAGGGCAAATGTACAGTCCAAGGGAAAAGAAAAAAAAAGAAAACCGATCCAAGGAACAGGCAACATCTTTTGTCACGTTTCTAGAGAAACTGGTTCCATCTGCAGCCCGAAAACATTACAAATATTCAAATGAAAGCCAACTCATGCTGACGTTGGAGCTTGTATCCCCATGTAACCTTCCCTTATATGTTGTACGTGTCAAATGGCGCGATTCGTCAAACAAACTGCAGTTCATAGCTACCGTTCATAATCACTATAGAGGTCGCCGATGGTGTAAGACAGGAGTCCATGTACATTTAAGATTTAACGTTAGCATACAAAAGGTCACTTCATTTTTCGATATCCTGTCTTAAAGATATCAACTTTCTTCAAACATTAAGAGGAAAAAAAATGTTTGCTTTGACTCGTTGGTTAATTTCTCAGCCAAACTATAGGGACTGAATCCAACAAAAATGTTTACTGTCCTATTTGGATTTTGTTAGTGCGAAGAGGACATTCTGATTGTTTTTATTATTATGATTTTCATTTTTACGTTGGCACTAGACCAGTCTTAGTACTTATTTATACACAAGAAGCATTGCCTTATTAAAACATATGATAATTACTTAAAAATATATTTAAACATAGTATATCAACTATTTAATTAAAAGCACCGAGTCAATTAATATATTACTTTTGGCTCCAAAATGCTCGTGTTTACATGTACAACAAATAATGACTCTACAAGCATGTTTTGTGACCTGCGGTCCAACGCTGGGTCCAAAACAGCCTGGGAACAAGGACCAGGTTGCTGAGAAACCTCCCGGATGGAATGTGGTTTTTAATATTCTGTTAATCCCTTTTGGCATCATACTTTGGTGTCTAATTGCCTGGAAAAAAAAGGAGTTTTTCCATTTTCTCCGATTTTCCATTTACTACACTTTGTTATATACTAATTTACTGAAAATCAGCAGTAAATTCAGTATGTGCTGACAACCAACCGAAATAATTCTACAGCTAGCGACCATGTGTTGATGAACGTACACCATGGTTACGGTACTGCTTCAAAACTTTATCCGCAAATTTTCTAACTATTGCAAATCGGCTGTTTAGCAGTCATGTTTTTTCTACTCCAACACTTCATCAGGAGAAAAGGAGAGCGTTCCTTTAGAAGGGAAACAAACACCCTTAACTTTTATGGGCCCATTGTTGCAAAGAATTAGTGATGCCTGTATTTAATTTTTTTATTTGAATAGAGTCCACTGCATAGCTAAGCACATGGAAGGGTATCCACTGCCATGAAAGCCGCTGAAAGAGAATTCTCAGCGGCTGCCTTCATCTCCTTGGTACAACAGCTCCTTCCCCAAGTCAGATGTGTGGCAACCAGCCAGCGCCTAGTAATCCAATAGCAGGTCTCACTCTTGATTTCGGGGAATGGGGTGTAGCTCTGATGAGGTAGACAAAATGAGGGAGACGGGGGTGAGGGCACAAGTCGGCTCTCGAGCCGAAGCACCCACCTTGCCGTTTGTTTGCGTCAACAGTTGAACTAAATCAGATTTCCTGCTTATTTGCAACTAAGGACAAAGCTCTGAAAAGGTCCTGTGTGTGCATTTCAGAGAGGGAGATGAATTGGTCACATTCTGGGCCACACTGGATACCGCTGTCTGGAATGGAACTGCTACTCCCAAAAGAACAATTTTGACGTGCAGTGATATATATACCGCAGTGTTTAACTGATGCCCTTCTCCAAGGTGAATAAGGTGACCCTAGATGCACTCCCCTATTCCTTACACTCATGCACCCATTTATAGACCAGAGGACCGTAACAAACACATTCATACACATAACACTGCAATATAGATTCCCTAGTCCACCTGAGCGATGTCTTTGGACTGTGGGAAGAAACAGGACCACCCAAAGAACACCTTGGCAAGCACGAGCAGAACATACCAGCTTGAGTGGAGAGTAACTCCACATCCAGCCACACAGCCGTATGAGGCACTGGGCTACCAGCAGAACCTCCGCATCACCCAATAAACCAGCATTTAAAAAAAAACAAACTTTTCACATTTTCAGTAGCATGAAGTGGCGCCCAAGTTAACAGCTAATTCCTGTGAAATGGCTGGCAAGTATTGTGAAAAATAAATAAAGTACACCTTTTTGTAATCATGTCTGCATCTATATTGCAAACCACTAGAATTAGACATTCCAGTGAGGTTACAGTCCAAAACACAAGATTATTTTTGAGAATAAATAATTCCAGTGTGTAAGGACCTGAAAATGCTTACAGAGATCGATTCACTGATCTGCTGAACACCACCTGGTTCATCCAGAAAACGCTGCGGTAAGAGCTGAGTAAACCAAAGGAGCGACACTTGATTTCGGGTGCCAGCTGAATCCTCGGCGTCTGCCATACAACAGAAGTTTCCCCTTGCCTACACTTTCACTTGACTCAACGCACAGCGTCTGTTATGTGGCGTCTCAGTTTAATGCTCGGGCCGCCTTAAAACCATCCCGACCTGGGTGATTATTACTGATTTTTCTTTCTCCTTTGGGACTTATTTTTGAATCTACAGTACATTAACTTATTATTGCTTTGGCCACCTTTAAGTTAAGCTTATTTATTCCATAAAAAAGCACTGATTTCACAACCTGCTGTATATACCCAGTGCAAGCATCCAAATGAGTCCCCAGATTTTGACTGGATCCTGTGTCATGAAGCATATCTGTTTGATGTGGTCCATTTTTAATTTTTTATCTTCATAAAGACATTATCATTATTTCAAATATTCATTGAAAAACACATGAATCCTCTTACAAAAATGTACCACGCAGCGTAGTCATTCAACCAAACATAATCGCCTCCCACTGGTCCAGACTTGGCGAGCTCTCTTGTGTGGCCAACCTCCCCCCACCCACCCATACTCACCCCCAAATAATTTTATTTTGGCATAAGAGGGGCTGGCATTACAACTGACCCCTGAACCCCATAAAGCCTATCTTTTCCTGTTGCAAAGAGATGAAAGATGTTTGTGTAGCTTGTCCACCTTATCTGATGGCACAAGGAATCTCAGCTTGTGTGTTCAAGTGCTTCTGTTCATCGTTGGATCTGATCCGTCCATTACGCTCTGAGCCAGACAGCTAAGCAAGATCAGTGCCCGGTTATTGCAGGTGTTCTCCCTGTAGGGCTTGGGAAGGACATTCTCATTCAGATGAGCAAAATTTGATATGGTAATGAGGAGCGTGGACTACAAGGCATGCCCAAGTAGGCCAACTCAATATCCTGGTGCTCCTTGAGTGAAGAAGCTGCTCTCCCACTGAGCTGCGGAGGATCTAGGTAAAACTCAGTTGCAGACCCCAGTAAGGGTGGCTCCATTTTGTGCTCGCTTCTAGTCTCCGCCGTAATTCTGAGACGGCCGTGCGCCAAATTATACACCTAGTGGGAGCTGTTTAAACGGAGCCTCGGAGCTCCATTTCGGATTGCTTGCATCTAAGCGTGGGGGAGTTTGTTGGCTGTGGATTTTGGCCTTGTGAAAAAAAGACCTCGATTTTGACATTAAAGGCAGGGGAAAAAGTCTCAAAGGTCAATAAAAAGCAGACAGGACCATTTATATCACTCGTGAGCGGGGACACTTATGATAAAAAAAAATGTGAGCAATTTTAAGTAACTTTTTAAATACGATTAATGATATTCCTAGAAATACATTTAGGAGGTAAAACGTCAACGTGGTGGGAAAGTTGTATCTGAAGGCACTCGGACTCTGGCAGCAGTGCTGTAGGCCTGCCTTATTCTGGCATAGATTATTTGTCTTGTAAAATTTCTATCAAGCTGCAGCCCCCCTTGTTCGTTCGCTCGGCCGTCCAGTCTTTGGGTGAAGCTCATGCAAGTGTGAATCTGGATCACTGTGAAGGGCGTCTGAAGTGCAGTCCCACTAACAAGACACGACAAACATCCAGGCGGAAAAGCACGCCCCCACGGCTTGCGTCCTCCCCCACCCGCCTAAGAACGCTTTCATCTGTCTGGATATTCGTTTATTTTTACTTTCTCACTCTGAAGTGAAGCACAAGAGTGTGTACAAACAGCGACAACCAGGGGAGAGCCCAAGTGATGTAACCCAGCATCGAAGCGGTGACCGCCCCAAATTATAACTGAACCCAAAGTGCAAAAGATTAACGTACACATGAGTTGCGTGGTAGCGTAAAGAGATTTTCTGACATTATTATACCGCAGCAGCTCCAGGAGTCTGCAGGCTGTGGGTTTCCTAAAAAAATACTTATTTACATCCACGAGTTGCCCAAATACGGATTTTTTTTTTTTTTTTGTAACAACCGTTCGAAGAATGGGATTAAAAATTGCTCCGAGGAACGCTTTGTTTAAACTAAGCACGGATGAGCAGTTATTCAGCAGTTGATTCAATTTGCACCAACAATTTGACTGAACTAAAGCACATTTGTGCGGACAGCCAGGCATGACCCTGGTGGCACAACGAGAATAAATAGCTGGATTAAAGCTAAGCGTTATGAGAGCCGATGAGAAATTTTAATGTCAGTTTTGTGACCGCTGTGCTTAACTGATGAAGACGACTGGGTGTTCAGAGAGACAGGGTTTTACGAACAGGGCCAGACGCAGGATTACCCTTAGTGATATCCCAAGCCAGACACACACTACCAACAGCCCACATAAAACTGCCTTTACGGCAGCTGAATGGCACACAACTTTCTTCTTGGTTCTATTTAGCTGTCAGTGGAATTTGAATGTTCTTACAGACTTAAATGTCACAGAATTCGTGCAATAATGGGTGAACACAAAAAAGAACAAAGAAAAACTACGGGGCTTTAAAAACCATGACAATCATTACAACTAATAGTCCTACAGGCAAAGATAATACACATGGTTTTATTGTGAGCAATTTTTTTTTTAAGTTTTAGACATTTTAATGTGATATAAAATGGCTGAATTCCACATGGGGCGAGGTGTTTATACAAGAGGAACTGAGGCATGACCTGCATCTTTCGCTGTAACAGACGATTATGTTGTTATGACAGCAGCACCCTTTGCATTCTCTGCAACAAGCACCAAACCTCCAGTGTGGTGTTGCATGGTCTCTGCATGGTTCCAGGCCACTAAGCGTGGATGCAAGTGGATGGGGTTCAAGGCAAGCACCTTCCTGGGGACAGATGACTGAGTGACCATGCTGGCCACGGGACCCAGGACTCAGCATTTAAAAAGCTACATACAAGCTGACGGAGCCGTCACTTTCCGTCCCGCCTTCAAACACTACCAGCTCTACAAATGCTATACAAATACCATCAACAGAAAAGCTTATGGATATTGTTCTACTCAAACTTTTTTCTTTTGAAAAAGCATTTTCTATTGTCACTGTACTGTATTATATTTATTTTCTATTATTTCTATTCACTACTTTACAATAAATGTGTGATATTTAAGCAAATCAATAGTAAAACAGGAATATGGAAGCAAAAAAAAAAAAGTTGAATTTCTTTGTGATTTATAACAAATTACGCTAGCATACATAGTGCATGCATCTAATTGTGCAATAAATGAGAAAATGACAAAATTTTTATTTATTTAAATACTCAGCACTAGCGTTTTGGACCACCATTGAGGAATTCCACCAGCAAAGCAGGAAGTGGCTGTTCCTCATTAGATGTAACCTGTTTGAACTGCCTCTCAGGAGTCTAATGTGTCTTTTCTCACCATTGCGCCTGCATCCCCATTTTTACCCCCGTCTTTTTCTTGTTCTCTTCTTTCGCAGTGCTTCTTCACTCTGAATAATAATGTTTTGACTTGCAGTGAGGAATTTGCGAGATAAGAAATAATAGGATTTGCTCTAAACTTTGGCTTGTTTCTTCTCACAGACCGATAACCAAAGATATATTTCATTTCGCGATCCCCATATGAAACCTAATGACTATAATAGCTGGAAACTGGCCGCATCACGAACCGGGCTCCCTTTCTTAGGATGGTTACACCTATTGTACTAATACCTACACTTATTGTGCAAGTGCAATAAGATTTTCCGTGAATGACATTGAAAAATCAAATAATCACAAAGAACGGGAGAGAACAAAGCTCTGGAGACCCAAGTGCCACCCCCGATGGGCGCAAGTGAAGTTAAAGCTAAAACAACGGTATAAGCTAAACCCTAACAGGTTTGGTCAAAAAGCGGAAAACTAAAAATTGATTTCCGACCCAGCTGCTTCGCAGCAAGAAAACCGATTTGTTTTGAAACGGATGGGAACCTTACATCCCCAGCAAAAGCAGAAGAGCGAAGAGGATTACACCACGCGGATGGTGACGAAAATACGAACGACTGTCTTCCTCAGCGCACACGCTGCATGCAGATGGTGACAGGGATGAGCAACTCACATCTGATTTATCAGAATTTTAATGGCACAAGAACCGCATAGGAATGAATGAAGCCTGAGATGAGCATTTCGACCGCTACGTTGAAGGACTCCAGCAAGACTCGATGCCTCTGGCTGCTTCGGAGGGATCATATGTCCATCTGTCCTCAAACGTAAATAACCTGTCTCGCTAAATACAAAATCCATCAATCTTCATTTGCAAAACAAAAAAGCCCAAACTATTTACACCGAAATAAGCACTTTTCTGAAGGCGGGGCAACAAGAAGGTCAGCTTTCGTGGTGCAACCCGAACCTCTGCCATCTGGATTAGTTATTCCATTGTCAGTTATCAGTTATGGGGAATTTTGTACTGTTGCCTTATTAAACACTGTCACAACAGTACTTACTTTAATATCGAATTACACAATCTGCAAAGTTATTGCACTAAGAAAAACAATTAAGAGAATGCATACGCTCTCAGATGGAAGGAAACTAAAATACATTGCAGGAAGTTCTCGATCCATTCAAAGCCCATTACTGTGTGCTCAGGGCCACAAGCTAAATGCTGTGAGCAGCGCAAAATGTATGTCCAACACACCTAACAAAATAAGAAATGCATAACCGCAATTAAACATAAATAAATTGTGGTCGGACAGCCAGCTTGGGGGTCATTCATTAAACTGATGTAAGAAACTGAGCTGCGAACACGCCGGATGCTGCTCATAGGGCGAAACTGGAAAAACTCAAGGCTGAACGCAATTACGCAGAAGGTAACGCTCTCATTTGTTTAAGTTTCATAAGCGGGGTATAAAGTAACCGGGACATTTCTGCCCAATATCAAGAACCTCTAGGCACTTAGCGTCTAATGAACACGATGAAATGCCGTTTCGGGCGGAAAGGGGAGAAAAAAAAAAAGGGCCGCACGCAGAATTAAGTTTGCTATCCTACGTGACGATATTTTGCCAGTAAAACCATTTGACTGCGTAGAGAAACGTGTTGCATTCACCGTCATCTGCAGGGCAATTTGAAAAGTGTGACCGGCCTATTTAACCCTTTCTTCCCCCAACAGAGGGGGGAAAAAAAAAAAAAAACCATAATAAATCTCACAGATTATGATTTTAAACACAAGGCCTGTTGCTGATCTAACTGTGAATATCATCACTTTGCTCCTTCTGAGGTTCCGACTGACAGGAAGGAAGAGCTTTTCAGTCTGCTGAGCACATAGTAGCTCTTCATGGCCCATTTATTAGTGTTGGCCCACGTCACCAGGAAAAATAAACTTTCGTACAAAGGAAGTTGCCCCTAAAATAGCTTGCACTTTCCCCTCACTGTTCAAGCATTGTCCTTCATTTCTTCTTGGGAATATGGCCCTTATCCCGTATCTGGCGAGCAGCGAGAAGCACAAAACGTAGCATTAAATTAAATCAGATCAAAATTTAATATCTGATTCTAATCTAATATCTTTTATTTATTGAACCAAATATCTTTCCCCAAAATAACATGAAAGAAAACTTCATACTGTGATAAAAAAGACCTGCACTATATATAGGAGGGCTAAATGAAGGCATTGTCATAGGGAAGCAGCCTGAGAAGTTCTACTAGTTGGAGATTGCTGGCCAGTTACACTGAATCCAAGCCACAGTGAGGTTGAGCTTCTTCTTAAGCAATCAGACTAAAAGCCCTTTAGAGCAGGAGGTTAATACGAGGTTCAGAAGAAAGTTTTGCGACACAACGTACGTGGAGGAAGCCTTGGCCTCGCCGCTGTCAGAACCTAAAAACCACACAGCAAGCAGTACCACCATGTGCACCGAGTGGGAATCTGACAAATGCCTGCAGCGTAAAGTTTTACGATGTTTTCTTAAATCACAGCACAGGGATTTACAAAACACTACAAAACCATTCACTTCGCTCCATGTTTTCTGTGAAAATTTTGCTATTCGCCCCCAGGAATCACCTGGCAAACTGTATGTTTTTTTTTTTTTTGTTTGTTTTTTTTTTTTTCGGTACGGTTGTTAAAAAACTTTCTCGGAATTATTTTTGAAGATTTACTGAAAGCTAAGCTTTGAAAATCAAACCGCTGTTTAATGTTTCGGCAACGCATTAAACGTTGCTTAAGTTTACGGTTTAATTTCTTAGGCGCATAAGGGACCCTCGAGAGGTCACTCAAGTGAGTCTTTTATGTTATTCGCCAGCTTCCTAAACTCATAATAACTGACGTGAGGTGCTCATGACCCCTCTTGTGTGCCCAGAGCCCAGTAATCCCTGCGAAAACAGAAGCTGGTTTTGATTGTTGAAGAATGTCGTCGCCTTTGTCTTTGCCCCTGGAGTGAGGAATTTCGCGGGCCGGGCGATTAGGACCACCGGTACTTGTCAACGTGCCACGCAACACCGATGTGTAACAACGGGGTGTGCAGTGTCTCTTGCACGTTCCCAAGCCCTCGTGTCACCATGACTGCCCGACCGCGCGGTCAACCAGTGCAGTCGGTCCAGTGAACTGAACTGGATTAATACCAATAAATGCCTGTTCATGAATTAATAGAGTATTTTATAAATACAGCTGACTTTCAGTTGGATTTTTTTCCCCGCTTACTGCCAGTATTTGACATAAGGCCTTGTTTAAAATGGCAAAATAGCTTGTTTTAAGCAAACTGCTCCCTGGGACTGTTTTGGGGGGTTATGTTATTTTGCCGAATCATTCACGACGTAGACCAGTGCAAGCACAAGTTTATATGTAGGGTCAAATAATTTAGCAGAATTTACTACAGAAAGTAATGGGGTTACTATAATGTGCAACTCGCATTCTGAAGCGCAATACAAAATAAAAATTGCATTTATTTAGATTTTGTTCACTGCCAAATCCTGTGGTTCACTGCCACTGGTGGAAAATTGGAGCGGTAGCTTTGAAAAAAGAACAAAAAAGAAAAAAGAATGAAATTAAATTGTGTCTACATGTAAAGTTGTCCATTATACAGATTTTCATTTTGACTGCATAAACTGGTATTCCACATTTTTGTGGAGTTTTTCCACATTTTTTGTTTAAAACCTAAGGCTCACGTATGGTAGCACAATATTATTCTGTGAAGTCCCGGTCGGAAACTGACCGCGTCGCTTAGGCTTACTCTTGAGTTAAACTGCTTGTTGTGCATCAGGTTGTTGCTAGCTTGGGTTTCCGGACTACGCATAACATTTCTACAAAGCATTAAAAACAGTTCTACTTTATGCGTCGAAGCCCGACCAAACAGGTGACAACAAGAACAGGGAAGAAAACTGCATCAGCACATGTAAATACCATTTTTAAGTCTATCGCCATGGTTACCGAAACCCCGTTAATTTCAGTCCCCTCACCAGCCTGCAACTGTTTAAATCTGCTGAGGTCAGCTTTCGGTTTAAAGTGTATAGATGACCCAAACAGACCAAAATATAATTAAATGCCATTAAAATTGAATATATAATTACCTGTGACACAAAAAAATACACAAGCAAGTACAAATTCTATTCTTCCACTTTGGAAGACCGAATATATCAAAAGCTGCAATATTGGGAAGTAATAATTATGATGATGAAATCTGTAATATTTATCAATCTAATTTCTAATTCATTGTATATCCAAATTTTACCATTTAACTGTTATCTAGAACCACCGTATGATTTAAACACCAAACACCGATAAACATCAATTTCACATTGCGCGAAAAAAAGTCCATGAATATCACAGCACAATTTTGTTTGCAGAGATCTCAAATTTTACAAGATGCACGTGTGTGAAAACGCCTGCGCGGGCCATAGCTGGACTAAATTTTGACGTACGAGGTGCCAAGATGAGGCGCACGCTTAATTCCACAGCCCAAGCTGGGAGCTCCCTCGAGTGTTTTTGCTTCCTGTTATTAAGAATCGCGCAACGCTTGCTGCTGCGGATGGCTCACAGATACGTTCAGAAGCAGACCTGTGCTGATATTCTTTTCATTCGGAGAGAAATCCTCAGACACAACCCACCAAACTGCTAGCGTCTTTTTTTTTTTGTGTGTTCATCTTTACTGAAATGTCTTCAAGCGCTGGTATTTTTCCTTGCGTTGCTACGTCTTTCAAGTCTGAAAAAAATTTGCTATATAAAGTCTACAGGGCATCCCAAGTGGATAACCCAGTCAAGGCCGCAGATTCACTTTCCGGACCGAAATTATCCCAGAATTACCGGCTGCTAAAACTCAGGCAAGCGTGGTGGGTTCTCAGATGCCTGACATCTCAAAGTATAGCTGTCAGGAGCACAGTGCTCACAGGCGTCCCCTACTGTATGGGTCAGGCGAGCTCGCGTCCACCTTACCTTCTGGAGCCACTGCGTGTAGTTCTCCATGATGTGCTCCAGCTGCTGGATCTTCTTGCTGGAGTGGTCCTGCTCAGCTTGCGGCGCATCTCGTTGGAGGGCATTGGCGCTGTACTGCCCGCTGCCCCTCCCTTCCTGGCAGGGGGCGCCGCTGCCGTCGTTCTCGGGCAGGATGAACGTGTAGGTGCACTGGCCGTGCTGGATGCGGCTCAAGCGTCGGCCGTTGCCCTTGGCGCTGCCACCGCCGGCGCTGCCGACGTCGCCGGGATCCGTGCCCCTGCGCTGATCTCCCACGCCACCATCTGTCACCACCAGCAAAGCTGCCAGTGACAGCAGAGGCCAGGCAAACTTCTCCCACAGCATTGCAGGAACAGCAACTGAAAAAGTCTTTGGCAGGATTTTACAAGATTAGAGCTTTTCTTATTGAATTCTTTTGGAATTACGCCCGCGGTTCTAAACAGAGTGATGTCAGCTATGCTGTCAATCCAGTGCATCCACTGAACATCCCACTAGACAGCACCGAAGAAGTAGTCCAGCTGTGCATCGTGAACCGTAGAGAACGTCATGCTGTCGTGTAGTCTCCTTGCCGGTCAGTTCAGAAGAAGCTGGAACTTCCTGAGAGGTGCTCACCACGTGTCAAATGGTGCACGGCATGCGTAAACGCAAGTGGACCACAGCTGCACAGCGTCAAGTGTGTCAGTGCTGAACCCACATTTTCAAGATCTCTGCTTCCCTCCGTTCCATGCAGCAGCTGTTGCTGCTGCTGCTGCTGCTGCTGCTGCTGCTGAGGCGTTCTGGGTCCTCGGTGGGTTTCCTCCAGGGGGTCCGCAGCTCAGCAGCAGCCTCCACGCCAGCTCTGTGCCTTCTCCACGCAGTGGCGAGACAGGAATGCGAGCGCGCTTGGTCCTCTGCGTGTGGCTGCGTGCGTCTGTTTGAGAGAGCAAGTGTGCGTGTGTGTGTGTATGCGTATGTGTGTGTGTGTGTGTGAGAGAGGGAGAGAGAGAATGTGCCCCCCTGCACTGAGGATGTGTGCTCAGACCATGTTGAGGATCATCTTACAAACAGCCTGACCTTAAGCCTGTGCGGCAGTGCAGCCTCTGTGCCTGAGAATGGCCTTTTCCAGGGCATCTGCAAAGCTCAACCGCAAGGTCACTCACAAACACGCACGTAATCGTTCACAAACACCTTAAGGACCTTAATACTTTTCGAGAACATTCAGGTCGCTTTTATTTAAACAACCTCTCAAAGCGAGCGAGAATTTTTCAACTCGCCGCCCTGCATGAATGATTAACATCATTGCTATGACGTTTATAAACACTTTCTGGAATCTCTTTAGCATGAAAGAATAATATTTGAAATTTCCACGTCGGAAGTCGTTGCACCGTAACCTTAAATCATTTTTAACAGGCAGAAGTGATGCATGTGCTGAAAATGGGGCAATTCGAAATCTTTTAGGACGCAACAGTGACGAAAAAATCCACGAGCTACAAAAAGACATTTTTGTGGTAAAATGTAGGTAACGCTTCGAACGTACGAGGCCAAGTTTGCGGAGCAGAAAGCACGGAAAACTGTGAATTACAGAGGGAGGGGAGGAGTGCTTCATGGCATGAATGGTGTTTACGAATAGATGCTAAGCCACACGCTCAGGGCGGAAGGAACCGAGCCTTTCTTCTTACACGCGAGGACGAGTGAAGTAAACGGAATCACAAAGATTCAGAAGTACAATCATTTCCGCTCTGTGGCTTCGGGACCCTCGCCGTAATAGACGATAAGTTGACCTCGAGACCTTCTTAAGGATTAAACTGAGGACAGCAGGGGAGGGAGGCTGCGCGAACGCATCATCGGATCCCGTGACGGTAAACGCAGAAGACGCCGGGTTGCCGGCGACGGGAAAGCACGGCCGACCATTTGTGGGCAATCGGGAGCCAGCCAGCCGACGCATAGCTTCGGCGTTCAAAGCCACAGGAGGCGAACGCACGGCCGTATCGGCGGCGTTGCGACCGCGGACTGGGCTCGGCACGAGCGGCCTTTATTTACAGGATCTTAATTGAGTTGTGTAATCTTAGATCGGTTCCCTCACAGGAATGTAAACGTCTAACTTATTGAGAAAACAAGCCTATTTTTCCAAGTTATAGAAAAACTGCCGTTTTTAACCCTCAAGACCCTTCTGGGTTTTCCCAGACAAGGAGTTGTGCTTCTGCAGCTTCCTGTGTTTAAAAAAAAAAGAAAAAAAGAATAAATAAAGCAGTACAGAATTTTGGGGATCAAAAATTTTTTCCCTGCATTTTTTACCCAGTGATGGCACAGGTTTGTCCAGTGCAGCGCTCACATTTTCAAGTCAGTATTCGACAGAAAGGTGCACAGAGCGCATCGTATTATTACCCCCTCCACACACCCCATGTTTTTTAGGGGGACGAAGTGCACGAACCATGTTTGGTTTTATCTGATGGCACAAAAGATCATGCAGCTCCAAGTTAAAGGCTTACATGGCTTTATTTATTTGGGAATTAACTTTTTTGTTTATAGTATACAACGGTTGAAAATTATTTGCCTATTATTAGTTGTGCGCTGCTATTATAGGCACCCTAATATTTTTACCATTCTTGGGAAAAATGTGCAGGCGTAGGCCTCAGCTGTAGATGAGGATCCCTGACCGAAACCAAAATAGTCACAGATTGTCCCGTCCAAGAATTATATGCACACTGCGTATGTCCAGTCCAACAAGTGTCATATCCTCAAATTAGGTGTTGAGTTACCAGTTTGACTTTGACAACCTTGCCTCCAAGGCCATGCATGTACATCCGCTACAGGGAAGGGCCACAGAAATAAGGAACAGGAAATACTGTGCGTAGAGAGTGTGGTTCCATCCATGAATAAGCAGAAGAAAGCATGGGTCTAAAAGACACTGGACAGCCAACCTTCCTCGTGAGTTTAGAGTAACTAGAACTTCAGTGTGGTCAACCACATGAGCTTTGCCATTGGGCTTTACTGGAACTCCTCAATGCTTTGGCCCGCAGTGAAGGGTTAACAGTCAATTCTGCTACGTTACTGAGCAACTGCAACATATAGACAAAAACACCTAGTGAGAAAAAGGACTGAAAAGCAAACCGTTCTGTTTAGAAAGCAGCTATCAAATGAATTTTTTAAGCCTTAAGTTGAATGCAGTATAAGAACAGTTAAACGAATCCAAAACCATTTAATTTCCTTCAATGGATTAAACTGGAACAGTAAGAAAGATTTATAGCTTTCTGGCCAAAACTCTGGACTAATTCTGGCAAAGAGAGATCAGAGCAATTCCTTTAAAAATAAGGATTGGAGTCGGTCATAATGTGACAGTTTGTAAGAATGACACCTGCGTCCGCTGGAGCCGCACTCTCAGCTCACCCGCCCTGCCGAATGAACTCAGCGGCGGCTCAACGGTCGATCCCCTGTCACGCCGTCCGACATCCTTTCAGTATGACGTGGTAAAGTTCAGGTCAAGTTTACTGAAAGGTGAGAATGCTCTTGTCCGTCAAATGTCACTTTTTTTCCCGAAGCCCAGATGTAGTTGTGTCAGGAGAGGAATGCGAAAGGTGAATACGCAGCATGCCGAGAAACAGACGGTTCCTCCATTACACGCGATTAAGATCTTCTGAGTTTCCACACGTTATGTTGAAACCTTCCTGCATTTAAGATTCTGTCACTCTTGAGAAGAAGAAACACGGCTTGAACAGTGGGCTTGGAGGTGCAAATCTGCTGCGTATCTCTTGCAGAAGAGCTCACAGAGTCAGCTATGGTCATGACCTGATGTTTGTTTGGAGAGTCTTCTGTGGGTCTGACCACAGGAGCAGGAGCTGGGTTGGTTTCAGAAGGCTGCAGCCCTCCTGGTGGGCACACCTGCTCTGGGTCTCGGGGACAACCGCGCGCTCTGTGGTCTCCTGTTACTCAGGGGTCCTCAGCAGGTGAGGGGTCTACAGTGGGCAGCCACTCGCACCACCTTCATCTCATCCTGGTGTGAGATTCCAGCCTACACCTCCGGCAGCCCGGGTCTACATTTCTAGGAAATTCTGAATGATTCAATAAAACTGATTCATAATTTGAGAAACATTTTTCTCATTACCCCGTAGAAAATATAAATTATATTTATGCTTTGAAAGTTCAAAAGTTTATATTTTATAACTCATATATTTTTTTTTTGTGCGTAGCTGCTTTAGAGCAATTTTAGAACCTCACATTTTAGCGACACGTTTAAATCCAACTCAGCATTGCATATCAATATTTATAATACGCCAAAAACTGGGTCTTTTGTGCATTGTTCATTTCAGCGGTTCGAAGGTGCAGGTGGTTTCTGGCCCGGCTGTAGTTTTTCCTTATGTAAATCGCACGCATTCTCTTCGATAACTGCTGTATGTTAAAAAGCTTTTCCGCGTAGTTAGTAAAACAATGAAAGTCATATAATCCAAAAATTGCCCTCCGGACAAACCGCTTAATTCAGAACAGCCTCTTTCGCTTGTTTTCATGTGCAGTTAACAGTTTTATATCTGCGCCAGTTTACAGCAAAACAGATGGGATGTAAAATAAGTACAAATTCCCTCTGAATAGCAAAACAGAGTGGCTTTTCTGCCAGAGAAAAGCATATGCTGTGTATCCACATGTTCGCAACATGTTTAATACAACAAAGTCAAGAAATGGAAAGTTGTTTTCATTATAAGGATTTCATAAAACAAAGGCAAAAGGCAGCCAAAACAGAAGCTCACGTACAGAATACTGCACAGCCAGATCCATACCTGACAAAACAAACCCTGCAGGGGCACAGGTGGTTTCTCGCCGAATATATGATGCACTTACAATCGATACGTCAAGTCATTCCTCTGCAGGGAAAGTATGCAAACTTAAAACGCTACAGTAAACAAAGAGCGCGGATGCATAAATCGGAGAAAAGTTGTTGCTGTCAATGAGCCATTACCTACACCAGGTATTTTTTTGTCAACTAAAAGCAAGTAAGTGCTAGTGGGTCACATAACATGGAGAATGTCAGCAGGTAACCCCAGATGCCTTTCATTCACTATCAGCCACCTAAGTAGCCTTATCAGAAGTATTCTTTTAATAGTACCCTTAACTCATGCCCCCTTATCCGTTTAAATGGCAGAGGGAGTTCTCTTTACAGAAGTACAGGTACTATACTCCTTCGCACTGAAGGCCTCTCGCTTCTTTCAGACACACCTTAAAGCCAGGCAGCTCACAGGGCTGGGAGATGAGCAAATGGCCCCGATCTGCTTGCTCTTTGTCCCCCAAAGCAATGCACTTCATCCTTGCTGACTTTTCCTGCTCATCTCCCACCGGTCCGCATGAAATGAAACTGCGACAGATTCACCTGAAAAAGCATCTGGCCGTTTGCCGTTTTCCTTTCCTCCACTTCTGCCATGACATGACGTGAGGCAGAAAGGTCTGATTCCTGTCTTCAACAAAGCTATTTACGATTCGTGATCTCTAGCTCGGTCACTGTTATTCGCCGCAGTTTCTTCTGTATCATGGAAGACTTCACATTTGATGAAACAATGTATATTATACACACACACACACACAGTATATATAAAATGACCATGTATGAGTCATACTGCATAATATATAAATGGAAATTAATATTAAAGTTCTTGACGTGTTACAATGCCAGATGAACTGCCCTGTACCGCCCTCTCAGTGTTATCCCATTTTGAGATGCCTCGTGAAATACATCTATTGTCCAACTTGATCGTAAAACTTGTGAAATAAATCAAACGTCACCATTTTTTCTACAAAACATATAATCCAAAGCCAAAACTGATCTCAGTCACCTGTAAAGCAACTGACTGCTAAGTGACTCACAGTTGAACCGGTACCCACTTGTATGAAAAACAGCATTTACCATCCACATTACTTCACCTTCCACAAGCCAGCATTATATTTAAATGTATTTTTACGTGTGTGTCATGGACAGTCACGCCTATGACAAATCGCATTACGTCAAGGACGCCCCCCACACGTGCCACACCTGCCTTTAATGTACACAGACAAAAACTGAGAAACTGTGGAAACTGACATGTAAGACCCAGCTACATTTGGCCTTGCAGAAATGACAGCATCACCTCTCGCCATCTGTAATATCTGTAATAACTATGAAGACATCAAGAAAGATAAGATGACTTGTATTTTGATGGTAATTGCGAAAATGCACTTAAGGAGTGACATGTATTTTATACAGTGTGCGGTGCAAAGTCTGAAAGCCCTGAACTATGGAAGCGTGGGGGGAAGCCTCAAGAGGTGATCCTGAAGAGCACAAGAGATGAAGCACAAAAAAAGTTAAAAATTCCTGCAAAATAAAAAATATCGTGCAAAAAAAGCAGACAGGAAACGAATAAGTGATTCTTTAGATAAAGAAATATACATGCGTAGCTATGCAACGCCTTCCATCAGGCAAAGGCCAAATACAAGAGCCTAGATCACATTTTGAATCTGGACTGTGTTATTCACAAGTTCTTACTAGGAGCCCCTAGCGGCAGAATAATTTACCTTCATGCCACCGCTTTGTTGGTTTAATTACCGTGTTTATTTTTGGCCGTAATTTTAATCTAAATCGTCCGTCATTACCGCCGCGGTATTTGTTTGTAGATCTATAAAGCGAGACAGTATATGTACGAAATAAATATACTGTATACGTAGAAAAAAGAAAACTTGTCAGAACTCAATTTATTATGACTAACAGACTAAGGTAAACAGTAAAAAATAATTTTATTTAAAAAAATTACATCTTAATGTTGGACTCGAATGTCGGAGAAATTTTCCCTTCCTACCCAAAAAAAAAAATCATTAAAAAAAACTTTACGTTGAAACAAGCATCCGCAGATAATTTGGACCACTCGAACTGATCGGCGAAAGTGTTTTTATAAATCATTGTCACTCCAGTGCTGTATTATGACATTTCCACCTCACATTCTACTCTGCTTTCCATCCAGAATAGCCTATGATTTGACTGTTTTGCTTTTTCTGTTTTCCTTTTCCCTCCACCAGTGGCCTTTTGGTGATGAAGCCCTGCTGAGGTTCCGAGGCTAGGAGATATTTGCGAGGCATGCGGTCTACGCCGGGTCGAGTCGTGTTCTCTCCCCGCGTTGACCCTACAAAGACGGCTGCCACAACCCATCTGGCTGATCGCTAGAAATCGGGGCTGAACCGCCTCACCTCCGATAACCGCAGGGGCACGTCGTGAGAACTCGGCCGCTTCGCAGGCCTAAATAACAAACACACGACAGCCTAAACTTGTAATGCTGTGACAGCTGCTGTTGTCTTGGAAAACTGATCCAACCTTGCTTGTCGATGTCACCGCTCAGTTGTTATTTCCTGTGGATTCGGCCGAAAGATCTTAGGCTATCGGCGCGACCTCAGCTCCATTTGATTTCCCCAGCAGTAGGGGCAACATAAGCAGCTCCACCTGGATGTGTTACTGCTCTCCCACAGTGCAATGTAATGTTTCTCTCTTCCTTGATGCCAACAGACTAAACAATAAATGGCTCCTTATTTTTACATAAATACATCTCTAATGTAAAAAAAAAAAAAAAAAAAAAAATCCCGCTTACTGTTTATGATGCTAGCTGTAAGCTAAGCGCACTCCTGCAGCAAATGAGAGCGCAGCAAATGGCCCCATTCAGGCAATTTAATGTTCTGTATATTTAGGATTATGATTATTTGGAAAATATGGTATATCAAACTGGGGGGGGGGGGGCATGGAAAAATATGTAAATAGTGCAAGCAGCTCCACCTTGGGGGAAATGTGAGATTTTTTTTTGCATTGTATCAGACATTTATAGTTCTCCCCTAAAATAATGAAAAGGAAATTGAACCCAAATGCACCACTGAGAGAGCCTAGTGCTCCCACACTGCCCAGATCTGCCTTGTCTTTATCCTTCAAATATGGAACTGATCTGGAAGACACATTTTGGCTGGGTCTGCTTCGGACTGTTAAAGACAATGAGGCCAGAAAATTTAGAGAGCAGTTTTAGTACTGCCTTAAGACCATTAGTTTCCACTAAAATATGAATATAATCTATGCAAAATTAACTAAACTCCCTGCTTGGCATTCTTAATGTAAAAATGTATAACTTACAAGATGCTTTGAAAGAGTAAAAACTGCAGTGGTGGCCCTTCTATGCAAATATTACTCATTCGCTATCAAGAAGCGGTTGTCCTAACAGTGGCCCACAGAGGTATGGAGCCTATCCTGGAAACACGGGATGTGAGGCAGGGTATAGACTGGACAGGGTTACATACACTCATTAGCTCAAACATACACACAAAGGAGTGTTTAGTCGCAGGTTAAGCTTAAATGTGCCTTTGGACCGTGTGAGGAAACTTGGAGATAGGAAGAAGATGCAAACTCCATGCAGACTGACCTGGATTTCACCTCATGGCTGAACGCAGAGCTCCAGTGAGTTTCTTCTCAAATCTTTATACTTTTACAATCTTTTATCACTTTTATGAAAGATATTGGTGGAAAGAAATGTCCACTAGTTCCCTTCAAACACACTGGCACAAGAATCCAAACCTATAGCTTCTCAGTGAAAAACACTTTGTCATTTATGTGTTTTTTACCCATGAAAATTCAGAAAAAAATAAGCTTTTGTAAATACGACACTGTATCATAAAATATATTTTCTGCATTGCAATCCCAGCATAGAAAAACATTTCCTTAAGACATCAACTGAAAAATGTGTTAATTTTTCTTGCATTTCCTACTGTTAGTCTTAAGGTAACGGTAAAGAAGTGATGCCCATGTGTGCTGTTGTCTCCTTTGGTACTCAGATATTGCCAACAAATCAAAACCTTAATATATCATATTTGTGCTACAAGAGATGAACTTTTAGCTTTTGAGGGAATGCCAAACGCAAAATAAAGCTGACATCTTGATTTTGCATTTGAGATTCAAACTATAGATTAAATGTAACCCTAACAAAACTTATCTATTCATCAACCCATTTATTCATCCGTTATCAGTAACAGCTGCATAATATAATATAAACAGGATTCGCGAGGCTCGTTTCTCCCCGTTTTTATGATATTCCTCAAAAATCAGATCAAAATTAACAGAGTTAAAAAGACGGAAACTACCTTAGCTGCACATTCAGACAAATTCGAGATGTCATATAGGAGACTGGGCCTGTGTCATGTTGAAGTCACTATTACTTGTAAAAATAAATTAAGCTAATTTGGCAGAAGTCACAAAGCTTCCAGCACATGGTCCGTAACCTCCTGACCAGGACTTTGACTGTTTTGCTTATCTCACTACTTATGTTTATTGATCTTACTTTTCTAACAGTTTACAGAGCTGAGGTCTGGTTCTCGTGCGCGTTTCCCAGTTTTCGAAGATAGACAAACACGCAGGCCGCTGTCTCGCACTTTTTGCTTGCTTTTCGGTTGGCTGATGACTGTCTCTCGGTGCCTGTCATTGGTTAGGATCTGTGCGATTAAAATTGCTACCGTTAAAGCTAAAAACATAATAATCACTTTCACTAAATTTTACCAGATTACCTGTAGTTCATTCTTTTACGTAGATGAAAAGCTGCAACAACCTAAATGTAAAACACCAAATAATAAAAAATAAATAAAAGAATATAGCGCTAATACCATCATGTCTTTCAACTATGCACATTTGCTTACATTTTAAGGATATTGCATACATGTGAACTTTTCTGTTTAACACAAGTATCTTCCACAGATTTCATGTACTGCATAAAATAATAAATTATATATTGTTTATATTTAATTATATAGTTTTTTCCCTAGTTTAAGTACATTTTAAATACAGCCTTTACTAAACCAAGTCACATAAAGAATTAACAAAACTTTAGGTACAGTTTAAATACAGTGCGGTGAAAAAGTATTTCCTCCCTTCCTGATTTTCCATATTCTCAAATATTTGTCAGGCTGAATGGTGAAAAAGTGCAACTCTTTGGATAATGCAGGTCCCATTATGTCTGGATTAGAGCCAGTAAACCGTTCCGCAGTAAGAAGATCATACCGACATTCAAACATGGTGGTGGGAGTGTGATGGTGTGGGGATGTTTTAATGCCTCAGGGCCTGGACAACTTGCTAAAGAACAATAAATTCTGCACTATTCCAAAAAAATTAAGGAAAGTGTCTGTTCATCTATCTGTGAACTGAAACAGAGGAGTAACTTGGTTATGCAGTAAGACTGATTCAAAAGGAAGTCTACATCTGAATGGCTGCAAAAAAACAAAATTAGATTTGGAGCGGCCTAGTCAAACTCCTGACCTGAGCTCGATGAAGATGCTGTGGCAGAACCTGAAATGGGTAGTTTGCTCTTAAACTCCTGCCAGTATGTCTGAATTAACAAAGTTCAGCAAGGAGGAGGGGCTTAAATGTCCTCAACAGCGGTATCAAATTATAGGAAGCAACTGGCTGTAATTATTGGTGTTAAAGGTGATGGAATTGATTCAGTTTAATGGGGGCCCATAACATTTATATGGCTGATCTGGTGTTTGATCATTTTGTTCCTTAAGTAAATTAAGCAATAATTTAACACCCGTGTTATGTGCTACTTGGGTTCCCTTTGTTAGACATTGCATTTTCTCTAAAGATCTGAAACAATTCATTACGACAAATATGCAATAATTTGGGAAATCAGAAAACAGGCACATACTTTTTCAGAGCATTGTATATCTTCAAATTATTTCATTTTATGTATACAAATAATTTTTTTAAATGAATCTTTTAATATAATAGCATGCTTTCTTAAAAGTGCTTAAAAGATTAAAGCTACTACACTGATGAACTAAGAACATTTCATAGTTACATTTAGTCTATAGTTTGATTTTTGAATACAAAATTGGTATGTCAGATTTAACATGTAAATTAGGGGAAGATGAGATGAAAAGGTTGTGAATTGCCAGAACAAAAGATTTCATTAAAAATGCTTTGTCTCATTTCCGAATCATTCAGTTTGCCAGAGCAGAAAGAGATACGTTAACAACATTATTAACAAATAAAATAAACACAGAGGGCTTCACAAAGGCAGCCAAAAACACAGTTTAGGACCGCATGTGTAATATCACACATCGGAAAATTTGTCCTTCACTGTACAGTAGTGCAAGATTTTGTATTGCATAATTTGTGCTGCAGTTTTATCTGTTGACTTCAAAGAGGGATCCAGCATGAGACTTACCTCAACTGTTATACGAAACATTCTGCTGATCGCAGTTAATGAATCTGGCTGCAGATTTTATCTGGGAGAAAAACCTCATCCTAACAGAAGATATGATATAACGAAATGACCATTGGTTCAGTATGGGATTGCAGAGATGTTAAGAAGGCTTAATGTTCAACAGCAGAATGGAGTTCTTAGCATGGTCCAATTCCACTAGCGGTTATATATGTGAACATCCAAGATGATGTGGTATGTGTCAGTTGGTGTTCTGAAGGGTGAGAGGACATTTTTCCTTTTCCACTGTCCTCCCACTGACACTACAGTCACACAGTGACTGGTGTAAAGATGGACATCACTTCTGGTTTCTTCTCCATCAAACAAGCCTCAGCTGTAACATCAAAATCGGTGCCAGATTCTATTTTGCTCTCGGTTTCTCCCTGGGTATTGAATGTTCATTTTTATGTTAATTTCTGGGGTGCATTGGGTTTCTTTCCTCAAATTCATGCTTGGTACTCTGTTAGACTCCCATTTACTCATTCCAGTTACTGTATTATCCTTCATTACACTTTTATTTAATAACTTTAGAAAAAACTTCATTCTAACAACATCTGAAGCTTGTGCCTGAGGTGAGAGGAGCCTTTTTTCTACTGAAACTGGATTAGAAGCTACAGAAAAACCCCATCTAAATATAAGACACCCTCTGATGAAAACAAAAGACTCAAACTGCTTTGGAATCTCAAAAATGAAAGTAGTAGTTTTGGCCCTCAGCACAGCTGTCAAGAAGCTGAAGGACGAGCAGCTCCATTTATTCAGTTGCTCTTTCTCAGATGGATCTGCACGTGATGTTGGTGCACATTTAGTGCCGACTAAGAAAATAACACCAATTTGTTTGTCTTGTCTGGGTGTAATATATGTGCCAATAAACAGTATCCTTTGCACATGGTCTTGTGACTGGTATTTTTATGGGTCTATTCGGAAGAACGTAAATCCGCTAGGGCCTGCCAAGGATGGCGTGAGATACATAGTAACTGAAGAGCATCCTTTAAATTGGGTAATATAATGTTTGGATGAGATATATTTCATTTCATTTTACGATTTTACTGGAAAAGCATGTCATCTAGATGGAAGGGGGGTGTATTAAAAGAATAGGTAGCTAAGTAAGCCTTCAGAAGTTGTACATATCATTATTTTTGTTAATGACATGTTGGTGTGCTTATCAGTTAGTATCAGCAAAAATGACATTTTGAATTTTTGCTGTGGATAAAATATACTAGGAGATACTTTCAATGTTTAATATATAATAAGGGGACACAAATTTCTAACAAACGGTAGGAAAGCAGTGTATGAGCCGACTTGCAGTGTAACCTAATGACCACTTGGTTTTAAAAAAATTTAAAAAAAAAAAAAAAAACCTGTCTCTCTCTCTCTCTCATATATAGATTTTATGTGTGTGTGTGTGTATATATATATATATATATATATATATATATATATATATATATAAATGTCACTATAAGCGCTATTATGAATTATAGGCATGTATTAGAGCAGTCTTTTGCTGGGAGAGCAGCTCAGCCAGAGAACTGGGTCATCTGGGGGCAAAAAGGAGTGCAGGGAGGTTATGAAAAGTGCCGGTATGCAAGATAAAGTCTCGGTACTCGAAAGAGCAAAATCTAAGTGCCAGTACTACACTACTGTGAATACCAGCTCACTGCCTGTCATTTCAGACCCACCAGCACACACCACAGTCTTCACATAAAGATGACTCTGCCCTCCTAAAGCAGAACTCCACTTCTAAACACCCTCATATGTTGAGTGTTACTTGCCAGGAAAGCTCTCAACACATGGGCCGATGCCCAGAATGGCAAGTTTTCCGGGATGTGGGTGTCAGGAGTCTGTCATTGCCACTTTGTTCAGCTCCTCTGCACTGTAAATCTGTCCCTACCAGCATGGGGATGCTGGCGGCTTATTGCCAGGCAGCAGGCCGCATTAACCACGTTTTGGATGTTTCCAAGGCACAGTCAGGACCATGAGGTAGCACTCCTTGGCACATCTGCTGGAGCTACATAAATGGAGACTGTAAATCTCAAGATGTTCAACTGTAACGTTCATCTCTGAAGATGTGTTTCAGATCAGCACAATAAAAAAAGTTCTTTGGGGGGGCATTACAGCATTATATCACAATAAATCCTATGGCGGACATAATGTCAGCAAAAACCAAAATAACTTTAATGGCTCCCCCTACAATAAATGCACTCCCTCTGGAATCCCATGCTCACATAGAACCACAGACAAACAAGCTTTCAGAATTCCACTGCTGGCAGATTTTCAGAAAAGTTGCACGTTTCAAAGATGACGGAATAAAACGGCAAAACACATACAGCAAAGCGTTAAACAAAGCCACACCAAACACAAACGTCTCTGTAGAAAGTAGCTATGGTGTACAGGACAGTCATATACGGGATAGTGGCATTTTTTTGTGCGTACTGCATATGTGTGGCCTGTTAGTAAGCCAAGCAAACATAAACTGTGCATATCAAACTACGGGAATGAAACATATTACATACCACCTACAAGACTAGAACCTATTCCAGCAGCTGGTGTGACCACTCTTTATCAAGGCATCCTGTCCTATGTTAAACATTCAAATCTTATGCAGCGTCAGTGCCGTATGAACATCATGCAAATGAACACGGGGAAAAAAAACGACAAACACTGACAAAGTAGAAAAGAAAAATGAGTTCATTTGGACGCTTTCGAAACTGCGGATCTGAAAATCAACTCGCCTGTTTACACATTTTGATTTTTATCATCAATAAAATTAGTAGTCAGCCTTAAGCACAATGAAGTGCGTGTGTTCTGCACTATATAAGGTCCAGCATATGTGTTGGTTATTTAAAAGCAGTGCTCTGATGCTAATCCTGCCTATAACTGCATCCACTATGACTGACACGATGCCCACCAAGTAGAAAGAAAAACAAATATTCTCAACAGGGCTAAAAGGTGGGATCAGTACACACATTCTCTGACTATTGTATGTGGAAAAACAACCCACACCATGGGTGCTACTGAAATTATGTGAGATAATTCAGTTTTTAAACCCTAAGGAGAAGTTGTATTCCTTCAAGGCTGATTCTGTTACTTTCCAAAAACCTGAGGGCTGTTGTCAGGCAAAACGCAAGCGGATGGCCAGTAACAGGAGACCAGGAGGCTGGGTGAACCAGTACCCATATGAATGGTGGCAGACCTCCACGGTTCCATAAATAGCCTCAACGGCTAAATTAGCAGTGGCAAGAGAGAAAGTAGAAAAGAGAAACAACAGGATGGGGTCACGGCCTGCATTCTATCCTAGGTGCGTGTCAGTGTGTTACAGAGTCCAGTTTGGCCACTGTGTTTGTTCTGTTCATTTACTATGGGTACAACAGGAAAACAGAGCGGAGGGGGCTGGCGCTGGGGGGGGGGGTGTCATTGTGCTGGTACAGCAAGTAAGTTTATATACTTATTGGTCAACACAAACAAATTTCGATTACAAACGGATAAAGAATGCAATTGTTTTCTTGTGCCGCCATGCGGAATGGCGACTCAAACAAACAGAGGCGCGGCAGTTGGTGTGGACACAGCATCCGTGTTTGTGTTGTTGGGCTGCGGGGCGCCTCACGCCACACCCCTCCCTTCCTTTCCTCTTTCTCCCACTTGGCTCCAGACCGCAGTTCCTGATCCTGGCTGGCAGTACATGGAAAACCCAGAGGACCAACATCACTCCCCACAATGCAACATGCTCTAGTTTAACACCACCG
The DNA here is from genome assembly GCA_018136845.1 of Heterotis niloticus. NCBI lineage: Eukaryota > Metazoa > Chordata > Actinopteri > Osteoglossiformes > Osteoglossidae > Heterotis > Heterotis niloticus. The sequence goes on along the minus strand of CM030892.1, from coordinate 29,279,764 downwards.
AACAGCAGACAAGACCATGCAGGAGAGGAGCAGCAGATTATAAATTTGGCAAAATGGCACAGAGCATAAGCAGTAAGAGATGTAGTTTCTACAGTTAGACTATAGAGCATAGACAGTTAAACAACGTGCGTTGCCTCAACGTTCAGCAAGTGTGGGGTTTGGGAGTCCTTATAAGGTTAGGAGAGGTGTGGCAGCCAGCACCGGTTCAAGCAACACCTCCTTCGGGCTGTCACTAACTGGTGTGTGTCGACCCCCCCTGGAAGCAGATAAACACCAACAGCGTGATAATGGAACAAAGCCGATATCTCAGGGGGCAGATGCCCTCACCAAAAAGAAAAATTAATAGGTCAGCCGAGCATAGAATACTGCAGGCCTTGCATCACAGTGCTTAAGACCCCCATTGCAGGGGGCGGGGCTACTGTTTTGCCAGCTCCTCCCCAAATTAAAAAGAAAATAAGTAGGTAAAAGCAGCAGATTCACCAATGCCTATGAAGGGCATGCTTTCAAGGCCTTGTCACGGTAGGTTAACAGAGACAGTAGAAATCCCAGCCCTGTCTCTCTGAAGCTAATTCCATTACAAGAGTGATCGACTGTTAATTGTGAGTGTCTCACATCTGCTGAAAGGCGTTGGATGAACTTCAGTTTTTTTTTGCCTTTGTGTTTTGGCTCAGCCCCTTCCCTACACCCTCTATTTTTACATTCTGGCAGCTGCGCATTACACAGTGGACCCTTTTTCCCTTCAACAGCACTTTTCAAGAACTGCATGTTGGAGATATGTTCTGCAGTCCCATCCAAATGAGGGAAATTATTTTAAAACATTGATGCAGCACCATTTGATTCGTCATATATCACAAAGAGGTGCATTCTCTTTCCAGGCCAAGTTAAAATAACATTATGCTGTGGGATTCACTTCAGCTTGTTCATCTTACTACACTTTGATAATAGTCAATTCTCCCTATGTCTCCTAAACAAAAGTTATTAATTGCAGTTAGTTTTTTGATAGAAGAGCCTTCCTTGAGGTACTCAGCTCAAATCCAGGGAAAATAATTTATTTTAATTTATTTCTTATTAGCTAATCACGTTCACAGCTGTAGCATATTAATATAGTTTCTTTTATGACTTTACTGGTTAAAAACTCATTCCAGGTTACTCCTTCAGCCAAAGGAAAGGTTAATTTATGTAATGATATCTTTTTATTGGCCTGAATGTGCATATATCTGTTGTTGGTATTCTAAGGAGTTCTGGACACAGGCAGCTGTACAAATTGTTAAAAGAATGAAAAGGGATTTCATCAAATATGTTCCAGTTACTAACAATTTCAAATAAACTAACTAAAGGAAAATATGTCTTTACATATAATATTTTACAGAACTAAAGGACTGTTGCATAGCAAAAAAAAAAAAAAAAACTTCATTAAATACCCATACAGTATTTACGTCCTACAATTTATCCCATTTTAATTGTACACACAAAAGTTTTAACTACCATAACTTCAGCAAGAAAGCTGTTATCTTGGTTCACTTTTTTCTATGAAATTTGTTTATAAACCAAAAAGGTAGTCTGAGTTTCCCTGAAGACTAACAGAAAGCAGAGCGCGTGAAAGATTACTTTGCACCTGAGCACATAAAATTCAAGAACTTAATTCAGAGATTTTCTGGGAATGTGAAATTCTTTAGTGCTGTAGTTTAACTGCTCCAGTCTCTGTCTCTTGGTTAAGGAGCAGCAAAATGGTTCAGCTGCTGGTCTCATTGGGATTATGTGTAAGGCTGTAAGTAACGTTAAATCTGCCGGGAGTCTCGTCTCCTCAGAACGCTACGCTCTTGCATCCCCGATAACTGCACTTATCTCTGTCCTCTACGATTAAGGCCTTCGGTAACAAAGACATTAAACTGTGTCTCAAACCTGCTCACACGCTGATATCAGTCAGCCAGCCCTTTATAACCAAGCTAAGTGTACTTAGCTCCTACTTAGACAATTGACAGGAACGTCCTTGTAGATACAGAGTTTCTGTGCTCATATCACAGGGGTTTTGCCCCCCACTTCACTGCCTATAGAAGCCTATATAGAGAGGAGGCAACATAAGGAGAGCTGAGCACATCTCCCTCACAGGCAGCGTGTAATATTACTACCTTTATCTTTACAACTTCAACTTAATGCTCAGGGAGGATTTTTGAAATAACACAAGCTAGATAAAGTACTTACTATAATGCTGGATATCATTCAAAGCTATTTCAGTCCATTTCTTTGCATGATACTTGACAGAAGGTAAGCTAGTGGCTACAGGACTCAGACCAAAGTCCCCGGACGGCCTCTACCTTGAGCAAGATATTTATCAATATAAATAATAAATATAACAAATATCCAACTGCTTAAATGGGTAAGGCCTATAATATAATTTCAGACAAAAGTGCCAAGAAACAGGGAAATAATAATAGTAATAATCTGAATAATATTGAGAATGTTTCATCATAATTGCGTAATACGAGTTAGAAGTAGATTTCCCCCAATTTGCGTTTATCTGATGGAATGTAATGCAAAACAGTTCTCACCATGGCTTTACTTCGGCTGTGTTACAGAAATCCGCTAGCAGCCAGGAGCGTCAGCACACTCTGGACCGGCCACCTGGATGGGTTCAAATGCAGCACAATATCCTTGGGCAGATGTTCATGTGGTCAACCTGTGGAAAGAGGACAGAGCAGAACAAAGGACCTGGATGATGTGGCGAATCCTTGGATTTCACGGTTATTTTATCAACGTCGGTTTCTCTCTCTTCACCGAGTCATCTCTTCCAACACCACAGCAATTTTCAGACAGGAACCAGGACATTAATTCCTCCAGACAGCATTTCAAGTGCTTGACAAATATTTCAGTGTTATTCCCAGTTTATTTGTGCAGTGTGAAGACTTCCACGCAATGACACTTTGACTTTTGTGCACTCTTGTATTTTCAAAGTACCGTAAAATAAGAGATTAAGTTGCCAGAAGTCCAGGACTAGTTTGTTTGCACTGTTAAATAAATTGCTTGAATCAAACTTGTCTATGGCCAGAATTGGACTTTTACAAATTCAAAAAGATTTTTTTTAATCAGCATGCATTCTTCACCCAAACATGCAATAGCAAAGCAGATCTAAAAAGAAAAAATATATTAAATCACTTGGCTACTTCGGGCAAAAGACACAGTATCTTATCACACATGGGATGCTGCCAGTGCAGATCAAAGCTGCACGTGCATCAGGCGCATGACCCCCGTTGGGAGCTTCGAACCAGGCGATAGCTACCGCTCTGGGATAAGTTATTGATCAAACTGGCATATGTTCTCCAAACTGCTGGTGAGACTGGGCAAAGCTGAGAAGCTAAACCCAGACCTGTAGTAATTTCAGCATGGTGAGGAAAACATGCGCACACAGACACACACTGCGTAGGATAGAGGACATCCTCCCAACGGAGTCTGGAAGAATCTCATGGCTTTAATGCCCATCATTCTCCTGTTGGGAAAAGAACCGGTCTTTCCAGCTCTGCAGGAGGCAAGGGAAGATTCACTGGGTTATTTCGTGGCTAAACAGGATGATGAAAACTCCTATCGTTGCCATCATTTCCCCTTGATTTTTTTACAATCATTCCTTCTGATTGGACACAGATGTTCTTTGGTGGAGGAAGAGGGCTCACTGATGATGGAGGGATGTGCTTTGAAACCTGTCACAAAGCGTGATATCAGCAGAGACTGGGTCAGAGCCCAACCCTTGGCCTCCTGGCCTCCAGCCACTCGCACATCCCACGCAGCAATGCCGGAGCACAAGGCGTCACCCTACAGAAAGCAGGGAAAGTACTACATCTGGACATCGCAGGAGGTAAATGGGGCCATTATATTGTATTCCAAAAACAAGTGAAGATGCAAATAGAAACACAACAGGATAATTAACTTTTATTGAAAAATACAAATAAATTCTAGTCTTTATAATTGTATTATAGACATCCATAAAAATACATACAGATACTTGAAACACAGGAACGAAAAAGTAGTAAAAAGAAAGCAAGATGGGTGTTCACTTGGTCGGCATTCTTGGTGTGTATTTTATTATAGTAATTACAAGCAGTGTGTCCACAGCGAACTCCTCCTGCCAAATTATCCCAGTTCCTGCATGTATCATCCAATCCAGCACGCGCGCGCGCACACGCACACACACACACACACACACACACACACACACACACACACACACACACACACACACACACACACCTCTCAATGTATAAATAAAAAAACAAAATCTGCTCATTTCCAGATGCTAGACAATTGAAGAACAAACATCATAACTAGTAAAATGGAAAGGAAAAAAAATGCAAAGATTATAATAAAAATGTCTACTTGTTTGAAAACTCAAGGTGAAAAGACAGCATGTGATGCACAAGTAAAATGGGTGTAAGAAAGGTACTGATATGAGGGAAGTGCTTGTACTCACAAGTTGTGGCAGCAGCAGTGATAGAAAGTGTGTGTGCCAAGAATGGATGTCTCCCACCACGTGCAGTCTAACCATGGGCGGGGGCAGTGCAGGACAAAAAAGAAGAGGACACAGGGAAGGGGTCAGATTACCTGGCACAAGCACAGGAGAGATGTGCAGAAAATGAGGATTATGACAATATTAATAAAAAAAAAGGGTAGGTGCAGTGCTGAGGTGTCATGTGCATGGGTGCTATAACAAAAGATAAATGAGGCTGTGGTAAAACAGGTATTACTGTACTGCTGTTGCTTTGCATTGTGTTACCAGTTTTTAAAAGATCCTCCTTGACTTTAGACCACATTGTCCACTAACGTTGATCTTGCTACGTTCTTCTTTAGCCCAACACTCTGAAGAGGCTACTCTAGCAACAGCCTGAAGGAGCTAATGTTTGAGTGCAATGTGCACCCAAAAATCATGAAGACCAGTGACTGCAGTATATAGACATATTCTGAACACTTATTTTACTCCATTTTGGTGAACTATCTGTACCATTTATTAAAATGGCAGGACTTACAATAATCCAATGACAACGGCTCAGTTATGATGATGTCAATTTTTGTAGGGTATTAATTCTGAACTTATTTGCCACTTATTGATTTAATGTTGAAAGTATCTTTTGAAGAGCTTGGACACATTTTCCTAGCTTTATAGAAGCAACTTCGTGTGCATGAGCTCTCCATGCATTCAGACAAAACATGTTTCAGTAGACAGGTGAGCAGACAGCTTCAACCTCACTACTGGCAACTGAGTATCACTTCAATATCTAAGCTGGACAACATTTTTCTGCCTGCAGTCAACTAGGTACAGTACTACTGTACATACTTCTTATTCATACAAATGCTGAATCTGAATGGTTTGTACAGTCTAATCTTGATGTCCAAAAAAATCAAAATGAATGAGTAAATCAGTTTGAGAGAATGTCAGTGTTCCTTTAGGGTTTTACCTTGCTTTGGTTTTTGAGCATTTGAACTGAATTTTCGTTTGCTGACACATTCGAAACTTTCAGTATGACAGGTGATTTTATAAATCTGTTCTTTCAAAACTTGCGTCTAGGAAGCGGAACGGACGATCGTCCGTGTGGCACTTTGGTTCCACCCGGAGGGAGAAATGTGACGTACGAACGCGGAGCTCAGCGTCAACAAAGTGAGAGCGTTGCGAGCGGAGCGGGGGCAAAACGCGTACAGAAAAAGTAGAAAACATGTTTAAATGCACATTTCAGAACTGAGTCCTGTATATTCTGACTAGCACATGGAGCAGACCCCTCCTGATATGGAAAAAAGTTAGCACATATGGAATAAAAAGGTGAGAACTCTTTTCGTCAGAATGGGAGGGCTCCGGTTGATGTCAAAAGAGCAGTTAACATCTGGTGCAAATTTAAATGCCTTGTTTTAATATCCTTAAAGCTGAGTTATCCACTAGTTTTTCCTTGTATGTGAGGCAGTGGTAGGAGGTTCGAGTCCGGCGAAGCGTGCAGAGTTTGCGTGCGTTTCCAGCCATAACGGTTCCAAGTTGCGCTAAAAATTTCACCGTCACTCTGTGTGTGTGTGTGTGTGTGTGTGTGTGTGTGTGTGTGTGTATTTACCCTCAGATGTAGTCCTCTCTGCAGTGTCAGGTCTCTTACACGTATTGTATGGTTTTTTTTTATTTTTATTTTTACACTTTTTGTATCCAACCCAGCAGGTGAAAAATGGACACGGAAGGGACAGCGAATCTCTGGCCTTAAAAGTGGAGGGGGGCGATATGAGGTATTATAAAGAATCGTGAGCTTAAAGTAGCCTCATACAGATTGCACTTTTTGTTCAGCAGCATACAACGAAACTGGCCTACAGACCTGAAGAAATCACTGGCCATCCTTTTAGTTTTGTATATCAAGGTACCAGGCTGCTTCTCTGCACAAGTTTTCCTAAACCTTTAAAGCTGGCTGTACGGCAAATATATGCAGTGTTAAAAACACATGATTAGAAAGTGCTGTTTTTTTTGGTACAGTATAAGACATTCTAATTCATTGTACATTTCTATACAAATGGAGAGTGAAATGAAACATCAGTGTTTGCAAATTTGCCAGTTATACATATATTAGTAACTGAATACCTTGAAAAGTTACTGTAAAGGATCCATCCATATTCTTTGTCATAGCTTAAAACTCTTCTGTCATTGAAAAGGAGTTGTGCTGATAACTGACAGTACCTTTGTACAACACTGATGGTAAAAACAGTGCAAATGCACTCCAAAGATCTTTGGCGATTTAACGACAGTTCTACATCCATTTTACAGACACAAGTACATCACGTCTCATTTAAGTTCATGAAAATGTGGAACAGTCAATTACTTGTTTGTATTCCAAAGGAGTGAACAGAAGACACGTCTACCCCTATAAAAATGTAGTTATTATGAACCAGTGTATGATAATATTTGAAAAGGTAAAGGCAGTCCTGGAATTTCAAGTTGGTGAAAACAATAGCAGCTGAGAAGAACCACTTCAAGTTGGATTGTGGAAGGTTTGGGCCTGGAATGTGCAGTGCTTCATTGCCTGTGTACATGAAGTAGTAATGGTGTAAAGGTGAATGGTCTGACTGCACCGTCCTTTTAACAGTTTATGTGGGCAAAAGGTGTATGTTTGTGGTAAGTGTATGACTTCACAGTCCTCACCTTATACGATGTGATTTTCATGTTCATACTTGGATGAACATAAAACTTTCTTCTGTGTTGGAATATATAAGCTTGTGGACCAGTACAAATTGAACAAAAATATTGTATCACTATAGAGGCACCAGTGAGATGATACAGGATTTTTTATTGGTTTGCATACTTAAGTGCTGTCGTACATAATTGTAAGGTTATTGTGCAACAACTGTGTGTATGTATGCATGTCTGTGCACACGGCTCCTAGTGTTACGAATTATTCAAGACATGGGAATTTTTCAGGTGATACATTTTAACTACATTTTCTTTACGTACTGACTTCCGAGAACTTGTTTGCATTGGAGCAAATTCGATTTGTTTGCCCCGTGAAAAAAAAGACGTCAGTAAAATGCACATGGACAGAATATCTCTGAAACTGCCTTAATTCAACTTGCTTTCAAAAAATGAACAGTTACATGTCTGAATTTGGCATTAAATGGCAGTTTGTGGATGATGTATAGTTTTGTATTTAGTTCAGTTTGATTCTTATGTACCTTATAATTAAGTCAGTCTTTCAAAATTATATAATTTATGATACCTATGATATGATACCAGATTTTCCCAGAATTTAAGCAAATACATAATTATTTATAAATACATTATAATGCTTTCGTTGATTATGACTAAAGTAAATTACTTGTTTATAATTTTACAACCCTGTGTTTATATATAAATGTGTGCATTTTGCCATGTGGCTTATGTGTTTACCTTTGCTTTGTTCTGAACAGGTAAATAGAGTTTGAATTCTGCTGGGAGCTCATCCTCTGAATACAGTCTGTCAGAGAAGTAAACTCTCCTAATGCGGCAATTTGCATGGATCTGGGGGGGGGGGATCACACAAGTGAGTTTCACTTTTTACATGCAAATATGGCCACAATTGGACAATTATTTATCACTGCTTAAAAATATTTGACATTAAAAGATATGCTCATGACTCTTTGTAGTCATGCTAGTATTTGTCTTTAACCAGAGCTTCTGTCTTACAGCTCACCTGTACACGGAGTGTCTCAATGTAGTTTGTGCCATAAGCCTGGCGCGTGAAATCAGACAGATTGAACTGAATCTGATTCCAGCCGTCGTCCAGGCGCATGGGCATGGTGCAGATGAAGGGATTTACCCGAGTTGTACTCTGGTAGTTGCTTGCTCTGAATCGGCGTCTTACATTCTCATCATCCAGCACCTATAATAAAGTGATCCTGATAGTTAAGTATAAGTATAACTGCACACATACATATACTTTTGACTTTTTCATTTTTGTACAATAGCTTGTATGTAAACTGTGACTTCAGAGATGTTTTCTGTTTTATATTAAGCAGACATGTTTATAATTTATAATACAGTATTAATGACACTCCTGTATTAATGTTGTAGCCTGATAACCAGGAACATTCATAACTCCAGCTTTCATAGATTGATTTTTTTTAGACTTCTTACCTGAACTTCAAAGGTGAAATATTTTTTTAAGTTCTTGATGATCAAAACCAAGAATGGAAGTTTTATGCCCAGTGTCTTGATCGGGTCTGCAGGACATGTGATGTATGTAGTACTATTGGAGGACAATAATATTATAATTTTCCTGTGAACCTTTGTTTATAATTTTGTTTAACTTTTTTTGTGTGTTGAAATTATACCTCACATTGGTCCCCTCAACTTCCAGGACCAGAGACTGGATGTCGTTGTCAGTTATGCGCTTGATGTGTCCATTCCTCACCTGATTGGTTAGACAGATAAATATTTATTATATTCCCGAGAGGTATAAATTTTGTTTTAATCGGACCTATGGCAATGAGGGGGAAAAAAGTACAGCTTTAGATCAGCCAGACAACATTATTGTTCAGGGAACTAGGCTTGGTCTTGTGCAGTTAGACATTGCTATTAGCCTCCCATACAAGAAGCGCTGCTTTGTTTCATAACACTAGAAACATCAACATTTAAGTTACTAAGACTAAACTACAAAGGAATGCATTTTAATTACCCATGCTCCTTTAGAGTATTTTTAAAGATACATGCTTTTCGATTCCTATCTTAAAAACATATTTGTTTTACGTTCTAAAATCTTTTCTTTGTGGTTGAGCAAATACAGGTAAGGTTTACACGCCAAGTGGATAGCAGTCAGTAAGGCGCACACCCATACAGGGGTGTGGGACCACCTTAGTTCACCTTGTTTTTTTGCAGTGTTTACAGCCTGTGTCTGATGCTGATTTTAACAGCACCAGTAAGGAGCGGGTGTCCTGTTACCATGGAGACCAGAGTAGAGTTGATAAACACTACTGGAAGTGGCAAAAAAGATGAGGAATGTTTCACATTGAATGTGATGAACTGTTTAACAATTGGGATTGTATAAATGTTTATAGAAAGCTTAGTAATTTTTAACCTGTTTTATTTTCAGCAGAGATTAAAGTAAAATTATTCAGCCTCTCGCTAGAATACTGCTACATGTAGCATTTTCACAGAACAGCCTGTGTACAAGTCATATGCATTAAGCATTTGACTTTAGCCTAGATAAATGTCTGAGTTATGAAAACAATGCTAGTCCCAGTTATGTTTGTAAATTAAGGAGCCAGTTAACACCAAATTACTTGTTTGTTCAATAGTAACTTGACTGTAAAGGAAGTTCTTACCTTTTTATCCCATATCTGAAGGGGTTTGCTCCCTATGCTGTACAGAATGGATAAGAATCCACTCTGAAATGTATTTTTAAACATACTTTTCTCCCTAAAAATTTGTTACAGGTAGATTCTAAAACGTAAAAAGTTTGACAAGTCAAACTGCCTGTCCAGTAGCTGACTATTTGAAATATTAACAGATTAAGCACTGATAAAACAACTAACACAAATTAACATCCCTGCAAAAGTTACTGTGAATCAGTTTCACCACACTGACCACCTCTTCAATCTGACACGGCAGATAGCTTGAGCAGCATGCGCTGTCCCTCTTCACCTATGCTTAGGAGTTGCTATGAGATGAGATGCAGGCGAGTTCATTACACCCTTTACTGTTGGCTCATGAGTGTTACCATAGCAACCAAAAGCTTCCCCAGCTATGAGTTCTACCAAAAGTATTCAGTGTGGTAGAACTTCCAATAATTATTGGACAGTAGCAAAATCATAAATACTAGTGTCTACCTCCTCGCATCTACAGTACTGTGCAACAGTTTTAGGCAGTCTGCTTTGAAATCTTTGCCTAGGAGATACCTTGCTGATGTAGTATAACTACCCTGTGCTTAGTCTTGCCATGGTGTCTGCCCTGTGACATGAAACTTGTCTTCCACAACCTCACCTTAGTAGCATGGTTTGGCTGTTCCTCACCCAGTTTTAAGCCTCCTACACAGCTGTTTCTGTTTCAGTTAATGACTGTGCTTCAACCTACATATGAAAATGATGACCATTAGCACCTATTTGGTGTAACTGGTTAATCCTACACCTGACTATAATCCTACAAAATCCGTGACTTTGTGCAAGTGTATCCAGAAGAATTGATGCTGGTTTGAAGGCAAAGGGCAGTCACACCAAATATTGATTTGATTTAGATTTCTCTTCACTTTGCATTGTTAATTGATAAAAATAAACTATTAACACTTCCATTTTTGTGAAAGCATTCTTACTTTACAGCATTTTTTCACACCTGCCTAAAAATTTTGCACAGTACTGTATGTGAAAGAATGACGTTCCCCAACTTTATTCATGTTTCACTATTCCTCAAAGTTTTGCTTTGTCTTTCACAAAATAAATGCCTTTGCCAGGAGGTGCTACAAATCTTCCTCTTCCTTCGCTTGCAAGACTGTTTCCTAGCAATAAAACTCCTTTGACACACATCTTTGGCACTCAAATTTCACCCTTTCCTTTTCCATACTGTTTCTGTGCAACTAATTCCTTTTAGCCATTTTTAACTTTGCTCGATTTAGGTGCTTCCACGTCTTACTGTTAAAGAAACCTTATGTGGACCCAGAGTCGGCCACATTTTCTTCTCCAGAAGCAATGAATACACTATGTACAGTTCTGTTCATTCCTTACCGAGAATGCCATCGTTGATGGATAGCGGTCGGCCCAAGGTCAGTCACACCACTAACACTGCCATCCTTACAATGGAAGAAGCCTCTCATCTCCTGTTTCAGTTCACTCTTCCAGATCACTGAATTTGGCATAGCCACCTCTTTACCTTGTTGAAATGGCTTTTTTTTATCTTCTAAATATTACAATTAAGATGGTTTAATTTTCTGTTACTTTCTCTGCCCCCTTCCAGTTTCTCAAAAGAGATTCTCCAGAGCTCAATTCCCCTACCTTTACTCTTCTGTACTACTGTCTTTGGCTGGATCATTACCTCATGACTTTCCAGGTTTTGGGAAAGCTGTTCTTTTTTGCATTGCTGCATTTGGCATAATGGCACAGTTCACTGCTCAAAATGTCTCAAGTGTTTTTGTTTGTGTACAGGAGGATGCTAAAATATTTTCCACATTTCCTGTTTTGTAGTGCCTGCTAGCATTGTAGTCTTTTTTTAGATGGGCTTCACCTTGAGGATCATCACTAAAGGAAAAGAGATTGGGGAGTGTGAGTCAGGGCAGGGATCAATAGTGTTCAGACTTCACAGTCAATAAACACAGCCTTGATAATTGCCGGGTATGTTCACAGTTCAGCTGTGCCGGGGGGGTGACCTTTCCCGGGTTGTCCCTTTTCAGGTCACCAGCAGCCCAGACAGCCTTGGGGACACCACTGAGGCACAGTAGTTGTGCAGTATGGCTTTGAGTTTCCACTTGCTGCAGGGCTGCTCAAAGGGCAGCGTGCGTCTCTGCTGACCTGACTGACATCACTGACTTGGCCAAAATGTGTCGAGGGCCAAGGTGTCATATGAACTTGATAGTAACAGGATAGGATGGAGTCCAGCCTGTGGCTATTGAAGACTGACAATCCTGGTCATGTTGTTGCTTCCTCAAGCTGATTCAAGAAGTTACTTCACCAAAGTGTTGGGCAGAGGTAGAATGAACTAAAGTCTCGTGAACAATCCAGACCAAAGTTGAGGAGGGAATGGGTTTCTTTCCAGTGCAGGTGGCTAAGAAGTATGGTCAGCATTTCAAATTTCTGCATCTGTGCTTTGCTGCATGGCAGACAGTGTTGGAGGGAGACTCTGGGTATCTTCTGGGGAGCATATTCACTCTGGATTCTGAGTAGAGTTGTTCAGACTCATCTGCTGTTCAGGTCCCTCATTGTACCTCGCCTCTGCTCTTCCTGTCTGGCTTATGGATTTGTATGTGCTCAGAGTCGATTAGTTGTGTCTATGGTCCATCTCACTCCTGGCACCAGTGCAGCATGGGGGTACTTGAACTCTGGTAAGGAAACAAAGTTCTGCTGGACTTGATTTTTGACTACAGCAACAGTGCTAAGTTGAAAAGAAATATATATGGTTCAAGGCAGTCCATGACATTCCACGAATTTGCCACAGTGGTGTGTTTTTTCCTCAGCATCCTGGTCCAGCATTGAGTACAATTGAATTACTGTATTTCCGTCTGGCCCACCTACAGTACAGTGCGGGGGAGGAAAAGAGCATTTTCACTCTGCTTTTACTTATCATATTGGAAATTTTAAGCTAACGTGGTGGGAATAGAATGTAATATATTGTTACAGTGGGACAGGGCTGGAAAACTTACGTAATGTGTGGAGACAAGGCTCTGATACGCTGATTTATTGAAAGTCGGAAATATTCAGGAGCTCCAAGCACAGCATCAGGCTAAGCAGGAGAGCATTTTTAACAGTCAGATCAGTAGATAACAGCATGACAGACCTTTCCTCCTCTTCCTCAAACCTGAGACAGCTTGACATCAGATCCTTTTGTAACACCACCCAACTTTAGTAGTCAAGCGGAATATTTACTTGGTTACTCTGCTAGCTGCATGGTGCAACTTTAACACAAGGGGGCATCACTAGCCTGAGCTGCAGTAGCAGTTCATAAAGGGGGAAATGTAGGAAATTTCAATTGCAAGGCAGCAGCCAACTATACTTCTGGCTGCTGTAGGTTGTCATTTGCTGATGTTTACATGTTATACACTTAAATGTTCTTTGTAACTTCTTCCCTTTTAGGAAGAATGAAACCCAAATTCCAGCAGGCATCCTCTTTAAATCTCTGCCGTTGTGTAATGGAGCAGCTCGATTACAATATGAAAATGCAGAACAACAGTTGTGAGTAACCGCATTCGTGTGTGTTACATCTGACTCGACCACAAAGAAAGTTAATCATGGAGTAAAAATGCTGCCTGAGGTTTTTTAAAGCGAGCATCGTGCTGCCCTCTGTTGGCAAGACAACGCTTGCACTGTTTGTCACGGTGCAGTATTGTTAATGTTAGTTACCGCAGTTGCCTTGTGACAGACTGGCCTGCCCCATCCAGGGTGCGCCCAACTTTGTGCTCAGTGCTTGCCTGGATCGACTGTGGACCCCGCCATGTGTTCCACAGGTGGGTACTGGCGATGGCTCAGTGGTTAAAATACACTTTTGAATTGGTTTACTGCAGTCAGGGGTAGTGTGGATTAGTAGAAATTGCGATGTGCAGTATAGCGTATGTGGTAGAAGAGCCAGGACAACATGGTCTACTGAGGAATTCAGCAGTACGGATTTCTGAGCTTGGCTCCGCATGCTACGGTTATAATAATCTTGTACGGATAATCAATATCGCTGCCCAACAGATGGCTGGAAAACCAATCGATGGGTGCAGCTCGGTGTCTGGTATCACAAGACAGGGCATTAGCATGCCTGCCTGGGAAAGCTATGCATGCACAAGCTACAGGACAGCGCTTTGTTGGTGCGAGTGTACTTGTGGGAATGCAGCAGGATATTCTGAGTGTAGGGTAGGCTGCTGGGGGTCAAAGCTCTCGACATGGGTCAAGCAAGAGGGCAGAACAATGTTCTATGGAGAACTGGAGCTTTCAGTGGTGGTCTAAGGAAGATGTACTTTCAACAAATAAACTTGAGACTGTTCTTTTCCACCACCTTACAAAGCAGTTAGGGAATAGCTTTCAGTTCCTCCACACATTGGCAAAAGTCATCTTTCCTGCTATTGATTCCCTATAGAAAAATCAGTCGTGCAGCTCTTTGACAGCTCGAAAATACACAGAACAAAATGAAATGTGACAGAGTAAAATGAAAGCAAAAAGTTGCAGACAGCCAACTTTTCTGCATAGAGACAGCACAAATGGGACACGGGGAACTCTTGCAAACAAAGAGTGTGACGCAGTTTCATCATTGATACCAACAGATTTGTTGCTGGGGTTCAACTATAATAGGGTTTGTCTGTGTCTGGGGAACCACAAACTACACGTCCGTCTGCGCTTACGGCAGCCATGTGACAGATTTAATGGTCAAGAACAGGCTGTGCCCGTCTTGTTGAAGTTGGTAAATTGTAAAAATTTATAGAGCCTAAGCAAATTCCATACAACTTTTACTGTTTACTTTGATTTGACCTCTCGGTGACAACAGCTACAAGCAATAAATTCACAATTTATGTGCAATACACACCCCAGGTATGAAGAGTTGTAAATAAAATTGAGAAATGAAAAAAGTTGCCTTTTCTGATCCCTGCTCAGTTTTGTGGACAACATGGTTACTTCCTTACATTTTTGTCATCTTTAAATTATTAACTGTGGTTATCTTTTACTTTCTTTTTACTTTGTTAACCTGGTCTAAGCTTAAGTTCTCAGAAGAAAGGAATTAAAAGGTATAGAAGTACTCATTGCCAGCAAAGCATAAAAATGAACAGGTCTACCAAACGCCACTAGATGGGCTCATACCCACAACTCGACATTATTGTGGAACAACTATGAAAGGAACAAAGACACAAGCGTGTCACTTAATATTTGTGGGTTACTTTGAAATTAAGACAAATGCCAGTTTCTGCAGCCTTTTTCCCTTGTATAGTTGAGAGCAAACATAAAAACAAGGTGTGACTACATGCAAGCAGTCTCCCACGGCCTGTAGATTAGGTGCTAGGCCGAGTGGAGAGATTATGGCGTAGTCACATTTGCTGAGGGAATTTGCTGGAATGCGAAAGCAGTTCTCTTGAAGTGTTTGGGGCAATGCTGACATCAAAAGGGCTGCAGAAGTATGGGGATCCAGAAGGAATCTGCATATGGAATGGTTTAGACTTACAGAAGATTGGAGGATTTTATGGGGTTTATATGATGTGAAAAGGCTGTGGCGCGGCGTTCCCGCCGTACAGAGCAACTCTGAATGATGCGCCAGCCGCAGTCACTTTGGAATATCAGTAAAGTACCACAATACTGGTATAAAAATTGCTCTATTCTCTCAATAGCCTGCTGAGTTATTGAAGAACTGGCGCACAGTAATGACACCGGGATGCACTGAAGTGTCCTCTCCAGGGCCAATTTTCCAGAAACAATGAGCCGGTGTTTATGCAGGAAACAATTCCTAACCAAAACAGATTAATGTTCAATGACAATCGACATGTGACATGAAAATTACACACCTGAGTTAGAGTATTACTCCCGACCGGCATGACTGCCGATGCCTTTTGCATCTTATGTGCATTCCTCATGATCTGATTCACTAGAATAACCTGCAGGATGATGTCAGATTTCGGATGCTTTAGTTGTGTAAGATGGAATGTTGTACATTGAATTCCATCAGTAAATTGGTTGTTTCAGAATTTTCAGCCATTGTACGCTACTGTTATCTGACAGTTTTGTCCAAAGCAGCTTATAGGATTGCCTTGTACAGGCTTGGATATGGTTGTATCTTATTGTAAACTGAACAGCTCATTTATCCCAAAGATATTTACCAAAATACACTGTATGGCCCAAAGTATGTGGACCACCCCCCCCCCTTTTAAGGATTGAGGTGTTTCAGCCACAACCACAGAGCATGGAAACACATTCTAGACAACTGTGTGCTTCCAGCTTTGTGGCCATGGTTTGGGGAAGAAACTCTTTTCCTGTTCCAGCATGACTGTGCCCCCCCGTCCAGAAAGCAAGCTCCACAAACACGTTTTGCCCAGGTTGGTGCGGACGAACTTTAGCGGCTGCACAGAGCCCTGACCGCAACCCCACTGAACACCTTTGGGATGAACTGGAATGCCGACTGGGAGCCAGGCCTTCTCACCCAACATGGATGCCCGACCTCCTTGGCCAACTGGGCACAATTTGCCAAAATCTGGTGGAAAGCCCTCCCAGAAGGAAAAGACTGTTACAGCAGGAAAAGAGGGAGAGAAATTCATGTTAATCCTTATGGGTTTGGAATGGGAAGTTGAACAACCACATATGGGGGTGATGCTCAGATGTCCACACCCTTTTCACTATGCAGCGCATCACCGCAGCCAAATCCTTTATTACAGTTCAGCAGGAACTGTATCCTTGAAGGACCGGACACCCGATTTCCTCTATTCCAGTGTCCCACGAGCGCGATTTTTCACAGATGCAGCTCTAACATCAACAAGACCCCCCCACCTTTGTTCACACAAGTCAATAAAAAGAAGAAACGTGAAATGAATGTTTGCCGAGACGCGGCATTTCTGCCTGCCCCAGGTGATGCATTCCCTGTGCCTCCTGTGCTAATGCTGCGTAATGAAACGGCGCACCTCGATCTCGCGGGGGCCGACAGGAACGAGCTCTGTTCCGTCTGGGTGGATCAGCTGCGGCAACCCGCTCTGTTCAAAATGAGACCCCAGGCTAAGCACCGCGGCGCAATCGGATACAGGAAAGACATGACTTATAGCATGAAAAAAATAATTTCTCATACCATTTCCCTTTACATAATGAACTTGCTAAGCGGAAGAGCCGACGAGCTTTTGCATTGCGATGGCTTTAGCTCCGTTATTTCTGATGCTTTTGCATTATTCTTGCTCAGATGTTACCTGTTAGTGGAGAAAAAAAAAGGAATGAATGGAATAACAGCACAATTTTTTTATGGCCATGAAACAATGTTTAACACACCCTCCACCTTTCTCCACCTCAGATTAGCACCAACCAAGCAGCTCGATCATATACACATTAAAATCGTGGAATTTGGACTTTGTAAGCTCACCGGGATGGCTTTAGTTATTCATTCTGTTTATGTGGAACGTAAAAAAGCATTACTGGTTGTTGGCCAATGGAGCTCAAAATGGCTTAAAGGAGAGGGGGTATAAAGGACAACAAGGGGTGAACTGGTAATAAAGGTTGCAGTAGGCACTTCACGTGCTTTATGGGGATCATGAACATCCTGCATACCAAAACGTGAGCCCTTAACATTCCTCACGTTCATCATCTGGTCATCATTCTCACATAGGCCCACGCTCTGCAGCACCAGACCCCACCACACACAGACGGACCTCAGAGAAGAACCCAGCCTGACTGTCTCGGAAGGGTAAAATTTCAGGAACATTGAACTCCTTTCTTATCCTTCTGAAGCTGCGCTGTAATTCTAACCCGACTTCCACAAAGGCAAACATCCACACGAGAAGGCGGCACGGTGCCGTGTTTTCCTCTGCAGGCACATGCGTACAAAGGTGCTCCAGTGCTGCAGACGGCAGCGCAAATGTTTGCTTTTAGGACGACTGGGTCTAGACTCATGATGGGGAAACCCAGGCGGCCAGCAAATGTGTTGGGAGAAACGTGGGCCACGTTTTACCTGCCGCCTTATAGCCTGCCTTACTTTACAGGGGTCATAAATGGTGAGCAGTTTATTTGCAGAGAAATAGTACATTAATTTCCATCTAAACTGGAGGTGCCAGTCTAAAAAAAATTGGTGAACGAGGAAAAATTGTGATTATTTTTACTTTTTAGGTTTGTGCAGCGGTTGGCGCCGTCACCTTTGTCCTAGGTTCAGGTCCCCCCCTCCTGCTATGGAACTCATCTTCAACTGATGGTCGGAATACCCTCATGAGTAAATGGGTCAATATTTTTTATCTGCTAAAGAAAGGATAATAAACTACTTTAGAAGGTACATTTTTTAGAAATATTGCTGTTAGGCTGCTAATGAGCCCCCAAAAATTTTACCCTCCTTTTATTCTCCTAGCAGACACCTTTTTCTAAAGCTGTGTCCAATGATTATTGCGGAGTATTTAATGGACTCCTTTACCCGAGGCAGCTTACAGTGCTAGATGGACTGCACCAAACTCTGTAAAATCATTTACTCCTCTATATCAGACAGCACCGTAATGCATTCGTACAAAAACATTTGTATTAAGGGCGAATTAGTCACCGGTTCAGCTCCAACACGTATCTTTGGACTACGGGAGGAAAATCACTCTCCAGCCGGGTAAAAGAACACCGAATGCTGACAGGAACCGCTTTTCGGATTTGGCAGTTCACCCGAAACAAAATGTTGCTAAAGGAGGAACGCAAAACACTAAGAGGAAACCCTTGGAGATGCAGGGACAACTTGCAGGCTCCGTATGGGGGGAATTTGAAGAGACACTGGAGGCTTAGGCCAAGCTCTCTGAGGCACCAACTCCACACAATCTTTCACACTTTACCACCTGACTACCACACAAGTCACTGCTGGAAAAAAAAACATTTTAATGTCTGGAGTTTACTGGATCTAAGTGCAATCTGGGAAAAGGTTTTGTGGTCAGATGAGACCAAGACAGAGGTTTTTTGGTGAATGTTCAAAGTGCTGAATCCCTACAGCAATGTACTGGGGGTGGAGGGGTGGTAGCAGGATGCTGTAGGGCATCTTGTTAAAGCAGAAGGAAGAATAGATGAAGAAAAACATTTGGAAAATTTGCAAGAGAACCCACTTTTGTAAAAAAAAAAAAAATAATAATAATAATTTATATACACGCACACACACCCGGTCAAAAGTTTTAGAACACCTAATTCATCAAATATTGGTCAGAAAGATCTTCCCAAGACTGTTGCAGAAGTTTATTTGTTCTATGCCTTGATTTCATAAAACATTAAGACATTAAACTGCATGCAGTTCCATAAAAACTGGGGGAGGAAAAAAAAAAAAAAAACTGTAGTGTACTTTAGTTATTTCATACTAGGCAGGTCATAACCACCACATTACTGTTTACAAGACAACGTTTCCCAAAGTGATTTACCGCATAAGATAGTAAGCTTTACAACTGTGTACATACAGTACCGGTCAAAAGTTTTAGAACACTTCAGTTTTTTTTTTCCCCAGATCTTTCTGACCAATATTTGATTTCCCTTATAGAAAGAATGCCGTGTGTTTGGCTGTTAAATCAGCAAAAGGTGGCTACTTTGATGAATCAAAAAAATTGAATAAACTTTTGTAAACCTAATGATTCCTTGACTTTTTTAAATTTTTCATTTTTTTTTGTTCTATGCCTTGATTTCACGAAACATTAAGATGTTAAACTGCATGCATTTCCATAAAAACTGAAAAAAATTAGGTGTTCTAAAACTTTTGACCGGTTGTGTGTGTGTGTGCGTGTGTGTGTGCATATATATATATATATATATATATATATATATATATATATATGATAGAAAGTTTGCTTTTTAAAAGGGTAATGACTTGAGAACAAAAAGGTGCAAGTCCAGCAGTGGCCCAAAGTGCTGATCTCAGTCTCGTCAGGAATCCATGGTGCTGTTTTCAGACTGCAGTTGAGTGTCATCCAACCAGAAAAGCTCACAAATATGCATAGAACGGGCCAAAATCTGTGCCAAACAGCATGGGCAGTTGGCATACACTTACTCCAAAAGGCAAAATATTTTAGGACATCAACTTGTTTTTCCCATGTTTGTGGCACAACGCAGATAGAAGCTCTTGGAGATGGGAAGGTGCTGTGAGCACCCTGCATGCTGGACCACATCATGCTTCAGGAAAGCAGCTTACATCTAACAGTGCTTTAGGCTGGCCAGTGTCTTTGGATGTTCACATCCAGAACAATGATGTTACAACAAAAACATGACGATCTTTATCTTTCATTTAAAAAAGGCAGTTATTCTGCGCACTGTGCACCTAAATGGGCTGAATCACTCAGATGGGAATGTAAGATTTCAGGAAGTGTTTTTACTGGGATAATTGGGGTTCCCATGGATCAGTCCTACTGGTTTTCATGAGAAAAGCAGCACTGCCCCGACAGAAAGCCACTTCAGTTTACGTGCCAAAGGAAATGGCACGAGTCCAGCTCTAATGAATCTCCAGAATGTACAAGCTGGGAGACCCAGGGATGCGCGTGCCTGCCGTCCTCTCCGTTCCTGGAAGACCGGCTTTCCATAATTCACAGCTTGTGGCAACGTGAGGGACAAGCCGTAGACCACCAAACTGCCTCCTTCCACATGTTTCACTTCATCTTCCCCTAAGCTAGGGGTGGGGAAAAGATTCCAGGCCATAGATCGAAAGAGTCGCCATACATCTTAATTGATGTCTTGTGTTTTCTTACAATGGACAACTAACTCCGCGCACGTTTTCCTTTCCAGCAGGACATCAACTGACTTTTCTTGTTTTCTAGAGTAAGCTTGGCTCCCAGGCTCATACCAAATCTACGGCCGTGTTTATCCACCAACAAGTAAGAGGACATCACCCGTTCATTTCCTCCTGCATTCCTGTCCTTTGGCCCGATTCTTCACCTGCCATTTCGGGGGCCATTAGTATCTCACAGCTCAGCACTAGATAAGAGGTTAAGAAGAACCAGAGAAACTATTGTTTGATCCTTTTTTAGATGGTCTTACTTTCTAAGGAGTGACCACATTGAATCATCTGCAAACACAAACGCAGATAAGCTTTTTCCAGGAAAAAGTAACCAAGAATCCCCAGTCAATAGGGGGAAAGTAGGCCTTTTACTCCTGAAATGCTTATGTCACTTGAAAACTAGGTTAAAGACTAAATACAGCAAACCACATGAGCATAAAGGTCTGAATTTGTTTATTTTTTTTAATTTTATGTCTCTTTACTCCCCACCTCAGTCCATTTATTTCCTACTATATAATCACAAGCTTCCAATAGGGGTCACTATTGCCACCTTCGAGTGGAGACGTGGGTAACGGAACAAAGGCAGTTAGAATGTCACGACTCGGTGCTGAAAAGCTTCAGGTCCAGAGCAATTGCTAAGGCTGCAATACAAGAAGAGCAGAACAGCGCCGCACGCCTTGGCATTAAAATACAGTTGCTGCAATTGCCCATCTTTAAGCAACAATGAGTGCCACACGCTTCTCCTTGCAAGCATCGCAGGAAACGGAGTTGACCCGGACCGGCCTGACTATTCAAAACAAAACAAAGAGCCAGGGTGTGCCGGGGCTAAAGATCATTGCAAGTTGTAGACCCTTAAGGGAGCTCCATGTTGGAACACGGGGCTAAGAAAGCAGCAAAGTCCAGTTATCCACGTTCCACATCAGCCAGTGCACAGACCTGCGTCAGGATTACGTTCTAATTTATATCAGGTGGCTGCGTCCAGAATACGGCCTCTGGACCTGGCTGGGGTCTGAATTTCCCAGAAAGTGGAGAGGCAGTTGGCCTGGAAAGTCCCGGACGACTCGACGCTCACGGGTAGCTGTACCCGCTTTACCCGGCATTCACAGAGATGTACAGCATCCGATCCAAGACCGTACTCATTGCACAGCAACGTCACAAGCGCTAAAAGTTCATAATGTTGTTCTACGTTTGGTTTCACTGCAGGCTACAACATGCAAGATGGAGAAGTAGGAGGAGGAATTTAACATGACCGATTTTCATTCTGACACCACTAATACACCAGAAGAGCAGAGTGAAGCTACCAGACTTGGTGTAAAGTTTGAACAGTACAAAAACGTGTTTAATCAATTGTAAATATGTAATATTAAATATGAATGTACATCCAAAAGGTGTAATCGGTAGCACGCTTATAAATATATTACTATTGGGTGTGTCTTGTGTTAGCTTTGCACCATCTCGACTGAAATCGGTCACTGCTGATACGAACAGAAGACTTTTGCTGTCCATTTGAGGGTGAAGGATACGATGTGCATTTCAGAGGTTGGCGAGAGACTGCTGAAGGAGGAAGAGCTGTTTCTTGCCTTAAGCCCTCATTGTCCTGCATCGCTTCCTAAAAGGTGGGATGTCTGGGGTTGGAAGGGTCTACAATAAGCTTGCCAGCACTCTTTGTGGTCCTGGATTTGTAGATATGCTGTAGATTAGCAGGTCGTAGCCATTGGTGTGGTCTTGTGCTGTGTGGTGAGACAGCAGTGGAGGTTTGGTGGAGCCATTTTAAACATCTTGCAAAGTATACAGCCTGCTTGGCCTTCTTTACCATGGAATTGATGTTGGCTTCCCATTTGCGGTTAAGGACTCCACCCTGGTGACTGTTAAACTACCGACGGGTCGGAGTGAGTTGGCGTGGGGCCTCACATCAAGCGTACAATCATCTCTACGGCTTTCTAAGGGTTCAACTCTGACACCAAACCATTTGATGTCCTTTCTGCAGGCATACCATTACCATTAACCAAGACCAGTGAACGCAGTGTCATCCTCAAACTTAAGGAGCCATACAGATGCTAGATTCAGAAACTGTTCTGGATCCAGAAAAGTTCACATGTTTTTCCAGAATACCTGCCATAACACTCAAATATTCACACACAAATATTTGGAGTTTCAGTCCTGCTGGCCGCCATCTTAAAACTGCTGTCGGAGCTGCACAAATCTTGACTGGCCAATCACGTAAATGGAGGATTTGCGATTCTTTAATTTCAAGATATTTTCGGAAGCTTAACATACTGTTAAAAATTTCAAAGCAATAAAATAATGTCTCAACTTTGAACCTACGATTCACGAAAAAACAGCCCGTTTTAATCGAAATGATGCCGAGCCCCGCAGCTAATGTATTTAGATTGCAAAATACATTAATAATGGGGTTCGATCAATTTAACAACTCAGTCAAATGTAGCTGAGCCCCAAACCGGAGCATAGAACAGCGTAGAAAGACAGTTTACCAGGCTGGATGAAAAATTACCAGCCTTTCTGTCACACCTTGGAAGAATTAAGGAATTGAAGCAAAAGTCATCAAATTCAAGGAAGATGAAGGTGTCATCTACAAAAGGTCTAAAAAAATATATATATATATAATTTTTTTTTTAACTGAACTTACAGAAAATTGTTCTAGCAGTATGCTGAGGTTGTCATTTATCTATTGTTTTTTTTGTCCCCCCTCCACCATTGTACACAAAGAAAACTCTGAGCACACAATCTATACGTGGTTCTTTTTCAAAGCCGGACAATGTCGGACGGCAGCCTTGTGCACGCCGCACTGCCTGCTCAGCAGTTTCCGCAACAAGACAGCAAGTTCTTTGGGCCCGGACAGGTATAAAAGCGGCCGTGCGGTACGGGTCAAAACAGGGCAGCACGAGCACTCGTATCCACCACCATGAGCAAGGTAAGTGGTGCTACAGATAGGAGAAACCAAAAATAAACAAAAATTTGAACAGTGTAATAGATCAGGCTCTACAATTTTGAGATGTGATGGTTTGGAGATCTTTGAAAAGGCAAATGATTCTAAGTGTCGTGTTTTTAGGCCTTTTCTGATATTCGCAACCTTTTCATTCCAGATCACCTTCTACGAGGAGAGGAACTTTGGCGGTCGCTCCTATGACTGCAGCAGCGACTGTCCTGACCTCACCTCCTACATGAGCCACTGCTACTCCTGCAGGGTGCACAGTGGCTGCTTCATGGTCTATGACCGTGCCAACTACATGGGGAACCAGTACTTCCTGAGAAGGGGCGAGTACCCTGACTGCATGACCATGGGCATGAGCGACTTCTTCAGGTCCTGCCGCATGATCCCCATGGTAAAGCATCGCGCTCTTGTGTTCATGTCTCTTTACCTCTGCTATTTGCAAATAGATTCTTGCTATGTATATTCAAAATCCATACATCTGAATTTTCCATTACTAAATTAAGGATTAAGGAAAGCTTTCTTCAAATTTTTCTACTCCCCCGTGTCAGTGACATGCTTTGTTGATATTTGCTTTACAGCATAGAGGATCCTACAGAATGAGGATCTATGAGAGGGAGAACTTCGGAGGTCAGATGCACGAGCTCATGGATGACTGCGACTCCATCGTGGATCGGTACCGTATGTCCAACTGCATGTCCTGCCACGTGATGGATGGCCACTGGCTCATGTACGAGCAGCCCCACTACAGAGGCAGGATGATGTACTTCTGGCCCGGGGAGTTCAGGAACTTCAGCAACATGGGATGGGGAAGTGGAATGAGGTTCATGTCCATGAGGCGCATCATGGATTCCTGGTATTAAACCAAATAAATGTGATAATTAAGAAAAGTAAAGGCTTTGGAATTTTGTTGATCGAAACGTAAAAATCGCGGCAACATGAACATTTCCGCCACAGTCACAATTTTGCGCATGTGGTCCACAGCTATGACTTCTTCCTCAAAGCCGCCAGTCCGACTGTTCACTCCATAAATCTATTATCGGTAAACCTCCTCACAGGTCAAACTAAAAGAATATATATGTATTTTTAAACATTTAAGCATTTTATGATTTTTTTAAACCCCTTGCTAATGCAAAAAATATTAGTGTTGAATATAAAAGAAGCTTTAAATATGTAGGTCGACCAAAGAAACCACAGCAGGTTTAGAACAACTCGTGTAAAATGTTGCACAAAATTCGAGAGTCGACACTTGTGGCCACATCTTCCGAAAACTCAACACACCTGACTCTTGTTTAGCGCATCACCAGCGCAGGACAAAGCCACAGCTCGACCAACCTGAATATCCTGAAGAGCCATCTTAATTTAGGAAAATTAGGTGCTACCATATGTCTAATACTGAGGATCAAAAATATTTTTTATCTCCAGATTTGTTGAAACACCAACACACACGCAGTAGAATCAACAGAGCAGATGGGACCAAAACACATTGGCTGTCATTGGATGCCATCTTAGGTGAAAACCTAAATGACTGCAAAAAAATAAGCTGTAAAGGTTTCATTTTGCCCAAGTTGGCTTAAGTTACCCACAAGATTTCATTCTTACCCCGTATCCCTCCAGTTGTATTAGCTTATTACTACGTTGTCACCGTGGTACCGAAAAATACGTTTTTGGTCCTGCAGTGCATCATGCTGCTTGCAGATCAAAGGCACCATGAAAAAAATGGAGTCTTTGTGTGCCAGTATTTTTTTTCCTTCTTAATATAAAATAAGAATAAGAATAATGAAGTAAATGGGCCAATTTGGCAGGAACCAGAAACAGATTTAGTCGGACTGCTCTGTGGAGGTGGTCTAGGAATATGTGAGAACAGGGTACGCGAGAGATAAAAACTCCCAGTAATTCCTTAGGCCGAAACATAAGCAATGTCGGTGACAGCAGCTAAAATGCATAAGGCACATAACCGTGTCAAAGGAAAGGAACTGTCATCAAATGATCTTACACGGATATTTTTGGGGAGCTGGAAGAGGTAAACAAAGGTCTCGAAGCAGAAGTGATCTGATTGAATCTGCTGGCTGCTGTGGGTGTTTGTGTGGGGAATGGTTTTCGCCTCTGTCCATCGCCAAGATTCGGAGAGCGGTGTAGGAGGAAACGACTGAGCTGGCGTCAGAAGCAGATTCGCTCAGGCTGCGGTGGGGAAACGCTGTTTGAAATGCCAAATTAAAAGTTTACCTTTGTATAATTTTGCTGTTGACCACGATGAGGTGGGCGGTTGGACGCAAGACCAGCAACGCTTGAAGCCATTTCTTCAGATAAAAGCGTAATTGTTTGCACCGTCCCGTAGAACTCCTGCCACGCAGCACCTGCAACAGCGCTGGGTAAATTCCTACTTTGCCTACGAATCTTACAGTTTAACCCTTTGTCTCCTTCCTTTGACATGCACATCTGTGCAACTCCTGAGATGGAGCTCTCGAAGAGCATAAAAGCCTGGTTTATCGCTGGTTCATCATTTCCCTTTTTTCTGGACATGGACTGGTCCTTGAAATTCATGTAATTTTTTCAACCCTAGGGTCCACATTCAAGGACGCAGGGAACCAGGAAACGGCAATTTCTACCATACGCGCAGCACGGTAAATTGTGGTGAAGCGCAACCAGATACATCAAACTGCCACCACTTTGTTTGATGTTCATGAGAAGTTGCACAGATTATAACCATTTTCATTTGGTCAGCAGGAATAGCCATAGCCCAGGTGATAAACTTACTGTTGGTCAAAGTCCTTGAGCACCAAGCACTCGCAGCAAACCAGAGTCCAAGAGTGGAGAAGTCAGATCTGATGCAAAAGTTTAATACCTGAAATATTACATTTTGCAGGAAGCAGCCTGAGAAACAAGTCCACTTTCTCCGATAACAGCATGCGGACACAGACTTATAGTTTTGTATTTCTCGCTCAACAAAACGTGGAGTTGAAGGAGAAAATAAGAAGCAAACACTTGGGCTGTGCGCTGCATCATGCTTGTTTTTTTGGAGCACCAGGTAGAAATCAGAGCCCAGGAGGTGGGTTGGTTGGCTCTTGAGTGACAGCCCGACTTAACTCCCAGGACAGCTTTTCACTGCATTTGCCCCCAGAAGGCTGGCTGTCCCGCACCATCCTCGGGAATGTATCCCGCCTGTCTGCAAAGGGACATCTGTCAACCACAATTAATGACCACACAACCACACAGAACTCTGAAACAAGATAAGTCACAGAGGAAGTAGTTAGGGGGAAAAACACCACCCAGCAGAAAAGCACTCGAACGCAAAGGTCACTTTCATTTCCTGTCCTGGACTTGCCTACAAGAGCTCTTCCACCCTGAGATTCGGATAAAATTCCAATTCTAACAGCTGATACACAACACTTCTGTTTAAAGGTAAATTTGCATAGGAAAGTGTTTTCAGGTAAGCGATTTATCCGACCTCCCAGACGTACATAGGGTTTAATTTTCCCTAAGGTTGTTGATTTAAATCCCACCGCTGTTGTACCCTTGAGTACAGCTGCTGCTCTGAATTACTCTCCTACAAATGCTGCCAGAAGCCTCAAAGTTTTGGACAGATGCATCAGCCAAGTGAAACAATTTTGAAAGTGTACGGGTGGCTTAGCGAACCGGGGTGAGGTCGCCCTGTCCGATCTACGTCTTCACGTTTGCTGGGGGGCTTCCTCGGAGGAGCAGGCCAGACAGCAGCTTCACCCAGGGACTCGTGCGGGCACTGCGATTCCAGCAACGCAAGCGCCGTGCCGTGACAGCTCTCCTCCGCGCCTTTTAATTGTCAGTTTGGTCCGTGCTTCTCCTTCCTGTCATTCCTGCATTCACACCACTTGCTCTTCCAGTAGATCCTCATCCACAGGTGGATTCAGCACTGCCGCAGGGGAAATTAGACAGCGTCAATGAAATGTGCTTCATTACATTTCAAATCATTTCCAAGCCAGACGTCCATATTTTAAGTAGTTGGGAGGTTAAGTACATGGCCTGCTTGATTCGTGCGCTGATGAAGATTTGTCGGGGTGGTGGCGGCGAACAAAAAATTTAAGATCAAGTCACCTCCATGTAAATCGTCCACATGAGGTCGGGAAACAAGAGTTCGGTGCAGAACGTGGCGCGGGAAGCAAAGCTCTCCAACTCCGGAGGTCCTTCCATCATGGCGACCCAAGCGCTCCGACTCAACCGTCCTGGAGATGACTTCCAGAGAAGCTTGCGCCTTTCTAAAGCGGATCTCTTGAGTTTTATTAGACCAGAAATGTATACCAAAAAATAAATTATATTTTTTAATTTAACACAAAGTGACTAAAGGTATTAAGCATCTCAGTTATTTACCTCATTTACACAAATTTTTCTCTGTAGTGATTTGCAGAACACACCTTGCTCAAGGGTGCTAAAGCAAGAGGTGGGATTCAATCTGGTGGCCTCAAATGGCTAAGGTGGCAGCTGAAGCCATCACGGTACCTGCTGCCCTGTAGAAACAGATGTTGGGCAGAAGGAGAGCACAAGGCAAGGAAATTACACATCATGGCCACGATGGATCAGAAAAACCGTGATTTGTTGGGAACCCCAAACAGACGCGGTGCCACCTGATCATGCCTGTGTTGTAAGAAGCATTACTTCAGAGAAGTACA
The DNA here is from genome assembly GCA_018136845.1 of Heterotis niloticus. Taxonomy (NCBI): domain Eukaryota; kingdom Metazoa; phylum Chordata; class Actinopteri; order Osteoglossiformes; family Osteoglossidae; genus Heterotis; species Heterotis niloticus. Next base: position 29,251,629 of record CM030892.1, on the reverse strand, counting down.
TGGAAAGGTGAGGATCATCATCCATAAACGCAGGTGGTTACCATCAGTCTCTTAACTGACTTTCCTTATCCTGCACAATTCACTCCCGTCCATTCTGTCTGAAGGCCAAACAACTCCCAGCCGGACCACCCCATCGAAGTGGTAGCTGCACAACATCTGGTCGAGTCATGCCGGCCTAAAAAGGATGTTTAATGTCAGGCTGATCTGACTTCTAAATGGCCGGGAACACCCTTTATTCATAGGCTGCGAGGATATCAGACTGTAGTACCATTTGGTTATGGTTTCACCGTAAATCTAGCCAAGAGACAGGCAGATGTCCGCATCCAGCATCCATAGCTACGCACGCAGCAAAACAAGAAGTCTTGAACGCAGTCCAAGCAGCACACATGCCAGTCGGTTAAAGTGCATTTAATTCAAGATTTGGCTTCAAACACAAGATGCTGATGGTCAACACCACAGACTTCCACAGACTGCTGAGAGTTCTTTCCCATCACCCTAGATTGCTGGAAACAGTGGTTCTCACTGACTTTATGGATCACAGAACATCACAGCAGTCGTTGCCATTATAATAAATGCTCTTGCCGAGGGGATTTTCCCCCCATTTTCTTTTCTTCCTCTACGCAAGAGACCAGATGCCGTGGATGTACATTTAAGGAAACACTCAGACTAAAAACACACACCCTAGACACAGCTGTATGTTCTCACTGGGGGAGGCTGCACTACAAAACATTCACTAGTAGGAGTCTACAGGCCCACCCGTCTGACCTGACCACTGACCCCTTCGACCCCCACCCCCATCTCAGAACCTGAGAGCAGGAGGAAAGCTGAGGAAGCACCGCAAGGTACAACCTCTGCCTTCACGTGTGGTCCTCAGGTGTTGCGCGGTCAGGCAGGAGAACTCGCAGAGCTTAGACCTCGGCTCACCCAGAAGCACAAAGCTTGTCTTTGTGTCATACGTTTCCAAGGCAACAGGCAGAGCTCAAACAAACATCTGGGTCGACCGGCTTTATACACAGCTGAGAAAAGTGCACCAGGTGCTAAATAAAAATGAAAGGCCAGCACCACCAAGCGAATGTGTTTATAGTGCTGCACCGGTGGAATGGGATCGTGTTTACCTTCTGAAAAGATGGACCGCATTCTCTTTTTAATTATGAAGAAACCAGTTTCCTGTATTGAAAAAGACTGCACCATCTGTCCACAGAATAAAGACTTATGGTTAGAATAAAAAAAGTGAAACGCTTGGGGTTTTTTTTTTTTTTTTTTTTTGGGCAAAACCCAATATCTGAACAATTCGTCGCATGGTCCATGTCTGCGTTCTCAAGCGCCGATTGCTGCGTGCCGTTCATCACAGTCAAACACGCCAGATAAACAGCTGGCTCTCACAATGTGGACGCGCTGATCAAATTAATCTTTCAGTTCGGGTTTGGATTAAGCTCTTAGCGTTCAAAGCATGGGATCGATGCAGAGAGCGCCCCCGCAGCCGAGTTTTGATTTGTACTTGCGCTGTCTCAGGGTACGGTTTATTGTCTTGTACTACATATCACAGCTCCCTACAGTAGCCAGGGGGTCATTTCCCTGAAGTAACGCAAGTAGAATTATGGCCACCAGCAAGTCCGGAAAAATAATGATCATCATAACATCATGGTGCCTTTGGGGAAAGGCCCAATACATAGTAGTAAAACGTATTAGTAAAACAGCGGCCAAGCACAACTTATGTGGAGTTATTCTATAGCGAGCCAAGAAACCACGCTCGCAGGCTTTGGCCGACTAGTGATATGTTGACTTCGGTGTGGGAGACTGAAGTTCAATTTGTTTCCCCTGGCGAAGTCACTATGTTATTGTCAGAAGTTAAATAGGAACCCATGTTTCACAGCCCTGACTGAACACAAGACAAACAGGACACTTCCTACACCTACACACATCACAATGGCAGCTCCTGTTCATCTACTGTAGAGGAGTTGGGTACCGATTCCACCAATCTTTGTCTTGGTTTGTCGACGGTGTTGTTACGGTCTGCAACGTCCGTGTGGTTTATAGACAGCGGACAGATTATACACATCAGGAAATGAGATGGAAGTGATGATGCAGTGGGCAGATATTTAAATTTTCTAACCACAGGGGGGAAAAAAAAAATATATATATATAAATAGCAATGCTGCTAATTATCAATTGTAAAGAAGACAAATAGTTAATCTCGCTCTTTTTCACACATAAAGTAACAAAATGTTAAGTTACTCAAGGAGCCCAGGAAGCAGAGTGAGTAGAAGAAGGACCAACCATGGAAGTCTAGGCCCAGAACCAATACCCTTGACTAAAACAAATGCAAGCGTGCAAGATGAGAAGAAAGCCAGGGATGAAATACAACACAAAACCACCTAAGTACCAGATTTTAGTAATAGAAAGTTGTAAAACCTATATCAAATCAACCTGGACATGTTCTCTGAATATCTCCATATTGGTAAACCTGAAGTTCTGATCTGCAACACTGCCCCCCCCACCAAAATAAAGACTTGAAATTGGGCACACATGTACCTCACTCACCAACTCAGGGTTTTGCGTAGTCTAGTTCATTAAATTCCAAAAAGGCTTCTCCCCCTATAATTTTAATTTCGGATTAACAACACATAACTAACATTACATGCACGGCAAATGCATGTGATGTGGACAGATTTTCTTGTTCCCCACACACACACATTTTTGTATTCAAGCTCACACAAACTGAAAGGTAAAGTTTGGTGTTATTACTGTGTGAACACAACTATGGCCGCCTCACACATTGCTGTCAGTGACATCCACGTATTCAACCAAAGGATCCAGTAACCATCATATGTGCACAAATGGAAGCCTAGATATTTTACACACACAGACACAGCACTGTATACAGTGTGGCTAAAGAATTTCACGGTGTTTGCCTGTCCAACAGCACTAACAACACTTATTATATACAGCCACTTTAATGGTAAAGCAGCCTATAATAAACATATGTATATGGCATTACTTGTTGCTCCACTACAACACCTTTTTGACCCAGGCAGCACCAGGTAGCAAGTTAAGGCAAGCATCCAGCATTCTATACCTTTAAAAATACATAACATAGAGCTGTGTAGACTAAACACTACAAACTAATTTAAACAGTTTATTTGGAAATTATTACTGTCTGAACTGCACAGTTAATCTTTCATTAAAATAGAGGACACTGCTTTTGCCCAGAAACAAATATGTTGCAATAAGAAGCACAGTCTAGTTGAAAAGCTGAGGTTTGTTTTTAAAAAAAAAAAAAAAAAAAAAAAAAAAACAATTTCCAGTAGTGAGGTTTTGTATGGTACATTCAGGTAACTTTACATTAAAGTATTAAACTAATATGTACTAAAAGGAGGAAAACAGTTATTTGTTTGTATTCTATGAATCCTGAGTAAATCAATCTTAGCTGCTGACGCAGTTTCTTCTAAGCAACTATTCACAGAGCTTCGTATTGACATAAGTATATAAATAAAGCTGAATCAATAAAAATGCAATTTCCTTCTGCATACAGCAATTACAAAGGCACTACAATATTAGTAATCCTGAGCTCGGCACCCAAACAGGAGTACATTTAAAGCAATAAAAATGGATTTCATGTTTTTGTTAAAATGTCAGTTGCTTTGAGAATGCTTCTATTTTGCAAGAAAAAAAAACTTGAAAAAAGATTAAATTTATAAACCATCCATTAAAAGTTAAATACATATTAATATTATATTTTGCTTAAATAATTTTAGATTTAAATATGTACACTTTTGAGGGCATACTTTAAACATATTTATGAATGAATTTAATGTAGGCCAGGCTCACAATGAGCTTTGTCATCTGCTAAGCAACAGAAGCTTCGCAAGTAACGTACCCAAGGGGCATCGTGCGGAAGAAAACCAGAAGCCCTCAGAGAAAGTCTTGCAGCTTGACTTCATACTTGAGCTTAGTGAAGTCGAAATAGGCCTAATTGCGGAAACTCGGAGATGTGTGTGACAATAGTGTGATCTGCACCACTAGTGCACACGTCCTCTCGGAAGACAGAAACTCAAGGCCAACAAGTTCCTCCGAGATCTTTGAAAGAAAATGTAGGTCCAGGTTTTGCTTCAAGTCGGTGCATCCAAATTGGGTTTCTTATATAAGGGTTTGATGGGGGGGGGGGGGGGTTTCAGGCCTTCAAAAAAAAAAAAAATTATTAAAAGGGCATTGGTCATTTTTGCATCAGCTGACTTATACATGAAGGAGAAGCATTTGAAACATTTGTGGCATTGGATTCGACCTTCACATGGAGGGCTGAATGGACAAAGGAGTAGTTTGGGTGTGGAAATATGAGTCTCACTGCAAAGGAAATGTATGAGCAAGAGGCTGAATTTTATTTTCAAATGAAATGACTGCTGTAGCAACAAATCTTTCCATCTGCCAGTTTAGCCATGATATTTAAGAGCCTTCTTTAGTCATAAGTTAGCTGTTTTTTAAAACTAGGAAGGAAAACCAGGGGTTAGTACACCTCCAAGGACTTTCAAATTCCTGACAAGCTTGCTTCATGGTCAGAGGTATGGTTTCTATACCAAGGAACTCATTTTTACTACCTTTTTTCCTTTGCTGAATCCAAAAAAATCTAAAGAGCTACACAATTTCATTAATGGCATCAGTGCTCTAGACCAGACCTGAAAAGATGTTCATGTTGGATTCTTTTGGAAACTTTTGTATACTGGCTGCAGCTGGAGTCAGTGGGCAACTTGGGGTATTTGGTGTCAGAAGCTAAACATTAAAAAAAATTACATTTAAATGAATCAAAGTGTTTTATCACAAGGCATTATGAGATATAGGAGCAGTTAAGGAGGCAAGTGGACCAGAAGACATTAATGAACAATATGAAATCCTCCCAACCTCATAACCTTCCACCTAAGGGCCATAGGGAGCATCTATGAGAAAGTTAGCAGCTGCATCACTCTCTGGTTTGGAAACGGCAAGGTTGCTGACCGCAAGCGTCTGCAGCGGACAGCAAGGACAGCCGAGGGACTCATCGGGGCCTCTCTCCCAAGCATCACCAAACTTTTCAACAAACACTGCATCCACCAGACAAGCAGCATTGTTGGAGAACCCTCCCATGGACTGCTCACCTACCTGCTGTCTGACAGAAGATACCAGAACATCCAAAACACCAGTGCCAGACAGTGCATCAGTTTCTTTGCCCAGGCAGTCAGGCTCCTTAACTCCCTTCTGCCCCCATCACACCCCCAGTGTCTCAACTCATCTCCTCAAGCACTCCATAGCGCAACACCTCCCACACTGCAGTCACTTTTCAGATGTTTTCTGTATTTAAAATCACTGTACATCACTTGACTGCCTCAGCCACTGTCTTGAGCTTGCTTTGTGTACTTTTTGTATTTTTTTATTATTGCACTGATGTAATTTCCTGCATTTTGTGGTCCTTTGTCTGTCTGAACATACTACCACGGGCCACGAGAAATGATATTTTAACCCCACTGTATACTGGTATATGGATGGGCCCAAGATTTCTTGAGTCTTCCAAAAAAAAAAAAAAAAAAAAAAATACATTTCAGTTATAATATAAAAAGCACTACAACTGGTACCTTAGCTGCATTAGCAACTACATCCAAAAGAAAGAGTGCATTTATTTTGCAAGGCACTTTAAGTTCTAGGTGGCCTCTCAGTATGGCTGATCACCTTTTAACATAAGAGCATCCAAAGATTTGTTTTCTTAAGATTTTAAGGACCAAAAAGCCATGCTGTTAACATTCATCGCATTCTGAGAAGCGCATTTTCTTCCAAGCCAATGAACCTAAATGGAAGGGAAAATTGCAAAGTGTTCGTTTGGCCCGCGCCGTAGGTAAGACGGGAATGTCAACGCAACTGTCTACGACGAGCTTGTTTGCAAGGGTGGCCTTTGAACCCAGCGATCCAATAGTCGGCAATTCCAATTTCACAGGGGCAAAGTCGGCTGTCATATTTGACAGGCCCACAGGTAATTTCTTTGAGGTTATCTTCGCAAACACTCGTGAGAGGTAGATATTTAAAATAGGAGTTAGAGAAATGGGGGAAAGATATTGTTTACGCAGACCGAGAAGCCGGTGGAAAGCATATGAACTAATTGTCTTCTGTCGAGCGAGGCCGTAATTCAGACCACCAGCTACGTTGCTGGAGAAGAAAAGGGAATCGCTCCAGCGTGGGTGTAGCTCATCCATCTTCAATAAGCCGAGCTTTCTCCTAAATGATTACTAATTATTAATTTAGCCCTCCTGGTCCGATGTGCCCCACTTATTCAGCCCGATTTTGTCATGATTTTCTAATTTACAAATTTTTTTTCCTACCCTTCACATCCTTTATACCACATTACATGGTAGTTTTAATAATAAAATAAAATAAAAAAAGCAGGTCTACCCAGACATTCTACACTAGCGTGAATAACAGTTTTAGAAGGTTTACTTTTTGAAGTCCTACCCTGGTGACTGCTTTATTTACACCACATGCTACAGAAAAGGCCAGTGACCAAGCTTTCTCAACAGCTTCTGGAATAATGGCGGTTCATTGTCCTTTTAGCTTTGCGGTTATGTTTTCTTTGTTCCGCAATGAATTTAAGCTGCTGCAAGGCCTCTGCTCGGGAATTACATGGGGCCGATTCATCAGCAGAGGGATGGATCACATTTTCATTCATCTTAGTCCTCGAAGAACTCAGATTCAATTTCCCAAGACTGCAATAGTCAACATCTGACTACTTTCCACAAGTTATGTGGCCACAGATACTGTTATGTCCAAACGTGCCAGGATCCTAACAAAGAAAGTTGCATCCTGAACATAAAGTAGTAGAACTGAAGGTGGAACTCATGAGGATTTGCTCCTTTTATGGGTCACGTGGAGGAACAAACCAGTTAACTTGCAACTTCCGTTTGGAAAATTAAATTCCTTGTTACCATGCAATTCGGAATATAAACACAAATTTCAGACCTGGCTCAGCTTAACGCCATTTTTCTAAATGAAAATTCGATTTCAGCCGGGACTCCTTCTGAAGTCTAGCGGTCCGTGGGACCACGCAATGCATTTTAATGAAGAAAAATGTTGAAACCGTTACTGTACAGATTCATTGCAAAGAGAAATTTTACATAAGTACAATTCCTAATGGAACGGAAACAAGTTCCATTGCAGGTGATGCTTTATAGGCTATGCACCAAATTTCAGAGGGATGCATGCATTACATTTGCCTTTTTAGGAGTCCAGGAATGCAATGATCTACTAAACGGATGGTCTGAAAGGTCAACCCAAGTTTTTGACACAAGCCACAATAATTAATGTGATATTTTCCAAGGTATTAGCGGACGCTTTAAAAATTTGCTCAGCATTTTGCCTCTCACCATGCACGGCGGTCACACCAACACCAGTGAGATGAAGGAACACGGCTCCCGTTCGTTCTGCTCCGTGATTTTGGACTCCCGACACTCTGTGCCCTTCTTTGCCTTTTTTTGACGGCTCCTGTAATTTCACTCTGACTGTGAAAATGGAGTCCCGCACCTTCTATTACGCAGAAGGATTATTTTCTCATTGTCTCTAAGGTCAGCATTCATTCCCACATGTCCTCAGGTTTGTCTTCCTGTGAAGGAATCATCCCGCTTTTGACGGTGGTGGGAAGGAGCAAGATGACATTGGTTCCGTTCATTTCTCATGCTCGTGTTGTTCCGATCATCTCTGTTTGGAATCTACTGACTGGTTTCCTTTATTTTTAATCCAGAATCACATGAAAATAAATATCTTTGATGCAATATGCAAAAAGCCAATTTTGTCTGTTTTATGCATATGAATGAGTACAAACTCAGCTAGGCCCATTTGGTTTGGGCAAGATCTGGGCTTCCAAAAATTTGTCAAAATGTTTGCTGCATAAACAAGATTCTATTTTACATTATAATTCAAATTGTTCATGCTAATTATACCTTTTGGTTAGTTGGTTTCAAAGGTGGCAGGAATTGATGATAGCTTCAAATTCAATACTTGCAACACAACACCAGCATTGGAGGGCCAGCAATGCACAGAGCACAGGACTGGTTTCCAAAAACAACCACGCTGTCCTGGTGGTCTGGATGGTCAACTTAGATGACAGCTATTGGGCTATCGGGGGTGTTGTTCTGCTCCTGCATCATGTTTGCTTTTCTGTCTCTGTGCCAACAACAGGCATCTTCATTTGGACGCATGAAGCCGACCGCCAGCAAGCAATTCTCTAGAATTGTGGGTGCTGTTGTAGGCAAGCAGTCTACTTTCAGATAAATCTTAAACCCTCATTAAAATGTCATTTTACAGTGCCATTCTAATTTCTCATATCCTTCCTGCATGTTTGTATTAGCACCCATGTCTTCCCTATCTGTATCATGGATAACAGGAACAAGAGGGCTTCCTGTCCTCCCTTAGATCAAGCATTTGAGCACAACATCCCGTGCATGTTTACACAGACAAACACGCAGTCACGGGCATTTCAATTTGTCAAGATTATTACTCGGCAGCTGGACAAGTCAACATCCTTAAAAATGCCGCAAGACATCACAAGTGAAGGCCATTTTGCAGGTGTCACCTTCACTTCGGTCAGCTAAAAGTGGGGTTACCAGCCAAAAGGCTTAAATGGCTGAAGTGAAAAGGCCTCTAACCTCTGAAAGTGACAAAACATGATTTCTGTGTTTGCTGGTGAGAATGCAAGCCAGCTGTATACAAAGAGGTGCCCCCCACACCCAACATAAAAACGTGAAAAGTAGAGAATCGTTCGTGCCAACAACGGCACCCATCCGCAACATTTCACTGAACAGCTCATCCAACAGCATCAATATTCATGCCCACCAGCAAGTCCCGTGTTTTCCTGGTAAACCTACTCTAGGTACACAGTGTAGTATCTAAAAACAGACTTAATTTTAGGAAATTTCAGTATATTTTATAGTTAAGTGATATACAACTTCAAAGAGCTCTAAGATTATACTTTAACTACAGTGGGACAATGTATGCCAAAAGGAGCATTTAAGTTGGGGCAAAAAGTTGTAACGCTACACATACAGCTCACCGGATTCTGCTTTCCACCATTTTTGCCCGCTGACCTTCATAGCAGTTTTACTTCACAGATCTCTCAATTCTTTCCCTTCCACAAGTACATCTCCTCCACAGGTCAATGTGTAACTACGTGACACATTGCTCGCCACAAATCTGCCATCTCTCCTCATCTGATAGAGGACATTTTCTCCAAATTCTGCTCACGCCTTCTGTAAATTTGACATAAGCCCTCCTTCCCAAAGGGCCTGAGTGTACAAGAGAAGGGGGGGGCCCTCATGGGATGTTGGCAAAATGAAAGACGTAGCTCCATCTGTCCACAGAAACCAACCAACACACACACTAGTAAGAGGGGGGAGCCCATGAATTGAAATGCAGTCTTTGCAAAACCAAGTGGGGGGGGGGGGTTCTCTTGCTGCCATCAGACAGCAGCTGCCATTCTACCTTGTCCAACCCACAGTCAACAAATTTTCATTTTACTTAAAAAAAAAAAAAAAAATGTCCTGGATAAAGATTATTATTGATTTAGGGTAATACTGTATAAGCACAATTATTCCATTTTATTCATTTGAGAGTTTGGATTTTTTTCTTGCATCCTTTCTGCTTTAACACCACCTGAAAAATTTGAAACCAAATATGGATTCCTTTCCTTTCCTAGAGCAACTTCTAGTTTGGACTGGAAACCAAGTTCTTCTAACACTAAATGCGACAGAAAAAAGTGTCAATTTACTCGACTCTAAATGTGAAAGAAAAAAGTGCTAAAAGTAAAATTAGTAGTCAGTTGAACTGGGACTCAATTGTTTGCATACACAAGAAATTCTTGCTCTCTGGAACCGTAAACCTTCTTACAGAACCAACGGTTACAGACGTCTCTGGTTAGTTCAGCAAAAAAAAAAAAAAAAAAAAACTGTGTAAAGGAAAAGTAAACAACTGTTGAAGACCATCATGACCTCAGGCCACACACAGCTGAGCGATAGAAAGCTGAAGTGATGTGGCATCTGACCGCACAATGGACAGATCTCTACATGCAACTACACGGCAGGTGTTCTCCACAGGCCAGCATTCAAAATGTTAAATCCTGGATGTCTACCACATGGACATTAGGGTGAGCCTATCGTGCAATTTCTCACCATCTACTTAGAGATTTTATAACATCATACACCATATTTATTTTACTGCTTAGCAGACAGTGTTATCTAAAGTTTTACACATTAATACAATGGGATATTCCACCAAAGTGAAGCACCTGTTCAAGGATGCTGAGCACTAGTGAGATGCAGATTAGCAACCTTTAGGCTTCAAAGCACATGCACTCGCACTACTATGCATATCTAACATATTTTGCAGCAATAAGGGAAAAATGTTATGCATTGATGTTCTTCCCTTGCATAACACCATTGGAGAATGACTATTCCAGTTTTTTTTTTTTTTTTTGACAAAACGCTACAAAAATCTCCTTAAAGCTGGGTAATTCATGCAAAGTAATTCACATATACCTCCACTTACAAGCTTGTCTTTATTTCAGAGGGGAAAAAATCTCAGTTTCTTCTTCTCCGTACTTACTAGTATGGACCAAGTACAAAGGGACCGGGGACTGACAAAACAAACAAGTACCAACAGGCAAAACTAGGGGCATGCACAGCCTATATGCATATCATGAATGAATATACATGAATATTAGTATATGGATATCGGGGAATGCAAAAACAAAAGAATTAATTTTTTTTCTAGTGGTTGCTGTGCTGCAGAATGTGCACACATCCAATCCTAACCGACCTCAGCTAAGTACATATGTGCGCGCGCGCGCACACACACACACACAAAAAAAAAAAAAAAAAAAAAGTGGCAGATGTCCTAGAATTAACGTTTTGGCAAAAAACTGATTATTAGAGAGTAATTTAGCTTTTGTTGGTGAATAAAGGAGGGACAGAGGGGTTTGGAGCAGTGCGACTGCACATCTGGATGCAGTTATCTGCACGGTCTTGGTGGAATGGGAGTCTCTATACCGCATCCCAGCAGAGTCAGAAACATTGACACTCACACTGCTGTGTTTCCCAGTCTGACTTGGATGAAAATAAAGAAGCCATTTCCCCCTGCTGGTCTGTGGTGTGACATTTTATCTGGGCAGGGGGGAGGAATTCTTCCTTTTGTTCTTATAACGCCTGGCGTGCCGCTGTACAAGTGGCCGTAACGCTGCCGCAGAGCAGCTACGTGGTTCACCATCACCCCTCAGGATGCGAAACATTACCGTGTGGTGGAAAGGCCCTCGCTGGCTGAAAACTTTGTCATAAATCACCAACTACTCAGACAAAAGGTTATTAGACAGTGGAGATACAGCGTTTTAGGCCTTCACTTTGACTCTTCTGAACACCTTTTTTTTTTTTTTAAATTCACTTTCCCCACACTCAGCCATGTTCCTCTCTTTCTCGATTTTTGCTCACAGACCTGCTACCTGTAAAAGATATGATTGAGCATTTACAGCAAAAGAAAGACATTTCCTGAAGGAGGCTGTTCTTTGTTGCCGCAAGCCAACGTAACACATGTTTTGTTATTAGGAAATCCACGGTCTGGCAGCAGGAGGCCCCAAAAGGAGCCGGTTTGCCGATTATACGGCCAAATAGATCCGTGGGTTGAAATGAGCACAAATAGCCGCAGTGGATCTGAATGAACAATCAATCTGCGGTCAATTCATCTCCCATCATTATGGCCGGAAAAACAGAACCAGCGTCAACCAAAGTAATGACACACTAAAGGCTATTTACCATATCACTGTCTATTATTTTAAAGTTTTAAGTTGGCTATGGAAAGCGAGCCAGAGCTCTAATATCAAGGGTAAAATGGAAGTATTGTTCTGATAAACCACAAGGCCAAGTTACCCACAGACTGTACTGCATTCATAGGCAATAGCTGGAAGCTCAAACATACACTTTGCGCAAACAAGTAACCATAATTGTACTTTCAAGATAAGTGATTATGCATTTCTGCATATTGACAACTTCCTTAATGCAGGGAGGACCCAAAAATGCATACCGTAGAGGGAAAGGAATGACGTGCAAAGATGGAGGCCTTCCGACCACAGTGGAGCGTTACTCAGCCCAAACTGCACCGTTCTGAATTATGCCTGCAGCCACCATCTTTGCTTTGGTTTTTAGATGAAAGAGGCGGCAGATCTCACCACAAAAACTGACAGGTCCAAGCAGTCACAGGAATGGTCACCTTCTGAACCAGATTCCTCTGACAAGGTTAAAGGCTGAGGAAATCTAACTTTAGCTGACTGGTCTGGGGCTGGATTATAAATTAAATGTACAGGAATCTTGATGCATCCTGGTAGTTTGAACATTCAGGTTCAGTAGAAACAATTTCAGCTGCGTGCGGGAACAGCACGTGTGCACCTAACTGCTACATCCTTAACTGTTATTTAGCGAAAGAAATTAAACAAATACAAACCAGCCTACATGTTTATTCTTTAGCTTAACTCAACTTTAACTGAATTACACATGCATCCAACGTAGGCGCTGCATTTGCTCACAATGTCACAGTTTCTGAAACTGCGAAGAGATGACAACGTGCTTGTAAAGGATGTCTCTTCCAGATTAGCAACCCAGCCGGTTTTCAGTGATTTGGAAAGCAGCAGAGCACAGGCGCATATAGCAAGGAATTACTGCGCAACGACAAAGCAAATCACGCTTTGACTGGAAAGCAGCATGGCAGCACACACTTTGAAGTTGCATTTAGGAGGAAGGAAAAAAAAAAAATCACCACCTATTCTTGATTGTAATAACCTTAAGTGCACTCTTCTCAAGTTTGAAATGTATAAATCTAAATTAAAAGTCCAGACAAATATTTAAAAAACTGCACTTTAACCTTTAATTTGAAACTATAACCCTAATCCTACATATTCCAAGCAGTGCAGGACTAAATCATTCACTAGTTCATGTTCTAGTCAGACTCCAGTCTACAATCCTAAAAACATTTGCTGGTCTCCATGGAGCCCCACGCAAGACCTCCCCAATCCGCGGCTGCCAGCAGCGGCCCGGACACCCATATGCTCCCTGTATTGTCAGCAGAAGAATGTTCCGGGCTAGCATTAGCCCCTCTGTTACACTGTGGTTTACAACACACTGCCTGTGAACTTTGCATTCAGGACAGATGGCCTGGACTGGGACTGAATTCAGTTTAAACAGTCACATTGTGAGCCACCAATAGGCCTGGGGGGGAACTCATTACCCCAGATGTGGGGCAAATTTTGCAATTAAAAGGTCAAACAGCAAGTTTATGTCTGATGGAAAGCGCATAAGAATAATATTCATTTTTGTGTTGGTCAAAACAAATCACTTGTGTTTGCCTTAGTCCTGGAAGAGGCCTACAGCAAAGATGAACTATTTTGAACATTTTCATGTCTGCCAGTTACAGCATGAAATGAGAGGAAGCTTGCAGGCAACGTGAACTCTGGAGGTGTTAGCATCGTATAAAAATGATTGTCCTTTTGCTTGTGTGCTTTTATTACTCCTCCTCACACAGAGGAGCTCAAAGACAAGGAAACCATCTTGCTGCCTCCTACTGCATGATGGTTAGCGCTGTACCGCAGCAGTGGAAAGCTCAGCATAAACTTGCATATTAGACAAACCCCTCTTTGCAAGTTCTGCAAAAAAAAAAAAAAAAGTAAAAATCCAAGTTTGTTGATTAATTTAATGGGTTCGCCATAAAATATGACTGTTGACCTTTTCTGAGAGTTTTGTTTGCAAGTTGTGATATTCTTGGAGAAAATTGGAACTGGAAGCTGACATTTTGGTGCAAACGTGGCAGCACAACGACCTTTAACAACTTTCAGGACCAACAGTGTTAAACACCATTAACCCACCACGAGACCCACACATCAGCCTTTTGAGTTGGAAAATTTTGTATACCAGCAGGGGAATGAGAAGAATCGTCTTAAGAGCAAATTCAACCTGAAGCCAGAAACGTACTTTTCCAAACATGTCGACGGGCAAATAGCTGGGACTTCACGTTAAAAGTTGTTCTCAGGCTTGGTGGAGAAACCCAGATCTGGTTCTGGAAATAACTAAGATTACTCGAGTTTAATGGCTCACATCTGAAAGGAATCGGGCAAATTGAGGAGAACGTTCCACCGCATGCTTGTGCGTTTGTTTACAGTAAATGTTTTTCTTTCAGCTGACCGAATTGCATATTAATTTCATGGCTGGGACAGAACCATCGCCTAAAAACTGGTGTCTGAAACCATGGACCCATACCAAGCGCTTCCAAACAAAACAGCCAAACAAAGTTGCCAAACACACGTCTTTTTTTTTTTTTTATAAATATAAAGATGACACCACCAAAAAAAAACTTCCGATCTGAGCTATAAATTTAAATTTTAATACATTTTAAAGAGGCAACCGAGCACATGCAGAATTTGTGTTATTTGGTCTCACACACACCAATGATTTGTCTTGTCCAACGTTCTCAGGTTATTAACTGGCCATTTGACCTGGTGCTGGGCCAGATTCCCTTCCAGATCAGCTGAACACACAACAGGATGCAGGAGCTGCTGTTCCATGGTGTCACGTGAAGCCAGTTATGTTGTTTTAATTGAAGTGATCTAATTGGAAAAGATTAAATGCCACATGGCACTTTTTCGGTGTCTTCAACGCCATCTGCACAACGTATAATGAAGTTTCAAGTCAAGGCCTGGCCAAGCAGCATCCCCATCATTCCTGGTTTCCAGCAAACTTTATTCTAATCACCTGTGTCACCTTAAGCATTTAATGCCCTTCCTTTCCCACACATGCAGTCTTGTTTTGGATATTTATGTCCACAAATGTGTACTGTGAGTTGGTGAGTTTTTTGGATTCTTCTTCAACATTAAAAAAAAAAAAAAAAAAAAAAAAAAAAAAAAATTTAATCCACACTTAATTTCTCTGATATGTGGGCTTCATTATGGAGGGGCCACCATTATACAATCATATAACCAAAAAAAAAAAAAAAAAAAAAAAAAAAAATATATATATATATATATATATATATATATATATATATATATATATAATTTTATTAAAATCTTGACCAGCCTGACATAGCGTTGCTCTTTTCTGTGATCTATCAGGGTCCCCCACGACTTCTCGACTCCACTTCTACAGAAAGCAGATTCGATCACGCTCCTGCCACCGAAGCCAAGTAATCCTCTCCTTCAGCTGTGGCCTGAGGGTCTCCAATAAAGAACAGATGACAGCTCAGCAGATGAAACGCTGTGTCAAGTCAAAGGCTCCCAGTCCATGGATCACGCCGAACGCCTGTCAATTTTGGAACAGATTCACACAAAGGACACTGCTGGCAACACAAAGCCCTTACAGTAAAACCGTCCACTACACAATATACCACATCCAGCTGTTATTTGGCGCAGCTGTGGCAGGAGGGAGTTTACAGAACAAACTTTTCTACAAAACCATCCCCTGAAATCGCTGTCAACTTTAATCTCTGTATCTCAGTCGCAGGGCTGCATTCTACCTCGCATTCTGCAAATGAGACTCAAAACACCGCATGGCGTTCGTGGCGGTGTTGCATTTCAAATCGGTCCCTGCAAAGATCTCGAGCAATTATGGCAGTTAACCCAGCAACACATAATTTTGTGTTTTGCTTTCATTTTCACAAACTGCTTATCCAAACAGGGTTACAGCGATCCAGAGCCAAACGCTGAGAAGTATATGTGATGCAAGCCCATGAGTGATGCACATTTCTACATTTAAAAAGTTCATAAATAAAATTATTCAGTTATGAATTCGATGTTGGAATTAGAGATATGCTACTTGAAGACGCAGTCTTGTCTGCAATATAGTGGAGGAGCACAATATTCAGGTGTCGGGGGTGGATTTAACGGTTACGCAAAGGTGTTCTTGCGCCCAAATAGAAAAATTGCACTTATATTTGTTGATTTTTACTAAAGTTACTGCTGTGGGCATTATTTCCAGTAGCCCACAGCTAATGTGCAGTCCAGCCTGTGGTCAACTCTTTCATGTGCTCCCCACTACACTTAAGTGAGCAGTAACATAACCGGAGGGGCCGTGGTTCTAGCACAGCAGCGCAAATCTCAGCCAAGCTGCATTTTACACACTAGTGGAGTGTGTAGGTTAACAGCCTTACTGCACACCCATTACTCGTTTCAGCAGCCAAAATGGAGATACACTTTATAGCAGCGAAAGCAGATCTGTTTGATTTTATTTTATTGATTTGACATCCTCTCCTGTTGCCTGAATGTAAACCATCACACTGGTAAAGAACAATGTGGTAGTCCTAAGCAGAGGAACAATTGTGTGGATTTAAGAGTTTGTAATGGCTCGTGCTGCTAAATTCACGTTTCGTAAATTCCTGAGTTCCCAATGGCTCCCTCATAGCTTAGCAGGCATGGAAAATACAGCCTGGGCCTTCGCAGCAACTCCTGTGCTAAACAGACCAATGGAGAGATAGTTTAACAACTGGGCCCGTTTAGACTAATAAGTATAGAAAAGGGTACAAACAGGGTGAGAAACTTTAATGAGGTCCCATTCCCATCTTTGCCTTAGGCCTCCAAACCATTAAATCTACCTCTGCTAGGGAGGTATGAGCCTTCCTCTGCTCACCAACAGTATGAACCCAGGATGGTCAAACCCTATTAGAACTACAGGAAAGAAGAGGGGAAAAAAAAAAAAAAAAAAGTTAGATTTTCATTTGATGTAGATATTCCTGTTCAAGGGACTGCACCTTAAGTTATGAAAGCATGCATTTGCTTCAATAATTAAGTTTCTTTGAGACAGCGGTAGTCAGTCTAGATACACGGTGGGCAATGGCTTTAATAAAACATTAAGACCCGTTCTTGCCAAACAAGTCCTCTAGACAAAGTGGTTCAGAGCTTTGCCAGGAAAAGTGACAGTAAAATCAATACACAAATTCTTATTACATATATACATTTGTCCTTTAAATACACGCGATACCACCCCATCAGATTTACCACTGAGAGGCAATATTTGCTTTTCCCACATCGCTAAAATGATAGCGCTTGACTGAAATTAGGCCAGGTCCCAAAACTCTGCATGCACAATTAAAAACACATTTGGATCACTTCTGTTGCACTGCATCCAATCTGTGGACCATTCTGTCCTGCCAAAGTACATCCACTTTATCTAATTTTGGGGCGATTTGAGTCGGTGATGTTAAGTCACGCCACCACATTTTCCAAGAATGGGGAGATTTGATCTGACGTCGCTGAAAGGGAGGACAGAGATGCATTTCGGGGCGTTCTTGCCTTTGATAAAGTCGGACACCGCGATGACCCGCCTGCTTGGAAAAACAGTGGCAAGACTGGCGGAAGAAGGTGTGGTCTCAGGAAGTTGATAACTGCTAATGGACAGCTGAGGGTCAAATTGAACAAGAACGCCCTTGAACGTTAATATCCAAAGTGAGCTTGTACAGCACTTTCTAGGGAGCAGTTTTTTTTTTTTTGCGAATGAAAATAAACCCAAGACACAACTGAAGACAAAAACAACTTGCAAGCAGAGGTACAAGCTAGGCAGTGCAGCACCTGAAGATATGGATTTGTCCCACAAACAAAGTATTTAACTGGAGTTACTAGGAAGTTGTGCTAGGAAGTTTGTGGAAAGGACAGCACTGACAGTAACCCTGCATGAAATAGAGAATAAAGGATACCTGGAACATCTCACATTGCAAAAGAGGTGGCAGCTGGCACATGGCCAAGCTTCCCATCTATTAAAAGTGTAGATATTAAACAGCAGGGTATTCGGTTACAGCACTCTCGGTCACGGTGGCAGCGCAGAAGAAGCACGCACGTCCGGCGCCGGCACTTCGAGCGCCGTTTGGATTTCCTGCTATCCGATGGAGGCGCTGCGAGCGACTGGACGTGACGCGATCGTCCTGTTGTCGGCACCATCTGCCCTTTGGCAAAGTTGAGTTTGTGTATGAATCCTTTGTTCAGAGGCTGAATGCAAAAAGCTCCGACTGACACAGGCCCGCACACCCCTTTAAAAACATCCAAATTCTTCACGCTCTTTTGCTATGAAAGACCGCAGCTCAGTGGTGTTCTTTATTTAGCAGTAAACGTTAAAAGATTGGTGGAAGGTCAGGATTTTGAACTTGTTTGATCAGGTCTTTGTGTTCCAATTCTACTAGCACTGAAGGACAGATGTTTTCTCAGCTCTCCCAGACTGACAGCAACACCAGGTATGTGCCCGAAGTGCTTGGCACCTGGGTGGACCCTTAATTTGGCACCCCAATACATTGCGTGACAAAATTATTAATAGTAGTAACCTCATGTACCTCCCAATCTCATGAATCTTAGTGGGCAAAAAAAAAAAAAAAAAAAAAAAAAAACTGCAGTCTGAATAAATTAGTGTAGATTCTTTATCAGCCACAGATACAGACAAATGCTTCAAGACAGAAATGAAGCCTTCTGTAGGTGCCACAAATGTGTCTGCGTGATGGTCCTCTGTCAGTGTCTGCCAGCCGTCCGAAATCCTCACCCCATCCATTTTCCTTCATCTTCCTCATACCTGTCTGAGGTGCTACAGAATCGAAATATGCCAAGTGCCTCAGAAAGGTACCTTGGTGTCCCACACTACTGAAGGATGCCCCTAGGGGTACAACTGGGGTTTGGATATTAACGGTATTAGAATGGATGGGGTATATATGTTGAGTTATAAATGGGACTGTGTGTTGTTAGTGGGTTTGACAAAAATCAAAAAATGGCTGGCTCAAAAAATGTGGACTTGGGGTTAACCAAGCTCTCAGAGGAGAGCAGTCCTCAGGCTCAAGTGGTCAATATCCTGTATACCCTTCCTGGGTGTAATCTCCTGCCACTACCTCATGCAAACAGACACTCTGCATCATGGAAGACCACCTTGTGTCTTCATTCTCACCGCACACTCCCAGTACTGTAAACAATGCTCTCAAAGTTGTCCTGTCGTAAAGCTGCACTTCCTCTCATTCATCCATTTCCATCAGAACATTTGCTTGAACAGTAGGGTCAAACTAAAGTCAAAGCAAAATGCAGCACAGGCACAAACTAGAGATCCAACCTAGAAACTAGAGATGTGCAAAAACAGCTGACACAAAGTACAACGTAAGCCATGACGCAACCAAATGTTACAAATGCCCACATAAACACTTCTTAAACGTAACCGAACAGCACAAACTGCACTGCAGTGCATGATGGGATGCATTTGGCATCATTACAAATATTGTTGTAGCTGGACAATCGTTTCTTTATGGCCATGGCACCCCCCTTTCTGCTTGGCACCCAGGGCGCACCCCTGTAGTACGCCACTAAATAAACAAGTACTGGCGATAAAAGATCCAACGTACTAAATACCAGTTTAAAATCAGTTTAAGGGTTATTACGTTGTTCAGTTGCATGGAACGTAAACATCTACACATCTTTATATCATATAAAATTTTCATTAAACTCAGTAGTTGCTGTCCAGAATAAGGCCGTATTTAGCAACCGAGTTTCCGCAATGATATTTCTGGTTATGAACGCATGTTCCAATTTTGGCTGGCTCATTTGGAGAGAACAGACACCAGTATACCCCACCGTTTCATTATTTGG
Organism: Heterotis niloticus; assembly: GCA_018136845.1. Taxonomy (NCBI): domain Eukaryota; kingdom Metazoa; phylum Chordata; class Actinopteri; order Osteoglossiformes; family Osteoglossidae; genus Heterotis; species Heterotis niloticus. The sequence goes on along the minus strand of CM030892.1, from coordinate 29,231,996 downwards.
TGTACATCACAAATGTACAACAAAATGGTACAGGATAGCATGAAGTAGAAACGTGTACAACTATTACAGGTATTGCAAATATTCTATCTGAATACACCTACATACACACCACATCTGGGTCAGGCAATGTTTTATTCAGATGTTTTCTTTCTTCCAGTTCCATCTCATTTCCCAAAAGGATCACCTGTCTTTTTCTCCCCTAGATAAGATGTGGAAAACAGTTCTTGAAATGGTTTTTACTGTACATGAGTATGTGACTTCCTTTTTTTTTTTAAAACATGACATTAATGATGGAACGGAAGGGTAAAATCCTCTGTTTTTCCCCTACATACACCAGCTGCCCGAGGGGAGTGCAATTGTGTAGTTTACACTCTGTAGTCCGGTCACACATTCACCAGCATGGACAAAAGCTGGTCAGGAAAGCCTCCCCCATGCAAGACGGGAAAGGAAGAAAAGGGGGTCATGGCCTGCAGGAAAACAGTATTTTTTCATTGCAATCTACATTACGTCATGGCTAAAATCAGCTTTGTAAGCAAGAAAACTCACAATATAACCTTCACAATAGGCTTAAAGAATGCAGTGCATTAAGCTTTTACTTTACACAATAAACACACAATGACACAAATTCATGCCACCTTATTTTTACAAAGATTTTAGAAATGGTAAATTAATTGAAATTTGAAAACATCAGTAATATATTTGCATCTGTTCTTGCCACTTCCATATATTATGTCACACACACAGAGTGAGACATTACTGAAATTTAACTTTGCCACAACAAAGAGTTTCTTTGAACACCAGAAGTGCTGTAAATATCCTAAAAATTCTGCTGCAGGGTCCATACCGCAAACAGTATGAGAAGTTACAGAATATTAATTCCCATGTGTTTCCATTCATTTAATGAACAAAACTCAAAAAGTCATGCAGGCAAACTTTGAGAACTTCAAATAAAGTTTAAAAAAAAAAAAAACTAGCAGCTAACTAACCTCATCTTTAGTGTTAAGCAGACTAAGTCACTGCTGTGCGCTACGGAAAGACCAAGCCAAACAGCAGGGGTTTTAACCAGAGCGTAGACACAAACATCTCCTGTACAAATTCTGCTCCTGGATTTCTCTGAAAAAGCTTCGGTTTAACTGTTCCTGCAGAAAATCCTGACTCTGAAAACAAGGAAACGATGAAAGATGAAAACTTGTAAATACAACACGCAGAAAAATGTTGCTTATGTGTCACAGAATTAAACAGTTCTCATAACACCAGCAAAAACACACAAAAAAAGTTACTGCTCATTTATTTTTTACATAAAGTATACTGCGTTAAAGCTTTCAAAAGCTGCCTAAATGAGTAAATCATAGCTATGGATTAAATTCAAAAATCAGAATTTGGCCGTAAATGTGAAAAAAATTCCGGTTGATGTTGCTTTCCTCCAAGCGCATTCACTTCACTTATTCCATCCCATCAGTTCTTTGCACTGCTTACAACAGCAAATCGAACAGAGAATCCTCTTTATTCGCTGGAGATCACGTTTTGTTCCGCCTGAAATACAAGACAAGGCTGGAATAAAATCATACTTTCCTGAAGACAGACAAATGCTACAGTGCGTTGGGGAAAAGGCTCTATGAGGCCTAGAGTTCGACTGCGCAGCTTCTATGGTTGCTCTTGCATTTAAGGAAATATTTTACAGAAGGGTTGAGTCAAACCGAAGGGTTCAGTTGCACAAGTTTGGTGGCCGTTTGACAAACTCATTCAGGAGGAGGAAACTAAAGGTTTTAATCTCACACACATACACAAAACTATTTTTACATCTTTGTTCAAGTAACACTAATGGCGCTGTGCTGGGTTTCAGGCCACATTTCCTCAACACATCCACGATCCACATTAGAAGAAAGTACCACGCTGTGCTTCCTCAACTTTCATCCCGAATTTCGCTTCATCTCTCAAGCTGCAAACCATTTCACCATCTTGCAAAATTTGCGTTAATATCTTTTAAATGTGAACCTTTGATCCAGCGTGTATTTTTCCTATCTCTTTTTAATACCTTATTTTCTTTCTCTTCATTGCTAGCGCCCAAGTCCTAATGCTTGGCCCAGGTCAGATTATACAGCTGTAGGCACTGCTCCTGATTAGGCTTCATTTCAGTTCCTTACAAAACACACAGAGCGCCAACGACTAAAAGACAACCGGCTTTAAAATCCTCTATTTTTGCCATTTTATGAGCCTGTTCGTACCGTTCCCGTATATCCATCCCCGGTGCAATTTAAGCCCAACTGCATGCCGCACTGAAGCGCGTCATTGGACTTCCATTCTCTTCTTACTGCAGCTGGGGACAAAATAATGCGCTACAGCCATGGCATTAAAACATCTGGGCCTCTTTTTGCAGCCGCTAAGGAGTGGTATTCCTGCTTGCAGAGAAACGGATTATCGATGCGAAGAAGAGTATTCAATGCCAGATTTTAAAAAAAAAAAAAAACTAAATCGATAAAACGGCTTTTTTTTTTTTTTTTTACATATTAAAATTCCTTTTTTAGTGTGAAAAGTACAGTATTTGGCTACCACTTGGGGCTGTCCGAAAGGTTGCACGTTATCCTTCGGCATCGGGCACCGAGAACCAAGGAGCGGCCAGCGAGCCAGGTCCGCAGAGGCGTGATCGACAGTCACGGCGGCCGTCCCTCGTTCCGCCAAATGCAGATCTGCCTCTCACCAGCAGAGTACACTATGGACAAACATCTTTCTTGCTTGTACACAACCCCCAAAAGTGGGATTTCTAAACCACAGTAAAAGATATGCACACATCGGTCATTGGGAGAGAAAACATTTTTGATTCGCGGTCATGCTTGAAAACCTGTTTTTGTTGCATTTATTCTAAAACGCCAAGACCGAAAACATACATTTGCAAGCCACCGCAGTTAAACCTTTCAACGCACAAAATGGAGGTAAATATTTCACAAGGCCTTTCGGTAAGTCGATCTCTGGGAAGCAAACGTTCGCCACTGAGGCACCTAAGGTAGACGAATTCCGCGATGCGCTGCGGAAGCTCGGATCGCTGAACCGGTCTGGAACACCGGACGTTCCTTCTACCGTGGTGCCGTGCCTCGTGCCCTTAGACCAGATTACACAGAAGCCACTTCAAGCTCAGTTTAAGAGCGCCAGCCAACACAAAGCAGCAGGAATGCTGCAAGGGTCCAGTCATGGCTCCACAGCTTTCCTCTCCAGGAGACAAGTCAACCACACAGCATTGGGCTCTGCTGCCCAGGACCGGCGACCTGGTCGGCCGCATGGAAAGCAGTGCCACAAATGTTGCGGCCCTGAGTCACAGGACACCCCCCCCCCCACCCTTTCTCAACTTTAAAACAACAAACCCTGCATACGGTTCAGACTACACAAACGTTCCTCAAAGTGGCAAAGCCCAAATCGTGGGCAACTCTGCTTGTTTCTCTTAACTTGCTGTAGTACTTCTGTGTGGCTTACAGGTAAATTTCTATTCACGTGGACTGAAGCAGCTGTTCTGCACTGCAAACATCTGCATGTGCAAGCAGATCCTTGCTATTCCCTTTCAACAGCAGGTGTGCATGAGGTTCCTCTCCTGTACTATGTTTCACAAAGAGAGACACGCTGACAGCAGGCATTGCGACGCATGGAAAACCTAACAGGGTCACAACACAATTCAATGAATTTCAGAATAAACGCAATACATTTTGCATCAATAGCAATTATTAGCCTGTGCTTCGCAGGTTTATGGACTGGACTTGAGGGTAGCTTACATCCTATGCAATGCCAGGAGAAAAACAAATATCAATGGCTCATGAATCCACAGTGGGAATAAACAAACCAACTCATTTACTTTGGTCTGGTAACAGTGTCTGCTCTGTCAGCATCGAGTGCTGCCATGAATCATTACTCCCTTTCATGTGTTTAATAAACAGACTATAAATATTTAGCCCCAATTTCTCTTTGGAAAGCACTTCCAAGTGTGCTTTTCCTCCCCCTTAACGTAACAGAGGCAAAACCCCTATAAATCACATCACCGTTCTGCGTGCACGCAGGGCCGAACGCCAAACACTCGACAGAGATGTCTGTCAGCCATTGCCCTTAATTCAGGCCTCATGCAGACCCATCATATGAGCTGTTATGGAGTAAAATTTATTTATTAGGAGCCATGCCTACATTCTCACCTGGCACAAGTGCAAAAGTGTATACAGCCTTTACGATGCGTTTCAATTGTTGAAATATTAAGGCTGCGGAGAAATTTGACACCGCATTTAATTTTATATTCCGCAGACCAATAAATTTTATACGGGATACTGAGCAAGTCTGTGTTTGGGATACATTAAATCCGTGATGAGGGGGCTTGCGCACAACTGCAAACTGTGTGACCAGCACAAGAGGCAATAATGCGGAACAATGAAATCGGAGTTCGAAAACAGTTTATGCAGACTTACAGATGTCGTCAATACAGCGACTCTGACACTCATCCCTTGCGCCATTATAAATATATCCATGAGGGTGAAGGTCAGGTGGGAGTCAATACTGTCAGCATTACCCTCATCACTGTGTGCTGAGGGTAAATGATAAGGTCCAGAATACAGGATTAGGCTTTATTATGACACAGGCTTGTAAAAGAAAACCTATTCTTTAAGTGCATGTAAAGAGAGAGACTGTACTGACATTTTAATAAACTACACCGGCAACTTCCATGGAAAAATCGATGTCGATAGATTAAACTGGGTTTGGAGTCTGCATCGTAAACACGTCACAGGCGACAGAACTTTCAGACAGAAGACTCAGAAGTGCAGAAAAACAGAACGAGAGGCTCTTACTCCCATCAGTATATTGACTTTGAGCCATTGAGATTCTTTAACTCCTAGCATATTTATACAAAAAAAGTGAGCCAGAAATTCCATCTCTGTTTAGCAGTCCTACAAAACTTACTCATACCACAGGAAGTTCATAACCATGTTTTTACCCACATTTTTATACTCCGAGTCCTATGCCGTTTATCAAAATTCCCCACAACTCAATCCTGCCAACAAGATATCCTTACCAAATGTTTACACCACCCAGAATGAGCATTCAAAACCTTCAAAAACCGGTTCACGGCTTTAATGTTGGTTTTATATATATAACGCACTCGTATAAAATATACATACACACAGATTGCAACTGTTGAAAGGTTGGCAATCCATTGTTGGAGCTTAAACATTTAAAGCTTTAAAGTTGGTTAGATACTGGTAAAATTCTACCTTTGTAGTCAAAAGAACTTGGAATTGTGATGTGGAGGTACTCAGGTTTCTTTTCTGAACTGCAAATTTGGTTAACACTAGGAAGATATTTCAAGTCCCTTGGCTAAAGCCTCATTTAAGACTTGGAAACTAACAGATTTTTCAAATATACTAATGAAATGGCTTATAATCGATAGCTAAAAATAACTGAATGTTTTACGGTTGCTTCAGTCATGCTCCAGATGATAGTGCAAAGCCCCTTATAGCACCAGCTCCTCTGGCCTTCAGCTGTTGATGGTGGTGGTGGGACCGGCTGATAGTAACCAGTGTGTGATGATACTGGTAGCAGCAAATGGACTGGAGGACCAACCACATCTCGTGCTGATCTTTGTCGTCCAATTACCGGCGTCTCACGTCCGTCTCCCCCACCCCTTTGAACGCTTAAGGATTTCCGTGAACGCCCCACTTCTGCGTCCCCTGACGTTTTGATCTCTGCACGGAGCAGCAGGAGATTGCCAACGGCTCCCCTGGCCTTTGGGGGCTTGTTGCTGGCCAGCGCTGTGGAAATCTCCAAGATTATCCGCACCAAATGCTTTCACTTAATCCTGCGGTTAAGCGCTGCAGCTTACTTCCTATGCGACGGATTCTACCCTAAAGCGAAAGCACAATTCCGGCGCTGGATCTGAAGCAAACATAGGGCTGAGGGCATCTACATCTCACGTTCAAAGGGTTGCTATTGGCCCAAGGAGATTAGGTGCAACGTTTCACTACTTTCCATTATATGCATCTTTGTAGCGGTAGTTGTCAACTGATGCTTTCATCCAAAACAAGACGCCCCATTTTTGCAGGTGAATATTTTAAGTAACTAAGATAAAGTACCTTACCAAGGGAATCTACGACGACTAAAACCAGGCACTATCAAGTTACAGGCGTGATGATTCTCCCTGCCGCTACCAACCGTGGGGGAGACACTTTGCCAGTGGGCCTTCCCCATCAACACCGCCTTGTAATGGTTTCCCAGCGTCAGCTCTACCCTTATTTTGGGCATTTTTAAAAGTCCGTCTGGGACATCCGAGAATAGCCAGCACACGAACGAGCCACAAACAGCGACTCTTGTTGTCATAAAACACCCAGCAACAGCTCCCACGCAGCCCCGCGTCTCGTAGGCTGGCACCAAGTCTGTTCGTTTCGTCAAGATGCCAGCGGTGTCTTCTGCTCATGGGCCGAGATAACAGGTTTTCCTGCGACCAAGCACGGAAGTCCAAAACAAAGCACTATTGATTTTACGCTGCTGTTCAGAACTATAAAAGGTTGCTGTGGTGTAAATATGCTAATCTTATCCTCCTACCGCAAGGCCCTGGACTCCGAGGGGTTACAGCGACGAGTGCCAACAGTCAGCGGTTTGTTAAAGCAGCTGTGCTAAAGCAGACCGTGTTGAACCAGCCTGCACCCACAGCTCAGAATGCGCCCCAGCCTAACAAACTGCCCATCGTCTCTGGGAACACCAGCACCCGTGGCAAAGGCACAAATACATATGGAGGATGCGGGGAGAGAGAGGTGGTCAGGAAGCACCAGTCAGCTTTATAAATATATTTAAGCTGGCATTGTTTACAGCTGTTGCTCCTGTGCCCAGTTACACCTCAATCCAGACATTGTTTCTCCAGCTGCCGTCTTCTCCTCCATCTCTGTCAGGAAACAGCCCCCCTCAGGAGCACTGGCTGCTCTCACAGCCAGTCGGTAATATACGTACAGCCACACAGTGCATGGAGGAGAATAATGACAGATATTCTTCTCCTGCCGACACCATGTTACCATATATTTCCGCTCCCATCCCCCACGCCTTAAGGTAAATTGAAATTGATCATTTGGTTGCATTTGTTTGTCTTTTCTGTATTATATACGGCATCATTATATTCTAATGACCGGCGCAGTTTCATCAGTCTTTCCATATTGACCTTAAGGCTATTTAAAAAAAAAAAAAAAAAAAAAGTGAAATGAATTGGCTGCTTATGCCTTTATCACATTTCATACATTTAAATAGCCTTTAACAGGTCAAGTTATGGACTTTGTGCTGTAATGTCTGCGACAGTTCAGGACCTTCTGAAGTTGTCGAAAGATCTTGCAGCCAGACTAATTCACCCACATTTGAATAATATTCTATTTGTGAAATATTGATATATCCGTGGGTGTAGACGCATGGAGATAATTCAAAGTGCAGAAAATAAGGACTGGGATTGTTGAGATTATTTCAAGGCTCCACCGTTGGAGAGAAGTGAAAGCACGGCGAATGTAAAAATCCAACATGGAAGGCTGAAAAGGCCATGACGTCGACCATGCGTCTACTTAATTGGAATAATTATTGGGGAAAGGAAAAGCTCAGTTATGGGGGGGGTACGACTCCAACTGGCCTAGAGAAAGCGAGCGTGAAAACCTCGCAACCCTACAGTGACAAGCGTTGCGATGGCTGCAGGATAACCGTTCGGATTTACAAACTGCACACCAGGAGCTTTGAAGGCAGAGCAAATGTCACATATTTGCAGTCATTCAGCTTAGATAGATTTAATAATGATAACGCGCACGTTTCCTGGATGTAATGAAAACGGGCTGGGTCATAATGTGCTCCATCACAGGAGTTTGCTCACTTCTCACTGCCGGTTTGACCAGTAGCTTCACCCTGGGGTTACTGTGCCTGGAGCGTATGCACAGACAGACAGACACAATTCCAATAAGCTTAAGTTTCAACCCTACAGAAAGATAGTAATCCTTAACCAACCCTGTCCTAGGGTCAATAATATTACTGGAAGTGTTTTCTTCAACCAGGTTTAAGAAAAAAGAAAAGAAAAAACCTGATTTATTTTCCCTCTCGTCCAGGAGCATCACTGTCGATGGGGGAAGCTGGACTTATCAGAAGCTTACATGCTATAGACCTGTGATGAGATGCTATGAACTTGAGCAAGGTATTCAATTTGAATTGCCTTGATATCCTTTTCAAGTAGTGTTACTAAGGCTTTAGCAAACCTTGCTGTCAATAAAAGTTCCACTAAACATGTTCGTAAAATGTCGAAATGGGATGGGTGGCATCAATTACCATTATTGGCACTTGACACTTACGACGAAAGCGCATCTTCAAACGCCAGCATCCGCTCCGGTGATTTGGGAGTGGGACAATCTGGCTGCTACACACGCGACCGTGAGCGAACTGTATTACAGGGTATTTGTGCTTAACTGCAGAATGAGTCTGAACATCACATGGTAGAGTTCTAGACCCCCCCCATGGGGTCCACTGCTTTCTGCAGACCAGACAACATAAGTCTGCCGTGCCCTGAAAGCCCAAGTTGAAGGGAGAGTTTCACCTCGAGATCAGATGACATCTGTGGGATGCTGTGCTCTCTTCATTTCACAGATGCTGATATTTTTAGGGTCATCCCAGCTTTTCTTCCCCTCCAATTTACTTCCATAATGGTGTTACATAAATTCACTCAGGGATGAGGTCCCAGCAGCAGGAGGAGAAAGAGGGGGGCTGCAAAGGGACGGTCATGGAATTGTAGAGAACATCAGATACAAGATGCCATTTGTAGAGAATAAGGTAATGATGTAACAATGAACATGGACAGATTAATCCTGCTCCATGCCACAGAGCACAAAGGGAGGGAAATGAAATTGAATGAATCTAGATAATGTCCCGCCCAAGTATAATCCCCAGTCGGTTTACATTCAAGTGCCGCAGCCCACGCAGGCCTACTGTAACTCGATTACCCTGGAGCAGATCTCACACCGCCGGGTCGAACAAAACGCTGCAAACGCCATCATTCAGGAAGACAGATAACGGTGCAATCGGCGGGCACGGCGGCATGAGCTCTGGCCCACGTGAGCAGAGGTTAAACAGGAACTCATGTCACACAAGCGGAGGGTTCATGAGCTTCCTCGTGTCTTGTATGTCAGATCCCCAGCACATCTAACATTTGCGGAGACTAACAACTCAGTAATAAATTCTAATCTCAAGTACTGTTTTTCTTACTTGTGTCAGCTGATGGGGTTTTATAAATTTAAAAAAAAAAAAAAAAAAAAAAAGTGGTGGGCTTCTTCAGACCTGGCTGTAGCACATGGATTTACCGACATGGTGCATATAAGCACATGCACGCACACATTTTTAGCATTTAGTACAATAGAGGTCAAAGGTCAGACTTATGCTGCTTGGTAACATGGCAGCAGGGCCACAAGAGGTTTATGCTCGGGAAATCACACCCTAGGAGAGCAGCGGGCTCTTCCTGTTTCGGTTGCGCCGCAGCACCGAGCTGATTGAAGCCGTTCTCTAAAAGCATGGATTATAAATAAAATATCACGGCTGGACCCAATCAGCGCATTATTCAGTCCTGCAAAAGTCAGGGGATTTTTTAACATTTTTTTATTTTAACAATAGTTTTAATTGAAAGTAATTCGGGAGAGGGAAAAAAAAATTTAAAAATCCTTTGACCTGAAAACTCACGACAGCACGACTGTGGACCCTCCCTGGGGAGATTTAAGAATTTCAGACTAAAAAATGACAATAGTCCCATTACTTTGGGCAGTTAACATACTTGGAAATCAACACTTATGCAGACTTTGCCATTTTCACGCTTGTTTCTTAGCTTTGAGCCCCCATATTCACATTTTTGTTGACCATTTACAAAATACCTCTGCTGTCCCTTTATATGCTTGCCATTTGAAGCTAAACACATACTATTTTCAGCCCCATCATTGTGCAGACAAGTACAACGGGTGCAGTGTCAAGGTACTCGTGGAGCAGTTACTATGAAATACTGACCTTGGAAACGGCTTTCTGAAAGCTGGGGCCATATTCAAACCCACACATACAGCCTATAAGGCTGAGGCGCAGTTCACATTACTCAAAGTAAGAATGTGGACAACCACCTGGGTGGGGAATCTTAGCTACTGGCTCAGCAAAGCCTAGGCCAACAGCAGCAGAACTTTCATGGCTCTAGGAAGACAAAGATCCACAGGCCAGCTACACTTAAAGCATTCGTGTCATTGTTGAAAGGGGATTTTCAGAGAACAGCACCTCCCAATCTCAGCCATTATAACCAAGTGACACAAGGAGGCCTGCTTTGTTTCCCAGCTCTACTGACCCACATGGGACCCTGCTTTTGAAGCTCAAATTGCATATTTTTATGAGCTTATGTTTATTGCTTCACTTCAGTCTGCTTCTTCTGAAGTGGTGAGACTCACATTTAATGGGATCATTTATCAACGGTGGGGAGGAAAAAAAGCCATGTCGATTTTAAAATGAGATTACAGCCACAGGAGTTGAGAATACTCAAATCATCTGAGCCGGTAAAATATTTGACATGATTTCCGTTTTCTAAAATGTGCAATTATTTGACTTGCATGTCTGTCTAGTATCCTTTTATGCCACAGAATTTTCCAGAACTAGCAATATTAAAAATAAAAAACCCCACATGAAGAAACCCAGAGTAGAAACAAAAAAAAAAAACAAAAAAAAAAAAAAACACACACAGTGCTTTTTATTCAACCCATATAGCTCAGCTTTACAGTGTAAATTAAATACTTATGGGCAGAGTCCATTTTATTATCAATGCTTGCTTCAGTGTTTGTTGGGCTTATTGGAGTATTTTGTGAATAGAAGCACATCCCAAAATTAATTTTACTTTCATATCCTATAATGGTGAAAAAAAAAAAAACCAATGAAATACCCATAATAAGGATTTCAGACAGATTTAAAAATCAAAACCAATAAAGTTTAAAAACCTCACCAATGCACAGTACCAGCATATTAAAGTTGCTCTTCAACATTCAGACCATTTTGGTGGCATTCGGGATCCAGGAGTTTCTAATCACGTTCATAAAGATCACAAACGCGTGTGCTTTTTTAATAAAGGATTTCTTCCTGTGATATGAAAATCTATGTCTAATGATTATTACTGCAAGTGATATACAGTGTAAAAGTTGCAGCAGTACACGTTGCATTATAAACCAGTTGAGGTCACAAAACACCGGAGCTAGAAAAGCACAGGTCAGAGAAACTCAGACCAAGAAGCAAAAGAACAATTGCAGACCAAGTTACAAAAATTGCACTACATGTGGTACAAGTGTGTGACTACATATGCCAAATATTATATACATAAGTATTAAGTGAATATTTACAATCAAACTGCTTTGGACGGTGAAAGAAGTCCTTTGAATTAAAGTGTTTTTTTTTTTTTTTTTTTTTTTGGAAAATGCCAAGCTGCTCAAAGATCTTTCCTGATACAGTGTGCAAACCCAAATGCCATTTGAAGCCTGGATATACACTCACATTAGAGCAGTTAGTGACCCTATACAGACCACTTAGATTTAATTTCAGGAATTAAGGAGCGATTTTAAACTAGAATTAAAAAAAAAAAAAAAAAAAAAAAAAAAAAAAAAGAGCACAAAACCACAGAATTAAACCCATTAAAAACGGTTTCACTGAGTTTCTGCAAACAAGACTGCACAACAGGATATATTAGCATGGCAAGAAGTTGGCATCTCATTTTACAGGGTACAAGAAAAGGAAGGGGAACCACCGGGCAACTGGTCTGGACCACTGAGCATTCCTCCGTGGGTGTGCGACGGCTGGCCTGCAGAAATCCACATGGCACAGCTCAAAAGCTGTTTGACAGAACCCTCAGGGAAGCACAATATTCACAGAATAGCTTAAGAAATTTTAAAATATCCAATGCTTAAGACTCAATATTAAGTGATTTTTAAAGTCTCATCCTTTTGCCCAGCTTTCACAAACTGCTCAGACTAAAACAGGGCGCCGACTGCAGCACTTTGAGCCCCTGTACTGCAATGTTGCGGCTGTTGGGTTTTTATAGGAATCCCTGTAGTCTTGTGCTGATGTCATTTAATGCCTGACTTAATACAGTAGACAAAATATGCACACATATTCTTGTAATATTGAAACCTACTCTAAAACTACAAACAGCATAACACCAGCTGGATGCATTTGTGAAGATTCAGAATGGGCCTTTTTGGTAAACTACAATTTCAAAAAGGTTGAGAGACTTCAGGCCACTTGTCCAACTGCCCCTCTCTCACAGAGCTGTGAGGAATGTCTCCATCGCTGCCAGCCTCCATCATGACCTTTCCCAGAACAACCACTCTCCTTGTCAGGAGCCCTGTTTACTGAAACACCCTCCCCTGTCCACACAGCACCACTTCACAGGTCCATCACCCCCTTTGCGGGGAGATCACACGCATTTTGTGTCCCTGGATGCTTCCTCGCCCGTCTTGCTTTTGCTCGCAAAGACGGAGAAGTGGAAGCCGGGGCCCTGAAATGGAGCGCAGCTAACCGTTCACGGAGAGTCCTTCATTCATTCTGGTTGCACACAGCCTTCACCGAGAGCTTTTACAGCTGACTGAAAAGGCAATGTAGAAAGTAGTAGCAATTCTATGCCCGTAATGCTCACATGTATATCAGAGCATAGTTGCTTAGTGTTAACTTTTTTTTTTTTGGGAAGCAGATAATCGCATCCGAGCAGCTAGAAACACAAAAACAACCTACGGGCACGGTCAATACACCAAAAACATGCGTCTTTGGACTTTACTCTGAACAAAGTACAAAACGCCTACATACAAGCTCAACAACTGTAGGTCCACATTATTACAGCGGCCAGTAATGAAGGCTTAGGACAGTTTGCGTGTAAGGGTTTCCTAGGAACTCAACAGACATATAATAATTTGTGATCGGTAAACACAGGTTAGTTCAAGCTGTACAACTGGGTTGAATTTCTCCGGCACAATTTCAAGTTAATTGAGCAGAAAAATCCAATTTTGTATCTTGAAACAGAGATTAGTACTTTGTGCAAGTAAACATCCCTCAAACACTGGTGCACATGTTAAGGAGCGCCATAAAATAAATGTGCGACAAAGTACCGGGATGTCTTAAGACTGCTGCAGCTTGTGAATGCGGCTGAAAACACTAACCATTCATTTTATTTCGGTGGTTAACGTTGCCTTTTCCGCTAAATTTTAAATGATCCACGAAAGCATGGAACAAATTTTAAAAAGCAAGCATTTCCTTCACAGTCAGAGATCCTTTTCTGCCTCCAACTCCTGTGAAGAGCCCAAATTCACAAGCGTGGTATGACTTATGTCCACTCTCCAACATCTATTGTAGACAAGTAAAAATGTTAAAAGCTGCCAATAAAATTCTTTGGCATATTTTTTTCTTAAGAAAATAAGTCTTAAGGATGTTTCTGCATTTTATAGAGGAAAAAAAAAACTAATTTCAGTACATCTATTACTGCTTATTATCCATTCACCTTCTATTTGACAAATTTATGCACCCATTATTGGAGTTTAACCCAGAACATCTGCTTCACACAAGTTTAGCAAGTTAGCCAGCGTTAACTTGTTTTTCTGAACGGGGTTCTCCACGCTTCCAGCTACGACGTCCACACAGATGCACCCAAGTCTAACTGCTGCCTGTTTATCCCAACCAGCAATCATTTTCTCATCCATGCGCCTAGTTTAGATGCATGGCCCCCCATCGTCCCTCCCGTCTGCATACATGCTTGGCTTGAGACAACCAGGGCTTCTCTGTTTCACAAATACATGTCTTCAGCATCTACAGGAAATTGATTTTTGGGCCATTTTGCCATCAGAATGTTATTTTAAAACATGCCTTTGCCCGCCACCTCCTCCTCATTTTAGAAGTTTATGCCTTGCTTTTAGCCTTAAATTTGAGGGCAGGCTGACGCTGGACATAGTTCACATGCAAAAATCCTACAGCTTCATGGGATCCCAACAGAGGTCCCTTGTTGGAGACCAATTTAGATTTACACGCTCTCGACGCCAATGTTTTCCCACAGGAAAAAAGCATTTGAAAAAGACCCTCGCTTCAAGCATTCATTGCAACCACGGTGCCAGCCGATACAGAACGCGCAGCTGCTTACGATAAGGGCGCAAAGCACGCATTTCTTCACTTATTTTGAGCCCGTGCCCCATTTCGGCGTTTCAGCTGCTCCGAGTGGAACTCGTCCTGGCCAATTTCCTGCCTTCGCAGACGCGTTGCCAAGGTCGTGTCAGTTGCTGCCGCACTCCTGCATGTGGCCCTGTCCATAATTTACAAAGCATCTGGAACAAGCATCTAGGCTACTGGAGCGCAACGCATTAAACCTACTGAGAGGACGAGAAAGGTTGTAATGAATTAGAAAAAAGGTGGAATTAAGACAGGGCATAATTGATAATGTGAGAGGGAATGTAGCAATTCTTCACCGTCTGGATTTTCAAAGGAATTTTTTTTTTTTTTTTTTTTTAAACAGGCTCCACAGAGCCAAACTGCAGTTTATTTCAATAACACGGCAAATAATTCAAACTCAAATCTAACTGAGGACTGCGGTGCACAAATGGCGAGGAGTAAACTCATTCCTCGGCAAAGCTTCGAAAAACTGCACGGAAGCGGCACGGGCAGGCGAACACTGCAGCGCATGTGCGACTTCCACCTGGGCTCAGGTAAGGAAAGGCATCTGCACCGTACTTGGGCAGCATCAGCCACTAGCACAGTTTCAACAAGCCCGAGCGCTTAAACGGGGCCGTTTGACTAATCCACAGTTGTTCTTTTCACCTTTTGTATTTAACCTTTGTCTCTTTTTGCTCTGTTGCATGTTTGCTGCCAGTCTTACGTCACTAAGACCCTGCCTGTATGGAGCACAATAGAGGTGCGTTCACTGACTATTAAAAGCACTACAGTTCCTTGGTGGGTCATCGAAGATGCTGATCTTTTGCTTGGGGTTAACAAAACAAGATAAAACTTTGGTTTATCCCACCAGGGACATTTGGTGAACATACAGGGCACAAAACTCAAACTGAAATGAATAACCAGTGCATTACAGAAGTACATGTAAATGCTGAAGTGTATGACAGAGGCAGATGTTGGAAAGGAGGACCCCAGAAGAACTTCTTTTCATGCCTACGCTGAATAACCTGGAAGTTGGAGCTCAGGGTGATTGTTTTGTTTAGGGAAAGTGAGCCATTGTCCAGGATGGACTGTGGCCTCCTCCTCTTCTTCATCCTGGCCTGTGCCACCACAATAGTAGTTCACCGGTACACAACACACACCTTCCACTTAGCACCGTCTGCTGCAAAGCAGGCCAAGGTATCCCAGTCTTTTTAGAGAAATAACCCTGGGACCGTCAGCCACACATCGTACATCTGGTCCAAAGTAAGGAGGCAGAGTGCAATATGCTGCTGTGCCACACATTCTCCAATTGACAGTAATGCATTTGTGAAATTCTTTGTTTTAATACCTTTGTGGGAATATAACATTCTACCGCAACCCGTGTGACTGGATGTCAAGACAGTTTGTTCTTGTGCACCGTGTACGCTTTAAACTATCCGGATTTCATATCATCCTATAATTTGTGTATGCTGTCACAATTTCATTTTTTTCCAGCTCGCTGCAATTGTACTTCAGCTCATTACCTGCAATATGAAGTGTTTCAAAGGCAGCCAATTAAAAACTAGTCAAGACCACCCGTGGAGATTAGAGACTGACCCAGTAGCTTTTAACCGTGTTCAGCCGAAGTCAGAAAAATAACACAAGCAACAGATTTTTCGAGATACAGCCTAGGAACTGCATTGGTAGACTTTGGACATTACGGCATGTTGCCCCTAAGCGTCGAAGGGAAAACGTCAATGGCAGATGAGCAAGAAATGCCGCACGCTCACGCATGAAACGTTGTTCTGCTTCATTGATTTCAGTTGGAATTCAATACATGCGCAATAAAAATGCTGGAAGTGATCAGAGGAAAGGGGTCTTTAGTTGGAATTGTGCCTTGGAGATGTGGGGGGGGTGGTGGTTACAATAGACAGGAAATTCCAAAGATGTCAGTAAAGGAGCACAGACGGTAATCGCGGGTCAATCGTCCCCATCGCACCCATGCAAAAAAGAAAATTCAAACCAATACAAACAGATTTTTTTTCCCCGTTTCTCTTAAAAACTGGATTAACGCTTGCTTATTTGCAGCATTTGAGTTGTTTGGAAAGAGAAGACGACGAAAAATGTTTTCCTCCTTTTTTGCACAGAGAACGTAGCGGTGGGAATTCGCTCTCGCCAGCTTAGCAAACAAAGCCAGCGGACTCGCGGTACAGCACGACTGCTCGGTCCAAGGGAATACTTATAGAAACTAATTGGGTACTGCTGGCCACGTACACATGGAGAATAAAATCCAGCTCACATCTGCCTAGGCGCCTTGGTGTCAGGCAAGGATCATTCTCATGCGGTGCAGCAGTACCTGTGCATCAGCGTAGGGTCAGTTGTGGATCACGTCCCTGCCCACACGCTCTCTTTCTCACACATACCGTTCTCACTTTCGCACTTCCCATCACTGCCAACACAGAAGTTGTTTCTGCACCTGAGGGATCCTTCATACCTTTGATGGTTCTTAACTAGCTTCAGTCACCCTCACGCAGACAGATAAGCCAAGGCAGTGCTCATTTGAATGAGTTTTATTTGTCCTCAGGATACATAAACTATGGATTAATAAAAACGAATCTCAGGTTCTAATCTTCAGGTTCCTGTTGGTGTTGCGTACTGTCAGTGGGTATTCAAAGACAGGTAGCCAGAAGAGGTCACTGGGTCCCTTCCAGGACAGCTACATTCCAGGTGGCCAGCTTTCTGCCTCTTGACCGGATGGACTCTTCAGGACTCCCAAACTAACTGAGGAGAGCATCTTTGGAGAAGAGTTGTAATGTCTCCCAGATGTGGGGTGCACACATACAGCTCACAATGGCCTTCAGGCAAAGTACACACAAGAACTGGTAGCTTCACCACAACCTCAGCATGCTTCCAATTCCCCCCCTTTAGAAACAAGGGGCTTCTGGGCCAGCGGGGGCCTTGTGTTTGGGCCCGAGATGCGGGACTGAGGCTCAGTTTACAGTTTGACTACAGGGTGATTGGCAGGGGCTGTGTTTACTCGGCTCCCCCCCGGCATCCTTCAAAGCATTCATCCATTGACTGGAACTACAACCCATATTAAAGTACCAGTCCCAAAGGAAGAAAGCATCATTTTTCTATAATGTCTATTGCAATTAAAAAATAATCATAAAAACCTTCTGCAGGCTGACAATATCAGCATCCGTGCTTTAAATGCATCTCAGCAGTACTTCAAGACTATGCATGTACATCCACACAAATTGAACAATGGGATATAAATACCATTGCAATAAACCAAGTAATTTTTAACAGTGTTATTTAAACACCAACTTGTCTGGATTTGTCAGTTTTTGCCCAATTTTTCCACACCTCAACCAAAATACCTGACCCACATTTCGCTCTCTGGGTTGCAGGACGCACTTGGAGAGAACAGTTTGTTTAAACCCCCCACGGTCTTTTAGGTGCCCCGCTGACCACAGGATGTACCAGTTCACCCCGTAAACCTCCTCACCATGAAGAAATAGCTGTACATACAGTATGAATGACATCATTCATGGTCCAAACATCATAGCCAGGTACCGGGCTGTTCAAAGGCATTAACAAAAAATAAAGGCATGAATAAAAACCCCTTCCAATGCTAGGGTCTTTCATTTTTCCATCCATACCAAATTGTATCAGTTAGCTTTGAAGCTAAGGCTTTAAAAAAAAAAAAAAAAAAAATCCTCAGCAAACATTGTAAATCCAAGATATTTCAAGAAAATAAAAATCACAATTTTTGTACATTCTAAAAATTATGTCCATTCCATCCATTTATAAACTGCAGGAAAAGGGATTCTTTTCCTTGGCTGTTTTTCAATGGCTGCATGGTATTTATATGTTGAAAGGGACTTGCAGGGTAAACAATCTTTCATGGACAGAGGAAAAGCATTAAAAAAGACCAATTTTAGTTTTAAGATTAAGTGATGTGGAGAATCTGGCAGAGCAACAAACAAGAGGCGACCTCTCTGCTCTCCATCTGCTGTAGCAGCTATTTTGTCTTTTGTAATAAAAGTTGAAAATTTTTACCATACCAAAGGATGGCTGAATGGGCTGTCAGTTAAAACCTGGAAAGTCGCAGATAAAACTGAATGCATAAGAGACATTATATATAGAAGTACAATAGAACATAACGCATGCATGTCTGTGGAGATGAACGGACATATAAGCAACATCTGGATCAAAAGGTCTTCATGATCATGTCAGACACTGCCACCATTTCTGTTAATGAAGAAAAAGGGAAGAAAATAGGAGGGTCCCTTCCATCACTGATGCAAATTAAATTCCACTCAAATTCAAGTTATTCCCAGGTTAACACTCTCGAGCAGCTCAATATTTTAAGATCTTTTGATACGACTTCAAAAGGGTGAGCGAAACTCCACATTGTTATCCAGATATCCTCACCTTCCGGAGCAGTGAAATCTAAGTTCCTTCACCGTTTTCTGCATTCTGAGTTTGAAAAATTGCTAACTGCATATTTATTAGACTAATAGTGAAAAATTCACCATTGCAGGTGTATATACAGCTAAATGAGGGTACAGTATGTGTTTCCACAGCTGGATTGGAGGAGGGAGACATTTTTCACAACTGAGCGATTGTTTCACCCCACTGCACAAGATGGCGAGTTCTGGTGGGCCGTCAAAGCGAGGCAGCACATCCCCAACCCGATCAAGTATGTCAGGTGTCATCCCGTTTGAGCTCCCCTTTGTTCACTCCTTTTCATTAATTCACTTTTAACCAAGAGTTTAACCGAAGACCATAGAAATGCTTTGATTTTAAAACTGAACTTTGGAAGATGGGAAGAAAAAAGAAAAAACCCCCAATCACAAGCCATTTCTCATTTGTCAGTAAAGTGTTTCTCAACAGGTTCCCCCATGCTGTGCTGATCTGTGTAAAAGGTGATCAACCTCGCCTCTAGACTGTTTTTCTATTCCCTTACCCTGCATTTCACCAGCATGCTCTGCAACCCCCTGGCCCCCCATGTTTTGTTTACCGCAGGATCAACGCTGCACATCTGGCACACTTCCCACCAGGATAAACTGTATGTCCTCCTTGCAACCCTGGAATTGGATCGCATCTCTTGTGCAAGAGCTATTGTGCCACCCATATGCTCATAGTGTTCTAATAGATACCATCCACATAACCTCTCATTCTGTGAGCAGACTCATACACACTGAACATGGTCTTTATGGGGTGTTTTTTTTTTTTGTTTTTTTTTTTTTTATAAATCTTCATACCCCCCCCCCCCCCCAAGTACCTGTTACAATAATGCACCTTGTAAAGTCAGTTACACATTCCACCAAGGCTCCACAGCTACTCTATGGAACTCTGATGGATTGAAAACAGGGCTGACTGGGACATGGCAGGAGAAGGTGGAGTCATGGAGGGTTACGGTTTGCTTGGTCAGCTCCTCTGCAGCCGCACCTGAACACCGTGGCCTGTGATAACAATTTTGCAAATAGCTCATCTCCATCCGGAAGCCAAATTGAAGTGTATAGTTTCATTCAATTTGCTGGGAAACTTCAGTACAGGCTGTTACTTAAACCCTCTGCCATATGTATCTGAAATCGGCTGAAAAACACACAAAATTAGAACCAAGAGGCCAGCATCTATTCATTCCTGTCAACATTAGTCATGGTCAGGTCCATCTTCACTGATCCAGCAGAAGTTCCACACTTCACTGATGCAAGAGAAATTCCCCCCCAAAAAAAGAAATTCAGCCTAAACTACTTTTTCATATCCATCACAAAAATTATAAACAGATAGCTGTTATGGGTATAACTGTAGGGACAGCTAAATTATTTTCCTTGCGTTTACTCATTTTTAGTGAAGCTGGTTGTTATATTTTCTAATAAACATTCTCATTGTGAAATCAATACTAACAACATTGATCTGCAAAGGGGAACCGGGTTATAAAGCACCGCGATCACTGCCCATGCAAAAATGTGTTTTCCTGTTTATGGGGATTCAGAATCATCCACCTTCTCACAGGAAGGTTGTTTGGGGGAAAAAGTTTTTCAGCAACTAATAGTTCACTACACTAATAAATTACCCGTGACTAAATAGCTCAGTAGCAGAAAAGCAAACTCCTAACAGCCACAAAGCACTCATGTACATTTTTATTTCCTCCAGTTCACAAAATGTCAAATGCAACCTTCTGTAAAAGCCTTGGTATTACATTTGCGCTATGCAGCATTAAGTGCAATCTTCTTATAACTTCTGTGGAGTTCAGCATAATGCAGAATTAAAAGACAAATACAGCTTTGCTCAGTACTGTAATTTTATGCTCTGCCTGCACCGCCATGGAGCAGTTTATGAGGTTTCCTTTTTCTTTCTTTGCAGTGTTGTGACAATAGGTTAAAACTCCATAGTCATAACACTGCAAAGAAAAAAAGGAAACCTCATAAAAAGCTCATATAATCGTTCATATCAAACACAAGGTGCTAATAAAAAGGCTAGCATCTCAAAGGGAATCCCACTTGTTAACCTTCATCCTAAGCACCCATCTTACCTTATCCTAACCTGCAAACACTATCGCAACTCCACAGTCAGACCCATAGCAAGCCTATCAAGCCACTATGCAAAGGTTTCTATCTCCATAACACCTAGTGTTCACCACCTACATCCCTACACATGATACAGCCAATTGATTGTGCAGTATCTCACCAGGACTGTCAAGGACTGTCACCTTCATAGTTGTTTTATTGGGTTAGGCTCCAGAAGGCTCAACAATGGCTCTAGCCTCCCAGGGCCACACCCCTCCATAACTGTACATACCACCTATGCTACCCAACTACACAGCAAACACTCTGTGCTTTAGCACCCATGCTAAAAAGCTACACCTTGCACACTTCCTGACCATTCTGCTACCTCCTTGCATCTTCATTAAACCCACCATCAACTTTGCCACACATATGCTGCATTCGATAACCACACATCAACCCAACCAAATAAGACTCTTAGCCTGGTCCTACATCCACATACCTGATATGTCAAACTACAGGTTTTCAGGCAGCCATTATAGACATCGGATGTATTATGCATTGTAAACTGCATACATTTTCATGCCAGAAGTAGCAACTCATCCATCACTGTATTTAAAGTCAATTATCATACAATTGTTCGCATTTATTGGCGGACACGCATGCACGCACAACGTGAAAAATTGTTTTGCAAGAAAGCAAAAGTCTACATCTAATCTTAAGCATGAGAAAGGTATAAATTGAGATGTCGCCCCTTAAACAAAGAACCTATTAATCTTTTTAGCTCAGATGCCTTCATGGGGACAGAAGAACAACGAAGCAGAGTCACTGTGATCAGCGCCATTGCTTGCTGAAGCAGATGCCACATCAATACAAACGGAGGCCTCATCTGATCTTTCCCGCCTCAGTGTTGTTTCGCATTGATTGGTCGGGTTTGGTAAACCTCAAGTGTAACAGCTGCAGAGTGAGCCAGCAGGGATGCACACGTGATACTGGAATTCTCCATGAACGGGAATTCTTCCGCATTGCCCGAGATCACCTTCTGCAGGTGCTTTTTGTGTTTGTTGTATTGGGTAGCACGGGTTGGTCAAGCTGGTGCCTCACAGCACCCAAGCTGCTTATGAGATGTGGGGGGTCAAGTTGAGGCTGCGTGGAGTCGGCAGCCCTTGTAAAATGACAATCACGTGCTGAAGGCAGCAAAGGTAACCAAGCCACTTCCATTCCTCCCTTGGCATGGAAACTGCATCACCGGTCACTACGGATTGGCTTTGCCACAATGGTTCATGCCATGTCAGCAATTAAGCGCAAGCTCTTTTCTTTGACAGCAACTGTGTGTTACGTTGAACACATGAAATATGAAAGTGTGCATTTCTGATATTGCCTTAAAAAAAGTGTTTAGCAGCGATTCACGGTTGCGGCAAAAACTCGGCTGATCCTCGACGGCACATCTAGCAGGGAGAAAGATGAGGCTCACCTTATCCATCGGGGCTCAGTTTATGAAAACAAAGAGCACATTGAGGGGTAGATGAAATAGATAAGGATTTGGAGGAAATGAGGTCTGGGGCAGAAGAAATGAGAAGCACTGACAAACTGACAACCTCATGCCATTTCATGGACATGTCACATTCATTCATTCAGTTTTTACAGTTGAGAATAAGACAAACATGAACCAGTATTGGCCATAATTTTAAAATTCTTTTATATGCCTGTCTGATTTATTTTGCATGAAAAGGTAAACCATAGCGATATTTAAATTTACACCCAAATGGTTGACGGCACCTGACTGTACTACGGCACTTTGCATCTGAGCTACGGTGTGCGCGCGTGCTGCAGAAGCTGACACTAGCCACATGGGCCAGTACGTGACTCACCGCACACAAAAAGCAGTCAGTAATGTTTAGTTCCACCAGGTGACCCGCCAGCATGTGCTCATGACTCCGTGTCCCAACATTTCCACGTTTGTCAAAGCCCAGTGCCAACTTCTCCTCAGAGTGCAGCCAGGTTGTTAAATCCAATCAGGCCCCTGGCGCGTATGAGCAGAACGCAGGTGTCAGGAAGTCCGATCCGTTGCTCTACTGGGTTGACTCACATCAGGAAGCTAAATGCAATGGTAACAAAGGTGAGAACTGGAAATGAGGGCTGGTTCAGGGCCAGCTTACATAGAAATGCAAAGGGGGGGGGGGGGCTGCTTAGTACATTTGATATCACAGTACACAAGGGTCATGGGCAAAAGAAAGGTTAGATATTTACAACATGGATTTTGTATGGCTTCAAATTTACATCTTAGGTTGCAATATTTGTCATAAAAGATACTCAACCCGTTTATGTCAGCTCTATAAATAAGCAAAACCGGAGTTTAAACACATAGCCAAGTGCCAACGGAATGCATACATTAACAAAGGAACACAAACCAGACCCCGCCACATTCACAGGTTGACAAAATATATGAAAAAGCAGTTCTGCAGTGCCAGGAGGAAACGGGAACTTTTAACAACTTTGAAACAGGAAGGGAAAAGACACCGCCTTATAGAAACAATGCTTAAAGAGCATTTAGTTTAAAATTCTCATTTACAGTTTCTTCTGAGCCAATGACCTCGACATGATGATTTCTCCTTTGGTTTATTAAACAGCGCTCAGGTGAGCACGGCTGTTGTTGGTACATTAGGCTATTCAAGGCAAGGCCGCTGCATTCAGATGGAGGTGAAACAAGCGCGTGCTGCGGGCAACCTGGGACTTTGTTCTTACCGCTTTGTTAATTTCAGTTTGTTAAATGCAGACATGTAGAAGTGCATTCAAAAATACATTCGATCAGAAATATTTCTTTCCTCTGAGCCCAGGAAGCAAAGCAAAACATTAATCCAAGCCCACTTTTGGAGAACAGCACAAGTAGTTAGCAATTAAGTTGTCTGAAGGTGGGAGTTAAGGGTGGATGGGGAAAGTCACCAAGGTACCAACAAATCCTGGCAGACTGTTACTACGACGACGCCACAGCCTCATCGGGGCACGGCTGGTTTTGCCCATTCTGCACGAGCAGAGGCGTGACCCCCCAGCTCACTGTTCTCAGACCGCGATCTGAAGACAGCTGAAGTTCTCCTCGGAAAAGCCGGCATCACGAACGCCCTCGGCATTTCTTCCAGCACCCCACAAGTTCACGGCAGCCTACCTGGAGGCCGAATGCAATCGCCAGGCATCCACAGGCACCATAGCACACAAAGGCTTTCCTCCCGGCAAAAACAACCAACGCTCAGGGCGCATGTGCCAGCAGAATGACAGGGCAAATTACAAGGGTCATAAAACGCAATTACGGCTAAACAAATTTGCACTCAGTCACAATGGATGCACTGCTAACAGTGAGCAGCTTTTAAACTATTACGAACATGCCCACATAAACCACGCAACAAGGTCTTGCTATTACCAACGCATCAGGAACGAAAAGCCAGTGCATAACTTTAAGCATTATTGAGCTGCCATTGACCTGTGTAACAAATAGCCACTTCTCCTTGGCAAGGACATCGCATTTCACATCAAAAATAGTTTGGATGGAGGCTAAGTGTTTTTCAAGGTTGAGGGCCACTGTTCTGCAAAGAATTTATTCAGCTCACTCCACATAGTTACAGTGCTTTTCCTGGCAGGCTGTCTTTATAGCTCTCACCCATGGTTTCAGACCATGGTTCCTACAGAAGATGCACAAATGGTTCCAACGGGGTAAATCTGCAGAGGATTTAACAAGCGGGAGATGATATAAAGAAACCCAAGGCTCTTGCACAGTTAAGAGAAAAAAAAAAAAAAAAAAAGACACTAATATTTCGTTGGACCACCTTTAGCTTCGATTATGGCAAGCAATCGCCATGACATCGTTTTGATAAGCTTATGCGATGTCACAACATTTATTTCCATCCAGACTTGCATTCATTTTTCACCAAGATCTTGTATTGATGGGAGAGTTGGACCACTATGGGATGTGCTGGAGAAGACTTTACAAAGATTCTCAGTGGGGTTAAGGTCTGGACTCTGTGGTGGCCAATCCATGCATGAAAAAGATGTCTCTCTCATGCTCCCTGAAGCACTCTTTCACAATTTGAGCCCCACGAATCCTGGCATTGTCATCTTGGAATATGAAGAAAAATCCATTGATGGAAAAACTTGCACATTCAGTATATTCAGGTAGTCAGCTGGCTTCATTTTTTGGGCACATAACATTGCTGAACCTAGACCTGGCCAGCTGAAGTAACCCCACATCATAACACTAAGTTAAATCCAGGTGGTGACTTTTTTTGGCCAGGCAGCATACATTCAGTTTGGGATAACAAACATGTCCCCCCCCCCCACCATATCTTTCAGCATCCCACCTCATGACCCGCAGCTATCTGTCCAAACAGCTTGCAGTTCCTCCAAGCGCTTGGTGGCAAATTTCTATAGTGCCTTTGAGAAAAGGGACTTGAGCTGCTGCAGACCAAGTGCAAAATCGTCAAAATGGATCAATGCTACTCGTAGGCAAGCGCATAAAATTTCTCCGGCTAGGAGATGCACTCGGCCGTTTCCCAGTTGCATTCATTTCATTCCTCAGACGTACGGCTTTAACCCAGCCGAGGCCTTTCGACAAAATGATCTACGCTTCTGTTTATGCAAACTAATCATAAACTTCCACTTTGTTTGGCAAAGTCCTTTCGCCATCACGTAAAAGCTCATTTCCCCAAGAACTGCGAGCCAGAAGCCGCTTCATTCCCGCTTGTGAGCAAACTGAATTACTCCTAATTGGTCATGTCGACATGAGCGGTGAGCTCTCCCCTCCTCACTTTTACACCTCCACATGTCAATAAGGACTTGAGATGGATCCAAGACTTGCTAACAAGTCAATACAACAAAAACTTTATATTGAATATAAACAGCCATTATGTACACTGGAGCTATATTTACAGCCTTTTCCATTTAATTGTATATGATGCTGTAGTGTCCTTCGAGGGAAAAAAAAACATTTTTATTTATTAACTATTTATCTTCAGAATGTATGGGCACTCCTGGGGGTAATCTGACGCATTACTAATAGCTCCTTCCAGCTACTTCATCCTGCTCTCCTATCCTCGCAGAGGCTTTCCAATAGAGAGGGTCATGCCGGTGAGCCTGGGGAGCAGTCTCCCCGCTGGCAGGATGACGACCGACGAGTGAACGCCTGCCTAACTCTGCTCCAGACGCCTCCCCATCACTTCTCAGCTGCCAGTCATCTGTCCCAACGGTCATCTTAATCTGCCAGAAGTCTGTTCTTACAGGAAGACGCAACACATTCCCTGCCGTCTTGCCCACACGGGCTACAGACAGAACCCCGTTCCCCTGCGAGGTGGCAGGACAGTTGGCATTTACAACAGCATGAGACTAACGTCTGAGCTGTGATCCGCAGGCTCTCTGCAGAGTCCCTCAGGCTGGGAGATCCCTTGGAAAACCCCAGTCACGGAATCCCAGCTCCAGACAAGCAGCAGCTCCACCCCAGGATCATGAGCTGTAGCAACTGAACCAACACTTCCAGTCTCATCTACGCCTCCATTTACCGACTGAACTCCCCCGTAGCCTTTTAGACAATGCCAAAGAACAACGTACATTCAAACAATAAGAGGTAGTGTATGGCTAGTAATGTGTTTGCATAATTTTGGGATGCAGATGAGCTCCATTGGAATGGCACACTGCAGCAGATCTGCTCAACTGCGCTTCCAGTGCATTGCTTCACAATGCCATTTGACAACATTAATACCCCGCCAACATTAGATTCTCCTTATACGAATCCCATTTACACTCTCCTCCCCCACCTAAAAAAAAAAAACCGCTTTCAAATCACCCAAATCTGATAAAAATCAATTTCATTACTTGAGTCATCAATCCAGTAGATTAGTACTGAGGTCTGAGATTACAGAACAGGGCTGGGAGCTGAAAACACACCAAAAAAAATACAACTAAACCCTTACCATTTGTCAGGATGATTTTTTGCTTCATTCCATGCTATCAAGTTTGTAAAATTATTTTTGGGGGGGGGTTAGGTACTGAAATTTGAAATTTAATCCTGACAAATCCCACCTCTCTACCCACTCACCCCTGGATTTGTTACCCTCTCTCCAGCAGTTAAGCAGCTTCCTGATGTGCTTATGCAACCCTGCGTATCTTTAGTGTTCAGATTACAAGTGTAATTTTAGTGTTGCAACAATAGCTTCCACTGAGGCAAAGTGGTCATTTTTTCCTGGAAAATAAACTAAAATGGGGGGGACAGAAAAATCCTTGAAAATCCTCCAGCCCTTCTGTTAATATAGCTTATTTTACCACTTTCCTAATATGGATACATATTTGTGTTTTTCTCTGTAAAACCCAAAATATAAAAACATTTTTTGCTTAACCTGCACCAGTTCTACAGCAGGCATTCATAAAGGTGCCTAGGGGTGATAGGGAATGACATACACCTGGAGTGGAGTCCACAGGTTCTCCCACCCTATCATTCCAGATATTAACTGAGTTCAGAGCTTTGTGTAATCTACAGGGGAATGTGATATAAAGAAAGAAAAAAAACAAATAAAGGTGTCCTTTCACCATGACAGCATTGGGTTTGTATGACAGAATGATTCACCTGCTGAAGAACAGCATGACATTCCTGCTCGGTCCTTTTGGCCGCTGCTCCCTGACTGCAGCTGGTCTGGGCCTTGCCTGTATGGGGAGAGCAGAATGAAGATTAGGGGGTGGCCTGCTTAACTGGAACACCACCACCGCACAAATGCGGCCTTTATGTCGACATGTACGCCGCACAACATATTACCAGCAGTAACCATGCGAAGCCATAAGATATCAGGGAAACAAAACTACTCAATTTTTAATTTTTTTTGGCCCTTTTCATTTTTTTTCAAATGTTGCTTCACTTAATATTTATAGGGGTGGCAGGTGGAGGCTACAGGTAGTGTAACTAGCGAGACAGCTGAAATCCCTGCTTACACAACTGTTTACCACCACTCAACGAAAATCACATGGACTCACGTTCTGGTCCCTGCTGGATACCTTTCTGTTTTAATCTCCATAAACAGAACGTATTTGCCCTTTGCACGCGTTTACAAGATTCGGACCTGCAACACCGGGTAGGTAGGCAGTCACTTTCACATCTTTCCTAAATAAAACCCACTTCCCTGGGCACTGTTCATTGTCTGTGTTCCTAAGCATTACACACTTATTGCTACAGAGGCTGCATTTATACACTTTATTTGTTTCCATATTAAGTAGTCTGCAACCATTTACTTCTGTTTGGGTTAAGTTCATCCATTAGGAAACAGCCTTCTGGTGAAGGTCTACACTCCTCAGTGGCTTTAAATAAACCAGCATATTATTACCCACATAAGATACCAACAAGTCAATGCTATAACAACTTCAACAGGTTTGCATAGGTTCCACAACAACAGTTAAATATATGTTATATATTTTAATACATGGCACACAAGGACCAAAAGGTGGCGTTTTAAAACTATATGGAATCGGATGTTTCAGAGGAGATGAGCTAAATTGCTTGACTGACCTTTTATTTTGCTCTTTCGAGTAGGTCACAGTGCAGAAGGTCTGGCATGGAAGAGCGAGCAAAGTCTCTATAAAAAACTAACAGCGATTAACAGAACAACAAACAAAAGTCAGGTCATCGCCCTTGTACAGAATCTAAAGCAAAGGACCGCCTTCCAAACACGGGTCCTACAAACCACTGCTCTTGTCTTCAGCCCAGCTGGCTTCATTTTTCCCCTGAAAGACCAATCAGGGATATCAGGACCAGCTGAGCAACTTCCACACGATTCAAAATCAGTCAATAAGACTGCAAAAAGTTGCCAAAATCTCAGCTCTTGCTTCTTCCTTACCGCTGTATAAAATTGATATGCAGTAAAATGAACATGCATTGTAGTTGTGAGCAGTTTTTTTGAATTGTGCACCATTTACATTTTGATGTTTTGTTTGCATTTTGTGAGAACGTGCACGAGAACAGCTTCCGAACTGTGAAAGCACAAAGTATTTTTTTGGGAACCGAAAGCAATGTTAGGAGTAGATGCGATATCTGACCAATTTTCCTCTGCCTTTACTTAATTTTGAATTCCATGTGGACAGTTAATAGCCATGCTGTCACTCATCATTTGACTCGGACTTAACCCTACTCCAGTTCGACCAAATTTGAAGCTCGGAAGTGATGAGCGTCCGGATAAATTTGGCAGCCCCGGAGGCGACGCCTCTCTCCTCTCTCCGCAGTGCCGCCGAACAACTACCTGGGTCTCTTCCCATCTCACACATTGTGTGAAAGGCTGTTAGAGGCTGCGCTGGAAAAGAAGGAAGGGTCATGCGTCTGCAGGCCATCGCTGAAGACCCTCACAACGGCTAGGCGACCTGAACAAATCAAAGGGCCGCGAACACGCGTCTCCGCTACGCGTGTTGGAGAACCACGGCTTCCTGCCGACTGCGCTAACGGCAGCAAAGCTGTAAAGACAAGGGAGACCGCGATCTGGAGAGACAACTTGTAGAAGACAAGGAAAAAAAATGAAGAAGGGCGAGATAGCAGAGCAGATTCACTGCATCTCCAAGTGGACCTGATGCAACTTAAGCAATGCAGCTTTCGTTATGCTTTGCTTTCATCTTTGCAAACAGTGTGAAGAGCAACCCTTGGATGTTCTTCTTTCACTGAAAAGAGGGTGCAAAGCCACTTCCTTTCTTTCTCATGTTCTGTCCTGGCTACTTGCCTATGCCAAGATGGCTTGTGATGTACTGCTGCCACTGAAACTTACTTCCCAAGGTAAAACTCGGAGAGCGAGAGAGGTGGGAAAGGGTGTTTAGCCAATCGGGGCCCGGGGAGGGGGCTACACAACAAACAGGCCCATTCTTACCATCCAAAACAAACAGGGACTTGAGGGGGCATCCTGTTGGAAAAACAGGGGTTACGTGTGTCTGCACCGCCCCCGTACGCAACCCCCCAACCTCACTTTC
The DNA here is from genome assembly GCA_018136845.1 of Heterotis niloticus. NCBI lineage: Eukaryota > Metazoa > Chordata > Actinopteri > Osteoglossiformes > Osteoglossidae > Heterotis > Heterotis niloticus. The sequence goes on along the minus strand of CM030892.1, from coordinate 29,202,369 downwards.
AACATTCAGCTTAACAGGCATCTGAGTGCAGAAGAACAAGCGCACGCATCAAGGAAAGACCGTGCGAGCCGAGTTCCCGGCTGCGACCGCGTGCCGCTGCCAGCTGAGCGTTTAACCCTCCGTCCGCGCTGATCCGCAGCCTCCGGCCGTCAACGGCAGGCTTCGGCCTGATCCTCCATTCACTTGCGCACATCTGTTTCCACCATTTTCACATTTTCGTGTTCGTGTGTCACAGTTTTAGAGACAAAGAGCTGTGAATTTGACCATCTGTCACACTCGATGGCATTAAGACGATGCACAGCAAAGAATGCGATATGACACACACATACACGCGCAGGCGCGTGCTACGCTGCTGCGGAAAATGTTCTGAACATATTTAATTATTCATAATATTAATTTTAATCATTTTCTTTTTTGGTTCATAGGGAATAAGTCTGCTTAATACACTTGTGTGTTTGTGAAGCCATATCTCAACCAGGTTTACATGTCATACAGCTGCTAGAGTTTCCACGCACCTTCTACCCCAAAAATGTGCTCATTTTCCCAGTAATAAGCCTACAGCCTCTACACCAAGCCTATCTGGTTTGTGTGTTTGCATACTTGTAGGTCCTCAGTCTTCACATTTCACCCATCAGAGTTTCCACCGTGACAGACGGCGGCAGGGTAACAGTCAGGCCTGGTCTTCTCAGCCTCCCACCAGGCATGAGGCTCGTGTGAGGAGCACCGAGGGTGTGACCAGCATTAGTGTGTGTTTCCCTCTTCCACAAAGTCTCCGCCGATGCCATTGTCGGGCTGTGGGCAGTCTTATAGTCCAGCACGTATTCCCTTCCCGGCCCCATGGTTGCACCACACACAGCTGGTCCCAAAAATATGCCCCAAAGTAGAAAAACCATGCCTGTGGCACAAGGATACTGTTACTCTGTTTGATTTTGTTGGCAACAGCAAGAAAAAGAAAATAACACACTTTTGCACAGTTTCTAGGGAGATGGAAATAAAATTAAAGCTTCTACGCGATGTTTCCGACTGTCGCCGGGCAGAGTGCACGACTCTCTGTGACTTTAAAACCCAGGCTATGCTGCCAGCTTTCTACCTTTTGTCTGCCAGGTCACCCCAGTTCAGGACGGGTTTGTACTTTGGGCAGAAGTGAAAAGTGTCACAGTGCCACTATTTGCTATTTGCTTCTGTCGAAGTCTCTTTGGCAAAAAAGCGAGGTCATTTACAAATGTGCGCCGGATCATCATTTTTATTTAATGTCTCCAATAACATGAGCGAGATTTCTTGGTTCACTGTAGGATTTATTGAAATTTAATTCGTTTTTTATCATTTTCTTGTGTTCTTTCAGCTATTTCAGAACAATTGTATCAGCCTTTGGACTCTGCAGGCAAGTGCTGGAATCTAACATGGATCATCCAAAAATTTCCCAGTCTCCTAGCTAAATAGTTTATGCAACGGTATTAAAAGAAGAGATCATCCTATTTTCTGCTTCTCCTTCAACCATTTTCTCAGACAAAAGGTTTTAAATAGGCACAGCATAAAAACACTGGAAAATTGGAGCCCTTTGTATATTTTTGTTACTTGATGTTGTTTGTTTCAGGTAAAATGTATTTACAATAAAGCGCGGCTTGGGAAAAAAAAAAACTGCTGCTGCAGGCCACAGTGTATGCAGGTCCTTCATAAATATTAATGTGATCATTTCACTATAACATTAGCTGCAAATTTAAATAACAATAATATTGTCACTGGTTATAGTGTGTGGGATGGAGAGCGGAGCCCCCGCAGGGTAGAAACAAACCTCTGGGGGGGGTAAGGATGGGCATGGGAAAATGACACGATGGAGAACTTGAGCAGCCAGCCTTCCAGCATGGACTCTCTCGCTCTCCTTCCCTCTCTCTCCCTAGCCATTCAAAGTCCTGACGCCAGTGCCATGAGGTGGAAAATCAGAGCCCTGGTCCGGGTTGATGAGTTGGAAGGACATCACTCCCTTTTGGGTCAGTTTGGAAATGGACTGTGTGAACCTCTTGTGTCAGCATGAAGAGCTAAAATGAGGCATATCACACTGTTTTAGTGTTTGTCCCACATGGTAAAGCCCTCCATCATGCTCACGTGACTGTCAGAACTCCACCGAATGATCATCAGAATTCCACCCTTTTCGTCTCATTTATTTAATCCAACATATGATGTGCCACTTCACTAACTTCTGTGTATATACACTGTCCGGCCAAAAAAAAAGTCACACACTCTAATATTTTTTCGGACCTAACTTAGCTTCGATTACGGCATGCGTTCGCCGTGGCATCATTTCGATAAGCAATGTCACAATATTTATTTCTGTCCAGAGTTGCATTCATTTTTTGCCAAGATCGTGTATTGATGATGGGAGAGTCGAACCACTGCGTCAAGTCTTCTCCAGCACATCCCAAAGATTCTCAACGGGGTTAAGGTCTGGACTCTGTGGTGGCCAACCCATGTGTGAAAATGATGTCTCCCTGAAGCACTCTTTCACAATTTGAGCCCCATGAATCCTGGCATTGTCATCTTTGAATATGAGGAAAAAATCTATTGATGGAAAAACCTGGTCATTCAGTATATTCAGGTAGTCAGCTGAGCTCATTTTTTGGGCACATAACATTGCCGACCCTAGATTTGACCAACTGAAGCAACCCCAGATGTTAAGTTAACACTAAGTTAAATCCAGGTGGTGACTTTTTTTTTTGGCCGGGCAGTACATATGAACAGTGAGATCAGAATCATAAGAAGCAGGAGACTGATTCCTCGATGGGTAGCGGACACTCACGTGGGGGGGTGGTGATCTTCCCTACCCTGGGCACGGAAGGTGGAGAACCAGGGGGACTGGGTGTCTTGATGCAGCACTCCTCTAATATACAGTGTGGGTGGTCACACTGGCCTGCTGGCAATTGCTTTATAATAAGACATAGCAACATCACTGAGGCAGAGAGAGGCAGTCAGAAACCCACGCTTGCTACATGCGTACAGGCCAAAACCTAAGGCTAATATTAACCTCTGTAACGTAGTACCCAATCCCTCTGTGGAGAGCTGTAAATAACAGGGTTCCTGGACAGTGTGGGGTAACCGGGGCGACTTGCCCCATCCCTGGGTGGGTGGTCAGGGCAGATTTCATTGTACATGCAGTTTCTCCCCAGCCTACTAAGGTCAGGCTAAATACCCTGGAACCAGGGCCCATTCGAAGGCAGCCGGGTGGTGCATGGGTTCATTGTGACTCGTTCCTCGCGAAACTTAGTAAGCGCATTCTTTCGGGCATCGTTTTGGCCGGAAACATAACGGTATTTAAAATTTTAAAAAATAAAAAAAAATTTTTAAAACGCATCATTATTTAAGCAACGCATTACAATTTTACACATTAATGCAGCAGGTTAACAAACTGGAGCAAAACAGATTAAGAAATTCTCAAGAAAAGAACAGCGGGACTCCTCTGGGACTTGAACCGATGACATGTAGTCTGACAAATCTTGCATTTATGGTGTTAGAGAGGATGTATCTCTCCTCGGCTTAGGAGTCCCGCAAAATTTTGCGACAGAGTTCATATGGGATATAAGGAAGGCGCGCTGAGCTGATTTACCGCACGTCCATAGTTCTTTGTAGCCGCAAAGCTGGCGCTGAACGGCGTAAGGAGGCTAAGGCTGTTACGCGTAACTGCATTTGCACGTTCGACTGCTTCGGTTCATTTGCGTGAGCCGACAACCGCCGCTGTCGTGCGTTTCGCCGGCGCACGCTCAAGTCGCTGCCTGGCTCAGAAATTTACCCTTCAAAGTTTGAACCGGACGTGACCCCGGAGCCCCTGCGAGAAAATGCACGTTTGCAGAATCCGTCGTCATCCTTTGTGTCATTCAAACGCAGCGCGATCACAAAACATAGGAAGTGGGAGATCATAGCGAAGACGCGGCAAAGTCGAAAATCTGACTGACTCGCGAGGGAGGATTTCGAAGCTCGGGGTTGGCACCAGTGATGCGGCTGCAGAGACGGGCGAGCTTTAATATCCCCGCTGTCGTCGTGTCTGCGTGTGGACGCTCCTTTGATGGAGCAGGGATGGAAGGAATTTCATGGTATGAAACTTTATCTTCAAATCCCCTGGCGGCAGCTGCTCTCCCCTCGCAAAGATTACACAGCCGTTTATCACCTCAGCCGGAGGAACGTTTCAACATCTCGCCGTCCTGGCGCACTTTTTTTTCCTCCCCTCCGTTGGGCCGGCAGATGCTGCAGTGCATCCGTGGTCAGTCTGCGGGCCTCAGAGACCAGCAGAGGCAGCGGCATGGTAGCAACCCACTGCAGCAATGGGGCTCGATCAACACAACCAGAGCAGAGCCTCTTTTCAGCCAGTGATCAACTTTGTCTGGTCCACGTCTCCCACTTCTTGTTAGGGACAGAGTAGAGGTAGAGCCACATCTCGGCGCACCCCTTACCCATCACCTCCTGCTCCTCTCCCCAAATGACCACTGTTAAGAAGTACAAACTGCCGCTTGCATCCAGGCCTCTAGGATCTGTGTCCTAATTGGCTACCTGGGGACACAGCCTGACATAGAGGCGCACCTGTCAAGTTGAGTGATTTTACACCCCTGATGCTGTGACACTCGTATGGGTTGTGAGGACGCTCAGCACTTTGAGCGGAACAGACGACCAGGCTAACCCTGCGGACATCCCTCACACCCAAGCCAATATTGCGAAAGAGCCATCGAGTTGATCTGTCGTAAACAAACCAAGCAGAGATAAATAAAGCAGACTTGGACATGAAGTGAGGAGGAAATCTGGATTCAGATACAAGGGAAGAAAACGTCTAAGCTGAGGGTATTGTTTCCTACATTCTGTCATAAGCTTTCTCTGTAGCTGCAGCCATTGTGGAAAATGACGCGACTTTAGTCCGAAACAAGAAAGTCGGCAAGATGCTGTGGGGTGGCTCTGAGACCGTGTGGGTGCTAGGCAAACACTGGGCTTCGCCGAATCGAGTAAGACGGCTTAGATGAAACTCCTAGAACTATCAGCAGTGCACCCACGCAACACACACACCACGCCAGTTTAATCTAATGGGTCTCCAGCTGTTCACACACGGTGCCATTACGGAGACTTTGCATGACTCTGAGATAGTTTTTGCAGTCATTAGCTGTTTTGTCATTACCGAGCACAGAAAATCGCAGCAAATCTTGACTAATGATTCCTGAAAGGAGCTAAAGAGTCGGCGATAAATCATTTGCTAACGTTTTCAGCCCAACGACAACTTTTTCACACAAGCGCTGCGGAGGCCACGTAGCCAAGACGATCGATCTATTTCCACAAGGCTACGCTGTCCGAAAAGCTCGTCGCGTACATCCGGGGGTGCGTGGTGTCGGGCGGTTTATCCGCGCTCCGAAAGTGGCTCAAAAATCACGATCGACGCTCAAATAGTTGAAATGGTGTTACGATGACGGCGCTGGGCACCGCGCTTGGTGAGCTCTTGCAGGGACATTTTCATTTTAAATGTCCTTCGATGTGGATTTAAATATCCCTGTTTGATTCTGCAACTCAGAGGCCAGGTGTGCGGAGCTGAGACACCCACGAGCACAATTTTCCATGCTGAGCTCTCGCCATCCCTTCCAAAATACACACACAGCTGTACGTTGATATAATCCCATCGTGTAACCAGCTTAGTGCATCTTATGCAATGGGCTTCTGCAGAGGCCTATCGGTTTGACATCTCTGCCAGTTCTGTGCACTCACCTCAAACCTGAGTGTAGCGGTGAGAATTTAATTAAAGAGGCTGGGGATGCTGCATCGTGTGTGTGTGTGTGTGTGTGTGTGTGTGTGTGGGTTTGTATTTCCGTGTGTCTAGAGAGTAAGATTGTGCATTATAAATGTGCAGTTATGAATCTGGGTCCTTAGTGTTATCGCTGTATGCAAGTATGCATGCATTCCAGCATATTATTACCCAGCCACCCTTTCCATGCAGTCTAGCTGGACACGGCTCCCTAAAAGGTCACATGGGGTCAAGCATAAATCCAGTCACAGGACTGCACCCGTATTCACATACGCTTGTCATTAACGTGCTGCATAGGAACCTTCTTCTAAACCACCAACAAACCCATCCCTCGTGGTCAGACCCCCCCCACCCAACCCGTGCTGACTTGACATTTGTTATTTGTTCCGTTGGAAGCAGGCCATCCAAACAGGGCTCAGCCTTTACTGCACAGCAGAGCGCATCATTAGACCCTCCTATAGGGATGGCAGACGAAGCTCGCCTGCTCCGTCTCTGACCTGAAAGGCAGTGCCCGGGCTGACACGAGGGAATGCTGCCGAGCTCCTCTAATAAGCAACGTCTTCTGTCACGAGGACACAGATCGGAGACCGTGCTCTGTCGTTTTATCCGATCATGCACTTAGCCCATCTCCATCCCACTCTCCTTTCTGTGTTTGTGACTATTCAACGTTAAATCTTGGGACACGAGCCAAGAAAACCACCAGAGCTAAACAATCAAACCTGTATGGTCTGTTAAGAGTTTCTGGGTTTATATTATATCTTATTATCCATTGTTTAACCAACATTTAGCAGATTAATATATACAAGGTGACTAACCCAAAGCTACACCTTCAGAAGATCAGTGGCCAAAGAAGTTTTGGTTATTGCTTTAAAAGTGAAAGCAGCTGCGGTCTCTTGCTATTCAAAATGACTTCACTCAGTGGGAGGCCTGGACCTCAAAGGATTCGTAATACAAAAGGACTCTACTGTCACTGTTTCCCTTGGAAACTCACTTGTTTTGTTTTACACCCTAAAATGTTTACCTAAAATATAACATTTAACAGACCACACGTGTAAAGAGTCAGTTTCCATTGCCAAGGTTCACAGTATCCAGTGTCATACCCCTCCACACACCTCTGGGCTGCCATTGCATCTGTACCCCATCCTTCACCTTGCAGGTTGTGAGAACACAAGGTGGCTCCCAATTACGGTTTTGGGATTAAGCGCAACTTGGTTATGTGGGCTGCCCAGCCGTCAGGCATTTTCTGAAGAATTCAAGCCTCAGGTCTTGCTCCAGAGGTAGGCACCAGTAACCCTGATCCAGAGAAGGTAAATTTGGTTCTTTTTCGTATGCTCGTGCGGTCGGTGTGAACCGTTACTTGTCTAGAATCTGCCCCCAGATCTGTTCAGCACAGGAGCTTTAATCTCCACACGACATTGCTTTGAACACTGGATCAAATCTTCTCCACAGCACAGCTCTCTGAAGGGTCATAAGAATATGCCAGCCCAGTCTAGACGTGTTTTTTGTGGACTTGGAAAAGACACGTGACCGTGTCCTTTGGCATGGGCATTTGGAGGTGCTACGGGAATGTGGGTACCAGGTCCTCCGACGCATGCTATCCATTCCCTGTGTGTCCATATTCTTGGCATTAAGTCAATCCGTTCAGTGCGGCTGTTGGGTTTCACCAAGATTGTGTTTCATCTCCGGTGCTGTTTGCAATATCCGCGGACAGAATATCAGAAGATGCAGCCACTTCTTTCGAGCCCGTGTCTCAGACTCATTAAGCTACAGCATCTGCACCCAGCAGCTCCATTTGGGAAACCTGGCTGAAATACAGTAGGCAGTTGTTATCGGATTTCTTTTCATTATACCAAATTCTGGTTAATTTCCTATTTTTTTCTCCTTGCACCATTTACTCTCGGGGATTTATTTTCTTTAAGACTCATCTTCTTATGCTGAAAAAGCATGCGCCTTTCTTGCTTAGGAAGGTAATGGAAAAATTAAGGGTGGTGTAACGCAGTACATTACTAGCCGAAACGCAGCCATTTGAAACTACACTAGCTGTGGAGTCCCCGCAGTTACACAATACACTCGGGGCACCGTGGGTAGGGAGTGGCGGCGAAACCGGCCCATCCGCCAACCCTCTCTGAGAGGACCACATGGCACATCGATCGAAGGCCCCAGGTAATAAAACACTGCTTGGGTTTATTGGGCTGTTTAGTGCCACACACAGAGGAGGCCGGACAGGGAGCAGTAACTCAGTCGGGCGTTTGCAGCCTGCGCGCAAAGGGGATATTTACAATGATACTCTCCGCAGTGATAAAATCATACTTTCTGATCTACCTTCAAGCATTCCCCATGTTTATTATGCCTCTAATGTCCCTGCGCGAGCCATGTCGACTGTCTGACAATCAGCTCGAAGGAGATGCAGGATCCTTTAAGCAGGCGTGTGCCTAAGCAGACGATGGACCATTTTGCCGATCGCAGCACCGCTGCTACACGACTCAACGTTTCGGTGGACGTGGAAACCAGGCGAGGGAAAATGCATCGGTGTGTGGTGCTCCAGGTAGGAGGAGCGGAGCACGGCGATGGAGTTTTGTTGTGAAAGCGCGTGCAGGACGCTTTGAGGAACGTGGACTCAGCGCTGGTTAAAAAGGAAAAGAGAGGGGCGTGAAAATCACACTACGCCGCAAGACCGCAGTGTGAAATCGAAAATTTTCCTTTGACGAAAGGGTCTGGTGTATGTGGGGGGGGGGGGTATTGCTTTTCATTTCCATTGGGTGCCGCAGGTTTCTGGCGCAGTTCACACGGAAGCTCTCCGTTTGATTAGCGCTGCGGCCGCCCGGCCTCTCAGCGTTTGATGTCGACCAGCCAAGACTGCTGGAACCAACTGGAACCCGGCTACACCGCCCTGAACGAGTCCCCGTCCTAGGCACAATGCGCTACATGGGGGGATCTCACATGAGTGCACCAAGTCCTTCGCTGCTCAGTCCGTCATGGAGGACCAGGTTACTGGGCTGTGCAGAACGGCATCCAAAGTCCACAAGCGCACCATTACCAAAGCTAAACCTTCGGTCCTCCCAGTTGTATGAATTACATATTAGAAAAAACCTCAGGTTATAATATTATTGGTAATATTCGCTGCTTTCTGAGCTTTTACCTTTATCCATGGGTCATCCATATAAATGAATCCTTTATTAACCTGGATATAAACAGAAGGAATGCAGGTTCATAATCTCACCACTGCAGGCAGACGAGGGCAAACAGTGGCACCGCAGTTTGTCTTCCGCCGAGAATACATTCACCATCCAGGGCTGTGCTGTGCTGCACCGCTCACCTTGCAGACACCACGCTGTGCATCTGCCCGGTTGGTGAGGAACAGCACAGCTACATCCAAGCTCACCGAAAAAGAGAATCCAAGCACCTCTGTAAGCATGCAGCCGACTTTCTGCACTGCAAATCTGGTCAAATACTCGCATTTCTGCTCCTCAAAGTGCCTTCACTTTACTGAACTCACAAACCTCCTTTTAAATTTGTTTTCCCCGCTGACAGCTATTTGAATTATAACCTTTTTTATTTATATTTAGCTTTCATAATAGCATGAAGAAAACTGTGACCTTCTTCGACCTTCAAGCGACCGAACAAGTGCACGTACTATAACAGCAAGCACAATAACAATACGTCAGATTCCTTATACCGGTATCACAAACAAATCTCCATGAAAGGGCTTTTTGGCTCTGGAGTTGAATGCTGTAGTTGTTCCGATGCACACGGAGCAGCCGAGAGAATCCGCAGGAGCGCTTGCTTGCTTCACCGATGCCATTGTGTGCTCTGGGCTCTTAACTGTACTGAGAGCACCGGGCAGCAGCCCTTAATGTCAGGGCAAACACCCCCAGGAGTTCCCTTCATCTGCACCCGGGTGGAACATCTCTCTCCGCTGCCGCCTTTTTTCCATTTCTTGTGTATGTGTGTGGCGGGGGGAGGGGGGAGGGTTGTATTACATGAGGACGTCGCAAAATGTGTGCGAAACGCAATAGCGGAAAAAAAAAATCCCGGATGCAGTCGGGGCGTGGGTTGGCCTTCGGTAAATTGGACGGAAAAATATTTAATCGATTCTCAACAAAGAATCGCTGCATTTATTAATTTATCTGACGCGCTCGCCCAAACAACTTACAATGATAGATTGCAAAACTGTCCATCTGTGCTGCTTATGATGATAAACCATTTGTTCAGCAGGTTATTCTTATTGTATTAGTGCAGGGTAATTACGCCGTGCAAGGCGGGACTCGAACCGCCGCCTTTCAGCTGCAGACCCTAACCTGACCGTCCACAGCAGCGCATAAGCAAAATCCACAATAAGGCCCCACGCGGCGAGGTGACGCTTCATACAAACGATTACCTTAATGCAAAATGTCAAACTTATGGTCTTTTTGTTTGGCGAGGCAGAGATTGTTGAAATGCACCCGAGACTGTAAACTTCTTTTCAAATCGCGTCCTTCGTTTCACTTCTTAATGTAAAAGTCAGTCGCCAGTTAGTCACGTTTGTGAACGGGATTGTCATATGTGTTTAACCTGCTGATATTCGGGAGAACTTTGATACCGTTTTATGGATCGTTCTTAAAAATCCGCCCACGGAAGTCATTAAAAGATGTTAATTTTCAGCACTGGTTTGCTCTGTGCGAATTTGTGCGGCTCGGTTGAATCCTGGTCAATGTTAAATTGCTGCAAGCTATTGATCAAACATAGCCATTTGCACCGTTTTCTGCTGGTCTCCGGCATAAATGTCAGGAGACATCAAAGCCGGCTGTCTGGATTTCCAAACGCTCGCCTGGACCCCTTCCTGTTGACTTTACATCACCGTGTCATTTTAATGTGTGCAGAACACCAAGAGCCCCGGGATGCGGCGGTTCATCATCAGTCTGATACTCCTACTGACGTCCTCTGATGGGTTCCAGACTGTGGGCCTGCTGTGCCACACATAAATAGAGGGGAAAAAAGGTCCTGCATTTAAATGGCTTAAAAAACGGCAACAAGTAATTATATTAACTCATTTGGCCGATGCTTTTCTCCAAAGTGACAGTGTTAACCAGTTTATAATCTGGTGAAATCCCACTGTGATACACGCATTTTTACAGCTGGGTAACAACCTCGATGAGGGTCTTACAGCCAGAGGTGGAATTCAAACCTGCGATTTCCGAGTCGAGAATTTTAACCCTCATGCCGCCCGAAGGTCCAAAGATGAAGATGTCGATGTTCAAGAATGCCGAACCAGCATTGTTTTTAATTCAACCTCATTTTTCATTTTTCTTAAGGGTCATCAAAACTAATAATTCAAATCCACATTATAACTTCAGATAATATAACTTTACATTTGTCTTTGTGGCACATGGGGGGGCGCAGAACACACACACACCCACACAAGGTGCCAACCTCAACACATACGGTAACATCTGGTTGTCATGACACCCCTATTTAAGCTTCTTCTGTCCGCAGTATGAGAACTCTTCCTTGAGCAAAAAAGAGAGAAGCGGACACCTGTCCCGATCCATTTTTCTGTGGCAGCTTCTCCAATCTGCAGAATAAAGCAAAACGAAACCCAAGTTCCGGTCTCTATTTTTTAATTTATTCTTTAAGTGCTGATAATCTGCGAAACCCAGATGTACCGGAACTGCAAAATAACATTAACCTGCGTAGCGGCGACAAAATAAGACTATTGCAGTAGCAAACCAGGACTGAATTAAGAATGTGAGTTAAGAGAGGTTACTGGTGAAAGTGTTCTGCTGAGCAGCAACTAGATGTGGTGGCAGCAAGTAAAATATGCTGACAGCATGTTCTTCCTACCTTGTCAGATATTAAAAAAACAGGCTTATTGTGTTGACACCTTCATCTGAGCTTATTTATAGTGCTGTTTGCACTTGCTGCTCACAATTATACACGCGTTTATATAGCAGGAAACTTTACTAAAGTAATTCAAGGTAAATATCTTGATCGAGGCCAAGGCCCAAATCACAATGGCACCTGCTGCCCAAAATCCCAAAGAAAGTCCAACAAGGATTTTAATGAGCAAAGTTTTGCGAATTAAAGCGAGGACGTATGAATACATATCCAGAAGGTTAGTTAAACTATGCGCTATAGTTTTTTAATGTCAATGTGAGTAGACATACGAAGCCCCAAAACACATCAGCAGCTCAGCCCCGGATTAATTTCTGCTCAGTTCCCGGTTTCCGCTACACCCAGAAAAAACGTCAGCATGCAAAAGGCAGGGCCGCTATTTGAAAACACCGCTTGTTCGCTCGTTCCCTGAAACCGCTTAAAAGCAGCGCGCGAGCTGTCCTCGGAAAATTTTGCCGAAATCTGCTCACAAATGGATCGTTTCTTTTTTTGCGGCGGGGAACAATTGGATAAGCACTTAAGCATATCATAATAATCCGTCAAAGTCACCAAGGTCTCCGGAAAGAGCAAAATATAAAGCGTTTCACAAATGTTCTGCGATTTCTTTTGATTCCGTTCGACACGCGTAACAAGTAGTCGCTGCAGCTCCTACCTTGTAATAATTTGTATATTTTTGAATATTAAAGTACGATGAATTGTCGGCTGTGCGGCATGACTCAGAGATGTGTGCTTTGATCGCCGCTGTAGCTGCATCTGCCTCCTAGGAATTACCCATCAGATAGCTGTTGTTTTTGTGGCCTTTCATCTCAACCTCAGCTCTAATCCCATCTTAACTCGGATTCAGACATGAACCGCTGTTTAGCACAATGGGTTTGGTTCTGGTACTCTGTGTCGTATAAGGGGTATAAAACGATTAACTCATCGGGATGAGCCATTGTGCATCATCACCGCTTTGTCCCGTCTGTGTTTACACGGCTTCCCTGTAGCCTTCGCTGCGTAAATACAGTTTAGTCGAACGTTTAAAGTGCACGGCAGTTCACGACTCAGACTCCGCTATATTTCGCTGCTCAGGGTGCACTAAGTTACACTGCAAGTCGACTCACGTGCTGCTTTCCTGATGTTACACATCGTACAAACAGCAGCGATATTTGCTGGTATATTTTATTCGCGACAGAAATCCAATATTTAATAGTTGGCTAATGCGAGCTGACATACACACCATCGTGCCTGTTAGGCGAAGTTCCTGCACTCGTCGTCTCCACTTCGAGCGCTGGTCATTCAGCGGGAAGTTAAGCTAAAGTTGGCGCACTAACTACAGCTTAACTGGAGGTTTATTTACTAAACTGACATTGGTGTCCTAGGAGAATGTAAAATTCATCTCCTAAATGTTGATTTACCCACTGGTACAGCTGTGTAATCTTTACTACATACCTCGCTCAAGGGTACAACAGCAGGGAGCACGACTGAGGACCTTCCCACTGCAGGCAGATCTCCGTAAAAAAGTATACTATCTGCTAGGGTAAAAGAAGTTAACCGCAAACAGGCCTCCTTAACGTAAAGCAGCAATTTTTCATAAGGAGGGTTAAGTCCACGTGCAATAAAACAACGTGAGTGATTTGCGATAAGCTTTGTTCTGAGCTCCGGTGAAATCAGACAACATAAAAGAGGACATTTTTAAAGCCGCTTCTGCACAGGCCCCCGAGGACATGTAGAACAGGGTGAGCAGCACGGCGAACATCTTTGCACTCCCAGGCAGACGCCGACAGGGCCCCGGCGATCTGCTTCGAAAAACAGACTCGCAACAATGATCTATGAATAACAGCAGCGGTTCAAAAATAATCAAGTCGATAACATATTTAGATGCCATTTGGAAAAAAAAGAGTTAACAGGGCGACAATTCACAGCAATACAGCAATGGGCTTTAAATGCGCAGGCCAGCGTCGCATAGCACAACTTACACATTCATTAGTCTTTGCTTTGAATCGAACACAGCTGGGTGTAGAATTTTTAAGAGATGTATTTCAAATTTTAAGAACCGCAATCAGAAGAGAAAGATCATTAATAGCCTGAATTTTTTATCTCCATGAAAGAAACCGGCAAGTGATTTTAAGTGGTTTATGAATTACAAAATGCTGTATTAAAAGGTTTAGGAAAGCGAGAGAACAGAAGACGGCTTCCTTTGTGGGGGGCGGCTCTTACGGAAGTGATGCCTTTTGGGTATTTCTGCGCCATCATTTCCTCCAGGAGCATCATTCAGGGTGCCGAAACGGCACCGGCGCATCCTCCTTTCCTGCTGCAGCTAACAATTCATTTGAGTGCGATGGTGTCATCCTTGTATACAGGAAGGCGTAACCCCGCAGATCATTACAGCCATTAGCGATCGAGTCAAACTGAGTTTTTTTTTGTGTCCCGGCACTTTTTTCCTGTTCACTCTGAAAGACGCGATGGGTATAAACACAACATGTCAGCGCACACATCTGCGAAAAGGACTTAACAGGCGAGGCCTGAAGCATGAGACAAACGTGACGGTAAACAAAATATTTAGAGTCCCTCACTTTGTGATAAGCAGATCGGTGTTAGTTTTCCGTTGTTTTGCTGTGTTTGGATGAGTGTGGCCGGGAATTATGCGTTTGAACTCGAGTGTGCATCGCCCGTGTGTCTCTCCTGTGCCAGCTGGCTATATTTAACCCCCAACCTCAAATTAATACTGAAGTCAAGCTACACTTTGTGATAAACACGGTGAAAAAGGCTGTGTTAGTCTGCACACTACAACTCGGTTCAGACAGCTGGTGGCATAGTGGTCAGATCGTCACCTGGGCCTGGGTTCAAATCCTACTCCTGCTGTAGCTCCCTTGATCAAGGTATTTACTCTGAATCGATGCAGTAAGAATACCCTGCTGTATAGATGAGTAAATCAGTGTAAGGTTGAGTATCTGACAGTTGGAAGCCTGTCCCAGAGTTACTGGGCATCAGGCTATAAAACAACATAATAATGGGTCTACTGCAGGGTGGCCACACACAGCAACGTTGAGGGAATGCATATCTTCGGACTGTGGCAGGAAACCTATACAGACCGAGCCGGATTTGAACCTGCATCCAAACAGCGCCGGGTACAATGAGATGTCACTGCTACTTGATGCACTGCCATGCCATCTACAATCATAACAAAATGACATAAATTGACAAGAATTAATCCGACAGAATAAACAAATGTTTAAGTTTTGCTGCTGGAGCACGAAAAATATTGCCCAGCATAAAAAAACAAATTAATTTTTTTTTTTGCTGCTACTGCACTAAAAACATTGTCGGGTACAACGGCCTTACATTTTTCCATTGCTAAAAAGTAAATGATTACTTTAAATACTTGTGTTAAAAACCAATTTTTGCTAATGCGGACAGGAAGCGATGCCGAGCAGCTCGCACAGAACTGTTTGATGAACACCTCATTTAAAATAGCTGGGCCTAAAAATACCGCTCATTAAATCATTTACAAGAGAACTATCAGGACGCTCGCTGAGCATACGGTGACACTGCAGGATCTCAAACCTTGAAATTGCTTTGGCAACCCGTTCAAGGGTAACGGCAGTTAAAAAGGATCCGCAGTCCTTCCAGGAAGCCTGGCTTGCTGCTGTTGGAAATGGCTTTGTAACAGCCTTCCCCCGGGCTCTGGCTGCCTTCAATAAAATGCTGTCAGGTTCTTGGGTTCTCGCTCACTTGCCGAGGACCTCGACGGCGGGGTTCTTCGTTACGTCTCTTTGACTCATAAACATGCAGCCAAACACACGGCGTCGCCTTCGAAAAAGGCAGGACTGATTTTCGACAGCATTAACGCGCACCAAGCGTGAATGCTCAAAGGACTAATAATAAATAGTCAATACTAAATAGCTTCGTAAATAAAATGACATATTTTGTAAAATGAGGTCCTAATAGTAATTCAAGCGTAAGGATTATAATTTGGGATTTGCTTGTATAGTCATTAGAAGCAAGAGAAAAAAGAACTAAATCACAACTACCGTTTGCTGGATTCCGATTGGTCGAGGTCCGCTATGTCACCGACTGTCCAGATTAGGCAGGTATGTATATGGTGTAACATTTATTGCCCCCGTCTCTCACGGCACAGGGTGAGGAGGGTCTCGGTGACCCCAGATTTAAGACCTCCTACCTGTGGAGGCCAGCTTCAAAGTTGCAAGCTCCAGAAACCCAGTAGTTCGACTGACTTCCGCTTCCCCTAGGTGCACTTTGGAGCCTTCAAAGCCAAGTGAGGCGTTGTCTCAACACCTGTGGACGCCCATCTGTCCCCTTCTGTCACTGGGGAGAAGCTCCACTTTTGAAACACGCTGAACATCTTCAGTCGGCTGATTATCTGCAAGAGAGGAAAGACCGGCAAAGCTCGAGTCCATCTATTGCATTTAAATCTTGTTTTTGTCCTCAAGGACGTGCATGGAAACCGAAATGAAGTGGGTTTATTATATCAAAGTGGCATCAGTCTTCATACAAAACGATACACCTTTTATTTGATATAAGACATTCGTCCATGAGTAACACTTGACAGTGCGACTTTGTGCTTTTCGCCATGTCAGAAAAATCTTTTCTTTTTTTTTTAACAAGTGACAGATAGCATGGAATTATTATTAAAATTTAAGATGTAACGTAGTGCTTATGCAGGCCATTTGTGTAGCACATTGGGTGCATACTGGTGGAAATTGTTACTCTTAAATGCTTGTATTATTATTATTATTATTATTATCATTATTATTATTATTATTATTATTGGGTCATATCAGTAAGATAACTAGTCTACAACACCAGTGAAAAGTGTCTACCTAAGCACCCTGGGTGACACCTATATGGAATGAACTGGATATTAATGTGGACAGAGAACTGGGAAGACATGTTGGCTCATTTCTTACTCAAACCCATTAAAAAAAATGCATTCTGAAAAATAACTCCTTTCCAGCTAGTGGACTTTTTACTGGTACTGTTTGTGGACATGCTATTTCGTTGGGTGGAGGAATTAAATAAAACATAGGTCACAAATATTTAGACTGTTTGCAGGCATCCCTTTGTTAAGGCACCAGAACTGAGCACCACTGAAGTGGACTTTCTCCGCAGAGGGAGCTGAACAACAGTGGTGGAGCCATCAGCCTCCCCCCTACAGACAAACACACACCTTAAAAATCCACGGCCCATATATCAAAATCCAGCAGGTAATGAGACGATACAGACACAGTTGCTAAGCAAGGATGTGATCCATACCTGTAGCACTGAGGTTGCATCCTGACACAATTATGCTGTTTCTGAACAAGACAGAGGTCCCTCACCACCGCCGTACACTTCAGGGGCATTCGTCTAAACCTGGCCTGCAGGTGGAAATTCCAACATCAGGCAGCTGATCGCAGACTTAAAAAGAACATCAAGGATTCATTGCAGAAAACCTTCATTCCTGTTCCAGTGACACAGAATTGTCTGTTTAAACATAATATATATATATCGGGTCAATATGAACTTTTCTGGTCCGGGTTTAGAAACTGATTCGCTTGTGACTGCAGGAGACAGAAAATTACTTAAAAACTAGGATGATTACCATACATATTACCACTCCTTATTTTATTGAGGCTGTACGGTACCAGTAAAAGGTTGAGTCATTTTATCATTCATTAGTAAAGAGGTGAAACATTACTATAGGGAAGTTCACAATACATTTCTTTTTTTCCAAGGAAGGAAAATTATATTCAGGCAGTTCAGCCAAAAATAATGAAAAGAACGATATCTGACTTGTACTTGGAAATTCAATTTTGGAGGGAATGTTTGCAGAACCCATCTCTTGACACTGGATGTCAAGACAAATACTGATTGCCTTTGAGATTCTGGTCAGTAATGTTTTCTGTTGGATAAATACCTTCCAACCTGGCCAATCTTAAACAAACACACACACACACACACACACACACACACACACACACACACACACACACACACACACACATACACACACACACACCTCCATCCCCTACACTTAAGGTGCTGTTAATGCATTTTTGAACTGAGATTCAACCCAGTACTTCCTTGTTTTGTTTAGATGTGCAATTCAGGGTCAGACGTCATGGATGTCAGATTACAGATAGTTTAAAC
This sequence comes from Heterotis niloticus, assembly GCA_018136845.1. Classification (NCBI taxonomy): domain Eukaryota; kingdom Metazoa; phylum Chordata; class Actinopteri; order Osteoglossiformes; family Osteoglossidae; genus Heterotis; species Heterotis niloticus. Next base: position 29,184,602 of record CM030892.1, on the reverse strand, counting down.
CATGATGTGTAATTGATAGTCTGTCTGAACTGGAGCAAAAGGTCATTATGGAAGGAGATACTACATAAACCAGCATATTCTTTCTGTGTTAAAATTCCTCCTCTGGACTTTTGCTTCGTAAGCCATTATGCACAATAAGAGATGGCAGAGATTGTACTCAACAGAAACAATTTTCTTTCCCTTTACAAGGCTGCGGCGACAAAACAGCATTCATAATAAGACACGGTTTAATCGGGAACTGGAACAATTAAACAGCGCATTGACTAACTTGTCATTTCAATATACTGAGCATGTTGTCTGCATGTGGGTGTATAATTCATTTTCAGCTCTAAGTCATTTTGCTCTTGAGTAAGACCGCTAAAGCAGAGAATTCGAGTGAAGTTTTCTGATCAGCTGGACCCACGTAAAGATGTGGTTCTGCCACCTTTCTGCAGTCAGTATCTGCGTTGCCATAGTTGAGCTGCGGTGTGGGCTCCTTCGCCATCGAACAGATGGGCTGAGCACTTTCGAAAAAGCAATAATTATAAATATGAAAGTAAAAAAGGTTCCCTTAATTTAGTTTTTAAGAGGAAAAAAATTCCTATGATTAAAAAACACAAGGAAACATTTACTCAGTGCCCCAATTCAGTCACTTACTAAACTGCTATTAATAAATATTATATTTACTAGCATGCTAATCTCTTTTACGCTACAGCACTGTGTTGTGTAAAAGAAATTTATTTTATTTTATAGGAAAGTTATAGAGCCCTGGTCATAAAAAGGAGTGAATAATAGACCGAACAAATAAATGTAAACCCTGTGGATTCGCATGAGGAATGGAGAAGACTCCAGGGACTGATCCCGGGTCTGGAAAACAGCTAACAGCAGCTATAAAACACGAGGCCAGAAAATTTAGTTCAGCAATATAAACAGTACGGAAATGTACTGACTTGTGATTACCTGTAGACAAAAAAAAAACACACATTTCTGAATTTCTCATTTCAAGATGCTCAAATAAAACTGAAAGAATGATTTTAAAAAGGGAAATTCTTAATCGAGGAGAATGAAATTGCTGCCTGGCAACATTTATTCCACTGCAGTGTTTTCTATAAGTGAACATAAATGAGTTTGTGGGCTGAAAAAAATACATGGATGCAAATTCTCTTTCCTGAGGTTTTTCTTGGATGATGGATATGTGAACAATTCACAGTCTGTGTGAATGTACAGTAAATACTTTTAGCACATTTAAATATATTTATACTGCTTCTTAATGCAGTTTAAACACTAACAAAATCGTTGTAGCAGACACATAAAAGCAAGACAGCTTTGAAAACTACAACAGTTATCTGTTTCTGATGGGTTTATATGTCGAGTAGAAATAAAAGAGGCTTTTACCAGCACGGCAATTGAGTACATTTGTAGGTTTACACCAAGCTCCACCCCCATTCTCTGCCTGTTGTTGGGATCGACAGTGTTTATTTTGGAAGCCATTTCCACAAAGTTTCTGCATGATTTGGCCCCATCTGAGACTGATGGTTGGTCGCTTTATTGAATTAGTTCTGTCTTAGGGAGAGATGCCCCTGTGACTTTTGTTCCTAGGCAGGCTGGGCCCCGCTTTCTTTGCACTTTCCCCTTGACCACCCGTCCAGCAAGTGAGCTGTGAAACTTGGGCTCTGAGACCAGCAAGCACGTTTCCCACACACACACACACACACACACACACACACACACACACACACACACACACACACACACACACACAGAGTTGAAAGGTACCAACGGCACAGCCACACAGCACATACCGCAGAGGGATCAGTCTGCTGTTTTTCCTGTTAGGACAGAGAACCGCTTCTGCTGATGTACCTGCGGTGAAGGTAACATGAAAGGTGTTAAAAACCCTGCATGGAGAAGGAAAATGATACACAGTTAAACAGAAATTCTTGCTTCTAAGCGCATAAGAAGCCTGATGTAAGACAAGAAAATAAAGTACTTGTGACTGAACCCAGGGTGGGTCATATTTGCTGTTGAATTCCAGGACTTCCATTTCTGGGTTGGCATCTGTACACATCCAAACCACTGAACGTGCAGACATATTTCTGGACTGTATTTAACTTTTTTCTAAACGGCACATCAAATGTACAACTTTTAAAAGTGCTAAATTTTATCCCCAGCTTCTTTTAAAAGGACTCGGTGTTTAAAATGTGCTTTTTTATAATAGCATCTGAAAAGGTTTTTCTCTTTCACTGCCCTTTACCTGTACATTTATGGTGGAGGCCAGAAGGGCAAAAAGGGGTAAAATTCTGCAGTCAAGCATCTATCTTGGGTTCATACTGGTGGAAAAATAAAATTGATCCATAGAGGCTACAACAGTACTCTTCTTGCCCTTGAAATTGACAAGAAATAAAGGTTTCAAAGAGAAATAGTCGCAATAAGCCGTTAAAGAGGAGCATTTAGGCCGGCAAAATGTGCCCCACGATAGTACCAAATACATCAAGGCACCCTACTGCGTAACAACCGGTAGCGTTTTACTTTATCCTATTGATTAAACATTGATCGCGTTGCTGAAAACAACCATCTCGCTCAACTGGATATTCAGGAAGTGACATTTGAATTAGATATTTATTTAAATTATTTTAAGGACAAGTGTTTAAGGTATCGCATACAGAAAGAAAAGCCTCAGATTTGTGTCTATATAGAAACAGAATAATTTAAAGCATATCCAACACGGAATTTTGCTACAACACGTTAATCTGATTCTTGCGGAACTCCAGGTTTGCGTAAAAAAAAAAAAATGTGTTATACACAAATGTGTAGTTGATGTGGTCCCTCTTGTTTTGGTGATCTTAAAGATATGAAGAGAAGTATGTCAGTTAAGATGCATTTGTTCCATTTGTATTTCTCTCTGTCCCCTAATTTGGTTGCCATGAGTGAGGAACACACGACTGACCCCCTTCACAATACTTCCGGCAAGGAGAAATGATGTGCAAGAAGATGGTCACCAAACATGCTAGCAGACGGTTGTTGGGACCTCTTTAATGAAATTCCAGAATTCAGTTAGAAACAAAAGGCTTTAAAAATCTCTTTCTAAGTTTTTTCTCACCCAGAATAAACGTGAAATATATTTTACACGACAGTGTATTTTTGATATTTTTATCTTCTGCATAATAGAATGAAAAAAAGAACGTGTTTACATACCTGCAGCCTTGGTAGATGACAATAGGTGATGCAATATATTGGATTCATTTTCAAAGTCAGAGAAGGCATGTTGTTTGGTGTAATTTGAACATGGGTCTACAATAAAACTACCATTACATACCTCAAAATATTTAGTTTTCCATTTATAACAGCACTGGTTGGCAGAAAACTTGGGGAGTTTCTGGAATGCATGTACTGAATTTTGTGACAATCTGATATTTGATAGCTTTTTGCCAGTCCTGCTGTGGGTAGCAGACCATTGCTGGTCTTCAGTACCAAGGCATGACCAAATTATTTCTGTTAAAACAACTTGAATGAATGGGGCTATTGCAGCAACATAAACAGAATCCAGACTTTATTTTGGCTCACAAAGCAGCAGTAATTGTGTTTAGATCTTTTAACAAGAAAAGGGTTGTTTCTCACTAAATAGGGTCATTTTGGCAACACAATAGTAAGCGGCAAACAAAGCTAGCTGAAATTGTCATGAGAGGCATGCAGTTCAATGGCTTTGGGTCCCCCCCATTTAAAATTAACACTACATTGTGGACGGGGGCTCTACTTTGCTTAAAATACTAAACATAGTAAAGTCTGTAACCGACCTGTGGTCTTATTACAGGGTGGGAAAATCATTTTATGCATCCATTGCATCCCAGAAGTACTGTGCGCCTAAAGTGAAGGGAAAATGTTGTAAAGGCCAGCGAGGTGCTCCGCGGTAGGCGTTGCTATTTGAACGAAAACGCTGAGCGTGACTGAGAAAATGTTGTCGAATTTAATTGTTCAGAGCAGAGAATGGAGCAGCATCGCACCGAGGAAGCCTGAAGTTTGACCATGCTCAAGATGTTAATGTAGGAGACACCAGAGACACATAAAAACCCTCACAAACAAACTGTCAATATTAGGCCACAATGTTTATTCAGTAGTGTGTTTGAAATTATAGGTACAATACTGTCTGCATCTTTAAGACTAAAAAAGTCACCATTACAGTCACCTGTGCTTTTAGAACACCAGTCATTTTACCGCGCAGTTGTACATACTGTTTCCGACCCTAACAGGAACAAGCACATTTCAGAATGGTAGGCACTTTAAAGGCTTAAAACATTTGTGAATATATAATTATACATTTTTCCCATATACTATTATGCAGTTGGACTCAACGGTCAGGTCTAATAAAAATAAGATGAATGGAAAAAATGAAAGAAAAAACAAAAACGTGGCCAACAAAATATGCAGCAATAACAAGAATACTGTGACTCTTTGGGTTTGGTTCAGTGTCTCAGTACCATTGTTCCTTCAGAAATCTTGGAAGGGCTGCAGCTCTGGGTTGTGAGCATAGAGGTTAGAGCCACAATGACTCAGTGAAGCTTTGGTGGTGTGAGGCCACCTGGTTCTCTGTGCTCAATATGACAAAGCTTCTTACTGCCTGGGCCACTCTGCATTTCCAGAACAAAGGAAACACATGTGCAAGCTGTTCTACTTACAATACTGCATCTAGCTGTTTCGGGGGTATTGGGTCAAGGTGGTTTCCCGACAGCTTGACCTAAAAGTGGAAAGTTTGTTCCTCTAGTCAACATTATGTTCCCAAACTGTGGTCTTAGTGGAACAGGTCGTGCAGAATGGCCTTCATTTCTGCATTTGAGCTTCTGTCAAGGGAAGATTTTTTTTTGTTTGTTTGTTGACAAAATCAAGTCCCCTGAAACCCCCCTCCACTCACCCTTAGCCCTGGTCACTCTTTGGGAGAAGAATCCATCCCAAGTAACCAGCACACACATGTCCTGCATTCACAAAGAGCACAGCTGAGAGAGACATTTCCTCAGCTGCTTACAGAAATAGGTGAACCCAGCAACACTGCAAGAACACAGTTTGGGTTGGCAACTCTTACAGGAAGGAGAAAATTAAGAGCACTGTCAGTTTGGCTGGCAAATGCTTAGTCAGGTTCTGAGAAAATACTTAAACTGGTAAGATCTTTCCTGGCCAGCATCATGACAACAAAGAGCACAACTGTGCACACCGAACAGGCTGCAGAACAGGAACGCACACTAGAGGGGCACAGAAGTGATTCGTCATCACAAATAAATCGAGACATGATCTATGAATCTCCTCAAACAGCGCTCACGCTGGATCTAATCTTCAGTACCAATTACCTTTAGGAGAACGCTGCACTTTGGAGTAATCTAAAACTACGTTAAAATAAAAAGATGACAAATTATTTGCGAAACTTTCATCTCTGTGTAGCTTAGTATGAAATAAATGGCAAAGTAAACATTTCCTGAAGGGTATGAAGAAGAAAAATTATATTTACCATTATCCGAGTTAATACGAGAACGGAATAGCGCCCTGGAAAACTACGGAAAAGCAATTTTATCATCCGAAAACATAAATTAATGAAACACAACTTTAAGATCAGACATGCTATGACGAAATGTGAAAAAAGGATACAGAACAATTATATTCAATTATATCCACTTTAACTTCTTTACAAATACATACTGCTACAATTGAAAAGTAGTCAGTCGCTGAAACAGTTTCTTTGAAAGATGCAATCAATTTGACCAGTTTTACAAATTGTGTGTATTGTCTTGCTCAGCCTTCTGTTAAGCACAAATCTTTTAAATACACTACGATTTGAATTAAAATAAGCCTGAACTGGCTTTACATTAAAAAAGAAAGGAAAAAAGACCTTTATAACATTACTCTATGTAATAGCTTTCCTTTTATGTAATATTTCCCCCAACGGTTTTATTTTAACTCATCTGAACAAGTTCGTCACTGTCAACGATGCCAGGATGTCGGTCTCTTGTGTGTAATTACTTCTCTGGTCACTGCTGCCATTCATGCATAAAACTCCTTGGTGGGGGCCTTCTGGTAGGCCGTGCCAGAGGGTTTGCGCTCCCCCAGGTCATAGCTGCCTTCGTCCTTCTTCCTCATGCGGTACACCAGCAGGAGGATGAGGAAGATGGCAAAGAGGAATCCAATAACCCCACCAGCGATAACCGCTGCATTGCCAGGCAGATGAGAAGAGAGGGAGAAAATAAGAGAGATTAGTAGAAGAATAGAGTATTGCCATTAACCAGGGTCACTGAGCATACCCTCTAAAGGGATCCCAAATGAGTGTGCCTCAAAAAAGTCAGCAAGAAACTTCTGTCTTTGTTTGCTAAACTACTTCAGCAGCAAGCATTTTTTGCAGCAAAGATTTTGCAGTTGTTGTTCTTTTATGAAAGGAACAAGCTTAAGAGTTTAAACTTTCAAGTACACAACTCCAGCTCAGTCTACTCTACTAAGAACTTAATGCAATGAAGAAAAAAATTAGAATTACACCAAAGAAGCCAAATTAGAATATAGGTATCAAACTTCTGATGGTCACCACTGTCACAGTACAAACATGGGACAACCCTGTAATTCACTATTGATTTAAAAGTCAGTCAGTGAAAACCTGTTTTTACTTTGCCTCGTCTCACTACATCTATCCATATCCGTTCTGAATTGTAAAGAACTGCAGTTTCAGAGCGAATGCTGCAAAAATACAAAGATACATCATTCACCAGTAAACTCTGAGTTTGTTTACCATTTTTACCATGAAAAAGTAGCAACAGAAACAAAATCTATTAACCCTGAGGGATCTCACCAGAGATCATAATATAGCCTTACACATTGAGGACACATTCTATAACAACACCCACTGCAACACAATAAAAATGGAAATGAAGACCCCATGTACTGCTCAATTATACAAGCATTTTGACAGCACACTCGTACACGGAGAGATGGCAGAAGAAGTGCTCTTCAGTATGTCAGAAAAATGGTCAAGATAATAAAACCACAGGGGTTCTTTTGGAAGCAAAGTACAGGTAAATAGTGCAATGTGTAAAGGAGATGTGAAGTACCACCTCAACACCACTGTCACAATTGTGAAAGCGGCAAAACACAAAAATAATAACAGAGTAGTCCAGAAACACGGAGAGGTAGCAGTACACTTGTTGCATCAGTTACACAAAACCGGCATCAAAACCCCGTCAAAAGTTTAAAAAAATAAATTAATTAAATGGACCAAAAGAAATTCCGTATCGGCACTGTAAAATGCGCATTTGATGGTAACCAATTTATAACACAAAATGGCAAAATGCATGAATGTGAATTCTCCCAACTTCAACTAAGCAGGAATAGGTGAACAGATGAGCTGAGGTCCTGCTCACCTGCCAGCACCTCCGTCCTCTGAAAGAGGTTCTCAGAGCGCACTTCAAACGGCTCCACTGCAGACCGGGGCGAGGTGGTTGTGCTGGTTACCTTGATCCTGCTCCTGGGATCATCTATGGCTGGGACTGGAGGCTGTAGAAGGTGTTTTATGGGGGTAGAAGAGCAGTAGTTAATAGCTGTGCACTCAAAGTAACAAAAGTTGGGGTTAAGGTTCCAGGAAGGGGGTTTCACATGCAAGATTCAAACCAATTTGTACAACAAATTAAAAGGCTAAAACAAGCACTGCAGCAAAAGGCATGCATGTCATCCTAGCCGACACGGGATTAAGAACTGTATAGCAGTTGAAGAACAGACTCAGCAAGGGTAATTGGATTTCCTCATGATTTCAACATGGCTATCATATGTTAATGATTCATATACAACCTGACCCTGGTCTGAGGACTTGTCAAAGAGGGTGATACCAGACTAGGGAAAGCTCACCTCTGTTCGAACAGGTTTCCTGGGGCTCTCCCTGGACGTAAAAGTATCCACTCTGGGGGTTAACGCTTTTGTTGAGTCCTGGGTGGGTATGGCATCGAGTGGAGGGAATCCTGCTTTTGCTGTGAATTTCACGGTTTCCTCTAACACATCACCAGCACCTAATACAGCCCAATAAAAAAATTAAAGTGATGACAATGCCAGATATCAATTTTCTTTCTTGCATTATTAGCCATGTCTTGAGATCCTCCCTCCAGTAGGACAGACACTGACCACTGTTTGCTCGAGTAGGTGATTCCTGCATTTTTCCCCAAAGCCTGTACACACTGATATCAATCATCTCTGACAGGCCACCTTAAGTGTGGTTTCCTTAGTGGTTCCTACCGCAAACTACCACGGTTCTAGCTAATGATCCTAAAGAAACGCAAAGTGGTCATCTTCAGCAAATTACTCCTTACTTAAAACACAAATAAACTTTCTCATGCTGCAAAGCTCAACAGTGCATTAGAGTGGCATATATCCTTATCCGAAGGCAAAACAAAAAGCTCTAGTCCTCTGTGAGTGCTAATGTTCAGAATTCTGCAGTTATCTTTTCCATTAGTGCTGTTTCATTTGACTGGTGCCTTAATCCACAGTCATTTAAGGGGATTAAGTGTGGCCACTCTGGCACCCGGCAGCAGGGTAACAGCTGGATCATTCAACTAGCAACCGCCAAGCAGCCACCGCAGTGCTTGTGCAAGTGAAGGTGTGTCCAGCCTGGGGTGCAAAACCCATCATCATTACTTTTGCTACTTAGCTGATACTTCTATCCAAGCTAACTGCAATCACACACAAACTTACACAGATGGATATTTTTACAGGAGCAAAATCAGGTTATGTACCACCGGTTAAGGTCTGCAATAAAAGGACCAATATAGAAACCTGAACCAACTACCACCAGATGGAGAGTCAAAGAGCACACTGCCCAACAGCAACCACATCCTGTAGCTGTCCAAGCCAGCTCACTGTACCCAGTATCTACCAGACAGGTATGCATATGTTCTCATATTGTCACTTGGAACGCATCCAAACTCAACCTTACGCAGATTTAAACAAACAAATGAAACAAGCAGGCAGTCATGAAAGTGTTTGCTTCTCGGTCTTACATTTATATTTATTCATTGACACATTTCTCCAAAGCAAGACATACTATAACCAATAGTATTTAGCTGACACCTCTATCCATGGTGACTTACAGTGCTATATATACTACAGTGAACAAGTCTCCAGTTGTTAAGCAGTGTCTTGTATAGATTGCCAACAATATATGGGCAATATCAGTGAGTGGTTTTCCTGAAACACATGTCTCTGGATTGCAAGGATAAAATAAAGCACCTGAAGCAAAACCATTACAGAAAAGGAGGAGAATATGCAAACTTCACACTAACTGAGCACGTACTGAACCTACATCTAAATGCAAAGCCCAGGCCTTTGATACCATTACTCAAATGGCTGCATAATTGGAAAATATAAAGCACAAGGCTCTTGATATTACTAGCTGCCCGTTTCAAGCAGCAGCTGCCTTTACAGGACTGATATTGCGCGTTTGGCAACTGAAATAAAATTCTTGATTGTCAAAATATGGCATCACTTTACATTTTTCTTATTTCTCTCCAGATAAACCAATGAAATCAAAAACACAAGATGTGAAAGGTCACCTGAACCGGATCCAGAGTTGAAGTCATCATCATCAACAGGGTAATCCCCTGACTGTTGGTCATCCAGGTACAGGTCATCCCCTGGGTTTGGTGTCTGTGCTGACACAAGTATCTGTACACAGAAGTAATGGGAAGGAGCGACGTTAATGCTTGGCAGCAGATGAGTTTACAATGTTATAGTACCATGCAGTACAATAACATCCCAAAGTCAACTCCTAGACCTGGCAAACATGACACTTGGGATGGAAGACCAACAATGAAGGCATGTCTAAATCTAATAAAGAATTTAACATATTTAGCATAAAGCAGTGGTGTTTGCTAGATGGCATGGTAACAAAAACAGCTCGTTGTCAGGAAAATATTCGTCAAAACAGCCACAGCACAACTTATCGCCTTACATAACTATTTAAAAAAAAATGTCTTTGGGCACAAGCTATTTTGTTTTTATATTGCTGGTCATATCACGTGGAGAAAAAACCACAACCTTGGCAATCACTGGCAAATTTTCAATCCTACCTAAAGAAACTGGGTCTTTTGTTAGAAAAGAGGAAAACATAATTTTGAGCCATTCCTAGAGGGATGGTTAGAGCAATGAAGGAGCGAAATCTGTGGTGGATTTAAGTATTTACCTTGGATGATGAAAAATTATGAAATCAATTATTTCTTTGGGGGTTTTTGTGTCTGTGCAACTGAGCATAAAATGTTCTCTCTCTTCTCTGCGATTACTTCACAAGTCTTCGGAGATCCACGAGGCGTTATAATTAAACTGACGGAGCGCCAGGGATACGGACTTAAATCATTCATGTTTATGAGTGACTGGAGAGTAAATGGGTAAAGACCATGCAGATGTTAACAGAGTGGCAGTTATACAGCGGGCTTGAGGTAGACACAAAATCTGACCTAATCTAACATTTAAATGAATTGGGACTTAAAATACCTGCGCAAACAATGCAGCAGATGAATCCGTAAATTACGTGACAATTATTTCCAATTCAAACAGCAGAAGCAGGTGCTGTTAGTATCACAGGAGCCCATTATGACAATGATGATGATGAGGAGGAGGAGGAGGAGGAATGGACACCTGGCACCGTTCCACTCACCATCGTTCCCTGGCAACAGAGCGGCATCTGGAGCACATGTCTCCAGCATTCGGGATGTCCGAACGGAAAAATGGGAAAGAGCCAGTTTACTGAACATTTCCCGCCTGACTCCAGCTACCCTGTCACCTCCAGGGCTGCAGTGAAAGCACACTCGCTGAGTAATTAAAGTGCTACGGGGCAGGTCACAGATGAAGGCATGCCCATGTACAGATCCCATCCTCCCCAGCCCCCTTTTCCTTCTTTACAATCTCTCCCTCCACCTCCTGTTTCCCGGCAGCCTGGTGCCATCTCTTCAAGTGGCCAAATAGCCCGGCAGGGCCCATGGAAACCCCTATTCATAGCCACTGAAGCTCACCCTAGTACATGACAGCAGGGCCATACAGATTTTACTTTTAAAAATGTTCACAAAAAGTCAATAACAAAATTGTCTATGCATGTGTTTGTGTATTCAAAAAGGTGGGCATGGTGGAAGGTTTATGCATTTTTTTCCCCGTTATTTTTGTTTTGCTCCTCTCACTACTGTGCTCAGCTGATAAACCCTAGCACTACATGAACCTTGATTCAATTTTCCAGTCCTTGCTCGCCTAGAGAGGGGGGAAAAGGTAGCAAAGAAGAGAAGATCTCAGAATAGAAAATGAAAGGCTCTCTCCTTCAAAGAGAGCGGAGTGTGCGCTGCAACAATGGGCCAGGTCTGCAGCCCTGAAAGCCCTGAAAGAGCACAACGATAAAAACAGAACAATGATGACTGTGGCTCAAAAGGAGCAATGACTTCCTAAATAAAGGCATTCAAATCTCATCTCAGTGATCAAAGGAAGAATTTGTTCTAAGCAACTTTATATCTTAACCGTTGTCATTAAAATCTGTTGTGACCCTCTTGAATAATGTAATTACTTTTCCAGGCCAACAAGCCACCATGCCTAGCTGCAAATATAAGGATCCCATCTGGGTGATGGCTAACTCATGAAACTGCATTTTCCACACACCATCACCTATTCCATAACAAAGAAATCCTTCATGAGTTCCTCCTATAATAGCAAATCATCTCTGCTGAGACATGAACTTCTCTCGACACAGAAATTAACACACATCGAGCACCAGTTCAACCACAATGACACCCACACCATTAGCTCACATAGCCTTTAGAAAGGCCACTTCTACATATTTTACACATTTTCAGTTGTTAAAAAGAATCTGACTATACTCAGCCTACAAAGAAACCCAATATTTTATTCATCAATAACTCACAACGCTTAGAAACAAAACTTCCTTCAACTCAGTAACAGGTCATCACTGAAGAGACCTCTGCTTTTTGAGTTCACAGTTCACATGAACCTGAAGACCATCATGACAAATAAAAAAAATAACTGATTCATCATTATATTTATTTACTTAATGGCTTTGTTCAGGGTCACTTATGTATCAAGCCAATTACAAAGTTGTACATATCCATATGGGTAGAGAAATTCAGAATGTATGCCATGATCGACATCTCTGAGCTAGGATTTGAACCAGGTCCTTCAATTACAATGGCTATAAGCATTACTCCAATCACCCACCAAGACCGCACTCCTCATTGTGGAGTCCCTTGGTGTGATTTGTGTGCAACATAGGGTTGTTCTGGCGACAACACTGCAAGCATTCTGAGTAACAGCACAGACCCCTTTGCTGTCCATCTCATTCGCGTCTAGGGAAGGAATCCCCCTTCGACGCAGACTAATTACTCAGCTTTGCTTCTGACAGTCTCAAACAAAAACCGAAGCCTCACGCAGACTGTCCTCCAGATGTCAGGCCTGACTTCAGCTCAGAAACACCCAAAGACCCCCCACCACACACACACACACACACACACACACACACACACACACACATCCTTAAATAAATTAACAAAATGTGCTAAATGGTTGAAACACCATCTTGGGATGGATCTTCTGCTCAGGCAACTTCAGAGTACCAAAGCAAAAACTTGTCTGATAAGAAAGGACCCGGCTGGTCAAAAGACCCTGGGTCAACAAGAGCCACTCTGTATGTACGTACGTACGTGTGTGTGTGTGTGTGTGTGTGAGAGAGAAACCAAAGGGGCCAGCTTTTGTACCAAGCTGCACAAAAGCCCCTTCTGGCCACCAGGGCCCCAGCAGTAACAAGGCTGCACTTTGCAGCCTTTATTAGGAAACCTCTGCAGTTACATTTTGCTATCCGTCTCCATTTGATGAGCAACTAGTCAGCAGGAGATTGTGTGTCTCCATAGAGACTTTTATAAGTGGGGAAAAAATGAAAGTGAGGGGCATAGAGAGATAGAGGGGGTGGGGGGTGAGAGACACAAAAGGAGGCATGCGAGAAGCTGGGGAAAAAAAAGACTCAGAGTTTTATTCCTGGAACAGGCAGTATTTTGCCTGCAGGTTACTTTATTAAAAGCATGTCAAAACCATAACTCTACTCACAGAGCAGTCTCACAAAACCAAAAAAGCAATCATTCAGCCTGAATTATAATTAGATGTAAACCTTTTTTCTAAGGGGGGGTGATGGGTTGGCTGTCAAGATAACCTAACCATCTCAGAACCGGTATATTATCTAGCGCCTACCAAGCCATTCCTCTCTTGACTCTCTCACTGACAATCTGCATTCACTCTCCACACAGTAAATATTCATTCAACTTCAGCTCCTGGGAAGAGTTGCAGTGGACCCTGCTGTGGATTTAAAAAATATACTAGAAAATTCAATAAAACGGTACAAAAGAAAAATTGATAATATCAACTTTTTGAGAAACCAGCTGCATATGGTTTTTCCTTCCACTACTTTTCCTCTGCAGGACCCTTAATTCTAGGGCTGTGAGGAATGTGGACCCTGTATTACTCAGAGTCATTTTTTAACAGGAAATGACCTTGTATATTCCAGGAGGACTTGTGTATGTACGAGGCAAACAGGTTACATCGATTCAGCACTGAAGAAATGTCCAGTCAAAATCTGTTTACATGCCAAGTTTATTTCTTCCCCAAACAAAACTGCACAATGACGTGAGAATGATGCCAGGTGAATTGGGTAGTACATATAGTGGGTTTAAACCCCTGCTCCCAAAGCAGTACCTCTGATCAAGCTACATACCCTGAATTCCTAGAGTAAGAACACCCAGCTGCAAAAATGAGTAAATCTTACTAACCTTGGACAAAAACATCAGGAAAATAAGGGATAACAATAATAACAACTAAGTTTTTTTTATTATTATTATTCAACCAAACATTTCTAGTCTACCTCAAAATTGCCTTGGTCCATATCTGCTAGCAGCATAGTGCAAGGACTGTTTGTTAAAGTAAGCAGCAGTTGTGATCAAAATGTTCCTCCAAGGCTTCATCATTAGTCCAACCGGTGTGTGCCAGCTGGCAGGGAAAACACGAGCTTGATAAGTTAATGGGGAGCAAAGCCAACATTAACTCACTCTTCAGAGCGATTGGAAATAGCACCGATCACCTGTTGGTTGCACTGCAGAGCAGGCACCTTATCGCAGCTGTCAGCTGAAGAGGCGGCTAGATGAAGGAGTCTCATTTTAGTTTTATTTAAAATGTGTTGTCACATGTGGCTCTGAACAAATCCACATCTAGAAAAAGTTGTAGATGTGGATGCTTGTAGAACCATTTCAGCACATATTTACGCTACATCAAGTACAAATTCCATCAGGTTTGAAGGAACATGCAGTACAGCTGGTACAACCCAACTTACCCAGATAATAACTCCAAGCAAAATTTAAAGCTGCAATGAAGAAGTTCCAGAATCTCATAGATATAGGAGAAAAAAGAAGACCATTACAGATTAGTCTAGACAGAAATAAATCACCTCATATGCAGAAGCTTATCTATTATTAAAACCATATTCCACAAAAGACAAATGTGCTATTTCAGGTTTGTCTTTTGCAAAGCACCCTTATAAAACCAAACATGGGGCTATGAATCTCCACAAATAGTAAGCCAAGGGCTCATCCTCACGAGGCTGAAGGATCTTGCAGCTTTATGCATCAGGTAGCACAAAGACCCCCCCCCCCCCAACTATCACTTTGCAGTCCTTCCCATTTGCACCCATCAATTAATCCCTCATCTTCAACTAAATGCAGAAAATTACAAACAGGTTCAGAGTTAATACGAAGCAGATTGTTTACCAAACTAAACAGACCGTTTTTAGATTTAAGTCTAGAGCATTTGATACAGAAGAATAATAAAAAATAATTATGTGCTGTAAAGTGTTTACTCGGGATAAAAGCTTCAATTATTTGTAAAATCCGTTTCTGAGTGCTTAAATTCCCAAGTTAATATTAGCTGTGTCTGTTTCTGATATTCATCTGGGTGGATCCATATGACTCCAATTAACACAAACCTTTAAACCATGTTTTGAATCTCACATTAAAGATCTCTTTTGCCAAATGTCAGTTTATACTAAACAGATACATCTTCACATCAGAACTGAATGTGTGTTATAAACCATCTGCAGCAGAGATGTTCGCACATCATCTTTTATCACTCATACGGTACCAATGAACAGTGCGAGTACTATAACTGGACAGAAACGCAGCATCAAAGCAACCCACAAGTGTTCCAACATATCCGGGAATTACTGCAGAAAAGCTGGGAAGAAACATCTGCTCATTTCATAGTCACAATTATTCAATAACTACCCTGTGGGGGGGCTAGTTTCCAGAGGGTAGACTCACATTTTACTGGTTCCAGGGATGTTTGATCCTTTACACTACAGGGACATATAACAAAGAGAACAGAATAAATCCACAAAAATTATAGACTGCTTAGAAAGTGGAGAATACCACAGTTGCACTGCTGCATATTTTGTAAGACTGTTTGCAATACTGTGATATCTTTGTGTCAGATGAAATCCTCTGTTTCTGATCACTTGCTCAAATGCATCTGTTGCAATCTGTCTGTGAACCTTTCTAATCCAGTGACCTGTTACATAACCAGTGGCCACACGTCACATTGGCAACACGGCGAGTCCCACTTATATTTGACAACTGTGATGTTGCAAGCTGTGCGTGCTGAAAGCTTGGTTGGAATCTACATCCAAAGTCTGCCTCTTTAGACAGCGAAGGCACCTGAAATCTTCCTTGGTGGGATCTCGGTATGAGTGCATTTAACAATACTTTGTAAGGATGCTTTTGTCACAGATGACGAGTGAGGGAGCCATTCCCCGCGAGTACTGTGCAGTATGACAGGAACAAGTGAATAAGCCTGAGGGAAGAACACAATGTTCTTCCCAATTTAGTCACACAAAACTATTCTGGTGGCTTCATAGCGTCTAATCGAACTCACTGACGGATGAATTCATAGTGTAATCAATACTCAGCTTGTAGCATCAGTACCAGCAAAAAGCAGGCACACAAATACCCTCCACAGCCCCAAGGAAGTCTTTCGCCGGACAAAAAGTATTGAAAATAAACAAAACGAAGGTCATCTTGAAAACAGAGCGTAACAGAGGAGGACAGAAGGAGAGTTTTAGGCTACTCTAAGTCCTTAGTCCCTCTTCAGGACTGCTGGTCCTTTACAGACCCCTTAAAATGTGCAAAAGCAGTGTGCGGATGAGCTACTTTCATCCGCAAACCACTTCGGGTCCCGCACCAAACTACCGTTTTTATTTTTTATCACCTACCAAGAACCATGATCAGCAGTTGGTGGAGAAGGCTTGAATCCTCAGAGAACAAAGTCAGCCAAAAAAAAAAAAAAAAAAAAAGCCCTCACATGCATCGGTCTTGTCCTAGTGGACTGGGAAATGTGAGCACCCTTAGACCATGCTCGACCCAGTAAAGACTGCTATACTTTCCACCTTATTTTCAAACTGCCCGCACAGTTCAACATATCTCGATATCGTGAAACTAGGTACAACATGACTTAGCGCTTTGAAATATCTGGCATAAAAAAAAAAACAGAAAACAAAACTTTGAAACATTATTTCTTTGGTGTGAAAAACAAAAATACACAACATTCTAAGGAAAAAAAATACCTATCATGTTCAGGGGTTTATTTGATCTATCACAGCTAATGGAACGTGACATGGAACAGGCCCCAAGCAGTGCATGTGTACAGCTTAGCCCTCGAGAGCCAGCCATCGCTCCTCCCTTTCCTCTGCAAAGCTCCGACTTGCAGCCACACGCAGCCATGGCCTGACAGACAGCACAGCCGGCTGGGATAAGCCCCCCGCTGCTCATCTCTGACAATAAGCTGCCTCTTTACAGAGGATGTTGGGGGAAGGGGTTGCCATGTCTGCAGAGCAGATCCCAATGAAGATGTGAGACGCAGCAGAGCATCTTGCAGTCCCTGCCAGCGAGTGTTGCACAGGTCTCAAAAACTGCTTGTCATTGCTTCAAAATGGAGCCCAAAAGTCAGTGCTAGAGATTCTGTCACAGATCAGAGTTAACCACTCAACTGTTTGCAAATTTTAAACTGCCTTAAAAAAAAGCCTTAAGGGTGTCTTACACGGCTAGCTCCTTTTACAAGCTGAAAAAAATGTTCCGTCCATTTCTTTTAATGATGGTGTGATAACCGATAAGTACATCAGTTATTTGGTGTGGTTTGGTCTCATGAATTACTCCATTCAAGGGCATTCCAGTAACTTTTTAAAAGGCACTTTTTACAACTGAACTCTGAGGAATCCTCTAACTTTTGGGGGAAAAGTACAAAAACTGGAACGAGAATTACTAATAGAAGATAAACAAAGAGGGCTTTTCTTTCAATTTTCATGTTGAAATAATAAAACTGAAGCACAACATATTTACGACTATTACTTAGTTCTCTCGGTGTCTTTACTCTGAAATAAACAATGTATAGTACATAACCACGTAAAGGAAATACGGTGAATTCCAGAACTACAAAATGGTACACCCTGGCTTAGAACCACACACGTGTTTGCTCTGTGCTCTTGCTGAAGGGTCCTGTGTGACCGCCACCAGAGTGTGAGTGAAACTACTTGTCCATACCAGTCACGGTATTCAGTACTACACTGGCAGATGCTGCTATGTACACTGGGATGCATGCATGTGTGTGGAACACGTGAGACTAAAAAAAAAAAAAAAAAAAAAAAAAAAACACATGAAGGAACTGTGGGAACAGGGTTGGGGCTGCTGCTTTGGCTGGACAGGAAACGATACAACGGGTTCTTTCCTGTGAAATACTGTCCGACAGTTTTCCAGCACAGAGGTGCGTTCCAATCTGCTACATGCTTTTTATTTGTCTGCTTCTTTATGCAGCATTTGAGAAAGTCGAAACCTTATGTAACACTGGCTAGACATTGCTATTCATTCCTATCAAACTTATTCATTAAAAATACATTTACTCCATGTATTTTTCCCCCAGTGCTTTTAGATCCCATTCACAGTTCATTGAGTTTCATTTGTTGTGTGTCTACAAATAAGCAAAGCTTTTTACCAGTGACTTTGCAGTGGTAGTAATAAAATGTGTAAATCAATACATCTAAACTAAAAGGGGTGCAGCTGAATGAGTAACTGTTTACACACCAGTTACTTACATGCTGTGGAGCACACTGTGGACTGCTGTTGTGATCCTTCTGAGAAATTGACCAATAAAAAAGTTATTTATGTTATTTTACATAGGACAGTAATAAGGGTGCATAAGAATCTGATAATCAAGAAGTGTGGGTCCTTGATATTGCAGAGAAAATAAGTACACACACTTCCAAACTAAGAAAAAACCAAATAGTAAACAACACAAAAAGAATGGCCACACTAGAGCAAATTCAACACTAAAATATTGTATGTTCTTGTTTTGCAAGTGGAGCCTGAGATATGAAAAGTGCAAGTAAACACCTTCACAAAGGGTAACTGCTCTAAAAGCTTTAAAGGTACATGTGTATGAATTCATCAGAGGGTCTTGTGATGAATTTTATGTTCTTGTCCATAACTCAAATAACTCCCTTGGATCACCAAAATGAACAAGTACAAAGCAAATGACACGTGCATATAGAAACAGGAAAAAAAGAAGAGGAAACTGACATTTTCCTGAAGATATTCGGTAAGATACCACATCCTCCATCAATGACTTCCTCTTCCCAGTATTGCTTCCTGTACACTCTCTCAAGGGACAAATATATTTGAACGGCATATTATTGAAAATAAAACCTGTTCGTTTGGTTACTGACAAAACAGAAAAATGCAAATATCTGCCTCTTCTACCTATGCGATCCAAGAAATTGTTGAATTCAAATTCATAAATGTCCATCCCTATGAGGGTGTAACAGAAATTGATGAAAGCTTAAAAGTACAACAGCAGGTCATTACAATCACAAAGGCATTGTTTCAGAGTTAATGGAATTCAAAGCAGCTGGAAAGTAGTACCAAATCCCAATCTAACAAAAGGCAGCACACTGAGGGACAGTTGGTATCATAGTGGTTAGAGCGGTGTCCTTGGAGTCATATCATTCTTAGCCTGACTATAACACTACATAGTAAAGCACAATCTCTGTGTTACCCACAATCCTTTGGAGTATGTGCCCCCACCACAGGCTCTTTCCCTTGAAATTAATGGCTGTAGATTTACCTCGAGCACTGTTTAGCTTCTAACAAGCACAGCAAGTTGATATAAACACTCAGATACAGTCCAGTCCAGTGCAAACAGAAAATGCTGTTTACCGCTATGCAGATCAGGAACCCTACAACACGGAATGTGTTATGTAGCAACTTTTTATTTACAATAGCAACCTGATCATGAAGAATCAATGCAAACTTAGACTAAGACACAAGGCCTGTGTAACTCATGTAAATACTCTAAGATACTCAATACAGCATCTTTATGCAAGTTAACTAAGATGTTATTAATGTGCACCCGCATCTCTGTGGAACTGCCTTACTGCCACGAAGGACTGTGGCCTCCAGCTCCGGGAGCTGAGATATTCCTCAGTCCCACTTAAGTAACAGCTTTTGATATGGAGACTAGAAATTAGACCCTCTTTGTCACCACTGAAACATTATACACTGGGAAGTGAATTTGACATAAGAATTTTTTTTAAGTTAGCCTTAGTAGCCTTTATCCCTCCCAGCAAACAAATGCAAAAAGGAAGGTAATTTTTCTTTTTTTTAATCTTTATTCAAACTCAGCAGGTACAGCAGTGGTTACGGCTTTTTTTTTCTTGAAATCTGAAAACTACACTTTCAAATCTCACACCCACTACTAGACTGAACTGACACAGTAACACACTGTGGTAGGTATTGTATAGCTGATTATGCAATACAGTAAGTCACCTTGGACAAACCTATAAGATAAATAGTTATATGACCTATTTATGATAAGAGTTATAGTGCTGCAGTCAATGTTCAGCAATATTATTAAAGACACAGAAACAATATGTTTATACATAACAATGAAAGATAATGTCATCACATATTGATGTCTGGTGTTTTTACCTTAAGTTAATCTATATCAGTGACATTAAAGAAGGGTGTACAGCTCAATCATGTGGTGGCATATCTGAAAAAGCAACATCAGCAGGAAGCCTCGATATCCTACACTGCCATTCATACATGAAACTACTACCTGGCCAAACTGAGAAAGTCTCTTCTCACCTTCCAACAATTTCATGCATGTTTATAAGGCCTATGTGAACTTTCAGCTAATGCAGATCAATTGAAGTCTCAGCCAGCACCGTGCATAAAACCTTCAAAGACTCTGCTAAGCTTTAAAATTCGTAACTTGTTTGTAACACCCTAATGCATTTTTGGTGAGAGCCGTCACTTTGTTCCAAGACCTAGCAGCAACATAATTCTAACCTGAGACTGGTTTCAGAACTGCTGCCGGGGCCATAATTCGTTACACTATTTATGGTAAGTCCCCACCCAGCCTGCAGGTTAATGGTGAGCAGGCAATGCTCAAACTGCAAAGTGAAGACCTTCTGAAGTGAGCCAGTGAACTTCAAGATGTTTGACTCCCTGGGAGAACAACACCCCAAGTGAAAACACAAGACTTCTTTAAACCTCCTTTTGTAACCATTGGCTGTTTGACTTCTTATTTAAATGCTCAAAAGATGCTTTGATCCACAGAAAGTTTTAAAAATTCTTTTTCCAATGTCAAGATACGTGTGTACAGTATCTTGAAATAAGGAGACTCTGTTCATAAAATGAATAATTGTCAAACAGAAGGAAACGGTTACAGTAAAAATCTCACATGATTTTGTTTATGTTAACCAAATCTAAAATGTCTCTTTTATTCAGAGGTGCCTCCTATACAAGTTCATTCGTCCCCATTCCAAATTTATTTAACTATTCATATTTTTATTAAGAGATTTATTGAGTAGTTAGTGGCACATTAGCCAAATAGGTGCAGTGAAATGAGTTTCTGAGAATACTACATCGTGGGAAAATGATGGGGCTCCATGTGCAGCACGATGAGCTCCCTGTAGAAATTAGTACTTCCAGCAGCTCGTTCACTCAGTACAAATGACCCTCCAGTGACTCATTGACCCTAATATAAAACAGACCGGAATTTCACTTCCTGCAAAAACCATGTCTGGCTTAACAGAAAACCCTTTAAAATCCTGCATGTCTGTCTGTTTACAGACATGCACAAGGGGCTTGAGGTTTACTAGTCAATACAAGCCCACAGACTGACAGATCCTCATTCTCAACCTGGCAAGAGGGAAAAGAAATTTCCAGGTTGTCAAAAAAAAAAAAAAAAAAAAAAAAAAAAAATCCTTGATCACAGATCAAAGCTCCATTTGGTTTGGGGGCAGGTCTCTACAGCCTTGTGTAATAATAGAGGAAAAAGGCCAATTCTGAGCATACTCATCCAGCTTCAGCTGGTCACGCTGACTTCGTGAAGTGCGCTGTCAAGGTCTGACAGACATTTCTCCTGATGGTGTTCTGAAGGTCTGCAAACCTGAATTTCCTATTTTCATCAGAAATTATCAGGTGTAAGCAAGAGACTGCCATTTTCACAACATATGCAAATCAATAATAAACCAATGTCATTTTGCAATCCAATAAAGATTTAAAATTAACAAAAAAATTAAGGTAGATAACACTTCACTGCATCACAACCTCATAACATTACATTGACAAAACAAATAAAGCTTTGAATCTTTCAGTATGTAGGTCATATTTAATACACATACGCACGCGCGCGCGCACACACACACAAGAAACGGTGCGGCACACCAGTCAGTCAGCGTGGTCCAGTGGGAATGAATATGGCCCTTTCAGGCCCAAGGCATGTCTGGTATTTCCAGTATTCCTCCACAAACACAGGTGGTGTTTCAGTACAGGAAGGGAAAAAGGAGCCTCAATTTTGGTAGAAGAAGACTGCCCTGAACAAAATTGTCTGAGCAGACCCATAACCATGTACGAGGTTGCAGACAACAGTTAAATGGTTGCTTTGACAGAGGGCTGTTGCACTTTCTCTACAGACAGCTCAGAAAAAGGGTACAATCTGTATACAGACTTATACTGGTGGAAAATAAAGAACACCAGATAAAGCAAATGTAGTTATCCGATATATATTACTGCTAAAATGGGGAACAGTTTAGCTCACACATTTTGAAGGTTTGCTCCTAAAAAGAGTAATTTACCAGACTTAATCCACTATACTACACAGACCATTTACTCCCAAAGCAGAAGCATTAATCCTAAAACTAATCTGCTAAAATACAACTCAGATTACCCCAAAAATATCTATGTAATAATACCTTCTGTCACACTAGGAGTAAGTCACTTAATAACACCTGCAATAAGGTACCAAATTTCTCCACACTGTATTCTTAATATATTTTCAAAGTAGTTTCATAAGAGCCCAGTGGAAACCTTATGACACACAGGTGCCAAATAATATGAGCAAAGTCTGAAATCTGAAAAATGATCACACAGCCTTCCACACGTCAGTCAGAGAAGAGAAAACAGCAATTCACAGTGACAAATTACTCATCACAACACATGCATGAGATTAGTAAACATTTAATTTATAATGCCAAAACTGACCAACCCATAAACATAGATGTTAAAGTGACTCACTATTCCGATTCAATTTCAGCTTCATAACCCCCTATAGTCATCTAGTTCTTCAGGAAATGGAGGTGCTTGGGCAGAGTCCTGTAAAATATCAAGTCTATGTATTGATAATATTAGAGTGAAATGCACAAAACCTCCCCCTGGACTTTAGAGCATGAGGGTGACATAAGAGCCAACTGGTGATACAGCAGGAAGGCAACGGAAGTCCCACTGGTCCCAGTGTGAAAACGCAGCATTGTGGACACTGCCAGTACTGATTCAGCACACAGCATCCCACTTACAAAGAAAGTGCACAGTTTAGAAACCCTCATGCCCACTGACCTTTCTTCATTTAAGGATAACCTGATGAGGGGTTTTAAAAAACATCTTTAAATAAATAGGAACCAAAACATAGACATTACAGTGGTGGGTTTTTAATACAGTGGCCCTTCACCTGTTTCTAAAATTGCCGAGCTGCCATGAAAGCAACTACCGGAGGCAACTCGCAAGCTTTTACTTTTCACCAGTTAATTGCACAAACAGTTAATTTTACAAGTCCATTTGTGAGACAGGGTCCAGAGGAACCTCTATCAGCACACTTCTATTCAGTTCCTTGGGAAAGTCCAGTTCCTCTGAAAACATCACCTGCCCTTTTGCTCCCAGTTCAGCCTTCAGCTCAGTGTAGGTCAAGGACTTCAGACTCCTACATACCACTCTAAACCCTTCCGACTGACGCATAATACTCTTTCTGTTCTGATTTTTTTTTTTTTTTTTTTTTAAACACATTGCCCCTGAAGGAAGCAGACAGGGAGGTTTTCAGGACCCTTGAAGATTGATGGGAGTCAGTAGTGGCACATTGAGATGAGCCAGAAGTGCATGGGAAACAAAGCTCCATCAGCACACTGAAGGCTTGTTTCCCCAAGTGTCAGACTAACACCTTATTATGTGATAAGACATTCACTGAGAGACGGCACCTTGCAGTTTTTCAGTTTCATTTAAATTCAATTTATACTGGATCAATAAGAAAACAGTAATCCTGGCAGAAACAGACTAGTCAAATCTCTGAAATATTTAAAAAAAAAAAAAAACCCAACGCACACACAGACACCAGACTGGAAATACAGTATGAACAGGACAATGATAGCACCACAAAATACGTACCTGTACTGTTTTTAAAAAAAAAAAAAAAAAAAAAAAACACAAGTGAAAGAACGAGGAGAAAAATGAAGGGGGAGAAAAAAAGTTTTTTTCTGGTTTGTTGGTTGATCCACTGCAATCCTTACAGCCTCAGCATTTCAATTCCTATCCTTCTCCTAAGAGGATTTTACTCCAAGGATTGATGGAGCCAAGACAGCCGACTGAAAGGGAGTTGTAACGTTGGAAGCGGAAAGCAGAGAGGGAGGAGGGTGGGGGAGTAAGGCAACGTTAGACACACAGAGAGGGAGAAGAGCAATGCTGAAGGAATAAATGCATGTGACATACAGCACTCAAGAGCAACTGGGGCCTGATGTGTGAGCAGCAGGTGGGGAGCTCTTATCCCATTAGGCAGGACTAATCCTACAGTCCAAGCACCTTGGCTTGAGCACTTGCCAGGGCCGGCCATGCTGTTTAACACAACACTAATCCAGGGGCTCATGTACACACCCAGCCATGTTCTGGAAATATCTACTGTGAGAAAACCATAAATGAATGAAATTTAATAACTGAGGAGTGCTGTGCCAGTGTGCCTTTACTGTTACGGACCCACTGAACAGTTTAATCTCAGAGAAGACAACAACACATTTAAACCGATTCAGTCATGTTTGCAAACGGAGCACATTCATTCAGTACTCTAGCTAACATTCTAAAAAAAAATGGCAGTTTGACTACAAAGAAATGCCTTTAACCATTTTTTTCCATTTCTGTACCCCAATAAACCAAACCAAATCCTTCAATAACTTATGAACTGCGTCTCCATGGTATTTAGGCAATAATCATAGATGTAACTGTGTTAACGTAATATAAAGGCTTTAATCTTCTCAGTCACCTACAACCTCTCAGTTATCCACCACCTTGTGACTCGATCACAATGGTCATTTCAGAAAGTAAGGATAGAAGTGTGGCCATTCTTTAAACAATTAGCACCTATAAGCAGTTTCAGCAATAATTACAGCTTGGCAGATTTCCCCACTGAAATGGGCTCATTCTCTGTTTGGACGATTAGCGGGATTACCAGGATCCCGTCTGTCTGAGATGGGTTTAGAGGCTGTGTTGACCATGCAGGGGTGGGGGCTGGAAAGTGTTATTAGCAGGAGTCCCTGGGGATGGCCCTAGATATGGGCACTCAAAATGCACCTGGGCAAAAAGTGCGGAGAAGATTGTTTGCTAAACAGCTTCTTAGACAAACTGAGACTAAATTAGTTTAAGGCCAAATGTTTGACTATTCAATGTATGTAGTGACCCATACATATTGGGACAATGATATTTTTCCCTGTTCTCTGACAGCCAAGCAGCTTATTCCTGACCGGCCATAAAGCAGCTGGTCCACAGCAAGCAGGGCATCAGTGGGTAAGGCCCTGCTGGCACATGACCACCCAGCACGACTAGATCCAAATCCCTCTCCATACTTAAGAAGACGCCAGGGACAGAAGGCACTGTGCACATTCCAAAAGCAAAAGCATGCTCAATCCAAAAATGACGACATCGTACCATTGCAGTTTTGCCAGTTTCACTTACAATGTTGTTGACCAGAATGGCATGCCACACCCAGCTTGCTCTTGCGGTATCCATATTAGATGCTATCAATGCATATAAAAAAAGAACTGTACATTCAGGATTGAGAATGTTGCCAATTGTGTCAGGCAATCATAGTAAGAAGTAAATAAGACACACAAAGTCAACAGAACTGCCCAAAAATATGCATGTCTGAATAAATGCAAAGTTTCCGTGTAGGGATGTTGCAATAAACCATTTTAATTATTAACTGCAATTTAAAAAGACACAATATAAAAAGTGTGAGGATTCTAGAAACCACAATAAAAATTCTATATTAGAAACCTTACATTACCCGCTGCCCTGGAACCTTCCTGCCACAAGCTGGCCCAACATCACTTCAGTTACTCTACAGAGAGAGCAGACATGCGAGAGCAATAAATTATCTCAGTTTCCCATCAACCAAAAAAACTACCATAAATTCATGATAGTGGTGTGTTTTGGATAAAGAAAAATTATCAAGAGGTAGAAGAAGATCAAGAGCATGTTATTAAAAAAAAAAAAAACTATATTCAATTATGCCATGTTTGTGTGCCCCCCCCCCCAAATGAAAAAAATATATTTAAATTGAATTTACCTGGAAAAAATTATACAACCAATTAAAAATGGCATTTCTAGAGACAATGATTGTGCTTATAAAAATCTCACATTGTGACATTCCTACTTCCATGTCAAGGGCATGCATAAATCCAGGTTGGCCTCTCCCTCTTGGCTTTCCATCAGGGTGTCTCCAGCAGCAGCCAAAAGGGTCTCTCTTGGGGCCACACCCTGGAGCTCTGCACTTTCTGCATATCCCCTGACAAATTGCCAAAGCAATTCGGCTCAAACAGTATACAACAGAACATTCATCATAATCTAGTTTATACTTTTTTGGGAGTCTTCACAAGGAGTAACACAGGCACCAACACCAAACAAGCAAGAAGGTTGTGCACAAGGGCAACACATTTGAGAAATGCTGTTGCTCTCTTTAGCTCATGCAGCTATGTGGGGTGTGGGATTGCAGTCTGACAGTGGCAAGTGAAGCAGTCTTGCTCTGGTGTCCTCTCTGGCACCAAACCAGAAGACCTAACGCTGTGCAGATTTACAGTCACTAGACAAGTGTTGGACCCTCTGGACTCTGTAGACAGGACCTCTGTACCCAAAATAAAAAGCATAAAGGCACAGCAAGAGAAAAAAGGGGAAAAAAAACGCATTCAGTGCACTACACATGCAGACCATCTGTTTGGAGTCCTTTCCATCCTAATCCAATGTGCCTATAGCACACACACACACACACACACACACACACACACTACAAATTACTGTACATTATGTAGCCTCTTCCTCTTTATGCTGAACTGCTCCAAAAGAAAAGCCATTCATTACCACACCATGTCAAAAGAGACCCACCAAGTAGTCTCCCATTCAGAATGGCACCACTGTTTTACTTCAACAAAAACAATATAAGAAATTTTATTAAATGGCATTAAACAAAACCGAAGCTGATTTTTTATTCTTCTTGAATAACAGAAACTGACAAAACTGGTCTGTCAACACTCGCATGTTAACAGTATTTTAGAAACTTTCATAATCCTGTGGTACAGAAGAAACACAATGGTATCCCACAGAACCAGGGAAGCATCCAAAGTCCATAGAACCCAACATTCAAACTTGGATGAGTACACAAAGCACCCTCAAACTGAAAATCTTTTCATTCTTCCTCATGAACCAGATTGCGATCTCAACGCAGCAGAATACACCCTCAATACATCTGCCAAACCCAGCGCAGCAGAGTTCTAGTCAGCTCCTTCCTACCAACATAGGCCTCCCAGAACGTGCAGCAGAAAAGTCTGCCGCCTCCCCCAGAAGCGAGTGCTCCCGTTTAGTCAGTCCATATGGTTGCGAGCACAGCACATAATGCGGGCGCGTGATTAAGCACTGCTCCCTAATGTAGGCTTGGAACGATGAGTGGCACATTTGGTACACAACCTCTGTGGCACAAATTCCCTTCCCTGCTGCTCATACTCCTGTCTCTCTGACATGGACAGGCAGTGGTGTAGTTGTGGGTCCTTGTTGACTCTCACAGCTACTGGAAGTCCAGTGAGTTCTTCTATCAAGGTAACCGCTGCTTAAGAAAAGCCTGCTAAAGAAATAAATTACTGTACTCTCAGAACACCTCCCAAAATCTTATTACACACTACACCTGTCCTGAGGAAACATACTTAATATATGTCAACAGAACAAATGAGGAAGCCAGAATGCATCATTCAGAAAGGTTAGTTAGCATAAACTGAACAAAACATGGCAAATGTAATAGATTACAAAGACTGTAAATGAAGGATGTAACATCAGATGCAACAGCCGTCAAAACATCATGCTCAGGCCTCTCTCCGTGTTTACACTGATCAAAACCGTGCCGCTTCCTAACAGGAAGTAACTAAATTAGCATGTCATTTCATCCAATTCATCTGGTGTTACACTTCTATTACAAAAGCTTAATTCTTTCCGACACTTTCCCTTAAATCTCAGTATTGAATAAACATTCATCTCAAAATAAGAGCCTAACAAGACACAAACAGATTTTTACTTCCATTCGCATACTAGGACCAGCAAGCAGAAGGGTGTTAACAGAGAGTCCATTAGCAAAGATTAACCACTGATTTCAAAAACTGTTGTATTTTCATGGATGAATATATTAAAACCAGCACTGGGTTGTGCTGGCATTGCAATGAATCTTCTGATGTGAGCAATAACTGAAATGATAAATAAGGAAGAAAAAATAAAAACCTGCTAGCTTGTTCGTTTTATTCCAAGACCACTTTACTTCCATGATCAAATTACAGCAGTGTTGCTGTTCTAAGTGTAATGCATTTTCGCATTTTGACGAACATTTTTTTTAAGCTTTGCAAAGGACCATGTGTGCCACTTGGCAAAATTCTACATCACTATTATGCATGGTTAACATTTGGAAAAAGCCCACTTAGCCTGAATTTTTTGAGTAGTGGCACTGGAAAGGCTGTATTAGGAAGTTCGGCAAAGCAAAAACATAAACTAAGGGCAAAACTGGCATAACAGTTACGCTGGACAGGAAGACTGACAAGCAGATTACACCGCAACCTTTCACAGGACGAAAGGAAAAGTGATCACAGTTTCAATTCACCTGGCTTCGAAAGGGTGGTTTTCAGTTAAATCAGATTAAGTTTAAGTGAAAGAGACCTTGCTAACCCTGACAGTCACACTGAGTACTATAATGAAGTGAGCTAACAGACAACAAGGCTGACATGACTATGTGGTGCTTCAGGTGCTAAAAAGGATAATGCATTTATTTTCATTTTTGCTTTTCATTTCTGGTCTCACCTAGCAGTTAGCGAGTGTGAATCATGGATGAGTTCAGCCTGGAAAATACTTCCAATTCAGAGAGGTGTCCACATATGCTGATGCTGAATGGCACACAGAGATTTGCTACTATCGATGGTGAACAGATTGTTCAATTCTGAATTACGCTGAAAAAATTTTTACGCTGAAAACAAGAAATACCAAACTGTGAAGAGTTGTTCCAATTAAAATTGAAGGAACGCATTCACTAAGATGTATAAAACAAAAAACCTTGCCATAAACGAAAGTCTGTATTTGTGTGATATGCAGTGTGTAATTTCAGCGATCTTATGTGTATGGTTGACAAAAAAGAAAAGTAACTTACAACAAATCCTTTTTATCCATTATGGCCGGATAGCATATTTACAGATGGCCGATGGCTGCGGTGCAAAATCCGACTTTAGAAAAGCAGAGTAACAGAGATGAAGCCAAAGGGCTGACTCTAATGGGTTGAACATGGAGGTGAATTGATAGAGAACACAGCTCATAGTGCACAAAAATTCAGGAGTAAGAACAGAAGACACAAGCCCACACTGACTTGCTGTTCAACATGGCTGCACTTCCAAGTAGATAAAGTCATGTTCAGCTTAGATTCTTTGTTTAATGCATTATAACAAGCCAAACAACAGCAACTACAGTCATCAACATCCCCATCACGAGGAAGGGGTTACCTGTTTAGTCTGGTCTATGTTATGTTCAGTTCACTGATAACGAATACTTGTCTCAACTTTGAAGGAAGCATGGCTCATAAGCACACTGCTATAGATCGAGGAGCCTAACTAGACATAGTCCATGTACCATACAGTTGTTCTTCTCAATCATCAGAATGCTGGTTCCTTTTCTTATGGTACCATATGCATAAGTCATCAGTAAGCTACTTGAACAATGGCTGGGTCAGCTCTGAGTGTCAATATAAGAAGAAAGTTTACTAAAAATAAATAAATAAATAAATAAATCTCACCAATAAGCAGCCATCCAACCAAATGGCAGTGTAAAGGAAATGGATTCCCTCTCTGCTTCTGCTGCTCCACAGCCAATCACCCTTACAGCTGAACCGCCATTCTGCATGGCTTCACTGATCACACCTGTCAAAAGTCAAGCTGAAAATACATTTTTATTCCAATAAAGGACAGCTGAATGCTACAGGAGAACACCATAATATACATTCCTGCTCTGTGGGAATTAAAATTTGGTTGCAGCACAGGAAATGTAAAAAGCAGACACTGTAACCACTGTCATCTTTCCAGTACATAGTCGTTCCACCAACCTTGGCTGTGCCCAAAGAACTTTCCATGTGCTAAGCTAGTTAAGGAAGGGGGTAGGGGAAACAGAAGCACTTCATAAACTTGTGTACAATGCTTTTTCTCCCCACCACACTGCCTTTCCCTTCATATCTTTGTGTGGGCATGCCCATCACAAACGGACAAAACGCTTGCCTGCAGGGTGTCTGTCTGTCTACAGGTGCTGTAGATATGCAACTTAATCTCACCAGTTGAAAGAACTAAATCATTCACTCACATTACATAAACATGCTAAAATACTGTAAAATTCACACAAATAAGCAGGAATCTTCCATGATGTAAAGTAAAAGGTATGCGATTGCATTTGCTTCCAAACAGAAGGTACATTTAAAAAATTTAAAAAAAAAAAAAACAACACTGCAAACAAATACCACCTTGCTTCAAAGTGAAATTGTGCAAAGCAGTATACAGAATATCTGTTTTCCATTTCACATTCTCCGTTCCAATTGGCTAGACAGCAGCAATGGTGCAAGTAGCACCTAAAATTATTTAATAATGACAAACAACAGCTTAGCTGAAAGGAGAGCCCTGCAGACAATATGCCACATGGGTGATGAAAAAAACAACGGGTGGAATGCATTTCTTTTAGAGTCCAGGGAGCTCATCTCTGCAGGTTCTCCTGCAGATTACATAATGCTTGGCAACCTTGGACCAAATAAAAACGAACTGTCCGAACTGAGGTGGGTTAGATGGTGCTGCGCAGCAAACTGAGCCATCCCCAAGTGTCTGAGGTTTTTAATGCATACTGAAAGAATTTTTTAGGT
Source organism: Heterotis niloticus (assembly GCA_018136845.1). Taxonomy (NCBI): domain Eukaryota; kingdom Metazoa; phylum Chordata; class Actinopteri; order Osteoglossiformes; family Osteoglossidae; genus Heterotis; species Heterotis niloticus. Next base: position 29,153,819 of record CM030892.1, on the reverse strand, counting down.
TCCCATCTGTCAGGATAAATATTATTAGGTTGAATGATTTCTCTCACAATCTTGTGGCTTGCCAAGAAAACAAAAACTTTATTCAGTGTTAAAACATCTTTTGTTTAAAAGACGGTGAATTCAACTCAAATATAAACTTCTCTCTAGGACTAAGTTCCCTGCTGTATAATGGAGGTTGTACAGGGCTAATGTTCATACCCATTAAAGAAAATCTTCAGTGACATCTGACATATGGCTGCTGTCACAGAGTGGTAGTAAGCAGGGGAAGAAAAGAAGTAACCTCAGAAATTTAAGTTAAGCTCAATATATTGTTGTATATCACCCATTCTTACAGGTTGTGATAAAATGTTTAGCAAAGATTAATACAACATGGATACAAAACCAATAAATAGCTTACATAAGCATTGTATGTATTCAGCCAATGGAATATTCAAGCTTATTTAACTGTACAGCATGATTTACTGTGTTCAAAGCACACCAAGAACTGGAAGCATTAAAGTATACAGATGATCCTTGGTTGTAAAGTATATAATTTAAGTCCATTGTCTTCCAGGAGAAATACAATTTTTTTGAAAGCATAGGATCCAATAACTGTATGTGAGGTACAAAAATAAATGCTAATAAACCCAACAACAAAAACATGCAAGAAAGGGGGTACAGTGAATTTTTAATTCATATGCATCATAAGCAGTAGTTATATTAAGCAAGCAGACCACTAAAGGCAATAAATTATACTTACATTGTTTTGATAATAAAATCACAATAGAGTCCAGATTATAATATTTCCCTAAAATATAAACTTCATTTACTGCTTAGAAATGTTTTTACTTATAATGAGATACTCAAATGTTGGGGAGTGTGAAGAGATATCATTAACAACTGGTTAATACAGTTTTGTTACAGGCTATGTCCAGGACAAACACTGGGTTTGAATATTTCTACTATACATTGTGTGCACAACTCAATACTCTTGCTGTTGTTTGGCAACAAATTTTTCATTTTTCAGCCGACACCTTTGTCTAAGACAATCCACAGTGATACATCAACTTCGCAATGATATACCCATCTATACAGTATTGTGCTCTTAGTGTAAATACATGCTAAATACCCCAACCATAGAAGTAGAGCAAGAAGGAAATTCAAACCAGGGACTAACACAGTGGAATGCAAAGATCCTAACCAGTGCACTACCAATTTTCCAAAAGGTTTAAAAATAAACAAGTGATACATAAAAGCTTCAGTGAAGTACATTACAGTACACATTATGGGTCTTTATTAAGGACTGAATTACAAACAGAAAAAGAAAACATCAGGGATGAAACATTTTTCATAGCTGTGTTAATTATGTAAAGAATGCAAATAAGAACTTCCAACAAACAATTACATTTACAAGGTGCGCAGTCAACTGTAGGGAAAAACTGACTTGAATTCTGTTTTTAATAAAATTCCTGAAATCACTGCTAGTAATATTAAATGGAACGCTAACCATCAGAGGTGGTTTGCCACAATACTGGAAAACAAAACAAAAACATTTTATTTTGTACGAGCTGAGAATAATAGGAGTCCTAACATTATTTTTTAATGCGAATATTACGCCGCCAGTCCATAATGACTTTAAGACCCGCAGCTTAGTAGATTTCCATTAGCACTAATTCACGACACTGATTTAAAAGAGCATGTTGTATAATTAAACTGAGGAGGTTTCCATCAGAAGGCTTACCTTTTATAGCAATCACTTCATCTAGTCTAATACCTGGTCTTACATGTGTACTGTAGTCATCCGAGCGTTCCTTACCCGTTAGATCAGACATGCAACATGACATTTCCACATAAACTTTAAAGAGAAAAATCACTAAAGAAGTATACAGTATTTTTAAGAGACAAATGGAGAGGTAACTGAACACAGGTCAAACACTGATTCTCTGGTGACTATGTACACTGAACAAGTACTCAACCAGTTAAATAAATAAATAAATAAATAAATAAACAGGTCTAGTGTGTGATATTTCGGGGAAACTTCATTATTGTTTAAAATTGAGTGTTTACTCCATTTCAGTAATACCTCATCCTGTGAAATCTGGATTGGCAAGCTAACTAATGGAAAATAACCAACCTGCATTGAAAGACCACAAAACTAAACAATTAGGGTGGCAATCCAGTGATGCCAGTGACATGCAAGGCCAGGGGGAGCATTTCCTTGGTAGAATTAGCAGTAAGCAGGCCATTCAGAAAAATCAAGCCAAACATTAAATTACACTTTAATGCACATCAAGTTTGTAACCAGTTTTAGGAAGTGGCTTACTGTAGATTACATCCCTCTGTTGTTTGCATTGGTAAAAGCCAGACAATTTAATTCCTGCATTTCACATGAATTTAGCCGCAACAGTAACACAAACTTCTTCAACACTTACCAAAACCCAGTAACATCAACGCCAGCATGAACAACTAAGACAGACACTTCATTACTTATAATGAGATCGAATTGAGCCTGCATGTTGGACACCTTTCCCTTAGGGAGGCATTTTACTGAAACCAGCACAGTGTGACAATTAGGAACTTTACAATTCCTAATGCGGTAGTCCGCACATTGAGGTCCTCAGTCTGGAAAAACCTCTATTTTGTCTGAATTTTATGATGTGCAGAGGACTGAAACTTTGATTTTAAATGGTTTAATATTTTAACACCTGGAATTTGGCCCCATGTCTGAATATATAACACATGAAATTATCTGTACTATATGGCATGCAACACATGGAACATATGTGCCTTAAAAATGGAAAATATATTCCACACAACACATACCTGAATTTTCCCCAGTGAGTATCTCCTGTTTCACCATGGATTGATTCAAAGCAACTCTTACATATATGCATAAATAAACTGGGTGGAGACTGTCCATTACAACTGACTGCTAACAGGTTTCACACAAAGAATTCACCTGCGGTGCAAATGTATTATTGTTACCCTGCAAGCTTTTTCTCATTAAAGCACAAATTTGCAATTAAAAGGCTCATCTACATTTAAAAGCAGGCAATGCTAAAATCACATAAAGTACAGAAACTGGTAAATCGGTTTCCTAAATGTGCAATGCATTGCTCAATAAAAATGCAAATCTAACTCACATGGCTCTCAGCTCTTCTGTGTGCTTGTCTCTAAAATTAACCATTTCACAGTCAGAAGACCTAAATACAAAAATAAATGTTCATTTTTCTTAGTGTGGGTTAGATTGTTCTCAAAATATTTGCATTTAAAGTTGGCCAATCTGTATCCTTCCTACACAAATACACATCCACAGTTTGGAAAATTTAAATAAATAAATAAATAAATAAATAAATAAATTAATTAATTAATTAATTAATTTAATTAAAAAATCAATTCTTATCAACTCTTTATATTTTAAAAGCAGACCCACAATACAAGAAACCTATTTTGATAATTTTATATTTTTTAAAAAAAGCAAGAGTTTCTACTGTGCATGTGTATTGTTTTTTGGAGGGGTGGCATATTGTACCATTCAAATCAAAATTATAGTCATATTATTTGTATTTAAAAGATCTCTGAGAGGATTCTTCTAAATCAGCTACCAAAACCTAAAACACCACAACAATCTTTTAAAAAGAAGGATTAACTGGAGATGCTCTACATAGGCATGTTTTTTTTAACAGGAAAAAAAAAATTGAATGTTTTCATTGTCACACAACTTAACTTTACACACAGGAGAAAAAATGAAAAATAATTTGCTACCTAGGTAGCCTAACTATGAATGACAGTAAGATGGGTTTTTAAAAACTAACATTTTTGATATATATATTTTCGATGCAGTTAAGCTCAATACAACAGTGAAGCAGTAAAAGATGGATACGATAATAGTCGAGGTCAGCCTTTCTCCATTTTTATTGCATTACTGGGGAATTTTATTCAGAAACAAAGCTGTGAGCACAGAAAACAACCTGCAAAGTTCTCCCACATAAAGACTGCCTTTAACCATCAATGTCAAAATGTCATAAAGCACAAAGGACAAAATAATTGTTATTTTAGCTAACAATGAACATTCTTTTTCCCCTCAGTCTCCAATTCACATTCCTGTCCAATTTCCAGCTGGTTTTCATCTGTATACTTCAACTCAAAATACCTGCGTTTGAACATTAGGTTCCGAGGCTAATGTAGTAAACGCAATATTGAGGGCTCAAACTGCGAACCTGGGAAAGAAAATCTGTACACTTTACACAGGCTAGCTGCGATACAAAGAACAGAGCTACAGAAATGGAGGAAAAAGGTTCTGGTCCAAGATATCTCAACATTTGATTTAACCTGGGGTGAGTCACATGTCACTTTCACAGCTGGTGCAAACTTGTGCTCCGAGGTCAGCTTCAAACAGCACAAGCATTCTGAAACGGGACTAAATCTCCAGGCCGAGGAGTTGAGGAAAGCAACGCACGGGATTTCCGCAAACACCATGCTCCACAACAACACAAATTAGAGCAAAAACAAGTGTCAGGACACACACCAGAGACATGCCATCTTCCTGCAAAGGAATGACAGCTCAATTCAGGACAAAAAGGACATTTCACACCACAGCACAAACAGCCTACTGCCCTGGATCAGAGTTTGTAATGTTTTCTCCAAGGCTGTTGACAACAGGGAAAGAAAGAAAGAAAAAAAAAAAAAACAATAAAGAAAAAAATCATTGAAACGAAATGGCTGGGGTAGATTTGATTTTATTGCTTCCTTGTTTCAGCTGGGGGTTACAAAACACAGTACTCTGTGTCGTGTGTAATTACCTCTCAGATTAGCCTGGTGGTCATCTGCAAAACCATTTCATCGCAATTTCAAAGTGGTGGCAGCCCTGCGAATCAATGTGCAGCATCGGTTTTCACGGTGACAGTGATACAGCGTTGCTGCAGGCCAAGCGGACGGGAAGCTGGCGAAAGGAGCCGAGAGCAACGGGAGCAAACAAGCTTTCCAGGCAAAGATACTAATGGCTCCCTTTCTCTGTGCTGTTACTTAACATCACCCTGGCAAAGGCCCAGTGTTTTTTAAAAGCACCGTGCGCAACATGGACTGCACAATCTGCTCACTTTTCTTTCAGTCAAAGCCTATGCTGGTGTCAAGTGAGAGCGTAGTTTGTCAAAGGCTTGCTGGGCGAACAAAATGACATCTTCACCGAAACAAATGGGAAACACCACAGCAATTATTCCATATCTACATTTCGCCGGCTTTTTCAAGCGGAGACATCCCAATTCTCACGCATTAATGTGCTTCTTCAGCAACGCCGTTATTTAAAAACAAAAAAGACAGCCGTGGTCCATTCAGTGGGATGAAGTACATTTAAAGTTGAGGTCCACTGAACACCACAGCTTCACAATCCAGTTCCTATAAAAAGATCTGCTTTTTTAAGAGTGACCTCATGCATAACAATGACTCAGTAGGACACTGGTTTTTTTGAATCCTCTAATTGGGTGCCACTGCAAGGCAGCAATGAGCCAAGCAAAACAAAGAGTTGTGTGTAAGCCTGAGTCACTCACATCAGATACATAAACACTTACCACAAAGACAAGAATCGGTAGCCGAGCACAGAGCAAGTGCCAGCACTAAGATCGAGACAGTTTTTCAGGAGTGTGGAATCCGTCGCGCATGTTTGCATGGCCACGCGCCTCAAAGGGTCAGCCTCAAGTAAACACACGGCGTATTTGTACACCGGCACGGCACTGGCTGTTGCACAGAAAACTTTTTCAATGCTGTCCAAACAAATTTCCAGCCATAAAGGGACTCGATATGTTGCATAACTCTGCACACACAACCGCCAGCATTTACCAAAGTCCTTTTTACCATGCTGTTTACACGAGTGCTTTTTTCCAGCTTCCTTCGGTGCTCAGTCAACTAGCAATTCCTGTTACCCTCTGCCTCCATTTATAAACACAGCTGGGCATTTTCCACATATTTTCGGCTCTCGAATGTATGCATTCGTTTCCCTACCATTCAACACACAAAATTACATCATTTGTCATACGAAGTCACGGGCATTGAACAAAATGTGCTGCCCATCCGCTGAAACAGAACATTAAGGTGAAATCTTCAGACTCATGTAAAGTAAAGCGATCCTGCTGCACTCGTCGGTCCTGATTCAAGACCAGCCTTAGGCTCAGGTGAGCAGTCGCTGCTTCGTGGGGGTCAAACGTACAAAATTAATTCAAGAGGTCAAAAATCGCGCACAGATCTAGGGACCAAATATTTACAGTTCCTGCCAGAACCCCGGGGATCACGAACTCCTTCCATAGTTTCACCTGACAACGATATCAAGTGACATAATAAAAATTTCGGTAGAGACATTACGGAGATCCTGTCTGCTGAAGCATTCACACGCTGCAGCTTCCAGGTCACCGGTGTATCCTTTCAACGGCACAGAAATGTTTCCATTAAAAAAAATATAATATAATAATAAGTTTTCAAACATTTAAAAGGGTTTTGTTGACCTCGTCGACGTGATGAGAAAAAAAAAAAAACTTTAACCTCCTGGCCAAACGTTAGCCAGCGTTCAAAAGTCGCGTGAGTCATTCCCGATTCTGTAAGTCTATTATTATTATTTTGTTGCTTTTTCACACTGTGTGCGGCTCTGTGGAGCTCCAGCAGCTCCGCGGACACACGTATAAACACAGATTTGTCACTTACCGTGTCGACCGACATTGCGGCCGCCAAAGCCACGGTGAGCAGCGCCACACACACCATCCTCACGCCGATCGGAAGCATCCGCGCGGTCACACGCACACAACACACACACTCCTCCGGCTGCCCGGCGCCTCTCCTCCGTCCAGAGTCTCCTCAGCGCGGCTGTTGGCCCTCTTCGCACCCCGCGCTCCTCTCGTTCTCCTCCTCGGTTTTCCCTCCTCTTTTCCTCGCGTCTCGCTCCTTCCTTTCTCCTCTGCGCACTTTTTTCACTCACACACACACACACACACCCCCCCGCAAAGTAAAAAAAATTAGAGACTTCTTAGTTGTTTTTCCTCCCACTTCACGCCTCTCCGTGCTTCCCCCCCGCACGCTATCAGGGAGCCGGGTCCTCTTGTACTGCTTTATCCTCCTCGTCCACTCGGGTTTCCGCAGTAGTATTAATATTAATATTAACGCGAACAATCTTGTGAAGGAAGTCCGCTTTCGCGCCCTGCAACTTCGAGAGCCGCGTCTCGAGCCGCGCAGCCAAAGGCGCTCGAGCGCAGCGTTCCGTTCGGCTCCGCGCGAAGACGACGGGGGGGCGAAGGGGGGGGGGGGTTACGAGGCCGGGCACGAGATTGACAGGTCTTCGGACCAACCGGAATCGGAGAATCGGAGAGTGGGGCGGGGGCTTGCTACAGTTGCGTTTAAATACGCCGAGTCTTATTTTCGCTGCCCTTTCGTACCAAGAATGTAGTTCGAAAGAATGATGCTGCACATTAATCGTTTCGGGATGAAATATGATTAATAATGCATACATATGCATTTTATTCCTAATGTATTTAAAATATTAATGAAAATTATTTGGCGCAAACTAACTGATTTATGCTGTTAATATAAAACAGACCCCTAAAGGTGTAGTGCCAGTGCTCAGTGTTGTCACCGGCATTCTAGATTACACCTTTATTAGGCAAAATACGGTTTAAATTTAATTTCAGCCGAACCCCAGCAGTAGCTTTAAACTGCTTAAAACTGTAAAAAGTCTTATCTGTGTTTATTATATGGGGGAAATCTCTCATCTGGTGTCTTTTGTCTCCCTCTGCTGTGATAGAAAAAATATAAATCACTGCGCGGAACTGAAAAGTTCATTTTGCTTGTGGCATAGCTGAGGTGTCCTCATGTTTGTCAGAAAAATAAATCTTTTATTGGAAAAGAAAAGGAAATGTGGACAGACCCCCCTTTGAAGCAAAACCAAAGAGATCTCAGGCCCAAAACCAGTGACAAATGCCCATAACCCTCAACTAAATTGAAACAGCAACCGTCAAGCACCTCTTGGATGTCCTCCTGCTGTCAAGGAACCTCATGTCTCTTCAAGGCTCAGTCAAGCTGCCTCAAAGTCCTCATCTTTTTGTCCTTTAACAGCAAGCAGCTGGTCTTCATCATGCGTACGTGGGACTGTAGGTCAATAAGGAGCCATCCAGCAGGACCTTCCCTGTCCCGTGCTGTGGTTCACCTCTCCCCGACTGTCCAGGATAACCACACTCCGAGGGTATGTATTCCCCCTGAAGTGGTCTACAAGGACGTGGGGTTTATTTTAAACACCTGAACAATCCTTTTATTTCAATGCTGGTTTGACCTTGGGCTTCCACAATTAAAATATGTGGTCACAGAGAGTCAGAAATCAAATTTTAAGTGTTTTTGTGACTGACAAGAGAAAAGGTTAAATATAAAATAAAACTGCTTTGAGGACTTGTCAGCGTCTACATGCCATGATGTAGATGCTGGCTAAACGGGACCGGACCTCTCTCAGGCGAAGATGCACAATGTTAACTTTATATTTCCTGGATTTATCACATCCCCATAAACTATCTGGCCCAAAATGTCTCCCGGTGTTGCTGAATTATAGACCTCAATTACAGGCTTGAGTAGTTTTCATAAAAAAAAAAAAAATGGACCGAACAACAGACCTTCAAGAATACTGACCCTGGGTACAAAAAAAGCTGTAAATTAATGTGATGAATTTGGATGGTAAGAGGGCACTTAAAAGTGTTTCTACCATCTATTTCCAGTCAATTTGCTGCTTAGCAATAGATTAATGCCCGTAACTTTTGCGTTTAATGAGCTTCACGCCACATACAAGCTAATAGGTCAACAGGCAACATAAATCACTGCACGAGTGTTTAGAGTAATTTTACTTGAAATACCCAAAGCGTCCCTGTGAACTTACCTGCATTTGCAAATGCCAGGAATAAGTTTCGACGGTTATCGATGATTATCGCTAATATCGTGCTTATTAGGAAACGCAAGATCGAGAGCGTGATGTCTTTGTTCAGTTCCAGCCCTTTTTTTGTACAGATCACATTTTGCATCCACTTACGCTAAACTTCTCCGTTATTACATCACCTTAAAATAAATCTTACTTTTAAATTTACTGCCCTCATCTTTTGTCTCCATGCCTCAAGCAGTCTCTACTGGGATCGGCCTTCTCCACGGTGGTCAGACCCAGCAATAAGATGCTGACGCCGGCCTCAATCCCATTCCCCAACGCACCGCCCACCAGTTTCCTGTCAAGAACAGAGATTACCCAGCCAATTAGGGCAAAGGCAAAAGCCCTTCTCCCTGACGTACGCCAGGGCTGCCTTCCTCCCAGTCCGGCACGCTTCGACGATGAGACTTCCCCCAGTGATGGAACAGACAATTATGGTAGAAAAGGAATGCAACGTAGAAAGCAAAGTATTCATAGTCATTTAGATAATAGATGAGTGTGCATCCTCTGTAAATTACAGCAATAAAAAAAACAGCAGGGCACACGATAGAATAACTAATCCGTCTCCCTGTCATTCTACAGCTCTGCTGAGTACAGCAGGTCCACTGAGTGGGACGCGGCAGTAAATAGCGCAAGAGTGGAGGATTATGGACAACCGGCCACAGCGCAAACAAATGCTGAGCGCAGCAATGTCGATGAGAGCGATTTTAAAGCAGTCCCAAGTCTTATTATTCCCACGTCCGGCCAGCAGGTTTATTCATGCGGCTTGACTTCAACTCAAAAGAGTGCAGCACCCTTTGCAGGAAAATGGAGAAGAGTTTCACCTTCCTTCAGATCTGGCACACCGCTGTATTATTTAACACGCGTGGCTTGTTAACAACACATCTGACCCCTTCAGCAGGCTTAACGCCTGGCAGATGTTTTCTTAACACCAAAATATAAGGCTCCGAGACAGCCTGCTTTGCAGCTATACCCACCCAAGCCCCCCAAAAAAGGTTCTTTTGGATGCTTTTCCAAAAAGCTGCCCAAGCCCCACCCCAAAAACATGTGGTATCATTTAAAAGCATAGAATGTCCTACGTAAAGTGCATTTGGACAGTTTGGGAGACGCACCTAAAATATACATCCTCGAGCGCAGACAAAAGCAGACAGGCCTCAGGAGAGTAAATAGTGTCACTGCATGACAGCCAGAGCTAAAGAAGTAGCTGATATTTTATCAAGGAGGCCACGTGACACATTTGTTTGGCCGGCGAAGACCGCGGTCCACCGGGGTCCCGGACTGGCAGCCGGCGTCGCCGCTACGAAACAGGCCCTCCTCGCTTCTGAACGAGAGGGGCCTCTTCACGCTAATTTCTCACCCCCTTTTCATGCTTTATTTTTAGCTCTCTCTTCAGTCCATTCATTTATTTGGCCCCTTGCCTTGCGTGCCATCAGGGAGACGGAGATCTAGCGTCGTCGGGGAAAATGAGTCCTCGCCGCCTCAATTACCGGCTTGATTAAAATCTAAACACTCTCATTAATCCCACTAAAATTCCATCAAAACCATTTTAGTTTGAAGATGCATAATATCGCCGGACCACATGCCTGCTCCAGGGTTTGACTCAAAATTTCATCACGCGGTTCATTCCGGAGAATCTGTATGTTCCGCGGTGGACGTTGCGCGCGGCAGCCGATACAAGCGTCGGTCATAGGTTTAAGGTTGAAGCGGGGTGCCGAGATGAGATTACCCGCTGACTTGTAAGATCAGATAAAATTACATTTGGGTTATTCCACTCGGAGATACCTGAAAGGGGGGTAAAAGCGAACGTGTCAGGACGGCCGACGCGAATGTTAGTTTAACGCAAACTGCCTTCGAGGAAGGTCGGACAAGGTCATGAATCTCAGTGTGCTTGAACGGAAAAACTGTTGACAGAAAGGCAAATGTCTGCGCATTAACAGAGCGAAGTACCTGTAAAGATCATCCTGCGCAAGCAGTTCAGAGCTACGTGACCTTCACAGAAGTCACTGAAGTCCTGTGGTGGAAAAGGATTGCAGCTGTCGCTGAGACAACTGCGCCCCCTAGTGGTAAACACAGGTTTTCCCAAAAACATGGTTTTGAGTTTGAGAGAAGCTTCACAAGGGGGTGCAACAACACCTTTCATAGCTAATACAGACGTTAGGAAAACTGTCTTCTTTCGGAACCTCTTAGTGCTACGTGACCATCGCCGCCACGTTGTACAGTTGTACAGTATTCCCCCCCCCCCATTTGTATGTATTTGTACTTTTTAGTATACTGGTTCTTGAAAGGTGCTGCGCCCCAGTTCTGTTCTGTTTTGTTGTTAATTCAAATTTTTTTAAGCTTTCAGACTATTATTATTTGGTGTCCAAAGCTGAAAGATTGAGTTATTTCCTCTCAGTGAGCCTTGCGAGGTTCACTCTGTGCCAGAGTGGAGGTCTTCAGCTGTGGCCTCAGCGACCCCTGCGTTGTTCTGGCCATGTTCATCCAGAGGTTTAGCTTCCTCCTCTCTGTCCTTGTCCTCATCTCCACTCTTCTCCTCTTGATCCTCTAGCTCCTCCGCTAGCCTCTCCTCCTCCAGCTCGTCCACCTTCCCCTCTTCCAGTTCCTCCTCCAGTTCCTCCTCTTCCTCCTCTTCCCCCCCACTTTTCTTCTTCTGGGGCTTGAGGGTGGTGCTGCTGAACTGGCTCCGTGGCTTCCCCAGGATGCCGAAGCTGTGGGAGTCACAGGTGAGACGTCGGTCAGCGGGAAGCAAACAACAAAGCCGCTCTTTTCTTTTTTCGTCCATTCGCACGCTCGTGATTGTTAACCATTTGTCCAAGCCAGGGTCTTGGTGGTCTGGAGACTCAGAAGTCAGGGTACACAGAATGCCGGTCCAGCATGGTCTTCCTCAATTACTCCCCTTATTTCTACATGCCAGTTTACAGAGAATTGTACAGGAAGAAAGCAACAGGCACTAACTGTTTAGAAAGTGTATAAAATGAGTGTAGACACACCCCAACGATGAGGTCTGTAGATACTAACTGTACAGTAGTGTAGGTATTGTGGAGTGCGTGTTACCAAAATGAGGTGAGCTGTGAGGAGAGTTGCTCCATCAGGGTATCTCTGTCACACGGCAAGGCCAAGGGACCTCTCTGTGGAAGCGTACTACCAAAGAGGTGTGGGGAGGCCTCCCGTGGCGTGGGGAGTAGGGACACTAACAGCGGGGAGCGCTGTGTCACCATGCGGCTCAGGGCTGGCCTCTCCTGGAGCCTCCTGCCATCGCACCCCGTGACCCAGAGAAGGGAGAGAAGGACGCAGAGTTATGGGGACGCACTGGGGACTCGGATTTTTATCCAAAGCAAACTTAAGCTGTAGGTCTTAACTAAGCCCGATATATTTAAGTAAATTATATTTAATTTAGGCTAGCTAACACAGTTGCCCCAGAATCCTACAAACCATCAACCCTCAGCCTCTGTTCATGACACTATCAGGCTGCCTCATGCCACCATCTAATATAATATTTATTACAGTATAAAGGACAGCAAGGAAAACTGTGATTTGAATCCAAATGTACCCGAGTGGCCCCATCTCTAGGACACTGATCTACAATCATACCTTTGACTTTGGGCTGGTGGAGCCTGCTCTTTGACCTCCATATCCTCTTGTTTCAAGGAGCTGCTGCAGACAGGTGACCCTTGTCCACTCATCTTTTTGTCCCTTGAAACAGTATTGAAGGTGTCGGAGCGTAACAGCCTCCCCACTTCCTTCTGGATCCCCTCTAGGTCCTTCCTCTCAAAGGTCACCCAGGCCACATAGCAGGCAAAGCTGTAGAGGCACTGAGACAAGCAAGTGGTTTGACCAAAAGCATGTTTAACCAGAAATCATTCACCGAAATGAAGAGTGAATACAAAATAAACAAAAAAAAAAATTCTGATAAAAGGTGGGTTGGCATTTAAAGGTAGAAAATCCCTGCACAGGACAAACTACTGATGAAAACTGAAAAAATAAGAAAAACAAATTTAAATGAAAGGTATTTTTAAACCAGCCCGGATTCACATATTAAAGTGACTTTGTCGGCAGTATCTTTGGCAAAGACCGTGCACCATTTGAGTCTGGGCTTTGTTATTATCTTGCCGTGAACTAAAAATAAAAGTTCAACTTGTACTTACTTCAAATAACTGCCTGTCAGTGTACGTTGAGGACGCTCTGCTCCTGTCAGCATAAAACAAGCACATTTAGTCCAACAAAACTAAACATAAAGACACAGCAGACGTAAAAAACACAGCGGCATCTTCTGTAGATTAGAATGGCATCAAACACGTCCAAGCCTTTCAAAAGCAGCAGTTAATAAAGCATCACGTATTACAGGAACCATTTACCCTGAGGCCGCATTGGCAAATACTGCGAGGCCCTCTGGGATTACGCACGCGCTTACTTAAATAAATACACCTGCAATCGTTTCTCTTGTGCGTCACGCGTCACCTGTCTGAGGTCAGCAGTGGAAGCTGCTCTCGGTGGCCAGAAGTTTGTAAATCACTGCAGAAGAGCACATCCCAGATCTGTGGGTCACTTGTTATTGAGGGGAAGGGGTGGTCTTCTGCAGTGCGGAAGATGCACCTTCCAATCCGACCGTGTTCAACTTTGGTTTACAGAGAGTCTATTTTACATATGGCGAATATACAAACAAATACCTGAAATAACTACTTTTATTTTTGTATACGTATACTGCATTTTTAATTTACTGTATTTGTCCTTGTCTGTGTCTATATGTACTGCATGTATGTATACTTTCACCCAGAGTTCTTTCTCCAAATCACAATGTACCATACAAATTATACATTTAAACATTTATTCAAACTTTCACCAAATTAATATTTAAAGTTTTGCCCAAGACCATTACAATGATGAAGAATAAATTAATACATGTGAAGGTATTAGAGTAATACTTAAACTAGCATTATAGACGAGTTCTTGAAAAATGAAATTTCCAGAGAATTTTTAAAAAAATATGACAAATTCTAGTTATAAATTATTCAAATAGCTGGAAGGGGCCTTATTACAAAACAACTTCATAGGTGGTGGAGCTTATCAAGTTTATTAGTGTATATCAAATAGATAAAGAGCACAAAACCAAAGGCTGTAGTTTCCTTCAGAAGAAGATCTCACGGGCAAACTGTAAGATAGGCCATCCAAAGTTCTCCACTTTTAGCCAATATGCAGGACTTAACCCCCACAGCCATCACAGCTGCCCATCTGCCCAACACCATTTTCAGTGAGCCCTGGATAATGGGGCGTACCGACCTCCCACAGGCCATGTGGTGATGCTGAGGCAGACTGAGGCCCAGCACCAGAGTGGAGTAGTGGAAGGCCAGCCGCTTGCATGCCAGGTCCTCTTTAGCGCTCACCTCCATTATCGCCTGCAAGTCTGCTTCGATTTGCTCGCTGACAGAGACATGCCAGAATGGAATTAGACAACAAACTTAATGAGTGCACTGGATGTTCATAAAGAACAACAGTCAGTAGGAGGAAGTCCACCCCGCCAGGAGCTAAAGTGAGTCCAAAAATGTCTGTGCGATCCTGCGTAAAGAACATCTTTAACACACATAAAAATATGTCAGTCACCCAGCAATAAAGATTGACATTATGGCCTTACGCCAGGAGAGGCTTGGGCTTCAACTCCAGCACCTTCTTCTCAAAGTAACAAGAGAGGTAAAGCAGCAAGGCAGCAAGGAACTCATCCAGCTCCCGACACCTGGGGGAGGCCAGAATAACAGAAACGGTCAGACAGATGAAGTGGAGGGGCGCCTAAGGGCGAGAACAGTGGTTTCATACCTCAGCAGAGACAGGAAACAGTTAGGGATGGACTGGGACTCGTTCTCCTGCAGCAATGTGAGTGCCACCTCTGCAACGTGTTAAACAAAGCATTTTAGGAATACAGAGTTGGATGTTCTTGCGGCCCTCGAGCTGCACATTGGACATTCCTGTTCACAACAGAAAGTATAAACTGGGTGAAAACCTTATTAATGACAAAACATCTCATCACTAAAGTCACACAGTATGATGTAAGCTTCTTTCATTTATCTATCCATCCATCCATTTCCATAAAGAGCTTGCCATGGTCAGGGTTGCAGTTGCCCACAGCCTATCCCACAGGGCACTGGGTTATGAAAATGCACCCTGGTTGGGACACCATTCCTCCGTGGCTAATAAAGGTTCATCAAAAGTGGTCACTAACACCCAGTTCTATGAAACTAACAGCAATGTTTGTTAAAACACTTGAACACTTACGTTTAACATCTTCTATAGTGATGATGCCCGTCCTTGCCTCTTTCAGGGAGGCCTTGCCAGCCTTCGGCTGGGCTTGTTCCATCTTATTCTGGTCCTGTGGTCGCCCGCCATGGTAGCCCCTGTTAAATGCATACATTGTACAATGTAAATAGAATTCAACTTTACAGTCAAATTAGAACTGCGCTGACCTTCACTTATGGCCGATTTATTACAAATACACTTTTTTTCTGTACGCTTTTTTATTACCCGACGTTAGGCATAGTTCTCGAAGTCCATGGATGATGGACAATGAATGTCCAAACAGCAGCCCGATAATGTGGGCCTTTGTTCGCTCAACTTGGTGACTCGTTGTAATTTAAGTCAAAGTGGGACGAGGAGAACACGCTGCACTCTTCTGCACCTTTTTTGTCGTCTAGAACGCAACTCCAGTAAATGTGTGGCCTCAGTCTTCTTCTTCTCCTTATTCTCGTCCGAGGCATCCAAGCTGCAAATATCAAGAACATTTTAAACATTCAGAGCGGAAAAGAAAAAACAAAAGCACAAGCTATGCACATATTTATAGGGTCGCCTTGCTGGTACCCTGGAGGAGCCGTGCAGCACTCCAGTCATTCATCATTCATGCCTGCCATCATCCATACTCACCATCAGTCATATTCACCAAAATTCATACTCACTATTATTCATTTTGATCTGTGTTCATGCCCACCATTATTCATTTAATATAATGCAGGACTTCAGCCATTCATATGCATCATGATTCATAACCATAACTAATATTCATCATAATTCATACCCACAGTCATCCATACCCACAGTTATTCATATTTACCATCAATCATATTCACCATTATTTACAGTTGCCATTTTTCATATTGATCATCATTCATTCATTATTCATATTCCTCACTCATATTCACAACAAAATGACCACTTTGGTGATTTTTATCTGCCATTCAAATTCTTCATCATCAGTCATGTTCACTGCCATTTGATGGCTAACCTAGCAGGTTAGGGTCTTAACTAAGCAGTACCTTTAACTTTTATTATCAGTCTATTATTGTCTGTGGATCCGAGCAAAATGCAAACAATCCTTAAATAACTTAGTTAGCCTTTTATCAGTTTAAAAATGCCGGTTCATTTTCAACCACAGTCAGCGACTTCACCACTGGAAAAAAACGGATTATGAAATAAATAAAATCAGTGGGGGGGGGGGATTGACAACCAATGAAGGGAAACCTTCTTGACCTTACAAACTGAAGGCCTTTGGTTTGGTCGTTCCAGATCCACCGGCCATGGGGGCATGAAGTCAGCTGTAAAGCAGAAGTACAAGAGGGCAACAGTGTCAGGCGGCTTTCAGCAGGACCACCACGGGGGCAATAAAAACATCAAAGAAACAGAAAGGCATCCCCAAAACTTTTCACAAACTCCCAAATCCGGGTTACAGACAGCATGTTAGAGGCTAACTAAACAAATATTTCCACTTATGAGATAATATGCCATTTCTGTGTCTTCACCATATCTTTCTGTTGCTGCTCCATGTCGCAGTGTTCAAAGGTAGCTCTGTAAGGGTTTGTTTACCGTCTCCAGGCAACGGCGGTCAAACCCATTCTCAGCGAGGGACTCGAACAGGAGGTTAAATTCTGCCTATTCACTTTTTAAAGCAGTAAATTCGTGCTGTATGTACCGTATATGTGGCAGTTTTAAATGTGCATTTATTGGTTTTTAAATAAAGGGTTTGAATTAGAGACTGAGGCAATGAATGGAGGTTAAAATGAGTGTAATGTACAATGTACAGTGGCCTGACATCACTTACTCACTATTGTGCAGAATTGGGTACCACGGGGGTGCAGCAGGTAGTGATGGTGCCTTAGTTCTTGGGGTGTAGGCGTGCACACGGGTTTGAGGCCAGCTCTGTCTGTGCAGTTTCTATGCTGCTTGAGTGGCCTTCCTCCATGTGCTCCAGTATCTTCACCCAGTCCAAAGATGTGTGTTTAAGGTAGATTTACTGAGTCCAAAGAGCATCTGCAGTGGCCTGGTATTCGGTACAAGCTTGTACCCTTGCACCCTCTTTTTCTGGAATAACCACACAACTAGCACACCCTGCCTTACGTAGTGCATTGGAAGTGAGTGAACAAGATATGACAGATTTTATCCAAATCTTTAGTTATTTATTTGTTTTAAACAGTACAGGTTGTGACATTATACGTAGTGTGCCATTATTTATCTCAGCAATATTTAGTAAACTCTGCTAAGCTAAATATTGGCTGAAATTTTTTTTCACAAGAATAAAATTTTCCATTTCAAATAGCCTTTGTAACTTATTTTCATTACTGTATGCAACTATAACAATTCTCTTATATTAGCTGTGCAAAATGTATGGAAAATGCATATTATTATATATTATATTTATTCAAAAAATGTAGTGAATTAGAAAAAATATAAATGTTCAGTATCAATTACTTTGGAAAAGTGCAGTTATTCATCAAGTTGTTTAAATGAAGAATTCAATGTATTGAGATGTATCGCTTTAACAATAAACAAAACATACTACACAGTGTTATAAAGATGTCTGAAAAACCATTAATTGCCCTTTAAAGTAAGAAGATACACTTTCTCAATCACTGAGTCCAACCCCCAAGGCTTAGGTGTTTGTTCAGTGATATCTTCAGACTGTAGCAGCTGAATGTCACAGGAACTTCCTGAAATAAAAAACAACTTTGTGGATTTTTTCTGTAAAGACAATCTCGTAAAATCGACTGTACAGTTAAACATACAACGAAGCTTTTAATTTTGGTCATGGTGGATGGCCAACTTACCAAATAAATTTCTTAAGTCCTCATTTGACACAAAAAACGGTGGACCTATAGATACAGGCGTTCAGTTAAAAAGTAAAGCTGATGTAGATTTTTATCATTTGGTAATGCGCATTCCTTCATAAGGACACTACAAGCATACCCGCAGCTGAACGTAGCGTTTACTTAAATCATAAATTCCCAAAAATCTCACCTTCATACAACTCAGGGTTGTAGACAAACGTATCCAGGAGGTATCGGCAGTCCTTGTCCATTAAAGATGTTATAAGTGCGGCGTACCTTCAGTACACACATAGGAAAATTCAAATTATTCTGGTCTTACCCACTTTGGCATTTATTGTCCCATTCACTTTAACAGGCCGATTAGAATTTGTGCTACTTCACCTCTGCCTGTCACAGGGGTTAATCGCCACCAGGGCACCCCGGTCCCAGATTGCTCCAAACTGGCCTGCAAAAGAACTGAGGTATAGAGTTCATTAATTTATCACATTGAAAGAATAAATGCAAGTCATTTAAGAAAATATACGTTTAACACTTTTCTGGCATGAGCAGGTATAAATTCATGTAATTTTAATAAAGAGTGAATATTGCTGGCCTTGTATGCAAAATCCGTGTCCTAAAACTAAATATGGGTTTTATGAAGGCAACTAAATATCAACATTTCCCATTTAGAGTCAACTCCTGTAAGGTAAAAAGAATAAATTTGCTGTGCTTATACTTCACTGATTTGTGCACTGTGGTGAAAATATTTTGTCTTTAGTGTTCTCTGTGAAAACAAACACCTGAAAAGTACTCTACTACAAAAACTGTACCTTGAGAAATCATAAAAACTGCAACGATACAAGGAAATCTTTCCATCCGAACTCTGTGGAGCAAAATAAACATTTTCATTGGCAACATATAATTTATGTGCTCTTACACGGACTGACACAAATCACCATTTCCTTTGCTGTCCCTTAAATAGTGCAGTAAAGAAAATATCCAAAATATACAGCAAGAGAGAGAAAAGCCTGAGGGAGCCCATTTTGGGAATCCTTAACCTCTTGATAGTTTAATATGCTTGTCATCATCACCTGCTTATCGGAATGTGATGCATGTTTTGTGGGTACCTTGAAAAGCTTGCCTCCTGGTAGGGCAGGGGCAGATTCTTCAGTGTAGCTCAAGTTTTGATCTTCAAAGAACTGCTTGATCCCCTTTTCAGAAACCTCCACCCCAACCACAGAGTGCCCCATATCTGCTAGCCTGAAAGAAACAACCACAACATCTTAAATATTTACACAAAACCGTTTTTCCACATTTATAGTTTTAAAATTACCTAAAAGGTTTATGTACTTCTTATGAGCTATGGTTTCCAGGGAACTGAATTTAAAAAAAAAACAAAACAAAAAAAAAAAAACTTACCATTTCATGTCTACAGCTTTTCCGCAGAGGGGAAAGAGAATACGCGCTTCTTTCCGACCACCCAGAAACACATCAAGGTTACTTTCAAGCATCCTGTCAGATAGGACAAAGGTCTGTCAGGACTATGCGGGGGATTTAAACCCTCAACTGAACTACACCTTACTGACACAGGATTTTGATCACATCTATTCAGGCATCCACAACATCTCTCATATTTGCAAAGGGGCAGTTAACCTGTGCACGTGAGGTTTATGGAAGGCGATTTTTCCCTTCTGCCAGAAGCTCTCCCATTCACTAATGTCCATCACTCTGTCCTTCTGAGCAGCCATGTCTCCCACCCTGAGTGTAAGAGAAATAATATGAATACTGGACTTCAAAAATTACAACAAATGACATCGCATTTAAAAAAATCTTTTTTACCGTATATGAAACATTTAAAAAAATAAGATGTCAAAAGTAATATCCCGGCTCTTCAGTTTAGAGACACAACTGGGACCAGAAGCCCATATGTAACTCATTTTATTTGCAACTCAAATTGTCAACCCCCAACACAAGCAATAAACTGTACACCGATGCCAGTTGATTTATTTACAGATATACTCAGATTATCATAATCTTAAAAAACACTTTGCAAGGTATTTTAACATATCAACTCTGGAGAGGATAGGGTCCTGACCCCAGCGACCCTCACACAAACAAGCGATTCTAAGTTACATTAAAACTAATTTGCCACTGAAAATAAAAATAAAAAAATGTTTTCATATCTTGCGTTCAATCCTGATTTTTGACTCTTGTGCAACGTTTGCAATCTTGCTATCGAAACGCAACTCTCAGGAACACCAGACAGGAGCTGCAAACACTGTGGAAGTGGGTTGAAGTAAGTCAGTCCCACACTCCTGTAACCTGCTGTCTCGGTGGGCAAACACAAGTGGCATTCATTCTGCAACAAGTTTTACAAATCTGCTGTCATCGTACATTTTATGTCAGTCGAAAAGCATCATTACCCGACGATCAATGTGTTTTCTATAAACATTTAAACGAAATTCCTGGTATGAAGGACCTCCGTGCTTGAGGCGGGAGAGGTAATGCTGAACGTCAGGTTTGAAAAGCGCAAAGTCATGCTGATGCCCACATTTTAAAAGCACTACAGTCAGCGTGAGCCTTTAAAAAGTGGAGGGGATTTTCAAACCACAAACAGAAAACCTTTAACGCACTAAACAACCTTTGAGTCCCAAACAGTTTGAATATCCAGACTCCCATTTTTCCCTCGTTTTTAATTCGGCAGCGTTAATAAATCCCTGCTCTCCATAAACGTGCAGTCAGTTGCTCTCCTATGTATAGATGCAGCTAATATATATTTTAAGACATTAAAATAAATCAAAACCCGTGCAAAGCGTATAATATTTAATGCTAATGGTATTTATGTAAATGCCTCATTCATTTTTTTTATTACAGTGAGGCTACAACCATGCTCATTTCAGATTATTGCAGATCTGACTTAAAACAAACATGCAGTGCATTACATTTTCCTCTAAAATAACTGCAGACAAAATAAAAGAAGCACAAAAATCAAACCGCACCTCCACTTAAAGCGAAGGACGTGAGCAAAAGACAAACTTCTCTTCGCCCGGAACCCAAATGTCTCGTAACCGCAAGCAGGTGGCGCGTATTTTCTGCGTCACGCAGAGTGGACCAATAGGACTCGGCGGCGGTCCACCCGTTTCGGTGAATGAACAAATCCAACAGAAGGAAAAGAACATGAACGAAAGAAGGGAACGCAGAAAAGGAAGAGAGCTAAATTAAAATAAAAACAAACAAAAAATATATACCGAAAAAAACTAATAAGTAAAATAAATCTAAGTATCTCCAGTAACTTATTGTACTGCACAAAAATTGTGAACAAGTTACAGCAGCTCACTGTCTTTACCTTTTTATTTTATTAGGAAAAAACAATAGTATTTAAGTACTATTCAGTTTCCTTCAGACAAATGTTGAAAATATGCTTTTGTTCAGCAAATTCAGACTGATCTATGCACTATTTAACCAATACAATGTAATGTCAAATTACTATTGACGTTAATCCTTTTTCTGTCCTGCACTGTTTACTGTCTCTGTCCTGTATTTATTGTATTATTGTATTTGGTGAACCTCTCAGTCCCCAATATTTCACACTCCTTGTATATTTGCACTCTGTCTTTTATTTCCACTATGTACAGTGTTTTCCTGTCATACTTGTGTTGATGTGTTGCACCTTGGTCCTGAAGGAATGCTGTTTCGTTTCACCGTGTACTGTGTAGACAGTTGAAATGACAACAAACTACTACTTGACTTGACTTACTTGACTTATTAGGTTAATAATATGTGCCCATTTCTCTTTACCTGCCATAATGCAAAAATCTAAACAGTACATTTATAGAGCAAAGCAAAATCTCTACATAAATTGTCAATAATAAATGTAAGAAACATCTTTCCAGAATTTTTGGTATGACAAATACAAAAAAGTTTGTAAATCATCTCTGCATCATAAAAAGATGAATTTACATCAATACCTTCCCTGACTTTACTGAGCAAAACTTTTACAGGGTAGATTTTGTGCATGATCCTGAAGATTTCCTTAACTTTATCTGTTAACAGCTATTTGTCTGGTAGCAGTTACATCTTTTCCAAAAAAGGGATACTTAATAAAGTTACTCCGATAGCAGTGACAGCTTCAGCAATTGATCCACCAAAAGGATTTTTGTCAGACAAATTCTTGCATGAAGCATCAATGTTATTCCAAATAATGTGGGGAAAAAATTGTGCTTGAATGTCATTTTCTTTCATAAGCTTTCTTATAAAATGCTGACAGTGTAAAAGTTAACTTTTCTCTGTTACAGTTACATAAAAAGAATGAAAGTCCACAAGTTGGTGAAAAACAAATTCAGGAATGAAATTCCAGACATATTTCTAAAGCTGATTAAAGTAAATTTTAAAAGTCAAATTCAATATAGTGAAATCTAGGAAATCACAAGTGCTTTCATCTTTCCTGTACAGTTCCCCCCCCCACAAAAAGTTAGAAAGCAGTTGTTCTAAGCTTTTAGCACTGTTGATATCCAAATGCACTGAAGAGGCCTTCTATTTTAAAATATGAAGATGAACTTCACAGATGGTCTCTCTTTGGAATACTAAGCAATTTATGACCTAACCTCTTTAAATTTTATGCACATTCATAAACAGAATTTTATTATTACACTAAAACTTAAAACAATTCTTTCATATTAAAAAATGACCTTTAAAGTTACTCAAGTTTTGTGCAAGATACAATGTTTGCATTAACTGGCTAATTTAATACTAAAATTAAGATTTTTTTAGTCTGTCTGAATAGAGTTTGTACACCACACCCAGCAAGGAAATCACAAGAAATGTACTGGCATCAGTATTGTATTATAAATATTTTTTACTAAAATTACATAAGTGGTATTATTGTCAGACATAAACCAACTGCCTTTTCACAAACCAAGAGATGATTCACACAACAAAGCTGAACTGTATGCACTTAGCAGTAGGAAAGGTAGTACATTCTATTAGCAGTGTGAAACCATGAAGGTTTGGTCATGTCTGCACTCTGAATAATTAAAAAGATCATTTTATGGAGACACCAAGACAGTATTGCACATTTCATCATCACAGGAAACCCACTCTGCATTTCTTACATTAAAATTAATATAGGCTAGGTTCACCTGTGGAGAAAAAGTCAAGTTACAGAAATATATCCAGGACTGTAAAACAAATTTGTAACCAAAACTGTCCAGTCATATGTAATGTGAAAGATGTAACATGTAATTTGGTAAAAACTGAGGCTGTTCATCATAATTAGTCAAGTCCCAATGTCCTCTGTTCACCTATGGAAAGGACACAACGCTTCAACAGCATTAGTCCTTGTTCTCATTTGAGGGAGTGCAAGTACAGGCCATTCTTCACATCCATCAAGGTTGTTTTCCATCAGCATCAAATATCTGTCATTTCACAGTGCTCCTGGCCTCTGCGCCTCGCAAGGTGTTCACCTGGCCTTTCTTCCACACAGGTGCAATCTAGACCAAACCAAATAAGAAGGGGAAATGAGAACCATCATGGTGCCACCCAAAAACTCACACTGTTCTTTAAAAATAACAATCACAAGGTAGAGAAAAGCGCCATACCGTGGGTGGGGCGGATGGCACCAGGTGTCGACCCAAGAAGGACAGCAGGCGTCTCCAGATTAGTCCACTGCCCAGGAACATAAACCCTGTCACCAGCCAGAACACACGGGGATCCTATAGACAAAAAAAACAAGTAGGCAATTTAAAAACAACACAATTCCATTTTCTCTAAATCTTATGTCTGACAAACAGCCCAACAGAATAAATAAATTTCTTTGTAATGTAATTTCACTATGCACTTCATTGTTAATACAGACAGGTTTCACCAAGATTTTCAGGTCTGAATTTTATATTTGTAGGCCAAATTAAGGCATTTAAAAGCACAACATTTTACTTCCCCAAGTGTCAAGGGTTTAAAAAAAATGCAATGGTGGAGTCTGTTCATTATGTTATGCTAATAAGAGCAATTCCCACAATCAGTAAATTCTTCTGTCGAGTCTTGTACATGCGCGTGGCTAGCGCTGGCAAAAATATGACCGTTACCTCTTCTACGGAGGACTCCAGATTCATACCGAATGCCACACCTATTAGGCCGAAGAGGGACAGCGAGAAGGTTCCCATGGTGAGCTGCAGGTTCAAACGCATCATCACATTCCGGTGGCTTTTCAACAGGGAGAGAAAAATTTAATTGAAATCTTAAACAGAAAAACAAATGCTGGCCATAAGTAAGGAATGCAGCACATGTGGCAAACACAGACACACACTTCTAAGATGAATGTAATCAGTAAGTGTTTACTAAATCACAAACAAATACCAAAACGTCCTTTTCCAAATGAAATAGGTTCTGTGAAATGACTATTATGCTCAGCACTTAGCAAGGTATAGGAAGAAATTTGTTTGGCAACTACCTGTCCAGGTTAATGAATATGACGCTCTCGCAGTCGTCAATGAGGCCCTTCAGCTCCCGTGTTTTATTGCCCAGGTCTTCTGCTTGCATGTAGTAGTTCTCCAGAAGAAGCTCCATCTCCTCAGCATGGTCAATTCCCAGGCTGCTCTCCTCACTGCCTCCACACACACCGAGTGACGGGCAGGGGAAAAAAAAAAAAAAAAAAAGACATTTCTCAGAGAGACATGCACATAGACACCATGAAACACGGAAAGAATATACATTTGGTTTAAATGTCAAATCCATTTTTCATTCATGATATCAATCCTAACATTTCATCATCTAAACTCAATCACAATATACATTTAAAATGCCAGCTTTTGACTACATATTTTAAGATAAAACTCCAACAGCATGAGAAATTTTCACCTACAACACTTGTGGGTCAGTCCACTTCGTGACACACAGCTCTTCAATGAGTTCATCCTCATCAAGGATTTTCAGCAGACACTCCTTGAAGACTTTGATGTCCGTCTCCAACTCTGACAGGCTGGCCCAAAGACACTGCAGTTAAGACACACTACTAAAACATACATACAAGACACAACTGAGGACATTTCCATCACAAGTTAATATTAAACGTAGACAAGTTTTAAGAAAACCCAGAATGACCATTGAGCGCAAAAGGCAGGAGCAACACCTCAGTACCTTTTGCTGTTCTGTAGGAGCACATGCAGCTGGCTGCGGTCGGCGGAGAGCAGCTTGGGGTCCACGAGAGCCTCCAGGGAGTCCATGATCAGAGGCTGCACCTCATTTAGCCTGGACTGCAGCATATTTATCTACCACCAAATATGGAAGCAAAAGCTTATTCTCATCTATTCCTCCAAATTTACACTTCTTAAAAGAATTGTGAGCTAATGAAACTGAAACATACTGTAATCAAAAATTACCTACATTTTGGATCTGAAGAGGCTACTGCACAAAGTAAATTATTAGTAAAATAAAAATAAACTGCATATTATGAAGAAAGCAAGTTCATGCCACACCCTTTGCTGCAGGATAGCTTCAATGACTCTAAATTCAAAGGGCAGGGAGTAGGTTGCCAGGGCTCCATCTCCTGCTAGCTGGGGGGCCAGCTCCCAAAGCAGCCAGTGCTCGAGGCCCAGGCCTCGGAAGTCCAGGATCAACAACACCTGCGGCGTCACCACGGCCTTCAGGGACTGTGGAATAGTGACACATTGGCTACTGAATAAGCCATTCCACAGTCACACCTTAGCATTTTACCACTAAGGCCACTGAATTCTTCACCACAGGTCAAGAGACTCAGGGAGCACCCAAACCTCCATGCGCATGATGATGCAGTTGTTCCTCCCAGTGATGCTGGTACTGTGTTGGAACCTCAGATCCCGTGCTTGCAGACCCAGTTCCTGGTACAACTCTGTCTTTTTCCTTTCTGAAACAGGCAAGGGCAGCAAAATACAGGTTTGGGCCCTTAGGTCTGTGCAGACTCAAAAATGTAATACCGTAGTGTTTTTACAAGACAATTTTATAAAAATGTAACTTTGCTCACAGAAAAAAAAATATTTCAGCACATATGTACGCACTTGTAAAAACAAAGGAAATAAATCTGATCACTCACCAAATGAGGTCACAACCCCATCCTTGTCAAATTTCATCTGCCAGCAAAAGTTAGACAATCATTGCACATGATATTTATTGATGCTATTGAGTAATGTGTTACACCCAAAAAGACAACAAGGTGCTAAGAGACTTACAACTGAAAACACGGGAACAACACTGGACAGTGCTGCCTGAGAGGTCTCTGTTACTCTGTGCGTACAGAACGAAGCTGAAAGAGGAACACAGAACACAACATTAACACTACTCTTCAAACTGGATATAAAAGCAACCTACAACGGAAGATTATCAACTTTATAATGGCTTTACCTGTACAGCAGAGTATTCTTAACACAATTCAGGGTAAACTACCCTAAAATACCACTGTGGGAGTGGAATTATAAACCGGAAATTGAAGATTGTAAGGCAATGACTGCGCCAGCCGCTATAAAAGTGGTTGTAAAATAAGGCTTCTGTGTACAAGCAGGACAGCAGATCAGACACTGAGCTGTAGCCAGTACTTTGTGGGTTCAATTCCCTCGACCAAGGAACTTCCTCTGAACTGATACAGTAAGCATACCCTGCTGTGAACATGGACTCACGTAGTTACTCTGGACAACAATATCGTGTGCAATACACGAATGGCAGAGCAGACGGGTGCGTGAACTTTTGAAGGGTGCAGAAGAAAGAGAGGAAGAAGGTGAAGGTCAGGGCGCACCGGTGTGAGCGAACCTCCTGTGGCTTCCGTCCTCCGCTCCCCTCGGAGAGCCTCCGCCGGGGCAGCACACGGTTCTACACGCGTTTTTGCTCAACAGCCTCGGCGCGTATGAGCATGCGGGCAACTGCGCGCCTCTCCGCCGCAGAGCGGTTGTCCACGGAGCGCCGCGGGACAGCAGGCGGAAGCAGAGCCCCATGGTGGGCGGCGGGCCGTGTGTCCTCACAGGGCGCTTAAGCACAAGAACGTCGGCGCATTCGCATGCTGCAAGGAGCTGCTCTCATCACGCCTGGAAGGAACTTTGCAGTCGGACAAACACTGCAGGAGTTCTCGGATGGCTGTTGGCTACTTGACGGAAAGCTGAGGAGCCAAGTTGCGACGTGAGCTGTGCGGTAAAGTTTGCCGAATAGCCGTTCCGCTAACTATGGCGATAGCACCCTTATTTCTTCCGAAAAGCTAACCAGCGACACAGCATTCCCTGCTGTTCCGTTCACGACAGGCGGCGTAAAAAATACCCCCGAGTTCGGCGACGTTCGCTCCGCAGCCCGCGTGGGTCACGGTGCCCACCCCCTACGCCCCGCTGCCATGTCGACGCCGTTCTTCGTGGGCAGTGTGACGCAACAAGCGCGTGCCGGCGTGAAGCCCTGCCCCTTCCGGCCTCGTCACGCCGAGCCGGAAATGGAAGGCGGCGGACGGCGCGCTTCGCACCTCGGTGTCACTCCGCTTCTGCGCTCGCATGTTTCCGGTGCATGCCTAGAGGAAGGCGGAGGAGCCAGGTGAATAAGGGGGGCAGAACGAGTCCAGCCACGACAAGTACTCATGGAGCCCGCAGGCGACCGTAGCCGTGTTTAACTCTTTAGCCCTCACGTTTCATGCGGCTGTTTCCGGGGAAGATCCCCCACTCCGAGCCCGCTGTCCGCGCTCCGTGAGCTCCGGTGAAGGCGACCGATGGGGTTCTTCCAGAAGACCTCGTTCACCACCCTTGTGGTCGGGGTGTTCGTCGTGTACGTGCTGCACACCTGCTGGGTCATGTACGGCATTGTGTACACGAAGCCCTGCCAGCAGCCCCGCGGAGACGGCTGCATCAGTCCATACCTGGCCGAGAGGCCGCGGCTGCAGGTCGGTGACGCGCCTTACTAAGCAACGTGTCCTTGTCGCTTTCACTTCGTCTCACTCGGGGCTGTCCCGTACCTGTTTCTCTATTCAGCAGTAAAGCACTAAACTTGCTAGTGCCGTGGGTCATTTTCTTACGCAAAAATGACTGACATTTGGGTGCGTTTTGACAGCTAAGCATCTACACGGCCGTGAAGCCTAACGCTAATGGCGGACACAACCTCATCCTCAAGGTGGACGACTTCGACATTCACTCCAGGTTTGAGAGGTAAAAACACTTTTGCTGTTACTACGTTCAAGGGAACACCTGCTCACCTGTGGCGGTGGGTTAGGCATCGGGAGCTGAGTGACGTTATTTTTCCGGATAAGAAAAATTGAAATAGGGATTTTTCTGTCACTCTAATAAAGTTGATCTTATTTTAATGCACAATAAAATGCGTGCATGCTTCAGGCAGTTATAAGTGGCCGCCGTGTGAGGCTGTTGGGCTGCATCAGCCAATGGCTTTCAAGCAGAGCAGCGCCACACAGTGACCAGTTTTAGAACTTATAGACTGTAGTGTGTGCATCATAACTGGTCTGCCTCTCCTCTAAGCCAGAGATCTCGACCACGCCAGTTTGCCTCCGCGTTGCCTCCCCCAACGAATGATTCTGGGGAAATCGATGGTGTGACTTCAGCTTTAATGACCGCAAAGAATGCATTTTGGTCAGAAACTAAAGGAGCTGTGAATCACACACACGCCTGCTCTCTCCAGAGGACATGGCGCATTCTTACCAGTAAACAAGATCTAACTGTTCCAAACGCAGATTAAAAAAAAATAAGCAGTTACATTTTCACACATATGTACCAATATGTACACATATGTCTCCAGCTTAGCTATTTGAAAGAAAAGCTGATTATTTGCAATGCATGTGCATAAAATGATTTCTAACCAATGTGTAACAAAATAAGGAAATGAAAGCTATTAACATACTTGCAAGGAATGCAATGTGGTCAGAGGCCAACTCCCCTGTACTACATACACTTGCTCCAAACATTTTATAACCCAAAATGAAATTATATTAAGGTTCTCCCTTTGCAGTTTGGTTCTACAGCAAAGGAAGGAAAGCAAAAAACCAACGTTACATTCATAAAGTATTAAGTACTATGGTTGAAAACAAATCTGAATTGCTCAACCTACATTTGTACAATGTTAAATTAATGCTACTTAAACAGCACAACTAACATCTGTGTGAGGTGTAACTAGAATCAGTTTTTTTATACATTTATTCTGGATAGACCCTGTTCTAAACAGCAAGTGTCATGCAGGCAATGCTTATTTAAAATAATGAAATTTAAAAAATTTAACATCAAGTGGACAATTAAGAAATAAAAGACAATGGGGGCATTGTGTGTGTGAAATTAACACAAAAATAAAACCTGTTACAATCAGTCATATAGTAGTCAGCCATTTACTCTGAATTATTCTGCTTTTGTCAGCTGACCAAGTTTTACTTCTGTTTTCTGCTTAAGGACAATTAATGTGTCCATACCAAAGAAGACCAGGAACAATGGAACGCTATACACACTGGTGTTTGTACACCAGGCAGGTGTGTCGCCTTGGCAGGACAGCCGACAGGTACACCATGTAGCCCAGCTGACCACCTACATGCTGCCCAAACCTCCTGAAGTCAGTCTCATCTCTGGGGAGGAGGAGGTGCAGGTGAGTCAGTTCCCCACCACCACATGTGTTTCACTCCTGTGGTTTCTCAACCTTCTCAGTCTTTACAGCCAACTGAAAGTGAAACACTACTATTAACATTTGCAAAGCTGACATCTATCTAAAGGGCTTGAAATGTAAAAAAAAAAAAAAAAAAAAAAAAGTGGTATAGCAATCTAACCTGCTTAGATGGCAACGGTATATAGTTTACTGGCCTCTCAACTACCCACTCAACTGGGTCCAGTAGTCCATTTGTAACTCCAAAGACACTTTTACCCTGTAAGTCACCATCAGTAAAAGCTTAAGCATAGAGGCATCTCTAAATTTATAGTTTATAAGTGATAGATGCATTACTGAATGAATGAAAACAAAAGTGATATTAAAGGTGAACCAGAAAGAAAGAAAACCTCTCCAGCCAGGCTGTGCAGGATGGAAGCTGATAGTGAAGATTAGATTAGACTTCTTTGAACCTTGGCTGGCCAGTTTTTCAACACATTTTGCTCCAGCACCATTGATTTAAGGTGCTTTTTTTGGTTGAGAGAAAATGGAGATATGGTATTACTTTTGAGATGTTCAGAGCACGTCTGCTCTCTCTCTCTAAGGTGAATAAAATGTTGTGGGGCCAGCCAAGCAATTGAGCCAGACATACCACACATGTGACTCACTTGTGGCAGGAATGTTTCAGGGCAACATGGAATGTGCAATTTTAATATAGAATTTTTACTCTGGTTTTTAAAGTTCTCACTTTTTGGAAATCGTGATGTTTTTAACCACACTTAATAGTAAAACCAGTTAAATGTAACACGTCTATTCACGGGTTGGGTTCTTACAGCTACAACAAACAGCTTACAATATTGTCATTTAACTGATTTGAAGGCTTCAAAAACTGAGTGACTTTGTCTTTCCATTCAAGTAACTTGTATTGAAATTCTTACTCGGCACTGTATTTTCCACCTATTCACTCTATGTTGTA
The DNA here is from genome assembly GCA_018136845.1 of Heterotis niloticus. Taxonomy (NCBI): domain Eukaryota; kingdom Metazoa; phylum Chordata; class Actinopteri; order Osteoglossiformes; family Osteoglossidae; genus Heterotis; species Heterotis niloticus. The sequence goes on along the minus strand of CM030892.1, from coordinate 29,123,308 downwards.
TGAATGTGTTCAGTATTTGACACCTTATTGATTGCTGACACTGAGGAATGCCAGACAGGAGCTATAAACAATGTGGAGTCAAGTTGAATTAAGTTGTTCTCACATTCTTATTCTGCTCTGTTTTATTGTTGAGTAAGCATTATACTTACTATATCCTGTGACAGATGTACAAGCAAGTGCTGTTCCTTGTGCTGTGCAGCAACCTGGATTTGTTTTTGTTGGTACCTCAGTATCTCAGTCTGTATTCAGCTTTGCCCATGACACTGTTCTGGTCCCCCTGTGTGTTCATGCATTTGCAGCAGCCAGAGTGGCAGAAGCGTCTTGGCAATAGTGCCTCCGACAAACCCGTGTCACACTGGCGCTCACGTCTGACCCTCAACATCGTGTCAGAGAACTTCACATTTGACCGGGAGGCCCTGCCCAGCGATGTGCACCGCTACCTCAGAGTGTAGGAATCCTGCCAAGTCTACTAAGCATGCAGTGTCGTTGCAGTTTCATATATTTATATCCATAATCATTATTATTATTATTATTACAGCTTCCAGAATGGAAAGAAGATGGTGTATCTTCCACTTTTGTTCATTGACGAGCTTAGCAATCGAGTGAAGGACTTAATGGTATGGAGAACCTTTTTTTTGTTTGTGTACCATCAAGTCTTTAGTTGAGAGAACTAAGAAATCTAAGCAGATATTAATTCTTTGCAACACCTAATAATGTACAAGGTTATTTTCTTAAATATTAGGCAGAAGCTGGCTAAAGAACTTTAGGTTGTGATCAAAAAGTTGTGTCCAGTGAGTAAACAGCTAAGAAGGTTGCTGTATAAATCTTTACATAGCTTATAAGTAAACAAAAATGTAAAATTGTAACCCACCTGTTTTGCAGGAGATAAACAGCAGCACCACAGAACTTCCCCTCACCATCTTGTACGACACTATCTCGCTGGGAAAGCTTCGCTTTTGGATCCACATGCAGGATGCGGTCTACTCCCTGCAGCAGTTTGGTGAGGCCGCCGGGTTTCAGAATGGACAGAAGATGATTTGGCACCACAAATGGATTGCAGGAAGATGAAATAATTTGAGTATAATTCACCTGAAGTCACGATTCAATTTCTTTCCTGTTTTAGGGTTCACTGAAAAAGATGCAGATGAAATTAAGGGCATCTTTGTGGACACCAACCTGTACTTTTTAGCATTAACATTCTTTGTGGCTGCCTTCCATGTAAGTGATTTGGTTTATTTCAGTAGAAAATATCTGATTTCTTTTTTAAAACTTGGAGCACGTCCCCAAGTCCTTTTTGCAGATTTTTTTGTACCGCCAAGTTTATAGGTTATTTTTCGTGCATTAAAGATGTGCCTGTATTTCTGCAGCTACTTTTTGACTTTCTCGCTTTCAAAAATGACATCAGCTTTTGGAAGAAAAAGAAAAGCATGGTGGGAATGTCTAGCAAAGCAGGTAGGAACTTCTAAAAACTATTAGAAATGCTTTTAATGTTTAGGCTTTTTAGGGATTAAAGATGAAAACCATATTTAATGGATGTGCTGAAGAACGTACTTCATTGCACCAGGATTGTTAAATGAATGCAAAAGTCATGAAATATGCAATAGAGGACGGTGGTTCAGTTTATGGAGGAATTTAATTGAGCAGAACGTAATGATCTCATGCGGCGAAGGCTTCTGTCACTTCAGTTCCAGACCATTTACATGGATTAATTTTGGATTATTCTTGCACACATCAGTATCTTCCTTAAAATCTTTCCATATGTTTGGCATTGTTGCAGTTCTCTGGAGGTGCTTCAGCACCATTGTGATTTTTCTGTACCTGCTGGACGAGCAGACCAGCTTGCTTGTCCTCATCCCAGCTGGAATAGGCTCGGTGATCGAGGTACGGAACCAGCGCTCCCTGCAAACTGCACAGTCCAGCAGCACGACGCCACCATGACCGGTTTGGTCGTTTCGTTGGGAGAATAAACGGTTTGTATCTCATCTCAGGTTTGGAAGGTGAAGAAGGCGTTTAAGATACAGCTCCTGTGGAACGGCATGAAGCCCTCCTTCCTGGTAAGCACAGATCTCGGAGCTTTAGTCCTGGATTTTGTCCCAAATTTAACTCTTACAGATTAAGGTACATTTTGCTAGTACCTCGCAAGACTGTGTCGAGAAACATTTTTGGCGATGCTCTGTCTGAACATCCGTTCTCTCTCAGTTTGGAAAATTAGACGAATCAGAAAAGAGGACCGAAGAATACGATACCCAGGTGAAACAAAACATTACATAAACAGTATGAAAATGATTAACTTGTGCGCACGTGCGTTAACCCTGTGTTCGCTTTGGCAGGCAATGAAGTACTTGTCGTATTTGCTGTATCCTTTGTGCATCGGAGGAGCTGCCTACGCCTTGATTTATGTCAAATACAAAAGGTACACTCCTACACCAACAGCTTCTGTTGCAAGCGAATTAAAAATGCTTGAACTTCATATAACCTGTTTGTTTTGTTGACAGTTGGTACTCCTGGTTAATCAACAGTTTTGTCAACGGTAAGCTCAAAAATATGTGAGCAAATTAAAATTATTACCTGCTATTTCAAAATGTGAGGCGTGGTTATATTTTGAAAACGTTTTCCCTAAGTAGCCTCACTTTTGTTTCAGGGGTTTATGCTTTTGGATTCCTCTTCATGCTGCCTCAGCTTTTTGTCAACTACAAGGTCAGTTGACTTTAGTGCAAATATTGTGATTTATTTAGACCATTGCCCTATTCCTCTGCATGCACTAAGTTTTTTTTTTTTTTTTTTTTTTTAGCTGAAATCTGTGGCTCATCTTCCTTGGAAAGCATTTATGTATAAGGTGAGTGTAAGAAAGCAATATGGAGCAGCAGGCACCATAGCAAAAAGAGATGGAGATTTAACTGTAGCACCCAGTGTGGTTAATTTGTACAATTTTAGTTCACTTTGTCTACAAAGTGTGACACTCAAAGAAATTAGATTCTCTGCACCGTTTGTCCTGGATTAACTTGTCAAATAAGTCAAACCTGGTCATTATGTCTTAACCAAACATCTGTCTCCTCAGGCCTTCAATACCTTCATTGATGATGTGTTTGCCTTCATCATCACTATGCCCACATCCCACCGGCTAGCCTGCTTCAGGGACGACGTTGTCTTCCTCATTTACTTATATCAGAGATGGTATGGAATTGGAATGACCTTCTCGACCCTGTCACTCGAGTGACGCCCAGCTTGAAATGTGGGCTGTTCATGTCAACCCTCATTGTAGCTTTTCTGCTTATTTACGTTAGGTCCTGCTGCAAGAGCAGGGATGCATTTTTCTACTTCCTACTGTACTTTACGTGATTATTTGAGCTTAAGCTTCAGGAGCTTGCTGTACATCAGAGAAATTGATGAAAAGCCGTTGAAATGTTGCTGAATACAGACACAAAAGGGGAACTATGAACTAGCAATTCTTGGTTGTTCTGTATTGAACATTTGTTTAACACGTCTTTCCCGCCGTCTTGTTCCCCGAAGGCTTTATCCGGTTGACAAAAGCAGAGTGAACGAATACGGAGTGTCGTACGACGAGAAGCCTGCGGCGAAGGACCACAAAGACTAAGCTTGAAGAAGGGGCAGAAACAACAGAAATGCAAAACGAGTGTTCAGAGACTCTGGTCTCCTTCACATGGATTCCAATACAAGCTCCTGCACAGAGAGGATGTGGAGGCACAAGGTGCCATCTGACAGCGCGCAGGGGTTTTGATTAGAAATGTTCGAGGACTCCTAATGCCCCCCCTACCCCCAGCCCGTACTTCATCAGTGTATGCTTGGGTTCGTGACCCACCCTCAGCTCAGTATCGCTTTGCTCAGGACTGACTGACTGGCTGGCTGCAGGAAGCTCTTCTGCAGCCTCTGCACGCATGAATCAGTCTACGGTTGCATTTGCTCATTCCTCCCAGCGTGTGGCGCTCACCAGCTGCCCCTTCTGCTCACACCTTTTCACTGGCTTCTGCAGACACAAAGCGTTAAAACGCTTTTTGTGAAGTTGCAGCAAGACGCACCTGCTGCTGGCTTCCTTACTGGATACCGTCTGCTTTGAGAAGGAAATGTGCCAAACCCTTAAGATTGTTTTAAAGAAATGAAATAAGACCTTTATTTCCTGGTAGTGTTTCCGACTGCATAATGATGCTTATTCCTCCAGCACATCCCACTGACCGATTCCAGTGACGTCAGCACTCGCCGGGGACCGTTACGCCGTGACACTGCGAACACTCTGTGGCGAGATCGCCGTAACAAAGCGTTACGCCTGCTGACGTGAAGGACCAGTCTACTGAAAATTCCAATTGTTTTTGTTTGTAATTCATTGACTTGTGTGTTTAGCTTTTTACATAATTTTCCTTGGAAATAAAACATTGTCTTGAAATAGCAATACTTCTGTTTTTTTTTTTTTTTTTGGATTCACAGAAAAGACTCAAGTTTTGAATGTAGTACAAACTAATTTAATGACTAAACTACAAAGCCGTAACTGATTTGTCAGCAATTGCAAGATAAGCGCTATTCTCACTTAATAAAGCGGTCAAACTTTAATCATTATCAGGAATTTCACTCTTTGAATAGTCGATAATTTATCGGCAAGGGAAGCAGATGGACAGCAGTTCAGGTCAAAGGCTCATGCCGCCTGTCCATTCAAAGAGATTTATTTGTCACATACATGGTAACCAGGCATGCCATACAGTGAAATGCTAACTGAATCGACAGGACACTGTGCGTGGTTTTGAGGATAGTGCTAGGTTCAAGAGCCTTATGGCCTGTGGATTGAAGCTCCTCTTAAGTCTCTCCGTTTTTGCCATAATGCTCCCGAATCGTTTGCCTGATTTCAGCAGGTTGAACAGATGATTGCTGGGGTGAGACAGGTCACCGATGATCCTAGTCGCTCTGGTCCTGTAGTGATGGCAGATCAGATCTGGTGCAGCGTTCCGCTGCCCGGGTCACTCTATGCAGTGCCTTGATGTCACGAGCACAGCTATTCCCAAACCAGGAGATGATGTTCTGAGGCAGAACAGATTGTATAGCACCAGAGTAGAACGTTTTAAGGATCAATGGAGAGACCTGCAGCTTCTTCAGCTGTCTGAGGTGGTGGAGCCGCTGCTTTGCTCTACTGGCCTGAGCTCGGATGTGTACGGTCCATGTCAAGTCCTCAGTGACATGAACGCCCAGGTATTTGTAACTGCTCACCCTCTCCACTGCAGTCCCGTTGATTTTAAGGGGGGGTTTAGGACCGCTGCTGTCGCCTACCAAAGTCCACCACCATCTGTTTAGTTTTGCTGACATTCAGTTGGAGGCAGTTCTCCTGGCACCATGATGCCAAGTTTTCCACGTCCTCTAAGTATGCTGTCTCAGCGTTGTCGGAGATGAGGCCCAGCACCACTGTATCGTCAGCAAATTTGATGATGACATTGGAGGCGTACGTGGCCACATAGTCGTGAGTGTAGAGGGCATAGAGCAGAGGGCTAAGTACACAACCTTGTGGAGCTCCGGTGTTGAGTGTGATGATGCCGGAGGTGCAACTACCGATTCTCACCACCTGTGATCTGCCTGTGAGGAAACTGAGAACCCAGGCACATAGGTTGCGGTTCAATCCCAAGTCATTCAGTTTAGTGAAGAGTCTGCGGGGGACAATGGTATTGAAAGTTGAACTGTAGTCAATGAACAGCAGTCTCACATAGTTCCCCTGTTTCCTGTCAACGTGACTGAGGGTGGTGTGCAGGACATGGGATATGGCATCATCTGTGGATCTGTTGGGGCGGTAGGCGAACTGAAGTGGGTCTACAAAGCTGGAGATGGATGCAGTGATGATGGCCCTGATGAGTCTCTCAAAGACCTTCATGACTACCGAGGTAAGTGCAACAGGCCGGTAGTCATTTGGGCTTGTTGTTCTTTGGGACCGGGACGATGGTGGAAGCTTTAAAGCACTTAGGGACTGTGGACTGAGCCAGAGATTCATTAAAGATGGTTGTGAGAACCCCGACCAGCTGGTCGGCGCAGCAGACACCCGGAGATGTTGTCCGGCCCCGGCGATTTTCTGATGTTAACGCGCTTCAGCTCCCTCCGCACATCGGACGCGGTAACGGTGATGACGTCACCAAATGTCGTCGACCAGTTGCGGCCCTCACTGCTGTCGCGGGTGACTGTAGCGCAATTGGGCTCGAAACGGGCATAGAATGCATTGAGTTCGTTGGCGAACCTAGAGTCTACATGCACAGCCACATTAGATTTCCTTCCGAAATCTGTGATGGTTCTGAATATGCGTTACAGTAACAGTGTATCAACCATCCCATAATGATCACTAGAAATTTGTTACATTTGTAGTACTGTACTGTATCTATGGAGTTGACATAAAACTCAGAGCAAAGTGCATCACATAAATGAAGGCCTGGAGGTGGAAGATACCACAAACTGAGCAGAAAGTAAACCACTGACATTAAATACTAAAGTCATTGTTTCCACACCAGTTTTTGGTATCGATACTTTTTTTTTTTTTTTTAAATGTAGTTGAATAAAACATACTTTTACGCCATCACTTTTCTCACCCTATTTTAGTTACCTGAATATTTTTGCATATAACAACTTTCTCTTAAATCCAAGTCAAGTTTGCTGGAAAATATTCATAATTTATACCAGGTTTATTTTAACTCCTCCCCGTGCATTATCTTGTTCACGTGAGGCAGCGAAAAACATTAAAAAGGCTTTAGCAAAAGGATAGGTTTAAGGCACGTATCAACACCGCAAGCTGGTGCCATTCCGGCAAGCGCGTCTTGTTTCACCTAAGGCGCCGAAACAAATCGAACATTAATGTCGCCGTTGCCAGGCGGTGACAAACAAACAATTTCTGATGTGCAGTTTCAGTTAAGAAAAAAAGCACCAATTGTATGATGGGAGTGCTCAGCATTCTTTTACAAGTTAACACAGCATAACAGAGTGACGTTTTCACACCCTGCCTGCATTTGGTTCATAGCCCTTTGATAGCCAACTTGCAGGTGGAGCCTGAAGCTCCTGAGGCATTAGGATTCGTCCCTTAGAATGAACAGATGTCTTTCACTTGTTGCAAAAACAGCTTTTACAGTATTAAACACGCGATTTAGTAGAAGAAGAAAAAAAACTAGCAATTCTGGATGTTTTTGCCAGGTATGTGGACCTCAGATAAACACCAGCAGTGGTCTTGAAAATGACATTTAAATGAAAGATGTCACTAAAATCATTATTATTACGTGGGTGAACGGTTCAGCTACGGTTCATTTCTGTTTTTGCCACATTCCCACACTAAGTGGCACCTAGGTATTTGTTTCAAGAAAATCCAGACTTCTGATTATAAGGTACAATTCTGCGAAAGACTTCCTTCAGCCTATAAACACAGAAGCAGGAAACTCGCAGGGCGGCCCTGCAGAGTCAGAAGGGGCATTCCTTCACAAGGGTGGTGCGCATCAACAGCAAAAGCTGCTTCTTCTCTGTCAGCCTCGCAAAACCCTTAAATAATTTCCTTTGGGATAATAAAGTTTTTCTGATTCTAAACAGCATGGAGCCTTTCTGGATGTTTCTGCTGCTCTGCACCGCCATCTCCTCAGGTACAGTACGTTTATGCATTTCTTGTCCAGACTCAGTTCAGACTTAGACCCACCAGGAGGTTTACACTTCATTGTAGCCACGGCTGTATACATTCTAGAGGAGCTCTCCAATTCCTCTCAAAAATAAACGTTTTGTGTCAATATTCTGTCTTGCAAAGCAGTATTAAAACCAAGATTTTATGGGTGGTGAAGTGATGCTGATGACGACCTTCCTGTTCATCCCGACGACCAATTTCAAACATGAAGCCAAGTAAATGACTAAATGCTGGAGTCGTTTGACAAAGTTTAAAACTATAGTTTGTTAAAAACTATATTCTCTTAAGCCAACTTATTTAACGAGAAAGGCAAGGCTGAAGAGCAGAACATCTCCGAGTAGCCTGACTTTTGGGATTCCACCTCAGGCGCAGCTCACGTCAACACAAACTGAGGCGCTCTGCGTGCAGTCACGACTGCTCGACATTTGTCATGAAGGCGTTTAATTTTTTTACTTAGGCGTAAAAGCAGACATTTTAATCGCCCGGGAACCTAAACAGCCGCCAGCTCTAACGCTCGGTTACTTGTCAATGTTATCTTGATAGTAAAAGCGAGTGTCAAACACCGTTTTGCCCTGCAGCGCAAGGCCTCACCTGCTACGTGTGCGGCTCAACCGCGAGCAACGCCGCCTGCAATCAAAACACGGCGCCCTGCGAGGCCCCACTCAACACCTGCATGACCACCGTGGACACCCAGGGTGAGGAACCAGTCCTAGCGGGTGGACACATTCAGTTGAGTAACATTAAACACAGCCGGCGGTGAACTCACTGACGTCCGCCATTTTCTGCACCCGCAGGTGGTATGAAGGCCATCGTGAAACTGTGCGCCAGCGCTGCCACTTGCTCGGGAGCCGCGTCCGCCGCTCACTTGGACGCCTCCGGCAACGGAAACACAGTCTCCTGCTGCTCAACTCAGCTGTGCAACGTGAACGGGGCCGGAGCGGCGAAGCTCCACACTGTGCTGCTGGCTGTGCCACCGCTGAGCCTCCTGCTTGTCCTCCGCTACGCCGGCACATAAAGTCGCCCCGGACCCAGGCGGCTGCGCGCATCACTTCCCGCCCTACAATAAGCATCGCACGATCACTAAATAAAAGTTTTGCCTTAAAAGTAAATCCCTTTACGTATGGAAAGACTCGAATGGTGCTGTCTGACGCTGTGTGCTCACTTTTTATTGTGTGCTTCTGGAAACAATCGCTTGAAATGGAGAATAAAACACGCAGCAAAGCGCGAACGCGAGTTCAAGTGTGCGCGCGCTTCGCTCGGCAGCCAACCACACGCTAGAGGGCGTCGCGGAAATGTGACGTATGAAGAGGTATAAAAGAAAACGTCCCGCCCTTCCACGTCCTCTTTTCGTCACATCGAAGCGGGAGGAAGTGTGCCTGAAGGTGCTCGGTTCTTCTAGCGAAGCTAAGGCCTCTGAATCCGGCGACTAGCACCGCCAAATTTAGGCATCCATCTCTTAAAAGCGGAACTCTAGCAAGCAGAATGGCCACCGTGTCTGAACTCGCCTGTATTTACTCCGCGCTGATCCTCCACGACGACGAAGTCACCGTCACGGTAAGTCGGGTCACCGCGCCGCCAACATGGCGGAGAGCAGCGCAACAAAGTGGCTTCACTTCACTTCATGCTGTGTGTCCGGAGGGAAAGTGGCGTTGCAGACTGTAAACTGTTGAGCGTAATAATTTGACTAGTGTGAATCAGTTCCTAAAGCTTAAATTTCAAGTGATTGACAGTCGCTATCATTCGTGTGCAGCGGTTTACACATAAAACTAGAAAAGGGTTTCCATGTGGGGAAGGAAGAGCGCTGTTTTGGGCTTTGTTTATACGGATCTGTGTTCAAATGGCTGAAAATGACCGTTTCCACCCGACAACCGCATGCTTTAGAGTTTGAGGTACTCTGCTTGTCCGAATAGTTGTTTAAAGATACTTAATGTGTGTGTGTGAATGGCGCAGGAGGACAAGCTGAACGCCCTGATCAAGGCGGCCGGAGTGACCGTGGAGCCTTTCTGGCCCAGTCTGTTCGCTAAGGTGGGTGATCCTCTTCTTAACCCAGTGACCAGTTGTGTTTCAGGTCAATTTCTCACCAACTCCACGCCTTTATTTATCTGACGTTTTGGTCCAAGTTTCATTTTGATTAAAATGACTCAGTGGTAGAGAGTAAATATTGAGATGATGTACCTTCAACGTGGGACTGGAACCATGAACCTTCTGACTGCAAAGCAGCACTAGCAATAAACACTTCGCTGTTTTCTGGCTTGTTGGCGATGAGGTTTTGGTGCCTTAGGGTGAAATTGGCCCTGCCGATTTACGGTTCTGCATTGATGTTGTAGGCCCTGACCAGCGTGGACATCGGCAGCCTCATCTGCAACGTGGGCGCAGGCGGCGGTGCTCCGGCCGCTGCCGCCGCTGCTGCGGGTGCTCCTGCTGCTGCCGGAGGGGCAGCCCCAGGTGAGTCCACTGACTGCACCCTAGCGACCATGCAAAGGTCTCGTAGTGGGGGGGGGGGGATTAAAGCATCAGCTTATGACAACTGCATGGTTTCTGACACTTTGTCCTTATGTTGCAGCTGAGGAGGAGAAGAAAGAAGAAAAGAAGGAAGAGTCTGAGGAATCTGATGATGACATGGGCTTTGGTCTTTTTGACTAAGCAACTTTTAAATATCAAAAATAAAATTGAAAAAATGGCTGTTTCTTTTAAGTTTTTTTTTTTTTTGTCTAAAGCTTATGCACAGCAATGTGTCTGTGTGAAGTGGTAATCTTTAATGCGACTGTGGTGAAAGAAAGCATCCTGGTTTGCTGCTGATCCCCGTTCGGCTTGAGTGCAATTTCAAAACATTTTTAAAGCAAGTTGTGTGCATTTGTTTCAAAAGTTAAGGCAATAGAAGTGACTTTGCAATTTTAATGTTGTGGCATTTTAAACACCCCAGCTGTGCTGCGATGAACACGAGCTGTACCTCAGCCAGGATCTAGATGGTCCAGCCTAGCCAGCTCCCCTCACTGGAAGAAAGTTGAAGGTAACGGTGGACCTGAGTAACTGCTGCATGCACGCTGGGTCACTACTGTAGTCTCAGGTCGGTGGGGAGGGGATGCCCTCTTGTATGCACAGAATAATCCGTAGAGACAGCACAACGATAAATCCTTTTATTTATTAGTTCAAGGAACTGTACAGTTAATTCTTCCTGAGAATAATTTATAGCCAAAAGCAGATGAATCTATTGAACAGACTAAGCAGGTAACGTGGTGATATTGGTGTGTTAAACCACCTGGGTAAGAAATGAAATGGGGAGGGGGGGGTTAACATTTACCATAAAAAATACAAAAAGGAAATTTCAGTCTTTGGTGCTGACCAATTCATGGATCCCCACCTATGACATGTAATGTTTTGTGGCTTTAAATAGTTTATACTATTGTCCAACTACAAAAAAAAAAGTTTCTAAGTGGAAAAACGACAAAGAGTATTTACTTTCCATTCTTAGTTTATTCGTTGCTTCAGAGGGTTCCCCTAAGCCTATATTTCACTTGGAAAAATGCAGTGAACCTCCAAAATATATATTTATAATCCTCCATTGAATGTTGGGATAAGCATATTGACCAATACAATGATACACAAAAGAAAACTGTATAGTGATTATTGTGTAGAATTCTCAACCTTCGGGTTTCCCAGAACTCTCGCATCTATAGATAGGATTTCCTTACAGCTTCCAGTTGCTTTTTCCCAGATCTGTGGAACATCCTGGTGTGGGGAAACTGAAAATTGGACTCTCTGTGGATACAAAAAAAGAACGTACAATCGGCACAGCCAAAGAAAAACGAGTCTGTAACGGTATTTTCACAGATCCTGGGACTTGAATGCAGAACGAGAAGTCTGTTTTAAAAAAAAAAAAAAAAAAGTCTTTGCAAGGGAATGAGGACAGCAGGCGTTGGTAACGTCCCCACATGAGTCCTGGTGCGAAGGTGTCACTTCCACGCGTGCCGGCAGAACCTGCTCGGAGGCGGTCGAGTTCGAGAGCAGGAACCTCCCTGCTGGTCCCGACCCCTGGCTGGGACTAATGAGGTCGAGGCTGGTTGATCATCTTGAGCCGCGCCTGGTCGATGACGTCCAGCAGGTTCTTGGCGTCCACAGCTAGAGCGTGAGCAGCCGTCAGCATCTGCTTCTTGTAGTCCTGCTGCAGGCTCGTCATGACGTACTGCTGTGCAAGCTTCATTTTGTTGATAAGCTCCGCCAGGTCGGAGTTGAGCAGCTTCTGGGCCATCTCGATCTGGGGAGAACGCAGGTGTCAAACACATGATCATCTGAAGCTGTAGAGCTGTACGCTCAGGTTTCTCTTCATAGCTTTAAGAAAATGAAATGAACTGCGACCAAGATGACGGTTGGTTTTTCGTGACGTAACGTCAACGTAAACAGTTTTAAGCACGAAAGTTAAAGCCTTCAATCTGTTCATCTATTTTGGTTTCAAGTTTTGAGGGAACATCTGATTGGGCCACAGCTAACTGAGAGGTGCTGGTCTTACCTCTCTGTGTGTACTGGCTGGAAGTATGGGGATGGTCTCATCCACAGTGGCCAGCAGGGTCCTCAGCGCCAGCCCCACTTCCTGCAAGACCAATGCAGAATCTCAGGGTCTCCTGAGGAACAGCTCCATCACAGCAGACACAGCGACCGGCACCACCGTCCACTCGTACCTTCACCATTGGCACGTACTCCTCGGGAGGCGCCGGCTGGATCTTGCTGGACATCTCAATGACGGCCTTTACCAATCCCGTCACATTTTCGTACACCTTGTCATTGGATCGGTCCAGGTTCGCTGTGGGTGGGGGGCTGATCTCCTGGGGCTGGATCTGAGCACGACAACAGATTTGCACGTTTAGGGTTTATTGTGAACGTATTGGCCAGTAGCTCTGTTGATAAGCATGGCCTACCTGTGCTAAACTGTGCACCATTTCAAAATAACCGCCAAAGTTGCATACTGCTAAATTTTCAGTCACTTGTTGCCCTTCCACACGCCGACATAAATAATGCTGAAGAATGTCATCGTGTGAGCGGCCAGGAAACTAAACGTTAAACCACTCACAGAGATTTTCTAGCACATTCCAGCAGTCTAACGGACACTCTGAGGCTCAACTGCATCTAAGGTACAACAGAGCGACTGAGCCGCAAATGTTCTCAGCTGTAAGGCCTGTAAGAGCCCCCCCTGCAGGCTGTGCGCGCATCTGCACTGAGAAGGGTGTCGTGTTATTTTCCCACCAGTAGATGGCACACACGTCAACGTTAAAGCAATTTCAAGTTCACTACAAATAATGTTATACAGCATCTTATGTTAAAAATATTACAAACAATACCAGTGTTTTTTAGTAATAATCCACAATAATGCATTAATATGTATTACATTTAGCATAATGTATAAACAAGCATTTACAGATCAAGCTTTTCTCTTTATGCTATTTAAACAAAAATAAACACTTCTACCCATTAGACTCAAAATTATTGTACACCCATGTTATGGAGATTAATATTAAAATTAAAGGCTATTGTAGGCTTACCTTCACCTTGCACTTTTTATGGTACAGCACAACATAAAAAATACAAGATGAAGAATGTGAACATGCAAATCCTCAGAGAGGAGGGGCTAGGGCCAGGAGGACAATGGTTAAGGTGTGTTCAGTTTGTGTAGGGTGAGTGGAGCACTGGCTGCCTCCCATGGCTTTGAGGACGGACGCACGCACGCACGCGTGCACACACACACGCACACACACACACACACACACACACACACACACACACACACACACACCGTGACTCAAGCACATGAGAAACCCCAATGTGGAAGTGGGCAGTAGTGAGTAAATAATGATTTGGCAACACTAGTATTAAAGATGAAAACTACAGCTCTCGTCAGAAGAACACCACCCACTTCTGGGGGTATCGCCAGAAGAAAGTGACGCCCCCGCCTCTTTACTTGCACAGTGGTGGAGTGTTCTAGGCCACAACAATCTGGCCTATTGTAGGCAATGTTCTACAACGGTGAGTTTCAGTCCTTGGGTCCACTAGCACTGGAACTTCCACCAAGGCTACACAAAAGTGATGAGCGATAGGCCTGGGGTTGGTGGTGGTGATGGCGGGGGGTAAAATGAGTGGGGCAGGGGATGAGGTGACACAAACACAGAGTTCTTACCCTCCAGGGCTAAGTTCAACAACAGTGAGGCAGAGGCAAAAAGGTGGGGACACGGCAGGATACACAGAAACAGAGAGGGGAGAAACAATTAGTAGTGCAGCCACTAAACATGCATCGGAAAGAGAGAGAGAACGCAAGGCTGGTTTCATGAAGCCACTCCATGCACATGCCTTTGTGTTGTGCTGGAAGGGTCACTTCTGCATCCTGCTATTCATGTGCAAATAAACTTCATACACCAGGTTATGTGGTTACAGAACCAAAAAACAGTTTACCTCTAGTTCAGAAGTAAATCTTTTAAACTTATGAGAATTATAACGTACAAAAATGCCCATTGTGATACCCATTACTAAACTTTTTCCTCCATTGCATGCTGGTTTCCTGCCATGCTTTTTCACTGTTATGTCAGTCTGCATGGTAAGCCACTGGCATCTATTTCTGTAACTTCTCTGAGTTTACATCTTCTCACAACCCCATTTGCCTGCACAAGTCTGAGAGCCAAACACACAGTTTATTTTAGCTCCCATTTCTAAACAATATTATTAAGATTATTTTGTAATTATTGTATGTTTCAGAAATAAATCTTAATTTGGTCTAATTTGCAAATGTTTGGCTAAGAGAATGACTGGTGTCAAAGTGAGGCTGTGACCACAGAAGCCTGGGGTTGGAGATAAATTTCCATGTGCCTGACCTCCCCCTTCCTAAAATTACACTAATATTTTCCCACAGAAGAACCCTGCATCCCCCTCTTTTCCCAGGGTCTCATTTGCGGTGGTAAGTAAGTTGGGTCTCTGCGTGCCAGAGGGGTTCAAAATTGGCCACGTAAAAGCTAAGAAAAAGATCTGCTATTTACTAGTCCGTGTTCAAAAGTTCAGTTACGGTGACCAAGTTAAACGATGGACCTTTCTAGTCAGCTTTGTCTTTACGTCTGTGATTGGCGACACTGAGCAAGATTGACTGGGCTTGCAGCAAGTTTGAGGGCAGACCAGGGTTATGAGCAATACCTTCACGCCTTCATTGTAGCTGTCCACAGGATTGAGACTAGCCAGGCTGCCCAAGTGGCTCGGCGCTCCAGGGCGAGGGGGCTTCTTTGGAGGAGCCACGTGTTCTGCATGATGAGACATTGTGGAACCATTATAAGGGAGGTACACAGATTGCGTGTGAATGCAATACAATCAAGTTCTGTTTGCACCATGTAGTTTTGGAGGCTGGTACTCCTCACAGGTGGGGGCCGTGAATGACGGAACTTGAAATTGCTTTTTATGGCACCGCCGTTGCAGTGGAAAAAGCACTACGACAATAATGCTGCCACATGCCACAGAGTGCAGGAAGGATCACAGAAGAAAGGTAAAGAGTGCAGTAATGATGCCAAGGCTTGGTCCTCACCTGGTTTACCTACAGGTTGATATATGTGCTGGCTTCCAGTCTGTTGGAGAAAACAGAAACAAGAATCAGAAATAAGCCTGCTCTCCAGCCACCCTTAAATTACTGCATCACATTTTCCCAAGTGGTGATGCTCTGCTCTCTACACAGGTAATCTAGATATTTTCAACATTTTGTGCCGTATTTGCTGATCCAATATACTGGACCAAGCAGAAAGTAAATCTGAATGTAAAAACTGCTTAGCAACAACAGAAATGATCTCTATGATAGTAATTCACAACAGCCTTCGCATCTGACACGGCTATAGTCACTTGTGAATTCTAGAGTTACTTTTCCAAACCTTTCATTCCAGATCTGCAAGCAATGCTAACATTTGCGGCTAACAAACTCTATAACTGTCAAGTACGAGCAAGAGGTGCTTCTCGGGTCAAAAAGGAGTTAAAACGTCCCGACTGGTAATTAAACGCTGAGCCACAGTGCGTATCTTAGCGTGAGCCGGGAACGCACAGATGATTCCCTTCAAGCCGGCTTTTCTCAGGAATTCAAAATCAAGCTCTTATAAACACCTTGGTATCCAAAGCTAAATTCCAGAAGCAGAAAGCATGGCTGCTGGCCTGGATGTGCCTAAGATTTATGGATTGACTAGAACTCATGACCAGAACATCTGAATCACTGCTTGGAAGAAACATTTATCAGTAATGTTTGAGTTCCTCCTTATGGCCAAGCATGCACCGCTGCTAATTCAGTGAACACACATGAAACAAAGCTCCACACGTAAACCTACTGCACAGAATTGGTTTGGCAATTTGAATTATTCTCAATGAATAAACTGCTCTTATTTTGCCGAAAGCATGTTCCATCTTCCTCCTTTAGGTACTTCCAGTTTACCTACAAACTCTTCATCTGTTACTAGCACAAGCTATTGGTTTCCTGTTATAAGACCAGGAGCACTGCAGCAACATGAAGAGTAATTAATCATCAATGTCAGTTCTACTGCTGTTGCGCTGCTTAAAAACACAAAAAGGAAGTTCAGTACCAGAGGCATTGTGTCAGGAGTTCAATTCAGTACGTGGATACAGAAGAAGAACTGTAGCAATGAAAACAAAGCGGCGTTCATTTCACATGTGACTGAACATTCAATATGAACTAAGCCCTGCGTCTGCAGCAGCATGAACACGCCGCTGTTTGGATCCTCCGGCATCCTCTCTTCTGCTCCTGCCTTCTGAGTCAGGCAGCAGCCGACCTGCCGTATGCTTGCCTGAACACGGTCAGCCACCATGGACCTCTTGTGCAAAGCGGGCCTTGAGTCACTGTTTCCCAGGTTAATGCCAGACGGAGGGTGTTAAGACAAGCCCCGCTAACTCCCTCGAGGGACAAAACCTAAGAGGTGCTCAGCGGTCGGGACACACAAGTGGACCAGTGGGATCAACACACAGTGGACAGAGTCAGTTAATGGTTGGATAAGGTGAAAGAAACAAGGTGAAAACTGGCCAAGTCAAAGTTCTAGCGTACTACGTCAGGCACTTACACTTAATGGTGTGAACACCACCAGCTATGAATCAAGCCTGTGGGCGTATTTCAGTTTTACCCCTGCTATTTTAAAAGGTGGTGGTACTTTCAGCACATGGTTCAAAATATGTGTGCAGATACGGAAAGAGAGAGGAACAAAACAAGTACAGGTTCTGGAAACTTCTGTCCACAAAGAGCGTTCGCATGTGGAAAGTCGGGGTGAACGTGAGAAACTCACCGGCCCCTGGAGACTTCCATCTTCACGGTCAATGCTGCCCCTGGAGTTTCTTGATTCTGGTTTCTGATGATAAGAAGAGCCAGGATCAGCCAGCAGTACTCAAATGGTTTCTGTGTGAACTTTTTTCCCAAGCTTCACAAGTGAATTCAAGGTGAAAATAATGCTGTCTTTGATTCTCCACATCACCTCCCTATTCATCAACAAAACCTCCTCTCTTTATTACGGCTGTTAGGTGGAATCAGGCACCAACACTAAAGAAAAAATCACCACTTCAATGAAAACTAAATTTGACTTCTTTTATCAGTAATACATGCCCATCCACTTTTACAAACTGCCCTGTAAGACATGCCAAACACTTTTAACAACATTTGCTTCCTAGCAAGCTGCTGCATTTATTTAATCAAAAATAAACATCTTGTCTATGGTGAAACAGTACATTAACACCTTTGCGCTCTCCTAGCTGGCTGGTTAATACACCAGCAATAAGCAGCTTGCCAAACAACAAAAGAAAACAATACAACTACAGCCCACCGCCCCCTGATTTATCCCTGTGCTGTACCAGTTTTCCAAAACAGGACTTGAAAACTTGCATCCTCAGAGCTTTGTGCCGGACAGCTTTGCTGCACTGAAGAGGGGAGACCGCTGTGAGAAGTTCCATCAGCGGCATTCAGAAGTGCAGATAATAAACTCTTGCTTCCTGCTGGAGGATGGCTTATAAGGGCTTGGCTGATTCATGCAGCGAAGAGACACAGCCAGCTGACTTCGCGTGTCTCTCTCACCCTCCCACACCCCCTCCTCTTTTGCCCTTCTTCCCAGCAGAAGCACACGTTATATTTGATGCCTGCCTGGATTTACCACTCATTCACTTACTCAAACAGCTACTTCCCCTTTATACAAACAATGTGGATCTAAAGAAAATTCAGTTAAGGCTTTTTGCCTGAAGTCTGCATTAACAAAAACAAAAGACGGCATATTTCACCATTATTCATTTGGTTATCTTCAGGCCCTCCGAAAAGTTTCAAAAGCCCTCCCAGTTCCAATCACTTACACTATATGGCCAAAAGTATGTGGACCCCCCCCCCCCTCCTAAGGAGTGAGCTGAGCTGTTTGAGCCGCATCCAAGTAGTGTTGTCAAAAAAATCGAAATTATCGATGATATCGATTCCATCATGTATAAAATGGTTTCGATATTCATTTTTCATGGTATCGATTTTACATACCCCACTTCTGGTATTCTCTGACGTCATGTGCATTGCGTCGTCTGAGTGTTACACACGTTGTTACGAAGATGGCTACCTCAGCGGCATCGGAGCTTTTTCTCCATCACATTTAATTGACAAAGAGTGCAGCTGCAGCGGCTTTGTGCCAAATGAAGATGGCAAACCCAAGGATTCGTGCAAACCTGTATGCAAGTTGTGCTACCGCACAATACAGACCAAGGGCAGGAAACACTAGCAATTTAGCCAAACATTTAAAGGACCGGCACGCAACACAGTAGAGGGATTTTTGAGAGGTGGTTGTTGTATTTCTAATTAAGGAAATATATGTAGGTGCCTGTTGCGTTTCAAGTGAAGATGTGACGTGCGTTTTTTAGTTTGTTAAGCGTTTCCCAAAACAACATCCTGCAACTATTTTTACCTGACGGCTGCGTTCAGTTCCATACAACCTTTTGAGATCGTGTAGATTGGTGTTGTAAATGTTTAGAGTCGTGTGGCTGTTAGAAATCTTTTGGTTTTAACACAATATATAAAAGGCATGTGAAAGTAATGAATATGTGCTCTATTCCTATCTACTTTGTAAGTAGATGAGTAAAAAATAATTTTGTTTAAAATACAATGCTATGTAGTAATTTATAATGTCTAATTTTTAAAAGATTTTAATTATTTGCAATAAAAATATTTTTGAGTTACATTATACTGTGTTAAGTATCGAAAATGGTATTGAATTTCAACACTTTTCTTGGTATCGTAACGAAGTTTGAAATTTTGGTATCGTGACGACACTACACACAAGCAGCATACAAACACATTCTAGACAACTGTGTGCTTCCAACTTAGCGGCCACAGTTTGGGGAAGAAGCTCCTTTCCTGCTCCAGCATTACTGTGCCCCTCCGTGCCCAAAGCGAGCTCCATAAACACAGGGTTTGTCCAGGTTGGTGTGGAAGAACTTGAGTGGATGCACAGAGCTTTGACCTCAACCCCAATGAACACCTTTGAGAAGAACTGGAACGCCAATCGAAAGCCAGGCCTTCTCGCCTGACGTCGGTGCTCGACTTCACTGATGCTCTTGTGACTGAATGCGCACAAATTCCCACAGCCGTGCTTCAAAATCTGGTGGAAAGCCTTCCCAGAATGAGGAGGCTTTATAGCAGTAAAGGGGGGGAACAACTCCATATTAACGCCCATGGTTTGGAATGGGAAGTTCAACGAGCACATATGGGTGTGATGCTCAGGTGTCCAGATACTTTTGGCCATACAGCATATCTATGTGGCTATTAAACTGCTCACATTGTAAGGAATGCATACGAGATAATATTGTTTACACTAAGCTTAAGATCTACATATTCCTACAAATGTTATAAGTCTTTTCACAAACTATAACTGCCCTTCACTTTCATCCATCACAGTGGGTGTTTGCCTTTCCACAGATGTTAAATAAGCTTCACGGTACTGGGAAAAGTTCTAACCAATAGCTCAGATTTTCTTACCGTACAGCCAGGCAGCTGCACATGGACTATTATGAATCAATATGTTATGTCTTGGGTGGAAAATAACCGGTGTCCATCTTTTCAAAGTTTAGCTTTCATATACCTATGGTTTTTGCTGCTTTAAACCCACTCCCTGTTATGTCTAAAACAGATAAAGATCCATAAACCACTTTGATAGAAGGGTCCCCCAAGTTACAAAGCATTCCTTATTTTTGTCAGTAGCTCAATTCTTATGGGTAGGAATCCTCAGTTCTCGGGGAGTTCTGACAGTAGTTTGTGCTTGGGTGGTTTCAAAATATTATTCTTAGCAGAATATATGAACAGACTATTTTTATTTTGAAACACAATTCCTTCTACGTTCAGCAGAGAATCTGAAGTCAAATAAGTTTCAGACAGCTCACTTCAAGCCCATTTCCTTCTGTTCCTTGAGGTACATCAGGGCCTCAAAACAGTTCACTATGCAGTGATTTATACATCTGTTTTGGAACGAAACTGTGCCAAAATCAGCAGGAGCCACCACCATTCCATCTATCTCTGACAAAAACAACATCTCAATGAAAGCCACGAAAGCAGCTTCTAGGGAAAGAAGATTTAACATCTTCTGCATGGCAGTGAATGCACACAGGGTGGCATTGAGCCACTTATTCCATTAATGGAAGCAAGTATATCCTTACCAAGAAACGCTCTTCCTGTTCAAGCCACCGCTGGTCTTCTTCCATCTGCTGCTGCTGAAGCATCAGTCGCTCCTCCATCAGGTGAGAGGGCAGCCCTTGGCCCATCCCCCGCATATCCATGGGCCCTCCATCCTGCCAGACAGACACACAGACGGACATTGAAAGACAACAGTCAGCCTGTGATTTGCTGCTGAAACTGTGCCTTTTGTTTGTGTCTCACAGCACACAGCCTGCAGGTTGCTAGTTACCAGCTAAGGGGGCTGGGGCTCACCTCCATATTGGGTGACCACATGGGGACATCCTGTGGCCGATGGTGGTTCCAGGAATCATGTGGGTCGAGGACTGAAGCCTGGGGTTGGTATGCTCCACTGGGGATGGGTGACATGCTGTGAGGACCTGGGTATGCTGTCACCTGGAGATGGCAACAGACCAAGCTGACTCCACATAGCCACTCAAATCACTTTCAGTTATTTATACAATTGTAAATTAGAATGATATAGTGAGCTTTTAAACTGATTCTCATTTTGGCAAAACCTTCTAAACTCTGAGTTCAAATCTGGTTGTAATACTCAATAATTAGCCATTTAAGGACAAAGTATGACTTATAACCATCAATGGCAACATCTTCAAAAAAAAAAAAAACAGGAAAATGTTGCTATCCGGGATGTTTTATGAAAACACAATATATGTACACATTATTATATCCACAATATATAATATACATTAAGGTGTTAGTCATTCTCTCATTCTCAAATATGTCAGAGAAATTGTATTAATGTCCAGAAAAAGACATTAATTTCATGACTTGTAAGTGATACGTGTTATAATCCCATATTTTTCTGAAAAACTGCAGTAGCTGTTGGGAGTCTTAACCGACGCACAGGGGTTTGAGATGATACACAGTACAGTACCTGGTAGTGATTGTGCTGGCCGGCGTGCTGGGGACTGGGGTAGAAGCCCTCACTGGAACGGGGACTGGGGTATCCAGGTCTGCTGGGCTGTACTCAGCAAAGGGGGTAGAGAATAGTTAGTCCAATTTCTTAACTACAGGAATATATGGTCATGGGCTGGGGAATGTGGTCAGGCTTCAGCACCATCAACCAAAGAGAAAATGAAGAAACAAAGAAGAATAAACAAAGAAACAGACAGACTTACTGTACGGTGTGAACTAAAACTTAACAGATGCATGGACAGATTGTAATGAGAGCCTTAGAGAGAGCAGGCGGTTAGTTCTGAATCACGGACCACTGAGAAGTGAAATGCTGTCATCTTGCACTCGGTACCATGTGGCTGGTTTGGTGATGCTCGGATAGGATGGGGGCGGAGGAGCAGGCTTGGTTAGCAAATGTCATGGGAGATGCAGGGTATGGGGAGGGGGCTGACTCCCAGTGGGCGCACACTTTCCACTGAGCATCAAACTCTGCACTGGTTTCCCACTTTGCCATTGTGAAGGAACCTTGCTTTATGATCTTAACCTTGTGATGGTAGAGACAACTACCTTAAATGCCCTTTCACAGAGAGCTTCCCATGTCAAAACCTTCCGGAAGTGCAGAGGACAGTGGATAAAAAAAAAAAAAAAACAATGGTAAGTGAAAGGCAACACAGCACATTAGCACTGTGGAGAGAATGACACAAAACGAGAAGATGCACACAGGCCCAAAAACAATTTTCTATGAAAGCCATCACCTAATTTATTTTCAAGCCTTGATTGTAGTTTGACAGGTGCAAGCACATTTCACCCAAATGCTTTGGAAAAAGAGGATGATGTAGTTAAATGCATCCGGAAATGATTTAACAGACAAAAAAGGGGCTCAGAGGAATGCAACATATACATTTAAAAAAGGCAGCAAAGCAAAGGGAAAGAGAAAAAAGTTTACAGCAAAACTTTCTTTGAGACAGACAGCAGGAGACAGCAGGATCACCACCTGAGAGACAGTAAACACGTCTAAGAGAAGTGTTGTGTGATATGGCCAGTTTACAGGCAGTCTGCAGAAATGCTTTAAAGATTTGGCATGGATGGTGTACGCTGCAGTCAGGGCACAGTGCACATATACATGTTCACACCTATGATCTAACAAGAAACAGAATGAGCAGATGATGGAATTGTTTTGAGCTGTGCAATGCGTACCTCAATATATTAAACACTTTTTTTGACATGCAAAGGTTACACTTTGGCATCAAAGTGACACTATATATAAAACAAGGATTGCCATGAGTCACTGAAGGAGATGGACTGCTGTGGTCTACACCCAGAAGTCAGAGCAGCCAGGGACCGCTCTTCTATCTAAAGGCCACATTACAGCCTTGACGTAGTCATTGCAAAATGCATAGATGCAGACATGGACACATACAAGACCAACGTACACAACACAGTGGAAAAGCTATGAGAGCAGGGATGGTAAGAGAAGATACATAGCAACCATACTCTCATAATGACAATGCAGTGCTGACCAGCTGGGACGTGGCCAAGGCCTCTATACTAATCCACCTTCTTTTGTATCACGGGCTGACAGCTTCACTACAGCAAGCTGCATCAACCATAAACCTTACAATATCAACACGTGATATTTTCCTTTTCATTCCACTGCAATCTGCTCCTTCGGTAAACCGTAAGATTCCCCAATATTAAAAACTAATCTTTAGAAAATTGACCAATTTGTCAAAAAACCTTGGAGAGAGATGCAAGGCATGTCAGGCATCCTCTGCCAGTACACAACAATCTGACTCTCACCTTGGGCGGAGCCTCATCGGAGCCACCGGAGTCCCAGGACACAGTGACTTGCCGTCTCATCTCCATCCGAATCCTCTCTTCCTGCTGGGCCTTCTCCTCCTCCAGAATGGTGCTGAAACCAATGAAAAACTGGTGAAATACCCTGAAAATCCAGGATGACTTAAACAATGGAGTACCCTGAATTCAGGGAAGCTAAAGCTCCATCACATTTGCTTTTTTAAGTGGAAAAACTAAATGCAACAGTGCATTGAAGACAGGACCAGTATGAAGCAAAAAAGTGCTCTTGCAGAATCCAGCAGGCCCTTTACAAGCTTGAGATGAAGGTCTGAATAAACATGTCTCATAACTGTGATTTTCCTGTCTGGTTTTCCTCTATGTATTAATATAATTCCTTTATATTAATACACATTTTCAGCTTTTTTTTTTTTTTTAAATAAAGAAACTCACAAGGTTCTGCAGGTCTTCTAGCTGTGGTCCCTACCTCCAGCCACTGAATGAACCACGTACAAGAGGGTAAAGATAAAAACAATGAATCCTAAATTGTGCTACTCGAACTGTTTCATCTAAAGGACACTTAAGCTCACTATGCCAAAGTACAGATGAATGACACTGACTGAAGAGGACTGTCATAATTCTCCATTTTAGTCTCATCACAAAGCGATCAATATGTCTAACAAGCTGTGAAACACAAATAAACAAATCTCAACAAATCCACACGCCGTTCCAGGATTCACGAAAGTGGTTTATATCCAGAGGTGTCATTACGAATGCAAGTTTTCAAGTATTACTTCCTTCAGCTCTCAGGACATAGTGAAAAGTTTATAGCCATATTAAAATTTTAAAAAGCACAGGTAACTTTTACCAAGAAACCTTTTAACAAGAAAATAAAACCGCTTCAGAATCTGCCATCTACCTCCCAGTCAGAGCACACGAGGTAGCAGTCTGACCCAATCCAAGACCCAGCACTGACTCAAAGATGAAGAACTCATCAGTGGCACCCAACGTGTCCAGATCCAGTGTGAAAGGTCCATATTATGATGCTCTGCCTCTCCAAAGCTGGCCCCGGCCTTCTTCCCACTTTTTTGGGTGGACTGCTTCACATCGCACAGGGCTGTGATACTCAGCTATACACAAGGATACATGGAACACTTCCTGGGCTGTGTGAAAGAGCCTCAACACCACTAAGCTAATGAATGTAGGAAGCCTCTCTCTGCTCTCATTTAATACATTATTTCTTTCCTGCCCAGAGCAAAGTCCAGTCCAGAGTGTGAACCTGACTGGCAGAACACAGCTCAAATGTTTGTTTTTCGTCATGTACACCTGTGACTGTATATGTGTACT
Organism: Heterotis niloticus; assembly: GCA_018136845.1. Taxonomy (NCBI): domain Eukaryota; kingdom Metazoa; phylum Chordata; class Actinopteri; order Osteoglossiformes; family Osteoglossidae; genus Heterotis; species Heterotis niloticus. The sequence continues at coordinate 29,098,928 of CM030892.1, read as the reverse complement.
CATATTTGTGTATATATTTAACAATATGAAGGCAGCGTTTTTGAATAAAATGTACCATCAAGGATATTAAACCCTGAACAAAGTCCTTGTGGGAAAATACTCAGGAGATGACAGTGCTTTGGCTAAGGTCATTTTCATAAAAATTAAAGTACTTGGCAAATTTGCTGCATGCACAGAAAACTCAGCGTGAAATGAACAATAATTCGCAAACAAGCACTGAATAATGCTGTACCTTTTTGTCAGCTTGGACACAGGTGTCAGTTAGATGAATAAAAACAAATGTTTGGCATGAAGACAATTATACATTTATCCCTCATTGAATCGTATTAAATTCTTCCATGAAATAACACAGTTAGTCAAAGTCCCACTGTCAGGAGTCAAATTACCAATATTCCCTATATGAGAAAAAAACTGGGTGTAGAATGTAAAATGATGGCAAAAACGAAGACTTGTCATCCAAACGATTAAAAACCAAATTAGTTCTGACATCCCTATGTAGCTATGTGCAGTATCAAAGCTGCCTTTGCTTTACTTTCACTGTTTTGTGTTGCTCTTCTACGCTTTAACCTTTCTTCTCATGCTGAAAATGAGAAACCTTCAAAAATCTGTCACTACCCATCAAAGTGTCTGCACTTAATGTTGAACCATATAAACCGGTACTTAAAAAATATCTGTTTGTTTGTTCAATGTGTTAAATAATTTCCAAGTTTTCGTTTTATGCAATATCTAAAGAAGATATTACATAAAATAAAAAAGAAAATAGCACACAGAGTGTTTCACTTCATAGACAAGAGGTGCTGAGTAATTTGTGACATTAGATGATCTTAGACTGGCAGATATCGTATCAGTTAACAGTTTCATTTATAAATGTTGTGATCGGATGAGAATGACAGTGTAGTAGAAGGCGGAACGTACGGAAGAGGCAAAACATCTGAGCGCAAAGTGAAGCATATAATAGGCAGTGAATAAAATACATGTTGCAGAAGTAAAATGACTGAGTAAGCCACATTGCATAAAAAAATATACTGATTCAGAAGCAGTCGTTCATTGTGTAATGTAAATAAATGTTAAAAGTATGTGTTCCTACCACTGCTGAGTCCTCCAGGCTACCATGGGGAGAAAGGTTTAGCCATTCAACTTTGTTACGTGAGGTCAAGAGATGATTACAATTACCAGCTAAAGGAGTGGCAATGCCTCAGCTAACACCCAGCTACATAAATGTAGTAAAGCTGAATTGTGTTGGCAGTAAGACTGTGTGCCCAGGAAATAATAGAAAGAAAAGCAAAGGTAATGTACAGCCATAGCCTTGGCTATCAATTAACCTGGTGTGATAACGCTGAAATTTGTCGCCAGAGTAATGAACATCACTCATTGTTTTACTATGATTTTATAACACAGATGTATGTCAAGATCAGATGAACATTGCCAATACATTTAAAATGGTCAATGTTGTACTACCATACACACAACAGACTGCAACAGATCCACCACATACAACTTCTATTAACTAGCTTAACATTTTTATAACTGCCATGTCACAAAGTGTAAGAAATAGTACGGACTTCCAGGAGGACTCACAGGGGACCCAATGCCAAATATCTCTCCCAGGGAGCCATCTACCCAGAAGGGTTTTCCAATATAGAGGCTGTGCCTAGTGGGTCTTCAAATTGGGGGGGGGGGCTCCTCTCAACTATGCATCTCAATCTGATAATGGGACCCCAAAAAAGCCCGATTTGGCATAAATCGCAGGGTATCCCCATCAATGATGACTTCTGATGAGACAACAACCTGGTAATGTTCTACTTCACAAGCACAAAGGACACTTTGACTAGATACAGTTTTCCAAGGGAGCTGTTTAGTGATAAATCCTTTCTCAGCTCTGTGCTCAGTTTACCTGGTGGTTACACAGGGCTCTCGGGCATAATCAACAACATGGTCTCAATGTTAACAAAAAACAGGGTGGAGTAAGCTACCTTGGTTACAAGAGGAGGTCTTGAATGTTTCTGCACATTGTAAAATGCTAAGATATATTGCACAGCTTGGGGAAAACAGCCTCACTAAATTCAGGCTGCCCCAGTGCCAGGCCCTGTGGCCTTCTGTGTTGTACAGCTTAAATTCTCCAGAAGATAACGCTCTTGGTACCAAATGGAAAAGGGCCACAGGTTCACATACCACTTGAATCAACACTGCAGATTTACAAACCACAGCTTAGCTAAGGGTATTTGCTGACCACATACAATGCAAAAGATCAGTGTACCTGGCTATTGTGCTTTGAAGGAAACACATTTTATATAAACGTATAAATTAAAGTGACAGCTAACAGCAGAATTTAAATGGATATGAACTAAAATTAACCAAATTTGAGCAATGACCCAAGTTCACAACAGACAGCAGTACAATTACATTCCATACTGCTGTGCATTTTGCTATACAACAGTGAATTTTGATTGGTCAAGGAGGTCTTACTTGCATAGGTGTAGCACAGTGAGTCAGTGGCCCATCCCCTTCCTGGATGCACAGCTAGGTTTGGAGCTGAGCCAGGTGGCAGTTCAGACATGACCCAAATATGGGTGGCATCCATTTATCAGAACACATCTCATATGCCCTAAGAAAAGGGGCACTCCCATCTGCACACATTCCCTATACTTTACCTCCCAAGCCCCTCAAGGTTTTGCGTAGCTTTTAATCTAGTCTGTCAGAAGATTTTCTCTATTAACACCAGCAACCGCACTACCATGAAGGCATATAACCAAAATTTTACTCACAACACAAGTGTAGATTACAAGAATTCACTAGTGACTCCCAACTCATTAGAAACTGACTGACAAAATCACTTAGTACGTAAACCATCACTGCTTTGGGTTAACCCAGCATAACTGACTTCTGAATAAGTGCAAAAATGATAACAAATTTTCAGCTCCATAGCTCCCAGGCCTTTTATAAAGCACATTTCACATAAATAGTATTGAGTCTCTAAATATTTACATGGTATCCAGGAACACAGCTGCTGCCACCCTGCAGACTTTAACATGGATGTTTTAAGTGTGAAAAGCCAACAAATGTTCAAACACTCAAACTAACACTGTGATGTAATAAACATTTTTCCTGCAGGCAGTTTTTCAACAATGACAGGAGCTGTTCATACGCACACGGGTTGACAGATCCATTTCCTCCTCCGTGAAAAATCAGTTTACCTGCGAAAACTACATAAGCACGTAGAGAAAGATGTCCAAAGGGGGCCTTCCTGTTTAATTTTGTTTTCTTCTGTGACCATAGCATGAATGAGGTCATTCACCAACAGGATGTGTTTTAGACTGTCAGCTTATTAATCATCTAACACACAGATATGGCACAACTAGTATAAACCCAGTTAAATGCTTTTGTTAAAAACAGTTTCTAGAAAATATCATATGTTGAACACCTATTGTCTACAGGACTGAAACGACTGTTAAATTAAAAGTGACTCTAAAGTGATCTTATGCGGCAAAGATATGTGATTTTGATATTGTCTGTTATCCAGCTACTAAGAGACTATAAAATTCTACACCCAAACTGATGTTAGCATTCAAAATGAAGCAAAATCTTTAATAGCTAAAATATCAGTGATTCATTTTCCCCTTTAACTGTAAAACAGTTTTTTCACAGCTGAGAAAAACAAAAAAGAAAACAAAGAACTAAATGTATTATGTAATATCAAAAGTGAGAAAAACAAGAACCGCACTGAACTGTAACGCCCTTTTCATCTATCTGAAACAGAAGTTTCATTCCTGACGTACTGTGTGTGGAACACACTGATGCTCCTGGTACACGCTGAAACTTACCAGAGCTGTGCTTTGAGCTCTGTGAAGCGTGGCCTCTTGCTGGGGTCGTATGCCCAGCACTTGGTCATCAGGCTGTAGAGGGTAGGGGGGCAATTATGCGGCATAGCCAGCCGCTCACCGTTCTCTATCCTGCCAATGACATCATTGTTCTTCACTCCTTGGAAGGGCTTCACTCCGTACATGAGGATCTCCCACATGCAAACACCTGTAACAGACCAATCCTTAGTCAACAATCACTGACTAATCATTTGCGATGGTGACGTCACGCTGGAAGAAAATGAAATACGACTGCAGTCAAGACAATTTCGCTGCAATCTACTTGGATATGCATAAGTTCTTTGCTACAAATCTTACCAAACATCCATACATCACTAGCTGAGGTAAAGCGTCTGAAGTTGATTGACTCTGGAGCCATCCACTTTATGGGCAGTTTCCCTTTGGAAGCTGAAAAACAAGAACTGCGTGAACTGCTATAATTTGGGGTCAGCAAGAAGCGTGGTGCTTAGATCTTCCGTATTGAACATGAAAGACTCAAGCTGAAATTCTACCTCTTGCTTACCTCTGAGTATGGTTACTTATCCTGAGCTGCTTCATTAAAATCACCCAGATACATAAATGAGTAGATCAGTGTCGCTAGATTAACGTTGAGAGCCAAGTCAACCAGGAGGGGGCGCCAGAAACTAAATTCTCAATTTTCAGTCTTTCCACATTTATATTTATGTATTTGGCTGTTTCTTTCCTCAAAGCAATATATAACTCCGAGTAAACAAACATAACAATATAATACTACAGCTATTGCTGTAGTATTTAACACTGAAATTGCTGATGCATTACATCCAGTTTTATAAATCTAAAAAACAAATTCTACTCTTACTTAAAACCAGTAATCAAAAGGAATAAAACAGGAATGGCACTCACTGACTTACCTTTATAGTATGAGCTGTCTTCCATGTATCGAGAAAGTCCAAAGTCTCCGAGTTTCACGCAGTCTGTCGAAGAGACCAGGACATTCCTTGCTGCTATATCCCTGAAACAAAGTTAAAAAGATATAAAGATTCATTAAAGAAGCAGGGAAACAGAGCTTCCTTTACAGGACAAAAAAAATACAGATTGAGGCTAACACACTCACAAATGAAAAATTCGACATGTCATTCTTTATAACTTCTTAACATCCCTTCCGTTTTAGTCCACTTAAATTTGGAAGGGGTAGTTCGATACAACTTTGAAGATAACATCTAAAAGAAAAACCAGGGCTTACCTATGTACAAATCGCTTGCTTTCCAAATAGGCCAGAGCTGTGCTTAACTGGTAGGCAAATAAAATCAGTGATGCCAAGTCAAGGCTGTATTTTCTTACTTGCAAGAAGGACCGAAGCTGCAGGAAAACACACTTTGTTTAAAAAGGAGAAAGTACTAAGACCCCATATCATTATTACGAGTAACGGATACTGCTGTTATTAAAAATAAGAGGGAAAACGCACAACCAAAACAACCACAAGGTGGTGCAAACGAGTACTGCAGTTCAATACTTTCTAGACAGTCGTCAAGTTCACAATCTGTTTGAGGGTATATAACTACCTGGTGTTGTTTCAGGGAACGGATGGTTCACTGCATACTTTCTGCAACCAGAAGCGGAACCAGAACTCAGACCCAAACCTGGCTTACCTCCCCAAGCGTGCACAGCTCCATGATGATCCATACGGGGTTTTCTGTGATCACTCCAATCAGCTTCACTATGTGAGGGTGGTCAAACTGGCGCATGGTTACTGTGGGACAGAAACACTTTCAATGACAAGAGTGCGTCTTTGTTCTTAAGACAATTTCCATTACAGGACCACCACAAAATATTTTAAGTGACAGATGACAACGAGGAGACTGGAAAAATCTACTGGTTTATTGCAAATGTTTATACCAAATGCCATATGAATAAAACATAGCACCTTCTTTGCTCTGTTGACTTTATGCTCACATATGCAATGTGTGTCAACTGATGTGTAAAAGCACTAACAGATGTTATATTCTGTTTGAGCTATAGGTAAAGTCTGCAGGATGCCCATGCATGACTAGTGAAGAGCTTATGTAAGTACGACTACTCACAGGCTTCCTGTAGGAACTTCTCTCTGACGCTGTCGGACGTGCAGTTTTTGCAGGTTTTGATTGCAACAGACATAGAAGAATTATCCTGTGGATACAATGTATTTATTGAGATTGCTTTGGGGGAAAATAACACATATAAGAAAATAATATAAATGGAAATAAGTCATTGTGGTTATTTGTCATACAAAGATACAAAAACATGATGTGCCATTTTCTTCCTCTCCTTGAACCTCAAATAAAAACAAACATTTTCAGCTAAAATACTTAATATTTTCTACACAAACAATATCCTTTTAACTGAAATGCATCCAGAGCACAAGCGTGAGAAAAGATGAACTGGAGAAGGTAGGCCCCAGGGGCATTTACCGGGCTCACGTAGACCCCTTGATGGACGTCCCCAAACTGCCCCTCGCCAATACAGCGGCCCAACTCCACCCTGTCCCTCTGGATCTCATAGTCTCTGGCTGGAGATGCAAACAACCAACCCACAAGTCACTGACACACTTCCAACAAGTACAAGGCAGGATATGGTCAACTGCTGGCCTACCAAAATGAAAAACCTGGCTCTTTTTTATGAACAGTTATATAATAAAAAAACCCATACCCTATAAAAACATTTCTGCACTTTTAATATTCTCCACATGCATATCACTAAACAGATAAAACAATGAAACTTTTATTGCATTTGTTCTCCAGCTTGTGAAATTTTTTTTTTTTGCATGGACTAAATCTGGTGACAGATGCAGGTTTTATTCACCTGCATGCACTGTACTTTATTAGTTTGTATCTATTTTTTTGGAATTGTCTTGTCATTTATTTTTGCTCATTGATTATTTATTTATTCTGCACCTTTTTATATATTTTATGGGGGTCTCAAGTATCCTGTGTCCAACTGCTGTATGGGCAAATTTCCATGTGGGGCTTACCAAAGTTCTGTTCTATTGTTCCCTACACGGCCGACAGCTGCATGCAATTGTAAATGGTGAGACTACCGAAATGCAGGGTCACACCACATATTAGTATGAGGTGCACTATGCTAGCACACACTAAATGAAGTTGAGTTGAAAGAAGAATCTGTGCAAATTATATTATGTTTTTTTCAAAGCATCGCTCTTCGCTGCTCCACGAATACTACGTTCTCCTAGATTGTTTCGGAACGACCACAAGAGTCGTTTTAGACACAATTTGAGAAGAAGAGCACTTCGGTTACAGACGTTAGTCACACACAGTTTTTGCATCAAGACACTAAGACCGCTGAAATCATTCTGGTGATCCATTTCACTTTTGTAATTTGTATACCAATTCCGATATTCATACTGCTAGCTTCCAGTAAATATTCACGCACAAAAAGGACAAATAAAACAAACAGGCGAAAACAGGCAAAAGTACAGCAAACGCCACCACACAATAACAGCCTAAGACAGGCAAAAAGCTAAGTGTCTTGGAGACAGAAAAAGGGAGACAGCATTACCTTCGTCTAATCCATAGCTCTCTGCAGTGCAATTAAGGTAGAGAGAAAGTGAGAGAGCTGTCTTTTAGAGAACATCAGAAGTGTTACACAGGCACAAAAGGTGAGCAATAAACGTGTCCCGAAAAGTTCAAATGGGAGAGGATGCTGAAGATGAGCTCACAGTGTATGGCCAAATGCGAAATGTCCTTTTCCTGAAATGGGTTTGTGCAAAAACTTCTTCCTTTGCCTTTACTGCAAAATACCCTTCTGCAGAAGTGTTTTTAAACATCTTTCTCTCAAAGTTTGGACAATGTAGTACATTAATGTTAAAGTGTTAACGTGTAAACTCAAATGGAAAGGAAAATGTATATATACACATTTTCTTCATGTTATTCCACACATTTTCTACTATGAGTAGCAGTGTTTGTATATTTGTCAATTTGTACATTTTTAAGTACGTTTTTAGGTTTTTCTAGCAAATTGTGGAAAATAAATTGTAAGCAATTCTAGACAAAGCAAGATTTTTAAATGTTTAAAAATTCAAACTCACATATGACTCACCTCTATTTTTTTGTTATGAAGGCAACACATCTTTATGGACACAAAATGTTTGTGCACATGTGTATATGAATCACAAGGGCTGACACTCATGAGACCCATATGGCTTTGCGCTGTTCACCCCAAGAGAATTTCTCATTCACAGTGACACAGTCATCTGGTGTGACTGATTCTCCCATGACTCCTAGGGGCTGCAGCACTGTTTATATGCTTCTTTTTTCCATCCTTGTGACCAAGAGATCTTGGGTTAATCGTGTCTGTGCACTTAACACTGCCAAAATTTGCATCATGTATGTCAAACCCCATCAAGACTGTGCTTTCTGAAGACCTTTAGGTGAATAATATATGACTGGCAACAAAGGATGGGCAAACTGCAGATATGCTGTGAGCTTTGAAATGGAAAACATTATGGCAAGCAATGGAACTGCGTATTATGTCATACATTTTAATACAAACCATTTCACTGCTGACTTGATCACTGAAAGAAAGTAGGACTTCTAAAGAGTTAATAGTCCAGAGAGAACACGCAGGCCTCCTGGTATTCAAGAAGTAAACATTTTTGCAGCAACCACAACAACAAATAAAAAATAGTTGGGAGAACATTTGTTAAAAAAGGCAAGGGGGTTGGTTAAAACATAAAAGTCACGTTTCTTTGGAACTTGGACAAAGAGAACATCTGCTGTTTCATAAGTCTGGTCTGCAAGCTACTGCTTCCCTGTGCAGGCTTTCTGCCCAATGGTCCCTGCGTGTCTCTCCTGACCAACCAGTGCACCATGGTACTTACTGGAGGGCATGGTGTAGGTATCTTCCTCGTCTATGATTTCCGCATAGTCGTCCGTCTCTGGAAAATAAGAAGAGGTTCTGTGAGCTCCACAGTTTACCACTGCAGCTTCCCCTCAGCCAGACTAACTTGTCAAACATGCAGACTTCCAGAGCAAGAATGGTCTGGCCTCCTGAAAATAAATGCAAGTCAGGCAGGCCCTCCTTGACAAAAACACCCGCCCCAGACAGTCAAGCAGACAAGCACGAGTGCTGCACTATTCCTTCCAATCCGTGTGCACTGCTGTGGCTGCTCCTGCATTGTGCAAATTTCAACCACCAATCAGAACAGCACAGCTGGTTTGAGAGTGTGGGAGGAGGGATATGGAAGTGAAAGATATCAAGAGTTTTTCCTTAAATTTCTTCATCTCTCAAAGAAACTACTTGAGGAAAAAACATTAAGTGACTGGTAACTCGTGAGTTGCTGTGCCTGTGCAAACTGCTTAGGAGGACAGGCAAACAGTAACAAACAAACAGCAAGAAGAATGCATAGGCGTTTAGACTGAAAAAAGTCCTGTATGACAGTGCTTGGAGGTATTGAAATAAAATGGGAGGGGGAAAGAAAGACGTTATCAAAAAAAAAAAAAAAAAAAAGCCTTCTTAGAATCATAATAATAATAATACTGTGCTCTGCACCCATGGTGTTTTTTCTTAGGGTGGGTCCTGCAACAGAACTGGAAGTCAACAAAATCTAAAGTTATTTGTGTACATTAATCCTTACAGGTTCATAACTAAAACAAAATCTGTAGTGCATGGAAACTATAACCACATTTTTCCTCAATACTTAATTTCAGATGAATATTTTGAAACTGTCAGCTTAATTTTTATCTTTTTACATATCTATTTTGTTCTCAAGATTTCACCACAACTCAAGTTTCTGAAGTAGAGTGGCTCTAGCCTGAAGAAAGTCCCGTCATAAAACACTGAAAGCCTTTTTTAAGTCTTACATTTTGTTTTTTTTTTTTTTTTTAAATTCTTTTGGATGGAAAAGTCACAACGTCTCAGCTGACCTCAGTTTTGTACAAGAAATCACACAAAGCTGCATTCTAAAAGTGAAGGAAAAGCTAATATACACTTTATAAAACACACGGCAAGACACAATGCGTTAAAACAAATGTATTCAGGAAAGAAACGCTGCAAGACAACATCTACCAATAAGACTAATCGTGAAACTGACTAAAGCCACTATGGAATTTCCAATATGTTAGTAGCAGCTGGTGGTTAACAGTGCAATGAAATTCGAAAAGCAAAACTTTACCGTCCCCACTAATTTCCTCTGCAGATCCAGGTTTGCATGCAGAGAAGAGAAGGGAAAAACAGAGAAGGGAAGAGCATTACTTCATGGAAGATTTCATACAATCTAAGATGAAAGGAATCAGCTGCCTGGAACCTCAGCCTCTGGTACAATAAGACAGTGTCCAGATGCTGCAAATATAAACCGTTCTCAGTTTAGTGAAATTTATTTAGCAATTAGAACTGCACTGCAGAGAGTGAACTGGGGCTGTAGACATGCACAAGAGCCTTATTAGTGCAGGCATTTAGCTGACTTCAGTTTAGTCGAATGCGTTCGAATGTGGGTGTGCTGGTGTTAAAGGCAGAGAGGGGAGATTAGGAACCAGAAGGATGAGGCACAAACAGCGCTACTGGAGCACTAGGAGAAATACCACCTGCAGAGGGGAGTGGACCCTACTCACAGAAATGCCTTTCTAAAGACCGACTACCAAACACTTGTGTAAAAGAGAATATGAAATGACTTTACTTCCAACATCATTTTAAACTCTAACCTAAATTTGCCATTTAAGCTTTAACCTGCTGTATTTATATACTGAAAAGTGTTTGAGCTGGTTTTAATAATTTTGCATCAGACAGACAAGGTAATGTTTACTTATTGATACATAAATAAATATGCACTTATGAAATAGTTGCATGAAATGGTTGACGCAGGTATAAGATATTACATTTTTGGAATCACCCACAAATTTAGAAATGAAATGGATATAACCATGATCTGTATTTCATTATAGTGTTGGTATCAACTACATTTATCAGAATCAGAATCAGATTTATTTGACCATGTATGTACACACATACAGGGAATTTGGCTTCGGGTCCCAAAGGCTCGGTTTTCATTAGACAAACACCAAACAAATCTATGAAATATAGTATAGTTACTGAAGAGAATAATTCATATTAAGGGAATAATTAACATCTGACAATATTTTAGTGGGCTTACAACATAGGGAAGGAGAGCAAACGTTCTAATCCATGCAAAAATGTGCACATGTAAGACTACCCTGTAAAAAGGTACCATCTACTACCACAATATTTCAGGTTTCTCAGTTAAGGTCTTCCTGTATGCAGTGAATGAACACAATCACCACAGCCACGGATGCCCTTTTTGTCAAGTCTTAGCCAACTTGCTGAAGACGAGATGCATTTCAGAACAATGATCCACAGAGTCACCGGAACTTTTTGAACACAACTGGCTGTGTACTCTTTCACCTTGCATTGGAATGACAAAACACAAGGTTCTAGTTGCGATGGTAATGTGAGTGGCTTCTAAATTCTGGAAGCTTACCAACATAAATTTTCTCCTCAAAGTGTTTACTGATCTGCAGCAAATTAATGGGCAGCATAAAACACTTATACTGGGGGGGGGGAAAAGAACAAATTCAATTGTATACCCTTCATGTTAAGGTGCCAGATGCAGCAAAGGAAAACTGCAAAGTACTTTTAGGGAATAGATTGCGTTCAGAACTTTGCATGCAAATAAGCTCAATGGAACCTGCAATGCAAGCACTCAGCGGGCATTTGACACTCGTTCGCAAAACCGGACAGTGCTAGGAGATCCTACAGCCACAAGGCAAATCGCCTGAAAAGCTTCCACCAACCACACTGGAATACAGGCCTGAAAAGTTACAGTAGCAAAGAGAGGTCAGCAGTTGGGTTGTTGTGGTGTCAAACAAAACACTTGAGAAGTCAGGTGATCCCCCATCTTGCCCATAACAGTGGCATGATGGTACAGTAGAACTAATCCAGCTTTATGTGGAATTTGCATGTTCTCCCCATTTTTACATGGGGTTCATTCAGATGCTCTGGTTTCTTCAAACAGTCCAAAGACCTGTATTTCAGGTTAATGGGTCAGTCTTAATTGCCTTAAGGTGTGTAAGCAACTGTGTAAAAGTGCTCTATGAGGGCTGCATCTCTGCAGTTCTGACTCTTGGTTACAAATGACAGAAGACTGGAACCCCCCCACCCCCCAGTGTTATCGATGGACCACTGCAGACAGTGACCGCATCCTACAATCATGCATGATCTACTGCAATACAATGCTAAGAAACACTGCGAAAAGCCAAAGCATTTAACAATTTGGTCGATTTTTTAAAGGCTGACCTCTATGGTGCTGCACTTTATAGCTTCAGAATTTATACATTAGATTGTTATTTAAAGGCACAGCACACAGCCACCACATTGCATAAACCATGAAGACCAGACAAAGACAAACTATGCATGAGATCCACAATGCTACAGGTGGACGGTTATGTGTCCCTATCTTGCCGCAGGGTACAAAGAGTGCAAATGGAGTGGGATAGGTTAGTCAGTGCAAGCAGCAGCAGGCTGACCAGCCGTACCCTTGGGTGAAGATTCGTGGGAACAGAAGACAAAAGGAAGGAGAAAGCGCTTGGCTTTCGCTGCTTTTGGAGGAGTCTGTTGCACTGATTCTTCACCGGCACACCAAAAGAGAAAGAGGACTTTAAGAGCACATTTGAAAAGGAGTAAAATCTTAATTCTACCATTGGCGAGCACCATGTCTTTGTGATAATCTGAGAAAATAAAAACAATAACTTTTACTTATTCTGCAAAAAAGAGGTACATGACAATGTCAGATGGCATTCAATAAAATGTGAGCCCAGTGACAAGGACTGGAGAGAAATGCAATAAGGGGTGGTGCCAAATACAGCATGGCTGTCAGTAGCACCTACAGCATCAGTCAGTCTGCCTGTTCGTTTATCCTGCAGTGATCCTTGGTTAACTGGACTCATCTTCGTAAATGCAGCTTGCTGAGCCAAACTCAGTCTGCAGTTGTATGCCAGTGGCATAAATAAAACATTTAGACTTCACAGAGGGAAAACGATTAGGTGAGAAAAACGGGTCTTTTGCTGTAGCGAATTTTACTCTGAAACACAAATATTAGTTACTGGTGCTTAAAAATCAGTTTATGAGAGGAACCTTCCAAAACTGATAGAACATAAACCATCCTAAGAGAGGCATACGTGCATTGGGCTTCCTGAAAACATTATAATTATGGATTCATCAAAGAGAATATGTTTTAGATGTAGGATTGTTAAATAAGACATCATGTAAAGACTAAAATAATAAGCAATACGGAACCTTAAACGATAAATCAAGCCCATCATTTATGAAGAAGCCTAAAATATATAGGTCAAAGTTTAACAATTAACCGATCCTAAAGCAAAAAAAAAATAAATAAATAAAAATACACATTGATGAACACACAGCTTGATTCAATTCAAACTGAACATCAACAGCAAATGTAAGATAAAATACCCAACATAGTAACAACACAGAATAGCATCTCATAATGTCAAACAGTTTCAACATTAATCCACCCTCTGACCACCAAGACGTTCATCATGCAGTGCCCCCACCCACCTGTCTGTCATTACAGCACTCCACCCCACATTTCAGACCATTCTGCAAAAACAGCGACAACCACTTTGTTCACAACACCAGGAAGCAAGTCTGGATCCTCACGCCCTCCGAGTAAGGGCTTTTCTTCAGTTGCACAAGCTCTGACTCCAAGGTCACCAGCAACACAGGCCTGTCTGTGGTCCCCTCTGCCTGGACCCCAGTCTGCCCCCTCTCAACTGGCCCACTCAATTGGTCCTCTATCTTCCACTTCTGCACCCCTGGCTCATCACACACTGAGGTTACATGGGACTGTTCCTACAGGCCCAACTCCCTGACATTTAGGAGTGAGAAGGACTTTGCTATTCTCTGAAACATCTGACCTTTCCTAGGGCTTGAGTGAGACAGTTTAATAAGGCTGTTTTTAGCTTTTTGGGCAATGCTCCTACCATTGGAGTGAAAGGGAAAAACGCAGACAGCAAGGACAGTGTTGAAAAGAGTTGTACAAGCCCGCAGTCTTGTGCAGGTTTCACGGTATCAATCATATCCAATGTGTGGCTCACAAAATATTTGTAAAGACATTAATATACATTCTATAAATACCATCAATTCTGTCATTTCAAATCATAAATGCTATAGTTAGTTGCAAACCCTTAAACACACACCATACCTTAAAATGTACAATAAAAAATTGTATTCACAAATTATTGTAGTAGTGGGGTAGTTGGCAAAATGTGTCCAAACGTTTGCTGTTCGTTGTCATCATTACTGAAATTAATGAAAAATAAAAATACATTTAAAAATAAACGAAGACCCTGGTCGAAAAAAGGTTGGACACCCTTGCTCTACACTAGTCTGCAGATGTGGCATGGACTACTGATACTGGCAACATCTGGAGGGAAAACTGGAAATCAGAGACTGCGTGGAATGAAGAATCACAGGACAGAGATGGGTTTCAACTAGTGTGAGGCTTTCATAGAGAGTTTCCCACTGTTATCATAGCTCACTGTGCGGCCAGTATGTAACAGGGTTGCATTACTATAAACATTCACCACCTCAGAGCACTGATTTAGAATTGATGTGAACAACATTGCCTTACAGAAGTGCTAAGTTCCTGTTTGTCATAGCTGCTAGTCTGCCTTGCACTAATGTCACTTGTGTTGTCATGTGACTGATGCCAAATTTTATTTACGGATAAAAAACATCCTGTAGTTAGAGAAATGCCTATATTAGTATAAATATTGCTTATGTGACATACTAACATCCTGTAGTTAGAGAAATGCCTATATTAGTATAAATATTGCTTATGTGACATACTTTATCTTTCTTATTCTCTCAAACAAGAAATAGTTGCATTCACTAGTCATTGTTAACAGTTTAATTTTCTTAATTTGGCCAAGGGCAAATTACATTCTCTTTCACATTGCATGCTCGGCATAAAAAGCGATTCTTCATTCAACACCCAGTTGTGAAACGGAAGGTTCATAGTTGGGAAAGAAGATGTGTGTGTGAATATATGTTTGTGACTTTCTCCTTGTGAGTTCACCTCTGTGAATAAATGTCTGCATGCTATGTGCACGTGTCTGTGCAGGCAATGGTGAGAGAATCGGGCATTGCAGGATCCTAGCAGCTGTCCTTTCCCTCCCTGTTCCTCCCAACCCCCAGACCACCAGAACCCACAGCTGGCAGCGATGTGACCCGGTAGTCTGCAAGCATGTTAATTTTTGAAGAGCTGTGTCACATCTCTCATTTGAACTGACATTTGCTGCAGGAGGCCCTCGCCTTTACTTATCATACGGTAAAACCAATTTTCTGGCTACCTGATGCATCTAACTGCTCTCCTGGCCTTTCCTTCACTGAAAACTAAAACATATTTGGACCAGAAACAAAAACAACTGCTTAAGCCTGAAAACCTTTTACAATCGATGTCAGTCACAAAATTTTCTCATACAGTTCACGAACACAAGATATCACTAACACGATCACAGAACCACAACCTTCATTGGGCTTTCTTGCCCTAAAAAAAAACAAAGATGGTATCTCCAACAGCCAAGTAAAAGAAGATTTGACTTCAGCTTCATGTAGTTTCAAATAACGGCAAAAATATTCAATATAGAAATACTAGACAAGTAAAAAGTGAAAAATGAATGTCCTGTACACTTCTCCAGAAGAAGAGAATAGAACAGCCTCCATCTGTGCTGTCTATGCTTCTGAACAAGTGGTATTTAGAGCACAGCTTGTGCCAGGTCCTACGCAACTCAGCAGAAGGAGAGTTACGCAGCCTGAAAATAAACAAATCCGCACTGCAGACAATGGCCCATAGCAAGATGACTACAATTAGCACTCAGTGGCACACCACAGCATTTCCATCAGACAAGTCCAAACTACATTATGTTCCAGCAGCAGACAGACAG
Source organism: Heterotis niloticus (assembly GCA_018136845.1). NCBI lineage: Eukaryota > Metazoa > Chordata > Actinopteri > Osteoglossiformes > Osteoglossidae > Heterotis > Heterotis niloticus. The sequence goes on along the minus strand of CM030892.1, from coordinate 29,083,120 downwards.
CAGCACATGCTCTTACCAGAGACAGAGATCGCACGAACACCCGATCGAATCCCCTCCAGCCGCTTCTCATTGTTGGCAAGCCTGTGAAAACGGAAGTTGTAGATGATGAATGTTACAGACCTTGTGCTGAAGTGGAGCTTTGGTAATTGTTCCTGTCCACTAGGTATTAGTCTAAGTGTTCTTGGGGAAAGGGTGGTGCAGCCAGTTCAAGGAGGGGGATGGGGTGGATAAACAGGGGGCAGAGAAGAGGGCATTCGCACTATAGTGAACCAAGGAATTCCTCATCGTTTAGTCAAAATGGAGAGAGGAGTGTTAGATTTTTAAAAAGAAATGAAATCTGAGCTGCAAGCAGAATGTAGGGCGAAAAAAGCATGTGAGGGGGTGGGGTGCTGACTTCAGAACATTTCTCCTTATTTGAGCATAGGCGAGAGCGCCACTGAGCTGAAGGAAAAGATGCTGCTGAGAGGAATGTGAAGGAGCACATGTGAAATAAACACAATCAGGTACAATAACTGAAAAATCTCAACACTAAAAGAAAAAACTGCTATTATTTTGGCACACAGAAAGCAATCTCTCACAAATATAATCTGTACCTACAGTAAACTGCGATTAGTGTTGGAATGAAACCAGCTTGCTTCTTCTATTTAACTACACAGTGATTATAACCAATAGTATGAGTTTGATGTAGAGGTCTGAACGACAGTGTTTTGCTTCTTCTATATATTTGAAGACGTACATCACAACACTCATGGATGCGCGTTCTCATAGACAAGGTTTCACGGTGCTTTGCTCCCCTGCTGTGTTTGAGTTTATAGACAGAAAATGTTGTGCACTAAAAAACTGCTATTTTATAAATCTCTAATACTTCTTTAAGTGGAGAATAGCTGACAGCTCTGCTGAAACGCTATTGCTATAAGGAAAGCGAATATACGTGCAGGTTTTACCGATTTCAGCTTCTTTCTGTATCAGAGTGTAAGTCAACACACCAATACACGAGTATTTATTATATTTTTTTGTGAAATTGATTATCAGGCAATAATTTTCATACTATAATAGGTTGTATTTCCATGTGCGATAGTAAACAGCAACCTATCTACACAGCTTGACAAGACATGTTGGTTCATGAGAAAACGACATCCTAGTATGATAATAAACCCTTTTTAATATCGGTTAGTAGTGATCAAGTCCCGAAGCACTGCCAACTGAAGGACTTAACACATTAGTTGCCGATTATCTTCGATTATCTATCAAGTGAATGAATTGAATTTAACTGTAAAAAAAACGCTGCTTCTCTTGTACTCCACAATCCAAACCTACAGTCATGATATCCTCCATCAATAGGAACTGTGGAGAAAGAGAAGTACATCCACTGTTGCCAGTGTCAGTGCTGTCCTCCTCTGGTCAAGTTAACCCTGCTGCACTAAAGTTACTCTTGCTGCCACTGTTACAGTGAGCTTTTTATCTGCAGTTCCTATTAAGTCATAATGTTTCCATAACAAAGTTGTTCCCAACTCTTTTGACATTTTTAACAGTGCTCCCTCCATTGCAAACAGTCAGCTATCTGGGCTGTTAGATGAGAGCAAGATGAGAGCAAGCAAAATAAATCTAAATTCAACCTGAGCCCAAAACTGTACATGAACAACTGACCTGAACATGGCCCAAAACCTGATATTTTACTGGGCCCTGATGATTTCAGGTTGGCTAGCATGCCTCTAGTTTCATGTACTTTACACAGTGATGATTTCTAAAATCCTTTTGCAAACCCATATGTTCCAAGTCATTCATGCAACAACAAAAAAAGTCTTATAATTTAAAGAAAAAAATCATTAAGAAAGGATGACTATGGGAAAAAATAATCTCTAGTATCTCCCAAAACAGCATATTTGCTTTGAAGATTCATAGCATGCCACAGTGTTGATATTGTGAACTTCACACCTATCTGGACATTTATAATTCTTTCATATCACATTCCAGTAACTGTTTCCTCAAAAAACAATTCTGCCCGATGCACTTGCAGCAACAGTTTATACAGGTGAATACTTTGAACAGGAGATTTTCCAAAACAACCCTAAGCTTTTACAAACATCAGAATTACAAGATTCATGCCATCTCTTATCCTATCTCAAATTACATTTTGAAGTCAGGTTGTGTTTTTTCTGCATCACAAAAACTTGCTTATTTTAATCTTTCTTGTAAGAGAGCAGTGCTACACATTGCACCACCATGCCACCTTCATTTTAATCTTTTCGAGTCATTAGTATTTTAAAATATGACAGAAGTGTTTTAAAATACTGCAAACTGATTATGGACTTACTTTGGAATTGAAGGTAGAGCTCTCTCCCCCTCTGCAGACAATGACAAAACAGTGCATGTCAACAATGACAACAGTCTCATGCTTGTACACAAATCAGCTTTCATTTATGTGCCTGTATGCATGTACGCCCCTCCACGCTTAGGCTCAAGGGTAACAGTGTAGGACGAGTGTTCGCTCTGTGGCTTGTGTGCAGAAAGTTGTGGTCCTGCAAACTGTCCAGTGCACAACCAAACCTCACCGACAGGACCGCAGAAGACCCCCATCCCACACTCTCGTTTCTATCTCATGTTTATTTGTCTAGTTTTAAGAAACTAAATGCAATCTGTCCAAAAACATCCCCTGTACTGAAAAAGCTTTAAATAAAAATTTAATTTCTCTAATTTCAACATCACAGTTTTGTTGCCACATTACATTTTCTGCTACTGTGTGCACAAATCAATGGATCAAAATAGTAAAAGATAGCAACATTACAAACTGCTCAACTGAAATAGTGGACTGCATATATAAAAACACAAACACACACAGAAAATGAACATCGGAGTTTTAAAACCAAAATAGTAGAGCTCTTTAAAGCTTTCTCCACAGAGATTCAGCTACTGACCCCCTAGCAGCTCACAACATACGGTTTACCCGTATGACCCAATCCCTTAGGGCTGAGAAGGAATAGCCTACCTTTCTGTGGCCGAACGATGAAGGACTGGGTGGTACCGTTGACCAGGCGGCAGTAGCCATCTATGAGATCGGCCATGTTCTCTGCTGTGTTCAGGGACGGCGTTGTCACTGTAAGTGGCTGCAAGAGGAGGGTTGACAAAAGAGGCATTATCAGCACACACAACTGCTGTGAATCACCCAGCTGCCCCCTCCCATCAGAGTGACACACGCAACCTCGCATATACTTGTGCCTTTTTTCTCACACAGAGCCCAACAGTCTTCCTCTCCTCCCATCTCATAAGAAATTAAATGCACATACAGAGACATAATCAAAGATGCAGCCAAAGTCTATAGTCAGTCATAAACAAGCTGCCTTCATGTCCCTGCAAGGACTGATGGTTTCGTTGGTAAAAAGCTAAACCTAGGGATTCTATAGTACATACTGTAGATTCACCCATTTATGCTGCTTTCTCATAAACATTACCTTAGTAAAAACTCCAAGAGATCAAACAACAGGTACAGGCAAATTAGTATCATACTGCTGATATTATGTGTGAATGTATTCTCATGAATGAGTCTCTGCAGGTATGCAAGACTATTAAAATGTGAGCCATCAGCATCTGAACTGTGCTGCCTGCTTAAATCTCATGTGCTTCATAGGTAGTGGCTAGGGGGTGGTTAGGGTGGCCATGAGTGCAGTAAGTCACTAGTTTTCCTTATACTGCTTGCCACTACTGCCACGTGCTTTAAAGTGCTCTGTAACAGCTTAACAAGAAACCAAGTGCAGGAGCACTGAATCTTCTCTGTGTTTGACACTCTGTGTTTGTGCCTGCCACAACCACGACCTTCAGCTTGCGGTTTGCCACACATGAAGCAAATGCCCACTGCTCACCTCTGAGGCCCCTGCCACATTCAGCTGTAGCATTCCTTTGCGTTCCTTGTCTTCGGTGCTGGAATACTGAATAGTTTGCACCTGGTTGAAGTTTGCCAAGTGGGTTGGCTATGGGACAAGAAGAAAAACAATACAAAATCTCTCTTGACACTGTCACACGCAAGCTTCATAATTTACCATAGTGCAAACCAACCAAATTCAAGGTTGATCAAAACGAGTCAGGTTTTCAGTCTCAAGTCATCATTTCTTTAAAGGATTCCATATTTTCCAAAGAGAAATATAATTTTTTATGCATAATATTATTAAATTATAAATTGTTGCATTGCCCAGCACTATGAGACAAGAACACTATGCATTAGACAACTGTTCAATTAATAGACATAAAATGTCAGTTTCACTTCACCATTATATCTCATTAATAGTGAAATTTGCTTTCCAATACCATCAGCAAACTGCTGACATTTTAATTTCATAGCTAAATAAACTTGCTCACAAACTAGTTTTTCTTCTAAAAATGTCTCAAACATACATGAACAACAAAAAGAGTAGAAAACATGAGAAAAATCCTTAGGGTAATTTCCAAATTTTCCCAGTTTGTAATTTTTGTCCCTTGTGAAGTGAATATTCATTTGATTTCATTATATCAAGCCCCAAGAATAACCCAAAATAAAAAAATTCCAAGTGCTCTCTAAAATATACTTGTCATCGGGGGGTGACATACATGTGACACAGGCTTATGACAGCCATTTGCAAAATTAGTCTATCAGTGAAAAGAGGTATAATGACAAATGTGAACTGGAACGTGTAAACTGGTGGCAATGAAGCACTTTAATTCAAGGGAATGTTAACAGCATTACATTAAGATCTAAAATTAAAGCAGACAAAAACACATTCTCATATTTTAACACATTGTGTGTGTGTGTGGTTTTATCCTTTAAGCGATTTATCATGACACGATATTACATGCTTCAAGAAAGGTAACAGAGTATGAATGACTTTCCCAGTGTTACAAAAGTACCATTTACTAAGAGACTGACCCACTGCTGTCAAGCTCAACCAGCACGAAGGCAGAACTCTTGCAACAGGTATCAACACTGTCAACGTAAATCCCAGGTGGTGTGACAGCAACCGAACAGAATAGGGGGTGAAGCGAAGCCTACCATTCAGCGAAATGGAAATAAAACACAACAGAGATTGCAAAAAAAAAAACCCAAAAACAAAAAACAACTGCACTCACAGTGGAGCCCTTATCAGTCAAGTAGCTGATCCCCTCCTCGGGCCCAATAGCCAGCTCCACAGAGATGACCCAGCTCAGCTGTCCAGCAGGAGTGGGGTGGAGGGGAAGAAGATGTTATTCTTGTGTCTGTTTACCAAAAACAAGCTCCTTTTCTACCAATTTTGGAAATAATATTTAACATTTTTGAACCCAAAACACGTTTCAGAAAGCAGCTCAGACATTCAACTTGAACTGACTTTTCGGCTGCTTTTCAATTAAGAAGAAAAAAAAAAGATACAAAGTAAATAAAATAGGAAAACTTTATTTGCAGGGAAAAGTTGCTTTTTTTAAGCGTTGTGACATTATTTGTATCACCACCTGCAATGCATCTAACACTACTTTTTTCTTAAAGACAGCATGCACCCCTTCTGAACACAGTCTCCCAAGGTGACCAGTTTCTTTTATTGACTAGGCAGCTAATACATATATTTTTTATGTTCAAAATTTATATGCAAATCTACAATTATTGTAAAGCATTATATATAACATATATAAAAGTCTGTTATACAAAAAATGCAGAGCAGAATCCCTCACACCAATCCTAGAGACTAGACCTTGGTCCTGCAAACTGTCCAGTACTAGATGAGCACATGAACTACTAGTCAAATGACTTAACTGTGGGCATATAAAACTGCATTTGTATACACATACTGTACACAAAAAATATCCACAACAAAACATCTGAAACTTGGATCAGAAATCAACAATACAAAGTTTGTCTTGTGTCCAGTAGGTGTCAGTAACAGCTTTTGTATATGGAAAACTTGCCCCTGTCCACAACAGGCTCAACAAGAAATGTGGTTTACTTACCCCAAGGGCACATTTAAAGTACTCTTTATCGAATCTGTAAACTGGTGACAGCACTTCAAAGAACTTGAGGATGCTCTGTTCTTCATTAAAGTTAGCAAACTGCTTGAAGGTCTGCTGGATCAGCTTCCGAAATGTTTTCACCTTCATGTGCAAGAAGACGTTCATTAGATGGACAGCTGTCTTCAACATCACAAACAAACAGCAAAACCATTCATACTTTGTCAATACATAGACAGGCTCTACATTTAAAACACAAAGGCAGAGACAAAGGTGGTGAGAGAAAAACCTCATGCGGGCATTGTTTCCAGGTTGTTATTAATTTTGATCATTAGTCAGACTTTATATTTCAGAGAAAATAAATAAATAAATACTTTTTTTTGGTCATTTTACATTTCCAGAACAAAAACAAGATGCTTTCACAAATAGCATACAGTTCTGCATGACTGAATGCTTTATGATGAACTGTACCAACATCATTTCTGCAGATCATATCTACACAGCCCAGAACAGAAATAAAGAGAATTTTATGGAATATTTTATGAAACCAGAACATTGCTTTACAAGATAAACCATTTAATACAGCTAATGGTGTGCAAACTAAATGAAAAAAGTAAATCATAACTTCTATCATACATCCATCCTGAAGGGAAGCTGTACTGTGTATGTGTTCCTCTCTAATAAAGTGACATGGAAGCCAGCCATTAAGAAAACTGTGGAATGAGACCCTGCCTTCATTTCTCCTGCTGCAAAATATCAGCAAAGATTTTACATGGTTTGTTTCAGCAGGGGCCAAACCATCAGATAGTGAAGACAGCTGGCTGTTTCACAGCAAATGTGTGGCCAATGTAATTTAGGTAAATAAAATTACAAATATTTACAAAAATTTTATATTACTGTATCAGCGTTTATTATTGTAAAATTGTTAACCAATTATTCCTGGTGTTCAAAAAACCTTTTCATTGCAAGAAGCCTATATTTGATAGCACTGCCAATTGACATTTTCGTGTGAAGATAATGTCAGTACTACAGATGCATTCCAGTCACAGACTTCAGTTATCATCATTTATACAGTTTCTTAATAACTTATTCAGTTACTTTTATTAGGTATATAATCTATGCTGCATCTTTCGAAAATGATACTTAAAAATGTATATCTGGAATGCCAAATAAATTTGCAGAAAATACGGAACAGAATATAAAATTAGTTTCAGTATTATTAATACTAATATAATAGTTATCAGCTGATATAAGCAAAACTGTAATACATTAACTCTGTCAATTCTTTTTCCCCCAGGCATGTAGCGGATAATTTGTCAATAGCAAAAACATAGGCCCCTGATCAGCATCTAGTGTTAGCAATTGTCGGTATGTTTGACTTTTTCATGACACTTTTGAAAGAAAAGTAACTTTTTTTCAAATTACAGACGTGGTTCGGAAATAAAGTGGTTACCTCCTACTGATCTATAAATGGACCTAAAAGGGATTATATGCTTCAAAAAACATACTTTCTACAAATTTCACAATTTAACTTCTGAAGCATCAGTGAACCGTTTTGGTATAAATCAGTGAATAAATTACACTAACATCACAATGAGCAGTAAAAAAACATTGGTTCATAAAAGTGTCTACACTTTGACCAAGTTATAGTTAAACCTGGCCATCTGTGGTAATATACATGCGAAACTGACCATAGTGAGAAAATGAAATAAATATGCAGTCATTCCTCAATTCTGCAATAAAGTCTCCTTTGGTGCTCCTATTTCAATTTACAAAAGTTTACCCGCAATAACAAACGACTGACTTGAATTCTGCATGTGACCTGCATGACCGTATTTTCTACTCCCGCGCCATAAAGTATAGTGTAGCCACGACCCCTTAGCTGTTCCCTGAATGCACACAAATGCATGGGAGGATACCATGGCAACAAAGGTCATATCAGGGGTGGGCAACTAAATATTACAAATTCATAAACTCACTCCAGTAACTAAACTATAATTAACATATCAGACTTGGCACAAACCAAAACAAAAACACCGCAATACAGTATGCACAGAAGGGTCTACCATCCTGGGTTGAGTTGTGGCTCTCCCATCCTGCCTTGTTTTTGTATGTGTGTAAACAGTTGTTCAGCCATTGTGGGGAGTTACACTAGAGATATTGGGCCCGATGGTGTTCAGTGTGTTTGAAAGCCTTAGGGATGGGTGTACTGTGCTGCTTAGTGGGTGCTGCTGTGCCAGACATGCCATGCAGAAATCGAGTTTGTTTTCCCACCTCCCAAGCCCACTGTTTATAACACGGTACAGGCGAGTCACTGGAATTCTCAAATATAATTACCAGTAAAACTAAAAGGGTGCATGTTTTTGTTTTGTAAATTTTCAGCTTATGAACAGGTTTTCGGAAGCATAATTCAGATTAATAAACCGAGGCATTGGTGTACAAACAAGCTCATTTCACTGAGCTGATACAATATTTGAATGCATAAGTAACTTTTTTCCAAAACCAGTGTAACTAAATTGTACATTTAGCAGAAAATACGGAACATAATAATACAACAGTAACTAATAAATCATATTACAATCTGTGTTACATAGAGGTGAACACATATAAAATAGGATACAATCCAAATCTCTGAATAAGAGCATGGGACCCAACCGCACAAGGGCACCATCCCGGCAGCACTTGAGCTCATCTGTCACAGATGGCTGAGTCTTTTCAATGGGAACGTGCCCAGAGTCAGGGGTGTGCCAGAAAGGAGGAGAGTGACAGAAGGGGATACCCTATGCAGGAACCCCCAAGTCATGCTTATTTATCCCAAGGGAGTAAAGGGCACATGAGCTTAATGACGACCTCTGGGGTCGGCTGCCTGATGCACAACGCCATGGGCTGAGCATCTGTCCCTGCACCCGATCGCCGGCAGGCACCTTGGGTTGCAAAGGGGCCCCACTTTCTTCTCCAGCTTATTGTCCACAGTCCAACTGCTGGTGCTACATAACACATCCAGACATGTACCCTAAATTTGTCATTGGTATCCTCTGTCAAACACATCGTAACTGTCTCAGGCCTGGCCATTTGGAAATTTGATAAGCAGTTCTCCAAGTGCCCCAAAAAAAGTTACTCTGTGGTAAACCCACTTTAACCAATGAGGCCTCAAAACTTTTGGGATTTATGCAAATTGCTTCATTTTAGGAGACAGATGTGATGGATTCTAAACAAAGAGCAGGAAGAGACAAAGAGGAGTGCTTCCCTGACAAGTGAGTGGGCACTGTTCTGAAGGTGCTTTTCCCAGCAGGCCATCGTGTGTAGGAGGTAGAACTAGGCCACCTATTCTATAGGGCATAACAAAAAGGGATGTAGCAGCCAGAAGAAGCTTCTAAAGGTAAAGCCCTGTCTATTTGCTGAGGCAACTGCAGAATTTTCCTCCTGGGAGTCAGTGCATACAACACAACACTCACCTTAACAGAGTCCAACAAGCTCTTAGGAAAGAATGTTCTCAATCCTACATCTTTTCTGTAGAAATAAGAGAAGCGGAACATGAAGTGAACTGAAAAAAAAAACACACACACAAACACCCAAAATTTACATGTTATACAATAATACACAACAAAAAGAGGGCTAATTCTTCCCATATTTACAGACTATTCCCTTGGTTTTCATCTTTCAGCCAAATTCTAAAGGGAAGACACCATTTTACTCCAAACCATCAAAGCTTCTATCTGATCTGGAACAGGAAGTATAGAAGGAAGTGTACGACAGTCTTTTGAAGTTTAGAAGCAAACAATGCTGATGGCTGTGCAGTGGGATCAGGTGGAACAAAAATACACCCAGAAACAGAAAAATGCAGGATGCTGGGTAACAGCACCAGTCTTCCTCTGAAACTCGCCTGATGTCAACAATCACTGTCTTAACAAACAGAAGTGCATAAGCCAGTTCTGCTGGTTTGATGGACAATAAACAGGGCTCTCCTACAATGATAAGACAATTTCCTTTATGTGAAAAGGCATTTAAACTGTACCAGCCAAGAGTATGTACTTCAAATACTGCTAAAAGCCATTCATGAAGCAGAACCGTACAAATTACTTCACTTTGAAGGTGATTTTCAGAATCCTTGGGAAGGTGAGGGCATTTACCTCAGCACAGCATACAATACAGATCATCTGTGATCACCACTTGAGACCAAACACAAAGAAAACAAGGGTATTCTAACAAATAGAAGAACACCAGTTCAGGTGATGTTATTGAGAATTGCTCTGGTGTTCACAAGTCATAGGGAATTAACCACAGAATACACATGTACATATGGGGGGGGGCTTGTGGATTGTTTTTGGTATCACTAGGGGTTAGGCACTGAGTTTCCTCTCTATTGGCCAATTGGTTTTGCCCTTGTAAAATCTCATAATAAAATTAAGAAAGGAACCTACCTGCCTTTAAGAGGAATTTATAAATCGCCTAAATTCTCCATATTCTCTCCCTGCAATTGTTCCTCTTGTGTCTCAGTACAAACTGCTCCACCCGGGTCTGGAAGCCTTGTGTGTCTACTTGTTAGCAGTCATTCAGACTAGACAAGATTTCTAACTTTAACTTAGATCTGGCCCCTGTCGTATTCTCCCAGCACCACTGCTAGCACGCATCAGTGAACCCTATGTGCTGACTGACCTGGAAACAGCATTAGTATTTGTAAGGTTTTTTATGTCTAGCTACTGTGCTAGTGTGAAGAGGGGAATCCATGGCATTCCAGAATGCTCTAGGCATCAAGAGCTGGTGTGTATGTATCACGTCCCATGGCTTTTCCTTTTTAGCACAGCAGACAAGAGTACGACACCACCTATAGCGAGCCTTTATAACTTATATTTTGCCAGACACTGTCCCACACATACAAGCAACACAACAAATTGTCCAAATAACTGTCAAGACCACAGCTTCCCTAGTCAGACACAACATAGAGTTCTAATATTATCAGAAACCACTGTCACTCTGCTAACTCTGACACTACTTGTTGCAGGAAGAGGAACCAAAGCCCTCTAAAGAATAAACCTGCAATCCTTTATATCTTTGACAAGGTACTTTTCAGCTGAGGTGAATACTACTGACACTGTTGAAAGGAATATAAAGGTGACCTCGGAAATGGGTTAATGGTCAGTCCTTCCAAAATTTAAATAATAAACAAATTTTTATGTATGCCTAGTAAACCATTTAACAAAACACTTTAATCGTAACTAAAGAAACCAATACCAGTCAAAAGTGTTCTTGATATATTTGGCTTGGCTTTTTTGCTTTTCACAATTCGACTGAGAGCAGAGTGGTCATGAAAAATATTGACATGTAATGTCCTTTGTTTGTCCCAGTTTTTCTGACAGATGAGATTTGACAAAACAATGTCGGCCACAAAAAATGACTTAGCAGAGGACACCTTCAGCAAATATCTTCTAACTCTGAATTTAGAATACAGCTGCCTACATTAATACTGAATAAAACATGACAGAACAAAGGTTTGCATTCAGATTAACCCCTTGGCTGGCAATCTGCATACTGATTTAAGAATGACTCAACTTCTATTCGCTCCAGATCGCCTGACATCCATCTAATAGATCCGACTTCATTAAGGCTTTGTGGAATAATTCAATCTCAACTTTGCAGGTTCTCATAGTTGAAGACATTAATCTACACGAAGACAAATGTCATGTCCTTTATGCTGACAGTTGGACAATATGATAATGACCACCGGCTGGTGTGTAGTGACTTCAAAGTCTACAATTCCTCTGCAAAATTCAAATTAACACAACGTTCCCTTCAATAGATAGTGGATTAAAGGCTGAGAGACTGTGGACGATGCAAAATAATGCCCCCCCCCCCAAAAAAAAAAAAAAAAGTCTGTATGGATCCTTAGTGTCAAGCAGTGAACATGGGGGAGGGGGGGGGTTTCTCAAGTCTCATTATTTTTTTTTGCCCTTGTTGTGAACCCAGCAGGCTCACAACCCACTAGCAGACATCATTAGTAAAAGCATCATTGTCTATAATCATAGTCTATATACATGTGTGAGGAAAATCTGTATTCACTGACTCCATGACCCATTTCACACTGCTTGAAAATTCATTATGCACAACAACATAATAAGTAATGAGGACCACTTACTCTAAAAACTCATAATTTGGCTTTTTGTCCAGAGCATTCAATCTCATCTCTCTAAAAGACCTCCTGTTGTGAGAAAAAAAAGATTGTTAGTGTGAGTATAATCATGGGAATATGTGCACTTGTTTATTCAGAAATTATATACAGGCACCTTAGTACAAAAAAGACATTTTTTAAATTTCTGTTTTGTTTAAAGATGCCTGAACAAGGGACATTACTTAGTGGATTATCATAGTATTAGACAGTGTTTAACACAAAGATGTTGAGTCCTGCTGTCAGAGAACTATCATCCCTCAAGTTTGGCTTCAGCCCTGGTTTAATACACCTCAATTATTGGGTAAAGGAACAGCTGAGAAGAAAAAGGTGTATTGAAATAGGGTACAAACAAAATCCTGCAAATAGTAGGATTCTGGTACAGGAAAGATTCCCACACATACTGTTCCAGCCACTATTCTTCATCACCTATAGGCATGTTAAAGTAAGTAATTTTCACAGACTGACCTGTGGTGACCTTTTGCATGAGGAAACTGAAGGCTTTATAACCTCCACTCACCGGATCTCAAGGCAGCCCAACTTGAGTGCAATATCTTGATCCACCTCGTCCGCTTTTTCCACCATGTAGTCGTTTCTTACCTAAAACACAAGACCCCTAATTTTACTTATATACTGACAGAAACCAAATGTTTCCAGTAGGAACGAACCCAAGAAAAACCAAAGTCAAAGTTGCATTAGTACTACAAGCCAAAAGATATTAGGTTGCTCAGGCCCACTGGCCATGCTAATGTCATCCAAGCTCGCAACTTGCTGAAGAGCTGCACAGAGCAGCCGTTCATGCACAATGAAAGGCAAGCCTAGAGTGGATGATGGTGAAGAGGTGCACAGACTTGTAGGGTCTGCCAGGGCAAGGGGACAGTCTCCTGGTGAACACCAAACTGATCTGCCACACTGCAATGTCTGCAGGGATTATGACACACATAATAAACTGTATACACATACACGTGCATACACGTACGCAGAGTGTAAGATTTAAGGCAGCTTTTATAGGTATTTGATGGGCTTTTCAAAGAGAATCTCTTCAGTACATATCCAACCAAAATCACACACATTTGCCTGGCAGTAATGCCTTTTTATTTTAATCTTGAGCAAGTAATATAATAAAATGTACAATAAATTGGACAAAAGCAGGAGCAACCAGACATTTCCCTACAGAAGCAGATTCCTTCAGCAGCAAACGTCAGGAAGCCAAAGATGTGGCCACCGGGCTGAAATCACTGACCTATTTCATTGGAGCCCCTAACAGCCAGCACCTATTTGCTGTGAATAAGGCACTGTTGCTCATTTGACCTGAGAAGGACTTCACAAAGCGCAAACATTTGCAAATGAACACACAGATGCAATGATGTCAATGTTGAAGTCAGGAATGAAGACAGAGATCTTCACAACCAACCCACAACACACGACATGACGACGCATGAAAGCAGCAGATGGCCCATATATGTGTATATATAACAGATTATCCATCATTACTCCTAGTTGCATTTATTTTAGTCCTATTTTTTAATCAACAAACACTTTGTTGCTCACAGTTCACTCACCTGCTGGTAGAAGTAATTTAGTGTTGGTTTGTCTTCAATGAATTGGTTTAAGTATCCCTTTGGCAGATAGCGAATCCGTAGTTCATACCTACGGAAAAAACAAAGTGAAAGCAAAGTGTGGGTTCAAATGGTGCAAGCACGGTCATGAAATTTTGCAGAAGGAAATAAAAGATTGATAATGTATACATAATGGAATGGAGCAAAAGTACATATGATAACTGTGTGATATTCTGCCATATTACTTCTGCATTGCAGTATAATGTCAAACCTTGTTCCCCGTCACTGGTAACTACGGTGACCAAACAAGCTGCTTCAGCAGAGATGGATGGCTGGCTGACTGACACCTCATCACATCACAACCGTTGGGCTGAATGAGAATGCGCCCACCCCCCATAACTCTCCCATGACTCAAATCAAGTGCTGGAGGGTTCTGTTTAATTCTTATAGCAGCAAGAGCAGTTAAGGTCTTGTGGACACACATTAATAATGGATAAGGTTCTTCTATAGTGGAATTTTGAATGGCTTCATACTTTAGTACAGATGTGAATAAAGAAATTAAAGACCTAGATTATCATTCCTTCAAAGATTTGAAGACAACATTAGAAATACCGATTTCAAACAAAACTCATGAAGCAGTCAAAGTAAGTGCAATTATTGTAATATGTCCAATTATATTACAACACACAGGTCATAATATGAAAGGCCTTTAAAGATGAAACAACAGCATAAATTATCCATGGCACCAGAGAACACAAAGCAAACATCCTAACCAGATGTCCAACATACAGAGCATGAGCATGGGATGGACACCAGCACTCACTCAAATACAAAACATGTGTGTCACAGGTAACACGTTGTCCTTTTACTGTTTTCCATGTTACCTTCATAGGAAACTGATCAGAGAACGGAGTAAGACTTGTCTGTGGTTTAATTAGCCAGGCCATTTCAAAGCACTAACAGAGATCTGCACTTTCTCTGCTTCACTGACATACCTGGAACCAACTGTCAATCCTGAACGTGGAATAGGCAAACCATGCTTGTAATGACCACTAGATGCGCATGTCATCTCAACATCCCAAGTGACTTTTTGACAGAGGCGATGGCTTCATATATTTCACACATTAGACATGTTTAACATGAACAACTTCCTGTTGATGTAGCAGGCGAGCCCATATTAAACATGTCTTATGCTGAGAACAAGAGGTAATAGTGTCATGAAGGACAAATCAATCACATCTTGACTTGCAAAGCACTGACAATAGTGTCAAAATCCATTTCATAGGGACAGATACTCACTTCCTCTTGTGTTGATGGGGAAAATGCCACAGCAGACATTGATAAATGTCTAAAGGACTGCTGCACTCTTTTCACCAGTGAGAAACGCCTGCCTTCCCCTGGGAAGCAATTACCCAGCGT
This sequence comes from Heterotis niloticus, assembly GCA_018136845.1. Taxonomy (NCBI): domain Eukaryota; kingdom Metazoa; phylum Chordata; class Actinopteri; order Osteoglossiformes; family Osteoglossidae; genus Heterotis; species Heterotis niloticus. Next base: position 29,068,039 of record CM030892.1, on the reverse strand, counting down.
GACATCCTCTCCCTCGTGTAGCAGCTGCAGGGCATGAATTCAGGGGCAGGGGGGAAAACACTGAGGCCTCAGGAGAGCAAGTCCTCACCCCCATTGCCTGCTGTTCCTCACTCTAACATCAAGCAGCAAACCTCAGTTATTCCCTTTGCAACAACAAATAAGAGCCCGTTCCTTTAAACCATCTTTAATGATACATGGATGACAAAACAAACAGGAAAAAAATTTTAACTAAAGTATTTTGGCAATTGTCACACTGAACTTTAGTATTGCAAAAATATATTTATTCTTCAGGAGTTGACTGAGCCAAAACTTGTCTAGGAATGACAATCTGCTTTAAATGTCACTGGGAAAATACAGCTTTAGGGTACACTAGTTTTAAAAGAGATGTCTGATAAACATTACACCTGCGTTCCTCATTCAGACAATGTTCTTCTGGCCTAGAAACAGCAAAACTGAAGGATCTTTGTGTTACAGTTTCAGGAAGACTGAAGGGTGACCACAGTAAAGTAAAAAGCCAGATAGCAGTTACAGGACACAAGGAAAACAATTCTTCACAGAACAAAACTGCTTATTATCAACAAAAAGTTGATAATAAAATCTTGTACAGTTACAGTTGAGAACCCTTTGTCGAGCTGAACAGACTTCTGGGAACATAAAATAAAACAAAACACCTTCATAACATTTATGTTATTAATTGTTTCGTTGTACTTTTTTGCATCTTAAAACATTCTAAGGCAACCTGTTGAGAAGCATGCTATACAGAAATTGAATTGATATGAATCCCAATCTCTTTCAAGTAACAACTTTTGACATTTTGCTAAAAATGGGGAGACTGAATCCCTAAATCCTATGATCTCCTTCTGCAGTAAGCTAAGAAAGCACAGTTTGGAAAACAGCAGGCAAAAGCAAACCCCTTAGCTGCCAAGGGTTGCAGGTTGACGAGAAATCTGCATTCATTATGCCCAACTGCTCCTTAACTATGATCCAGCAAACCGTACTCTTTCATTCTAAAAATATGCCAAAAGAGAGTCGGTACCACATATAACAACTGAAAATAAACCAAAGGCCGAAACTGAACTAAATCTCAACTTTTACATTTTAAGACCATGACATGAAACCAAATGAAGCTCTTAGAATTTTATAAGCTGCCTACAAGTGTATTAAACCAACCAGAATGCAGAATGCTATGCATTCGCTGTAGTAGCTGACAGCTGTGTGCACCTCCTTAAGAACAAAGAGTCAGAAACAAGCAAGTGAATACGGTAAAATACCAGACAAATGATGTCTCAGGTAAATCGCCTAGACTGCAAGGATAACTGCAGAATGTCTGTGTTTTTCACTGTGAAAACCACCCTCACCTTTGAAATTCCATTCATTATCCTCATTTCCTTGTTGCTGAGGTCTGGATTCTGTAAGGCTAGGACAATACACTTTGGAAGGGATGGCAGTCCACTGCAGGGTAGCCACACACAGTCACACTCATACATGTACACGCTAATGGCAACTTATAGTCACCGTTACCCGGAAGCACTTCTCTTTGGACTGTGGGCGAAACTAGAGCACCCGGAGGAAACCCACACAGATGTGGGAGAGAATGCAAACTCTACACAGACTGACCTGAAATTGAACCCACACACAAACCGAGGCACTGCACAACTCCCTGTGCCATCATCCCACTTAAATTTGACAGGATGAAACAATATACCGGTGCCTATTTAATACTTTATTCCTGCACACTTTCTTGTCCAAGACCACAATGGTTTTGTACACCAGCCATTTTAGAACAGATATTGGCATCAGTAATATAACTGTGGTATTATTGTAAATATGTTTGTGAGGATTTGCAGTCAATGTCTATGCCTCACACAAAAGTTGTGGAGACTGTGAAACAGACTCACCTCCATTCCTCCTGTGGGTGGTTCAGTTCATACTTTTCCCTCACATGGGACACACCTATGTCTGGGTGGAGCCAGTGCACCTCTCCTGTCTTCACATGGCTGAGGCGTAGGCCAAAGCAGGACACACACCTCACTTTGTGGATGTCCACAATCTTCTGTATGATACCCTGGAAGCAAGAAGACCGCAAGTTACAGACTGAACCCAGGAGCCCTTGGGTGTGTAAACCCGAAGACTAGTGAACTTTGTAAATTCAAGTGTACTGTACAAACAGTCAGTTTATCATGCATTTAACTACATTTTATCGGTATTTTGAAGCAATCACGATCATGTACCTAGCTGTTTAGTGCTTTTCTAACCTCAGAAGGATTTTGACTGTAGCTTTACAGACCAACACTAAAAAACTGAAAAGGCCTGATGGAACCTTGCAACAACCAACCTGCTGAGAACCAAGGATGGAAGGCCCAAACCCAAATAAAGATGCAGTGCTTGACATGTCTCCTGGACCATATAACAATGCCATACAGAACTTCTCTTGGGAAAGGGCATAAGATTGAAATACAACCATAGGGAACAGACAGCACTATGCACAGCTTCATCTGATCATTGGCATCTCTGTTTAAGATGTTTGCCGAGACTGGCTTTATTCCCTCGAGTTATGGTGCATTTCATGTTTTAAAATCAACTTCAACTGTGTCATCTGAAATTCTACTTTTTGTGCACTGTTACACAGACGGCACAATTTCTCTCTTGCTATTCTGTGTCACTGATAAAAACAACAATGACTTTCAAAACCAATAAAACTAAAGTTCTTCATGCTAAATATAATTTTTAATTAAAACAGACAAGAAAATAAGAATACTTAACTATGCACTGAAATAAGAGTGGAGCCCTGACAGGCAATGAGTGTCCAGGTTTCATGCTCAGTGTGACTGCCTGGATTGCTCTCGGCCCACAAGCAATGCTGAATGTCACGACTTCCTACAGTGGAGCTCTCTGTCTGAGGTTGTAAGATGGCAAAAGAACCTTGTATGACTATCAGGGCTAGATACTTTTATTTTTACAAAAACAATTCAGGCAGACTCCTAAATATCCACATTTTAAAAAATGGACAGGTGTTTCCTTTAAGATGCATGACTCCTTCTCATAAACAAATCATTACAAGAGTGAAAAGAGATATTTAACACATTTTTTACACTGACATATGCAGCAACTTAAAAGGTAAGATCTGTTTCTGTTACAATATCTTGCATCAAGTTCTTATTTTATCAGAAAAAAATCTCATATTTCCACACCTACAACTAACAGAGACCACAGATCAGGTATGAAGCATCACTAAAACAAAAATACAAAGTAATCAGCCATCACTTTTAAGTTGGGAATTAAGACAACACAGAACCTAGAGAAAAATATCTACAGTATTTGAAAACACACACACACACACACACACACACACACACACACACACAATAACCTTTTCCATTAGTTGAATGGTCATCTGGAAACCAAGCAATTAATCAGAGAAGAGCTCCTCAGCAAATATGATTATAAGTGTTCATTTCCTATAGTGCAGGAAAACTGTGTGCAGGAAATGCCTGAAATGATATGATCTTATTAGACTTGGTCAAAGGTAAACCTATACCTGTCAGAGAAGAAATGGCATCGGCCATCTTCCAAGCCAAGCAGGAGCTAGGCTTAGGAAGCCCAACCAAATCTATTTTTCATCTGGAACAGAAAAACATGGTGAACCGTGTGGGAAATGCTGACATGCCAGCATCTGAGCCTATGTCCAGAATCAAGCAGAAATAATGTAGTCCCTGCATACATTTCCAATTCTGGGAGAAACATCCTCAATTCCCACAGCGTGCCACGTACACATGGATCCAGCTTATACATTTCCAACACTGACAGAAAGAGATTCATCACTACTGCTTCTAGCTTATGGGTTCTGAAAGATTCAGGAAAGGAAAGGAGGAGCTTCATCCTGTAATAATGCACATTCATTCTAACATGGCACCTAACTCTGACAATAATACACACTTACGTGTAGCAATTGAGGAAAAAAAAATCAATTCAATGTGATTCACATGTATCAATCGATTTCCTCAATTTAATCCAGCAACGAAATCAGATTAAGTTTACAGAGACAGAATGTGTTCCAACATCTGAGAGCTGTGGTAGACACATGCCGAGGCAAAATAAAGCTTAGGTTCCCTGAATGAAGTCTCCTTAGTTTCTTTAAAAATGAACTGATTCTAACCAATTTGTCAAAACCAAATGGAAAATCGATTCAAATCCTAATTTGCGTAGCATTGGTGTATACAGAAATCTCATCGATGGTAAGGAGGCCAGCATGCACATGCTCTTGTATGCAGCATATACCGTCTACCTAGTACAAATTATGGACACTTGTTAGGACTGCCACTAACCATGGCCTAATAGACCAAAATATTTTTACCTGACTCCTTTCCTGTGTTGTCTGCATTCTCTTCCTTCAAGTGTAGGCTCACACAGAATCCATGATTTATGCCACACAACATACAATGCTCATTAAACAAAGTTTCAGAGTGATGGCTGATTTAGCTTTCTTGAGCAGCAAAGAAGGGCAAAATGAACTAAACACAAACACATTCCATTACTGTGTCAACAGAAAAGACACACTTTAATTTCTAATGGAGAATAAGGTAAAGAGGGAAGACAGATTACAAAATGCACAGAACCGTAGCTTTGAAATGCTGGGAGGTTCATAGTTGTTTTCAAGCATAACGTGGCATAATTTCCAGTTCAGGAAAGTCAAAATGATCTTATTTTTCTCCCTGCTATGAAACTGGCATTAAACATATGACTGTTTATATGCACTGCTTTTTATCCACATTTTCCAATAAAAGGAAGGCTTATCAAATTAGGTCATGTCTAGGTTCATACCCAAGACATGCTTCATAACAGTAATAATAATCCTAAGTAATACACACAAGAAGAACTGTGCCAGATGATTCTCCACTGTGATCTCTTCAATACTTAAATGCCAAAACATAATTGTAACCAAAGCAGATTAAACGGCAACCGTGTTCTTTGTGTTGTGACTGCACAAAAGACAAAGATTAAAAATGACAATACAAAAATAACCCAGACTTGGCCCTGAGTGATGACTATTATTTAAAAGAACACTGTACCCAGTAAAATAACCAGAAGTCATCTGGACAAGCAGTTTTTTTTCTTGATTTTATCAAAAATGCAAAGGTAAAGATTTAAAAAGAACCCTCACAGAATACAGATAGCAATAACATGTGGAAGGGAACTGCTACAGTGCTCAAGACAAGCACTTGTAGGGGAGGGCAGGAGTAGTTCACTACTGCCTCCTTCCATTTATGTCTTTTCACTGTGGGAGAAAAACCATGCAAACCCAATACAGACATAGGCAGATTAGAACCACAGCCCAATAACTGTGAGGTACCAAAGTGACCTGCTTATACTCAAGAGTATTTGACACCTGTCTCTTTTTCAAAAAGTAATGTGACGAAAATAATTACTGTTAACTGTTGTTCACAATGACAGCGAGAAACGAAGACCAAAAATTTTCCTTCAATTCTGTTTAAAAAGTGTATCATAGAAAGCAACAGAATGGAAAAATATAAAACTCCTTAACAAACATTGCTTTTACAACATGTTACAACATAGGTGCACTGCTACAGTTGAGACAGAGTAACACAGAGGCACTGCTATGATCAGTTCTGCATTTCATTTAATTCCAGACAACACAAGACTCTGAAAGTAGAAAATTTAAGCCTATAGAACAAAGAGATCCATCTACATATTTAGGCAGACTTCACCAAAGTCACAAAGTACACCTGTCTAACCTGCACAGTTTCTAGTTACTCTTTAAAACATTCTTTGATCCAAGAAACAAGCTTGAATGCTGTCCAAAGGGATTTCTTGATAGTTTTCAAGAAAACTGACATATTCTGCAAAGTCAGCTTGACAAACATCCAGAGGTCAATCTCAAATCCATCTAAATCTATGGACACTGACAGACCAACAAGCTAAATCTCCACTCCACATGAAAAAAGTAATCAATAAATTCCTTGTGGCATATTCAGATTAGCGTCACGTCAATGAGCTTGCTGAGCCCATCTATTCAATTATTCACATTCCAACAAACAGCTGAGCATTCGTTCGGGAGGCAAAAGCTCAAAAGCGGCCCTCAACCCTCCATGCCACATAACATCTCCAACCTACATGTTACCCCTTGACTCACCCTGACATCAGTGGCATCACCATGGCGGATGTTGCTGGCCCAAGGACCACTGGGCTTGCTGTCATTCTCAAAGTAGTGGAAGACCTTCAGTACTCGATCCAGGGCTCCGGGTGACCGCTCGGGCCCCATGCTGAGCCTGGACTTAGCCCCTGAAGCCAGTGCGTGATTCAGGTTGGGGTCCAGGTATGCTGCTGCCATGCCTTTACTGGGTGCTAGGTGTCTGTCATATTCTGTAGAAAAGGATGAGCAAAGAGCAGCCAGTGAGTGGAGAACTACACACTGTGTTGAAGGAAAGACAAAGAAATGTTATAATTGTAAATTAACATTGAATGACAGCTCAAAAATGGAATACCAATGGAAAAAAATACTCTGCATTACCATCTCTCTCACTTCATTACCCACCCATTCATGATAGTTTTATGTGGATAAATAATGCTAGAATGTAATCTTGTTACACATAAAGGCAGGTGGTGTTCAGTATTGTACATGATACAGACATGTTACCAGCTTATTAATATGCATTCTGCCTAGGGAAATACTGGAGTAACAACAGCATATAAACAGCACCGCTTTAGAAAGTCTCGGAGGAAAGGTAGGCAGCTAAAAATGCAAAAACTAATATTGATTGAAAAGTAACTGAATGCAGAAAGGAAGTTATGATACAATGAGCAATAAATCCAGGACATATAAATAATAGATGTTTCCTGTATGGTCAGATGGCTTTGGTAGTGTAAGATAAATGAATGAAACAAACTATCGAGCACTGGTATGTATGTGTCTGGTCCACAATGCGTCTCCGAGCATCTTCGTACTGCTATTCAAAAAAACAAACTTGCGTAATGTCCCACAGCTATATTTAAAACAAAACTGTCAGGAGCTTTAATGCATTGCTGAAAGAGAACCATACACACATCCCTGCTGTCCACACCTCGGTGGTAGGGCTGCTGTGCACAACTCAGATGAGCTAGTCTGGGCTTTGGAAACGTGCAAACGGCAGTCGTGGCATTTAAGAAAAATATGCACTAACACAAAATGTGCAGGTCTGGCCTTCAAAATCATCTCAGACCCATTTTACAGATACCCTCATAAAGAGGATTTATACAAATTCAGGTCAAAAAAGGTTTGAAACTCATTCTGAACCATTTCAGAAAGGAGTCTTGTCAGAGGGTATAAATTAAAAGCAGATCTGTCTTTAAGTATTGGGAGTAATAGACTAACAGCTAACAGGGCCATCTGGGACCCCATTTCAGAACCTTGATCCTTTCACCAAGTCAAAGATTCATTCATTTATTCTTTAGTTTATTCATGACCTAAATAGGAAGATGGAAGTCATACATGCCTTCCAATTACAATACTTTTTCCAGGGTCCTCATGCTTTACTCCTCACACAGGATTCCAACTTAAAAACCATCCCTCTCAAACCTAATACTCATCCAAAAGAAGGTTCAGACTCCCTCTGTTAACTACACTGCCTTTAAACAATGTCAGTTCATGTACCATCATCCAGGCTTTTTGAGTGACAAAAAAGAATACCAAATAAATAAATTGTGAGGCCCAAAATCACTTATCATTTTTATACATAAGTCTAAGGTGACAAAATTGAGGAAAAAAGCCTAAAAATAAGTTATTTTCCATGGAGAGTGGCATGCACAAGTTAGCAAGTATATGTATATCAGTAATTGGTGATGGAGAGTGACTGTAGGATGCAGAAAAGAAGCAGTTTTTGTCTGAATCTGTCTAAAACAGAAATTAAGCGACAGTTTTAATCTCCAAGTGCAAGCAACAGACCTGTTTTGTAAAGCGTAGAAAAGACAAAACTGAATACCTCACCCTGAAGAATAACTGAAAAACCGTGTTGCTGGGATGAAGCATTAATCAAACACGAATTAACGGCTTAAATAACTGCCATAGCTGGATATATATTACTGGAAAAATTTAGGTTTAAAACCTTTAAGAACATACTAGCATTACCCTTCCCAGGATTTGAACCACAAGCCTTCTGATTAAGTTCATGTGCTTAAGGACTAAGCCACCTTCTCCCCACTACACCAGATGAATCTACCCATCACAGCAGAAACCTCATAGCTTTGTTAGGGCTGCAGGCAAAATCCACTTTGAATAAGTACTGAGATTCAGCCCACTTCTCTATCCAGGAGGCTCGCAGATAGAAATTGTCATGAACAAAGTCACTGCAAGTCATCAGAATCAGCCCACGAATACAGCTTACTTATGAAGTTAATAAAGTTTTTTTTTTTTTTTTGCATCTCATATCATTCTGCTGTAGTGTAATATGATAGTTCTGTGCCCACACTGACCTTGCTCTGGAGCCAAGGTTGTTTCAATTATCAGTAGACATGATTTTAACTAGTGTACGCTGTATTTGTCACAGAATAGTAGATTCTGGCCTAAAATAGCATGTCTCCCCAAATGAGTTCACACGGTAAAAAAAGGGAACTGCTTTTCATGGCTACAAACACTTGACTTCTGCAGTCTTTGAACTTAAAAAGCACGACTCACCCAGTGACCGTCTGACTTCTGAAACTCACCGAATTAACTGGCAATACAGATGGTGTGCACAACAGCTCCATAGCTTCTGACACGCAAGCTTGCCCAGAGTAGCGTTGGATCCCTAACATTGCCGAAAGCAGTTTTCCTATTTAAGGCGTATGTTCTGAAAACCTACTACACAAAATAACCCCTTAAGACGGAGCAGCGTTACTCCCTTGCCAGTTTTCCCTGTCTGGCAAAGGACGTTCAGTCACACCACATCAAAGCCTGAGCTTGTTGGTACAACTAACGTGATCCCAGTTACACCCACTCAACATCCAGCTGGGAATAGAAAGACAGAACCCAAAAATAAATAAATAAATAAATAAATAAATAAATAGAAAGCAGGCTTGATTACAGTGGAGAAGCCTTGCTATCTTTGGAACGCTGACAGCCTTCAAATGACAAAGAAAGAATGGCGTTTCAGTCTCAAATCCATGTTGTTCTGGCCATCCCGCTGGTGGTCTTACCTTTGAGCAAAAAAGGCCAGCAAGTGCAGGCCACCTTGGCATGACGCGCTGAAAGACACCCATAGCTATCCGAGTACATAGGTAACAAGAAAGAAGGCAGCGGTACAGGGCTGAGCTTCTGCTACTCCTCCTATGGATCGTTATCCTTCTCTGCAGTCATATGCCGTGCTTCCACACACGCTTCCACACACACACACGGCTTGGCCTCCTTCCTCTACCCTCACGTCATATCCTGGTTCTCATAACACTGCTTGCCGCTGTGAACCCCGGCAAGCTATCCGGGCTGCGCTTCGCCATGGGGCTCCTGACCTCATTTCTGTCTGCTCTCACTGAGGATCCAGGTACTCTGGTATAAGTCTCAAGCGGGTGGGTAGAGAAGAAGCCAATTAAGAGGCAGTGCTGAATGGCAGAGTAGCACTACAACCGCCCAAGGAGAACTACTATTGGCTTACGGATGACATAACTGCGGCTCAGTGAAATCTCGACCAGCTGGACTGCCCAAAGGGTGGAGCTTTTACACATACCTGTACACACCTGCCAGCGGGCCAGGGTTCACCCCAGGGTTCTGAGACTGCTGGAACTAATATTCATAGATGCTCTCTCCACTGTGCTAAATACTTCTACTAGTGGCTGTACTCGGTTCGTATGGCAAAGAACAAAATAACAGTGGAATCTAAATGAAATGCAATTCCTACATGTTACTGTGCAAATGAGGAATTGCATCGAATTAAGAATAATGCTCTTCTATAAATAAAGGGTTGGGTTGGAAAAATAAACTTTCAGAAACAATGTATATATTGGTGCTTTTGTCCTCCAATATATGTTTGAACACAAAAACTTATGTAGAGCAACTCCGCAAATGTTGTGCATATTTAAAAAGAGCTGGAGCCATTAATAAATTAACCAGCTAAAACCCTTGATCAGGAATTCACTTTCAGGGCATCTGGGTTTTAGTTCACACTTTTGCTAGAAATGTTTTATGTAGAGCAATGATGTGAAATGGTTATGAATATTTTAAAAGCAGTGTGTTAGTACATAAAACCAAACAACACCAATGCATCAGGCAACACAAATTTCATGAAAGATACCTTTTCAAAACATATAGAATTGAGTGAACGTTCCAAGATAGACATTTAGATGCTCTAACATGAAAAACTACATAATGAAGAACAAACTGAATGGCATTCTTATCACAAAAATGTACAATTAAAATTTGGTCACAAGCTGTAATGGAGTACTATTTGGATCCATATTTTGCTTTTACAGTGCCACATCTTCATTGAGTTTAACTGACTTTAGACAAACCTTATGAATGGCTATTATGAAATGTTGTCAGACAACAGATAAACAGATAACAGGAAACAGAACAGAAACCAGAAAAATTTTTGGTTAAAGAAAAAAAAAACGCAAGACATCAAATTTGAATAGCAGCAAAGTATAAATGTTTATTTATACATTACAAGAAATAGCTGCCTTTTGTTTTTTAACAAGGAAGAGCACGATATGGTGCAGGAAACAGAACAACGAATAATGTCTTAAATGGCAATAGACTGAACAATCAAATATGAAACACAAAGAAACAGAATATAGGACTGTGGGGCTGAAAAAGTGGAGCCATTTCTCACTGAAGGAAATCTAGGCCTCTTGTGCATTCATCTCAGCTGCATACAGGATCAACTTGACTGTAACATAACACCATTAGAAGTAAATCACTTCTCATTTTTTAATTTCCAACTTTTACAGTACAAACTGTCCCATGACACCACACTACTAACAGAAAGAAGGCAGTTATCATTGTTTAACATGTTTCTTCATTTGTGCAGTGACAGGTTTCTTTCCAAGTGAGGGAGCTAAGCTGTTTTATTTAGTCTCAGAACAGGCACCATTATTGGGCTTAAAAGAGAGGGACGTACCATGAGCTGGTCCCTTCAAGCTTGCAGACGTCTTGACAGAGCAAGTGGGATCAATGAGAAAATATTCATATAGCCTCCCTCTGCACCCCTCCACACTGATCAGTTGACACTTCCACTTCAGCCACTCTTGCTCAGCAACTTTGCTGAGGGGTCTCTAAAAAGTTGCTTAGAGGAGGAGGAGGGAGTTGACAACTCATTGCTTGCCTCATGGGCTTTGTTCCTGTATAGGCTTTGTTCTGCTGTTTGGCAAGCCGTAAACTCCAGAAAAAAGAAAAAAAAAAAAGTGATATATTAATGAACAGATCTGCTCAGGGCAACATATCCTCTGAGATTTCTGGTAGTTTATAGTGATAGGCCTGCGCGATGGAAATGGGTTTTGATCTCAGACCTTTCCCTTCTGCTCGGGCCGTATTTTCGGATTGTTGACCACAACTGAACAACGCTACGTCCAGTCCTAAGTCAACATCACTCGAAATCATGGGAAAGCACTGCGTGTCAGACACAGCGAGACTACTGACTGCCAGAAAAGACCTACAGCAGTGACAGAGAGCCTCAATTTTCTGATGTTGCTTATCACGACAGTTTCAAACAAAAACATGCCTCCTCCAATACCTACAATATATTCCACCTGCGATACCTAACAACATTATCTGGCACAAATAATGTAGTGAGTTCAATCACTTGCTCCCACAATGAAATCCCTTTGTGAAAGGCTGATTAAGCACCTGGCTTTTGAAGGACATGTCTGTGTACACAGTTCAGCGCTTTCTCTCCTCAAACATTATTTGCGTTATTACTTTCATTACTGTAAATCTTTAACCAGGGTTAAAAAATAAGAGGATGACTGACACCAAAAAGGTTCTGTCATGCTGCTTAACTGACGCATCTGAAAATGTGTTCCTATTATGTAAACCACGATGACTAACGGCTAGTGTACATAACATTGAGCCAAAGGGCTGACAAAAGGCTATTTGAGAGCGAGACAGGCCAAGTTGCAGCGCTGGCTCTGTGCATAGCCAACCTGACACAGTGCTCTATATGCCACTGACAAAGAGCTACTAATCATAAAGCTTTCCTGTCTGGCTTGGGTAATCTCTGACCCACTGCTCTCCCATGCTTTCCAGCCTCTCTCTTTCAGTGTCTAACACACACACACATACCCACATGCATAAAGCTGGCCAGAGGGATTTTCTTATCAAGCAAAAGTTGGGAAAGCAGACCCTACCAAATATTACCCAAATGGAAGCAATTTCAAGCTGTTTCAATACATTTCCAGGCAAAATGAGGCCGGCGTAACCAGATGACCAACTCTGTAGCTCTGTTCTCTGGTACAGCACAAGAGCACCATGTACAAGACCTCTGTTCAGGTTGTCCCATTTCATGGCACTGCACGGAGGAAGTAAATGGACCACAGCTTCAAACAGCAATACAGTTTCCATCCTGCAAATACCCAGTACTGTGGCAATAAATGCTCAGAAATGAGCCTCAAGTTCAGAATGATTTCTACACTGCAGAGAATCAGACTGACCGATTCCAGCTAGGCATTCAGTGGACCATGAGAGTGGTTTTTGAAGGACACAGAAACTCGTATGTGCTACAACATAACAGTGTGGAAAAATTTATTAACTTTCACTTTACTCACAAGTAACCTATTCATTGGGAAATCAAGTTAAAATGTTTTTGGGATATCAGCAAACTATTATGAGGTTTTAAGACAACTGAATAATACTAGCAAATATGCTTGTTTTGGCCAGCAAATGAAAAAAATCCATTTGGAATTTAAAAAATAATTTTAAAAAAACATTGCACATCCTCAATGTCACATACCCTATATTACATTATGATTATAAAAGAATACTTTGATGTGCTAACAAGGAAGGTGTTTCAGGAAGGTGAGGAAACTGGTGGGGAAACCGATTTTATCCTCAGTTAACAACTTTTGTTTCCTGAGTACCCAATAATAATTATACGCTATTCAGTGAAAATAAAAGTCTTGTGTTAAAAATTTAACCACAAAATCAAGATGCAAAACAGCCATTATCACACTAAAGGGTGTATTTTTACTAAGAACAAGTTTCGAGGCCAGGGTAGTTTAATGTGCCGCTACATGATTAGTGAAGCTGTATTTTAAATGTGTGACTTTAAGGTGGTGTTGAATCACAAGCAAATTTATTGTTATGTAACTGTAAAGCTGAAGAATAATATCCTAATAGACAAGAAAAATAAAATGGTGCTAAAAACCCCTAATTATGAACAGTTATTCTTGTTCATAGGCACTGAGGAATTTATTATGAAAAGACTTGAATGTTGCCTTTAATATGTAAAAAAAAAAAAATCATCTCATTACCATAAATTCAGTTACCCAAAATCTTGAATGACTGAACAACAGTGGCAAATTTAGTATTTAACTTAAAACTTGAGTTATGAATCACACAGGAAAATCCCAATCAAGGCTGAATTTTAAACACGAAAAAAACCCGCATAAACCACAGTCCACTGCATCCTGCAACTACATGTCTCATATGCAATTTAAGAATAGCTAACAATAATCCTCATTAAAACACATCACAATTTGTTTAAAATATCACTGTATGGTACATAAACACATTTACTTAGCTTTGTGTTTAATCCATGCATTTCATCTTAAACTTGCTTATCTATTAAGACATGCAAAACACTTGTGTTCCATGTGCATGAGAAACAGATTAACTGAAAGTAATTCATTTGAAATAAGTGTCTATGCCACAAGTCTTGTGTTACGTGATCCTATAGTCTTTCATATTGTGAGATTTCAAATGGACTTTTGACACCAGTTCTTCTCTTGTTCTGACTGTTGGTTCAAAAGTACAATTTGGAAGACTACAGACTACCACAGGACTGTGGAGCAGACCAGGGAACAAAGCACATAAAGCAGTCTACCCACTGTTGCCTGCCCTCATGGTGCCTTTCTCGTCTAGGCCATGTGACTGATGCCCATTAGCAGGTAAGCTAATATGCTTCTCTTGGTAACTGTTCCGAGGACACAGAACATGTCTGCACTCATGTGGACACATTTGCAAAAAATAAAATGAAAGTCAAGGTAAGGGAGAAAAGGAGCCAGAGCTGGGCAGGCAGACACACTCTGCCACAGCCTCTTCATGTGAAGTGTGGCCTACTGCCAGTTTGCTCTTCATCAGGAATGCTGATGATGTCCTCAAAAGGCACCTCAATGAGTGCTGTACTTTAAACACCATGGCCTAGACCCGCATTCAGGCTACAGGTCATCTCATTCATTAACAGTTTTTCTGTAAAATAAAATGGTTCAGTCCATTAATCTCCAGTACCCTGACCTAAGAACATATTTCAATTACATCTAAACTCTCTGAAATAAATCCTTAAGTAAAATCCTAAATTAATTTTTTTACAGAAACAGTGTTACTAAATAAAAATGAAAGCATTCAGTATACAGGATGCAACTTTGTCAGATACACAAAGACCATAAGACCATTTCATGTAATGTTATGTAAAAGAACCCTTTCCTGAAAATAAGTCCCCTTACTGGACTAATTCCAATAAATGTTGGCCCATTTATCTCTCCAACACACAGGAACAGAATGGGATGTTGAGTAAGGCTGGAATGCACCTCTGCCAGCCAAGGACATCCACAGGAGCCCTGTGCTAAGATTAGTCAGGAAGCTCTCATTCCTGAAAATTACGTTCAGCTTGGCTAAAAAACATCCAAGGAACTTGTCAGTGACTGTGACATTACACAACTGAACAGTAGGGTACACTCAAAGACCAGTAATCCTCCTTTTACACACACTGGTCCCATCACTTGGACAGTGGTCATCTTAACATAGTACCTATTACAATAGTTATATTCAATATTGCACATTAGCTTTCTGGAAAGTGTTTTTCTCCGTGCTTAATTATTTCATTTTAAGTTGCAAAAGAAACTAGGTATTCAAGACAAACAAAACTTGCCTGGTGACCATCTGCTGCACTAACAAACTAACCATCACAAGCACTCCCTTAATCTGTCCAAAGGGAATTACTCCTTCCATACATGGCTTAGCACATCAGTGTCTCTTCCAAGTAAGAAGTGATGACATCATAAGATCAAGAAAATTATTACAGCCCATTTTTTTCAAAATGCAGAAAAGGTTTTCCTTCAAATAAAAAAAAACACTGATGTTTCACACATACTATAACCAACAAAAAATCTAACTGCGACACCTTGAAAAGTTAGACAGTAACAGTGTTTTTTTTTGCACAAGACCCTGAGTGTGAAGAGGTGACCAATGGCCTAAGAATAAGTATGTAATGAAAATGAAAGACATCACACCGAACCCACAAAATGATAGTCAGTGGGTGGTGAAATGCCAGCTGCTCTGCAGAAGCAGAGAATTAAGCAGCAAAGATCAGACAGGGTGTAGCTGCAGCGTGGCCACGCTCACAAGAACAGGATTAGGAGGAAAAAGAAAAGAGTGCACAGGTACCTTGAGTCCAGCACATGGGGAAGGGGCTGCAGCCACTCCTTTCCATGCCGAAAACACCGGCTCCAGGCCGTGCAGCCGGCCAGCTCCCAGCACCCACTTGCAAACGCATACGGACCAGGCAGCTGCCCCTGCCTCCAGCTCTACTCCCACCGTCAGCCTCAGGGCCCCTGAGCCTCTGACCCTCTCTTTAGTGGGCTGGTTCAGGGGCACTGGGGCAGCTGAAGAGGGGGGCAGGGCAATACAGGGTAACGCCGTGCTAGGAGAGCAAGTTAAGACAGGTCTCAAGCCTGCACCAAAACATTCCCATGTATGCCAACACCAGAGCTCCTAGTGAGGGCAAAGGTCAGATTTGGAAACTAGGCCAGAACCATACAAGAAGTTTCATAGCCACTCTCTTGTCTTCTGCACAGTTGTCCCTGAGAAATGCATCGAGAGCAGAGCCTCAGAATTCCTCCCCCCCCCTGCTGTGAGCTTTCCCTGAATTCTAATCCGGATTGGCACTTCGAAACAGCAAACGAAAAAATAAAGTCCTCAAAAACAAAATCCACTCTCGCTGCAATAGAACATTTCCTTTGGCTCCATCAGTTTGCATCCCGACCGAGCAGCTGCTGCATGCGATTCGACCACGCAGGCTGTGTCAGGAGTGTGACTCAGAGAGAGCGAGCGAAAGTGAGGCACTAAAATGTAGAGCGAGAGAGAGTGTGTGTGTGTGTGTGTGTGTGTGTGTGTGTGTACAGGGGAAGAGAAACCCTGTGTCCACTATTCACTGAGGCAACCAGGAAAGGGGAAGGCAGCGAAAATGGAAAAGGGGGATGGGTTATTGGAGAAGCAGTCTCATTAATATGCTAATCTCCCACTCGCTCCAATTCACACAATCCACTTGTGTTTACAAAACTGGGCCTTTTCCACAGTCAGGCAGAGCTGCAAATCACAGCTGACCCAGGTCATGTCTACAGACCCCCCCTTGCCCATGGCCATCCGCTGCTTCTGGCAGTTTGCCGCCCCCCCACCCACCAGACCTGCTACTTTGATGCATTTCATTAGCAGTGACTGTCCTGCATAAAGGTCAGGTGAATACTGCTAAGAGTAATGAACACTGTTCTTCTACCTATCTCTCTCGCTGACTCCCTGCTCACCTTTCCTCCCCCCAAAACTCCATCCTAGAAGGCCCTGGAACCTGCAGAAGTGTACACTGTCTGGCTGTAGTCACTGCACAAATCCAACAACTGTTTGCGCTGGCTGACACTTTTTCCCAATTGACATGCACTTGGCAATATTTACACATCTTTGTTTAAATGTGTAGACTGAACAGCTTGAGACACTGGAGTCTTTTTACTGCAGTGTGTTTCACCTCTTGGGAAACAGTAAACCTCTGCAAAGAAACATACATACCCTTATTGTTCTAGACAAACTGCAATCCTCTTAAGCCTGGACAGGATACAAATTCCTGCAGCGGCCCACAGGCATCAGAAACATTAGTATTGTGATACACGAGGTTCATATGACAATCATGCCTTTTCATTTTTCTTTTTGTTTAAAATGTAATGCCCACTAGACTCACAGAACTATTACTAAAACGATAAGCTCGTAGTTCAAACACAATAAAGGTGTAAGACAAAGATGGACGTTGATGAGATTACTGCATTCAGTTCTCATTACCGAATACGGAAATTATAATTTTCAAATTTCATAAAACTTTAAACCAAGTAGATGACATCTGTTGCTACTGTAACCTTGTTTCGTGAAACAGTAACTTAAGACAGAGGAAATGTACTTCAGGAGAAGATTCCTAAGACCTCTACGCAGAGATGTTGCTGCGACAAAGTTTAATGCAACAACAAGCCCAAAAGACACGACAGCTTCTGCAAACAACCAGTACTACTGCAGTGTGATGTGCAGAGACCAGTAAAACAGTGAATTATTCACAGGGACACAAATTCAATAACTGAAGAATATGCAGTGAAGCAAAAAAAAAAAAAAAAGCTATTACAGAGCAATATGTGTGCATGACCATTACTGTAAGACGAAGAGAGTATGACTGACTGTCAGGTGAACATCATTTCACCAGTCTGCAATTCCATTAGAGATACATGACGTCCCTAATACAGTTACGCTTCATGTTTCCTATCTGTGGACAAGGCAAGCTCTGTTGACAAGGCTCAGTTTCTACTCTGCGTCATGGCAGTCATTAAATTCTTGATCAAGAATTGAGTTTCAGCACTACGTAAGCATATTTCCCCATCAGCTGGCTACACTCCTGAACTGTCACAGTATCAGGACACCATGACATTTGCCAAGTGCTGTCTGCTGTGTCACATTCTTCCAAGTAACTCTGTAGGTATAGGAAATAATTCAGGAACTCATGCAAAGATGCAAAAAAAAAAAAAAAACTCAGATGTTATGTTTGTTTAAAATCTTCCATTACGTTTAAGCATTGACTTCTAAAATGACACTTATGCACCTTAAGAGTAAACTACAGACAGATATGACATCATGGTTAAAACTATTACTCCTGGAGTTGTCTACTGCTCACAGCTCTAAAAATGATCATTTTAAAAATTAATAAATTGGTAAATATTTTAAAATTCCACACCTCTTGGAGACGCGCAGTTTGAACAGGTAACCGATTCACGGTCAGAGAGAACAAAAGAGCTTTAGCAAAAAGGATTTGGAGTTTGCAGAAGTGGGGGCCGGCCTGACATCGTGTGCTGTAATCCAAGTCCCTTGGCACGTTCGCTTCTCTGCTCCTACAGAACCATAGCCCACCTCATTCAGCATAGGAACTAACAAGAGTCTCTGCTTCTTCTTGTCTGGTACAAGAACAGCATCTGTTAACTGCTGAACATAAACACTAGATTTTTATCAATAGAGTTAAACCACAAAGACAAGACATTTTGGTCTTTTACAGTTTATCTGATGACTCTGGACATGTCACAATGTACATTGAGGGTTTCATATACAGATGGTCCCCGAGTTACGTGGTCCGACATGATTTTTGGACTTTACGACAGTGCGATAGAAATACGCATTCAGTAGAAACCATACTTCAAATTTTGACTTTTTCCTGGGCAGGCGATATGCGGTACGATACTCTCATGATGCTGGGAAGCAGCAGCGATCCATATCTCCCAGTCTGCCATGCGGTTGCTAGTCTATACAACCAACATCCTACAGTATTCTGTGTTGCCACCGTTTTTTTGGATATCTCTCCATATCTTCTGGAGAAAATAAGAAGAGGAAAGCAATTAATCTCGAGGAGAAACTCAAGATAATTCTCCAGCATGAAGGCAGCAAGCCCATAATGACTTTTAAGGTAGATTAGGCTATGATGTTCGGTAGGTGTTGTAGTGTGGGATGGTGGAAGCAACCACGAGACACCACGGTAACAAGTTTAACTTCCGTTAAACTCTTTGCTGAGCAATGTTTCTGACAAAGAGTATTGCCATTATCTAGGAGCTAGCGCTAAACATTAGCGATTAGCAGTAAATAAAAATGGAAGATACCACAAATACAAAATAAACTAAATACAAGGTCTTAGCAAGACAGGAAGTCCGGGTAGAAGCTAAATCCTGTCCACAATTGGTTCCTATGCCAATCATTGCTCAGTCTGAAGACAGGGCGGCGAGACCGCCTACGTTCCGTTGCTGAAGCGGCCACAAGCGTGACAGTAGGTTAGGTATATTAAATGCATTTTCGACGTAACCCCATCACAAGACAGGGACGGTCTGTAGTCAAACTTTCCGAAAACAAGGAGTCTCTTGACTGTACTTAGATCACCCAGATTTCTGCAACAGTCTCATTACTACAACTCACTGTTACACATTGTAAAAGCAATTTAGAGAAAAACTAAGGACGTTTCAAATGGATGCAAACCTTTGATTTCACCGGAGACTATTTAACCCATTTGTGATTCATAAATGACTCTTACAAAATTGAACAATGTTTGTTGCCACAAAAAATATCTTCGGCATTAGGTTAAATTTACACAGTGGAAACAGGAGCTCTGATGAAAAAGAGTAGGAAAGCAATGGCTACCAGCTGTATCTGCAGCAAACAGACACAAACATGAAAAGAACAATGGGGACAAAAGGGTCTATCTACAAAAACCCAGGGGACCCCAGGTGCTCCTCCCAGACACTCACATCTTACCCACCATTTCACACATGGCTTTCAGCAACTCATTTACATACCAAGGGCTGGGGCCTACCCACTGGTAACAGCGATCAACAAATTTAATCTTTTTATCTTGCCATATAATAAAAAACAGGCCATTTCCCCTGAATTGCATTAAAATGAATGAATTAATTAACTATGCATTTAAAAAAAATCTAAAATGTACCCAGGAAAGAAAATTTAAATTTGATCTAAAACTACTAAAATTATATTTAACACAGTTTAAATATTACTTGTCAATGTCAAAAGAAAAACTCTCGAATTGATACATATAAAAGATGAATAAAATGTTAACAATGCTCTAAGTAAAATTTTTCACACATGCAATTACAAGGCATAAGATGCTTATTACATTTTTAAAAACCTTTCTAGATGTTTCTTGTTTGCAACTGAATTCTGCAATTTATTCAATGAAATCTCAAGAACAGCCTGCCACCATGTTGGGTGAATACCTTCCTATACATCTTTTTTCCATGGCTGAAATATCTTGAGGGGATTTTTCTTCATGTTCCTCATACAAGGTACCCAAGTTAGTGGACATGAAGCCATGCATGCAACTTAACAATATGCCGTGAAGTAACATATTGCACACCACCACCTGATACATTCATTCTAGTCATACTGCACATTTATCCACAAGGCATCAGAGATGAGGACTCTACAGGCAGCTATAGTAAACATATGAATTATGCATGCTCCCTGACATAGCAGTTATCTGGAAGTCTGCAAAGAGAAAATATTCTTCACACCATTCCTTCACCAATTATAATGGGTGGCTGTACCTAATAAAGTGGCCTGTAAGTTTCAGGCATTTGTTCAACAAGTTCAAAATAATTTTCAGTTCTGACATGTCCAGAAAAATTTATACAAACTGCTTTGAATGCAAGTAAAGCTGCCTTTTAACTCTTATTGATAATTTTCTCTAGGAAAAAATTAATCATTAATACTCGAGCTTGTGGTCAAATGAAACTTTTGTGTCAATAAATTAGTACTCAGCTAACAAAGAGTGTATTTTATCTCTCAGAGACAGGAACAATTAATAACTATTGATAGCAAGCATATAGTGGTCACAGTTTATGATAGCCAAATACACCAACCAGATGCTTAAGAGAATATCTGCAAAAACAGTTATCGCCCTGAAAAGGAGGAACAGTTAGAACCAGTTAGAAAGCCAGCCTGAATCTTATACCAACCATATTGATTAAAACTTTTAGGACTTCTAGCAGCTTCTCTTATCTGAATGAAAATTCCCCTCGGCACAATGCTAACCTATTGTTTCAACCATTGACTTAAGAATCGCCTTGGCATAGATGAACAGTTCTACAAGCTATGTCCTGAACATACAAACACAAAAAGCACTAGAAGTCTTTTCATAACTCCATGGTTGTGTGTACCACATTGGAATAAACAAAAGATAATACATATGTCCATCAACATTTTTTCTTATCTTGAATCTGTGAACAAAACAAAACTCAGATAAAGCTATAATAAATACTGATTCATTTACACTCATCCGTTATGGAGGAAATGCTTTTGCAATAAACGCTTAGAGTGTTCTGTTGCATCTTAGAAGTGTACGGCATGGCAGAAGGCACAGCCTCTGAACATGACACCACTACATTGCAGTGTAACATTTTCATTTTTTTTTTATTTATTAACGTCACACTACACTGAGCTGCCAGTTTATTAGATACACATATCTAGTAACATGTTGCATCTTTGACCTTTAGAACAGCATGAACTCATCTGGGCACAGATTCTGCAAAATGGTGAATGTGTTGTGCCGGTACACTATATGGACAAAAGTACTGGGACACACCTCTTAATTATTGAATCAGACCCATTGCCACAGGTGTATAAAATCAAGCACCTAGCCATGCAGTCTCCATTTACAAACATTTGTGAAACAAAACGGGTTGTTTTGAAGAGCTCAGTGACTTTAAGCGTGGTACTGTGATAGGATGCCACCTTTGCAATAAGACGGTTCGTGAAATTTCATCCCTGCTGGATATTCCACGGGTAACTCTAAGTGGTATTACTGGAAAGTGAAAGTGTTTAGGAACAACAGCAACTCAATTATGAAGTGGAAGACCACGTAAAGTTACAGCGCAGGGTCAACGACTGCTAAGGTACACGGTGCGTAAAAGTTGCCTACGCTCTGCTGATTCCATAGCTGAAGAGTTCCAACCTTCCAGTGGCATTAATGTAAGCACAAAAATGTTGTTTCTCCATTGCTGGGCAGCTGCATGGAAGCCTCACATCACCGAGTCCAATGCCAAGCGTCGGATGGAGTGGTGTACAGCACACTGCCACTGGACTGTGGAGCGGTGGAAATGTGTTCCATGGAGTGACGAATCACACTTCTCTGTCTGGCAGTGAGATGGGGAGTCTGGGAGAACGTTACCTGACTGACTGCACTGTGCCAACTGTGAAGTTTGGTGGAGGAGGGATAATGGTGTGGGGCTGTTTTTCAGAGTTTGGGCTAGGCCCTTACTTCCAGTGAAGGGCAATCTTAATGCTTCAGCATGCCAAGACATTTTGGACAACGCTATGCTTCCAACTTTGTGGAAACAGTTTGGGGAAGGCCCTTTTCTATTCCAGCATGACTGTGCCCCAGTGCACAAAGCAAGGTCCATAAAGACATGGTTGGATGAGTTTGGTGTGGAAGAACTTGACTGGCCCGCACAGAGCCCTGACCTCACCCCCATCAAACACCTTTGGGATGAACTAGAACGGAGATTGCAAGCCAGGCCTTCTCGTTCAACAGTGCCTGACCGCATAAATGCGCTACAGAATGAATGGGCACAAATTCCCACAAAAACACTACAAAATCTTGTGGAAAGCCTTCTAAGAAGAGTGGAAGCGGTTATAGCTGCAAAGGGGGGACCAACTCCATATTAAAGTCTATGTATTTGAATGCAATGTCATTAAAGTTCCTGTTGGTGTAATGGTCAGGCGTCCCAATACTTTTGTCCTTATAGTGTATGTTGTAATATGCAGAAATGACTGTGTTGTATAACTGCAGTAAGCAAAGGCTTGCTTATCTTTCCATCTCATCCCAAACATGGAAAACAGAATTGAGATCCTGGGACTCTGCAGGCAAGTAGAGCAATGAGACCTCACTATCCTGTTCCTGAGGCCATTCTGTGACAATATCTGCTTTGTGGTATGGTGCACTATCATGCTTCAAGTGTCCATGTGAGTCTGATAAACTGTAGCCAAGTAGTGTTGAACTTGGACAGCAACAATGTTCAGATATACCATGCCATTCAGATATTCTTCAGTGGGTGTCAGGGGCCCTAATGTACCAGGAAAACATCTGCCAAGTTTAACAAAAACAAAGCATGTGCCGGAAAGCTTAAATGGTTCTGCCTGCTAGTTACTCTCTTTTGCACTCAATAGAGTTTAAAGTGCAGCTTATAACAAATACATCACAATAACTTCAATAAAAAGGTTACATATTGGCAATATAATGACAGCACCAACAGGCAAAAAGCTGAAGGCCCACAATGTTGAGACAATTATGTTGCTTTTAGAACTGCTACAGCCACTACTCTGACACCACTGTTGCTATCAGTTTACCGTAAATCTTTAGAACCGAATGAGTGAAAGCATAAATATTAATTTTAATGGTGGAGATCACGCAGGTACAACAGTTACCACTGCCAGAAAATCCTCATAAATGACAGGCATCTTAAAAAAGACCGACTGTATATTTACTCATATTTACTTATAATTTAATATTCATTCTTTTCAGCAGCCATAGTTTTTAATACACAGTCACAGATTATAGTTAATTTTTGTTAGTCAGCCCAGTTTAGCTGTAAGCAAACAAAAGATATGCTAAAACACCATAGCAGAGCTTGTCTGTCTTGTTAGGAGAATACAAAAAGTTGGTGAGTGGTCCATATTCCTACAAGCGGGTCTTCAGACATACTTGTCTTACATCATACCAATATCCATCAACCTCCAAATGATGGACTGATCAAGTTTATTCTGCAGTCCTTTATTTTCTTGTGTTTATTCAACAAAGGCCCCAGTTTCTCTTCCCAATGGACTTTAGAAGGAATGGCAAGGATTTAATGCTCCCAACAAACCTCAGAACCCAATAAGAGTACACAGAACCCCAAAGGCAGCTGGTCTCACATTTGCCAACATTAATCACCACTTGTTTTTAAACAAAACTAGAAATTCAGGCTGTCTTTTTAAATTACTAATCTTTAAAAAGCTTTATTTCATTTATTAGCGACTTGTTTTAAATCATTCAGCAAACAGGGCCAATACTATTTCATGCCTGCGAGAACAGTCCTCTAATACAAAAATTTTGTTTAATGTTCCTCAGTATACAAATCCAATCATTCAAAAAAAAAAAAATTAACTTACCTGTATAGTATTCAATTCTTGAAATATCTGTAAATGGGAAAAAAAGAAAGGTCAGTCAGGATCCACTTTCAGTAAATACACTGTTCAATATTTGACTGAAAATGCTGGTCAATACTGTGTGTCGCTAACAACAGTGCTCAGAGAACAAAGTGCTGCTAGAGAATAGGCAGAGACAGCCCTCTAGCTGTCAGGAATTCAGGGTCATCACGCACTGGGCCTTGCATGCATTTTATAGCTTTATCACAGGTGTTTCTGAGAGTCTGCACAATATTTGAAAAAGAGTCAGCACAACACTAGACAACTGACCATAGCTGACCAGGGAATCCTAGAAAACAATGGCGCACCTCAACATTTGGTGATTCGATGTCAAGTCTCAATTATGAAAAATATTTAATCATTTTTTAACCTCAAGCAATACAAAAAGAAGACACACGGTCAGTGTTCCGCATTTCTTTCAGATATACAGAGATCAATCAGAATAGCCAACATGCTTTTCGAAACTGCACCCTGAAGTTAGACATGAAGGGTGTTTTTTAAGAGAATATTGTACAGAATCGTGTTCATCCAATGGTCAGCACGAGAAATGCACGCAGTCCCACACGGCACACACAGTCAATCCCTTAATTAATATTCAACTTTTGCAAGCTAAAAACTTGGTGAAAAAATGAAAAAAAAAAACGAATCAATATGTTGAAACCTGACTTTATCTGGGGTATGAGCACTTAAAGAATCCAAAAAAAAAACTGAGAAGATAATGACTAGAGCAGGGGGATCTGACCAGCTACCAGACATAAACAAAATAATAATAATAATTTGATTTGGATCCTGTAAAATTATGCCAAGTAATTTAAAACAATAATTTTGGGACTCTATAATCAGAAATGAAAACACAGAAATATAAACAAGAAATACAGTAAGTTATATGTGAGTCTACCCTTAGACAGCCTGTCAGCTAACCAGCAGCCCACATAACTTTGGAGATGTTCTTCCTGTGGAGGAAACATTGGAAACTCAATAACAATCCTTGGCTTCATCTACTCTACTGAAAAATATAAAGCAAACAGGGAGGTAGAGCAAAGTGCACATTTGTCTTCTCAAAGATGTATGTATGCATGCAAATCTTTACGCTTTGTTTTTTTCACAGCTCAGTCCAATTAAAGCGGATACAAAACAAAGGAAATTCAAAATGACGCCTAGAAGTGTCATGTCAACAAAAGGCAACAATAAACACACAGCCGTGCCTTCAGGTGACCTTATCTTTTCTACATGATGTGTGTTTTGGATAAACATGCATTGAAGGACAGACTACCCAATAAGGGTAGGTCTGCGGTTCAATATTTTCAGTGGAAGCTGACTTTCAGTCAAAGTATCACTCAATATGAACATCCAAACAATTTGCATGCTGCAGTTGATACAAATAATCAACCTAACTCTTAGTTATAGAAGCAACAGTATAGCAACAGAGGTCCGTTGGCTTCCTTCCAATCTCAAGCATCTCTCCAATCGGGTATGATGTTAGAAATTTAATCCGTTTCATCTTGCTTTTAATTATAATGACATCCTTTTAGCATTTCTTTCGAAAATATAACAACCAGTAATAGATGTATTTTAGATTTGCAGGACAAAAAATTTCAATGAAATATTTCACATATGGTGGCATGCAAAAGTTTGGGCACCCCCGTTCAAAATTCCTGTTACTGTGAATAGTTAAGTGAGTAGAAAATTAACTTATCTCCAAAAGGCATGAAGTTAAAGATGAATCATTCTGTTCAGCATTTTAAGCAATATTTTGTACAATTTTAGAATGGAAAAAAGGAAAGGAGCACCATGCAAGAGTTTGGGCACCCCAAGAGATTTGAGGGCTCATAACTTTTACCAACGTCTCGGACCTTAACTAGTTCATTAGGGTTATGGTTTGTTTACAGTCATTTTTAGGAAAGGTGAGATTATTCAAATTTCACAGCTTTATAAATATCTTGACTCCTCAAACTTTGTCCCAACAATCAGCAACCATGGGCTCCTCTAAGCAGCTGCCTAGCACTCTGAAAATTAAAATAACTGATGCCCACAAAGCAGGAGAAGGATATAAGAAGATAGCAAAGCATTTTCAGGTAGTTGTTTCCTCAGTTTGTAATATAATTAAGAAATGGCAGTTAATAATCAGTTATAAGTCAAGTTGAGGTCTGGAAGACCAAGAAAACCTTCTGAGAAAACTGCTCGTAGGGTTGCTACAAAGGCAAATCAAAACCCCCGTTTGACTGTAAAAGACCTTCAGGAAGATTTAGCAGACTCTGGAGTGATGGTGCACTGTTCTACTGTGTAGTGACACATGCACAAATATAACGTTCATGGAAGATTCATCAGAAGAAACCCTTTCCTATGTCCTCACTACAAAATTGAGCGTCAGAAGTTTCCAAATGAACATCTAAACAAGCCTGATGCATTTTGGAAACAAGTCCTGTGGACCAATGAAATCAGAACAGAACTTTTTGGCTGCAATGTGGAAAGGTATGTTTGGAGAAAAAAGGGCACAGAATCCCATGAAAAGAACACCTCTCCAACTTTTCAGCATGACGGTGGAAAGATCATGCTTTGGGTTTGTGTTGCAGCCAGTGGCACAGGGAACATTTCACTGGTAGAGGGGAGAATGGATTCAATTAAAAACCAGCAAATTCTGTAAGCAAATGTCACACCATCTGTGAAAAAGCTGAAGATGAAAAGAGGATGGCTTCTACAACAGGATAATGATCCGAAACACACATCAAAATCCACAATGGACTGCCTCAAGAGGCACAAGCTGAATGTCCCCTGACCTAAACATCATCAAAAATCTGCGGACAGACCTCAAAAAAGCAGTGCATGTAAGACGGCCCAAGAATCTCACAGAACTAGGAGCCTTTTGCAAAGAAGAATGGGTGAAAATCCCCCAAATAAGAATTGAAAGAATCTTAGCAGGCTAAAAAAGCATTTACAAGCTGAGATACTTGCTAAACGGGGGGGGTTAACTAAGTACTGACCATGCAGGGTGCCCAAACTTTTGCTTCGGGCTCTTTTCCTTTTTTGTTATTTTCAAACTATTAAAGGAAATAAAAAAGTAACCTTCCTTAAAATATTTTTTAAAAACGTGTCATCAATAACAAAAATTTTAACCAGGGGTGCCCCAACTTTTGCATGCCAACGTAAATATAAAATGTAAAACATTTTGTTCAAGGAAATCCTTAGTCTATTTTAAATCAATACATGAAAAGGAACAGGGAATTCACTGCCTAAAGATTACTGAAGGTGATCCCAGCTTTATTAAAAAAAAAAAAAAAAAAAAAAAGAAAAACCACCTCTGTGGATCTTTCATGAGTGCAGAGCCCAGTTTAAAAAAAAAAAAAAAAATACTGGTCACTGTAGACTACATAAGGTGGGGCTCCCCCAACAGATGGCAGCCTGTCCAGGTGGGGGTGGAAGTCCATCCTCGGTCCGAGACTACACTGCACCTGAAAAAAGCTGGCTTGTCACGTGGTAGCACTTCCCAGAACCTGTTCCTGAAAAAGGCCACAAACGTTGCGTAGAGGGATGTTTGCACAGTTCACAGGTGAGTTATTTTTGTTCTAGTGGAGGTGGGAAAAGACAAATGTGAATTACAGCACAGCTTGCATACTGCCACTGTGGATGACAGCCAACGCACTAAACTCAGACAGGAAGTGCACCATAGCTTGATTGTTGTAGCTTTGGCAGTAGATATGGTTCAGCAGACCATGGGATGGCAGGGAGGGTTGCTGTTTGGTCTTTGGTCAGAACTGCTGACACTACAAGCTTAACAAGGTGAGGCTTGTCAGGGACAGTGAATTCTGTTTCTACCATTTATTTTGCAGTGTTTATCAGACAATCAACAAGCTTAACACTTTTCTGGAGTTTGCATATTTGTCTTAAATTTTTTAAAAACTTTTTTGGTATTAAAGATGGACTTAATGCATAAACATTGTAAGTTTCATTTTACAGTCTTAAGTGCACTATACTTCATAACCACAGAAGAACTCACTATAGAAGTAACTATGTTCATTCATTGGGGTTTGGTGGTATTTCAGAATAAAGAAGTATAACACAGCTGTTCTGTTTATAATAAAGTGTTCCTTTTAAGTCCTGTTTGATGTAGGGCAAAAGAAAAAGGAAACCGAAGTCACAGGCAAGCCAAAAAAAAAAAAAAAAAAGGACAGGAACCTTGACAAACACAGACTCAACTCATGGAGACGAGCACATCCCTGACCTACATGGAAATTCTCAGTGACCAGCACGAGCCCTGATGAAGTCAAAGTTTTTCTCACTCGGAAAATAACTATTATCTGTAAAACTGAAATATGCATATCACCTGGTGGGCAGCTTCGAGCTTAGTTAGTAGTATTACTATACCTCATAAGGTATTGCCCAGCAATGTCTGCCATGATGACAACATATCTACAGGCTTAATACAAAAACAAGTGTTAACAGACAGTGTAGTGGTCAGAGCTATTGTAATCTTAGGCCCCTGGTTAATTCCTATTTTGAATCCCTTTCCTCCAATAGTACTCTTGATCACAGTGCTCATCCTGAACTGATGCAATAAGAACTTCCTGCCATATAAAGGGGTGTATTGCTGTATTTTCATTTTAAATGGGCAGTAAGGAAGCTCAAAGGCTCTGATTCGCTAGCACTATCCACTGAGCTACCGTGTCACTCACTGTGAAGCTGCTTGTCATTTAATCCTAACATTAAGTAATCTTTTTTCTTAATAAATAAAGGTTAGTAATAATTAGGGATGCATACTGTTATTGGCCAGCAATTGTTTAAATTAATTTTGTCGGCATTGACCCAATGCTGGCATCTGACCGATAATTCAAAGCAATATTTTATGTCAACCACTGTGTTCCAGGTTGGCAAAACATTTAGGCGTCACTGTGCTACAGCGTGGAAATGTCTGCGCCGTGGAAGTTTTTCCAAAGTGAGAGTGAGTAGCGACGACAGCCAGATTGCTTAGTGTGGCATCTAATGTGGTGAAGGAAAGGAAAATTTACTGCAACAAGCCAGCGATGCTCTTGTTTCTGAAGAGAACTGCGCCCCTCATGCCATTTTTATTATATCAATTATTTGGTTTTTTCTATCAAAAAAAGTGTTATGTAGTATTGAAGACTACAGTCTGCAAAATCAGGTTAATGATCAGGCAGCCAATTCCAGTTCAGAAGATTTTTATTTTGTACAATTGTACACTGTCTGAAAAGCTAAAATATTCTGTATTCTATTCTGTCTGTAAATCTCATCCAGACAGATTTAGTCCAATTTTAATCCGTATTTTATACATGTCATCAGTACAGGCATCAGCGTCGGCCAAGAGGCACAGAGAAATGATCAGATATCGGCATTTGTTACAAAATTCTCATATCGTGCATCTCTAGTAATAATAATGGAAAACGATTCTTGAATACTGAAGATTAGTCAGATTGGGTAGACAGCAAAATGTAAATACTGGGAACAACAGTGAGTCCAATTTCCAGTCATACCTCTTATTTATTTGCATCCTTGAAATTGAAAAAAGGAGGTTAAAATTGTATTGACAATGTGGACTGCTAATGCAAACACGTCAGGACTAGATTACTTAGTCTGACTAAGGCTTTCAAACAGAAAAACATATGGATTGACAGGAATCTGATTATCTAAAGAAACTACATAACTCAAACAATTAGCTGAGCTTCCTACAAACATAGGCTGGCCAAATCTCTACTCCATTTGTAAATTACTTTTGAAATTCATTAAACAAAGGAAACCTGCCAAGCTGCCTGAAAGACAGTGATATCTTAAAGGAAAGGGGCAAAGACCTAGCCAAAGTAAATTTCATCACAACCCTCCCAAAACTTGCTTGAACTACGCTCCCTTTGAGCTGCTCAAGGGCTGTGGTAACTCCCACCTTCATCCTTCAGCATGTAAGCAGCTTCCATCACATAGATCTCAACTACTGATTTATTTTTATTAATTACTGATTATTATTTTCACTAATGTATCTGATATTGTTCTCTAAAGTACAATTTTAGGTTTGTACAAAATACTACTTACTATTATTTACCCATTAAGCACTGTTTTTTTTTTCCCCCCACAGTACATACCTTGCGCTATTATACTATGGTAAAAACCATTACAGCACAAGTAGGTATTTCTGTGGGGATCCTTACATTGCCCCTAAGAAAGGAACCATTCTGACCAAATAGGAAATGTGTGGGTGGATCATGGAATCTGAGGACAGCAAACTGAAGGAATTTAATACTACGTAGACATCAAGGGGGTAAACGTACTCACAAGATGAGAAAAACCCAAAATCATTTGCTCAGCTTGGCAATGTACTATATCCATTATGTAGTACATAAAGATGAAAAATTTCCATAATATGAATGTACTGTCCTATTACCCCCCCCCTCCCTTTGAATTATTTCCTTCCTATGTATCGAAGCTGAAGAAGAATTCTGGTAAAGAATTACAAAAAAAAATTTAAAAATTAAAAAAACTACACTGAATGGCACGGTCAGCGGTGAGTAGTGTCATTATCGATATGCCTTGCCACCACTGAGCTAATCTGCCTCGATTCAGAGGGAGCCCAACTCCAAGCTGACACAAAGACTTCAAGAGCTGTGGGGTGCTCAGCAAAGGGTTGGGAGGCTGCTTCAATCCACATGGGTATAACACCTGCCACTCTATTTTCCCAATCACCCCATGGTGCATGGAGAGGGGGAGAGAGAGAGATGGCATCCATGACATATCTACTCTGGGCTCTTTGGAGCATAAAGCTGGAGAAATCAGCAGCAATGTTGTTTAGCTGCCTGCCACTTGTAAGGGGAACACTTACGCTCAGAGCAGTGAAAACACGAGGCTCTGCCGCGGCAGCAGCCACCAGTGCTGCGCTAGTGAGCACGTGCATAATGTTGCAGATAAAAGGGAGAGGGCCACAGAGGAGGAGGATGTAGAATGTATGGGAGTGTAAATCATTTGCAGTAATAACAAAAATCATCCAGTAAACAGCAGAAATGGACCTACTGTGCAGCACTGTTGACACTTGCTGTCACTGATGTGAACCTTTTGTAGAATTGCACCAATGGGTGGAAATAACACCTTATTCAGTCAAACATAAGCCACAATTATAATTTGAGACATTTAATGCAATTTCATAGATCACATAAATTACAAACATCAGACCAAGAAGTTATTTTCCATGATTTGCTAAATCACAGCACAGAACTACTGCTTGCAAACCGAAAAGGATGTAAAAGGGACTTTGTGTTAGCACATGTGAAAACGGTCAATAAAACCAATTTAAATGTTAAAACAAAATGATAAAATCAACCAGTAATCACTATATTTGGTGATGTAAACCCTACATCAAAATTCATTTTTCAACATATTGACAGAGTATTAAATTAAAAATGCACGTACACATATTTATAAACATTAATATGCATCCGACAGAACAAGCAGCTGTAAAAGTCTCACAGCAAGATTTTATAAAATTTTGATTTTATACTGGCAGCCTGACATGCAAATGAAAACAAGATCTTCTCAAATATATATATATATATATATATATATATATATATATATATATTTAAAAGAATTATGACTCTGATAAATATTAAGAGTGTCCTTACTGGTTTACCAGAGGCTGTACAAGTGTATTTTCATTCTGACAAAAACAGTATTGTGCAATTTAAGGTCATTAACAGTATAAAAAATGTCCCTCATTACAAACTGCAAGATGAACCTTGCATAGACACACATACTAGAAATACATTATTTTTAAAAAAAATATGAGCATTATAATCATTCATTTTCCAGTGAGCCACATACTGTAGAACACAAAGCCATTCTAAAACCAATTTTGTTCACATAATGCTAGTTGCAAACCACCACAAGTATAACCCAGTACAGTTCTGAAGTCAACTCATCACAGAACCAAACAGCAGCTAGTCATATTTTACCACATCAGCATTTTTATGCTAAAAGACCATCCCAGAATACAAAACAAGTCCCCCAAACCCACAGGAGGCTTTAGAAAACACTCTGCTCTCACCATGATACAGTCCTTCCATTTGAAGAGAAAACGAGTCCACTGACAGAGGCTCAGTGCAACGTGGAATCCCACAAGGTTGCTGCAAAAAGCTCTGTTAACCTCAGCAATGTGAAAATTTCATTTCTCTGCCTGAATGGAGACAGCAGAGCTGCTGGAAGAGCAGACTTCTCCCTTCTAGTTGCAAACACAGCAAATGAGCGAGCTCCAAACAAGAGGCAAAGGAAATAAGAGAAGGGGGGCGGGGGTCTTTGTCTCTCATTCGAAGCTGGATGGAGGAGGGGAGTGCGTAACACAGAACGCGTGTGCGTCCATGCGCGTGCGTGCTGCTTGGGGGGAGGTGGAAGATGGCATGAAAGGGAGGAAAACAGAAGGAAGGACAAGGCATACATCAGTCTGTGAGGGGACTGCTGAGATGGGGCATGAAAATCCTGCTCCCCGACAGTGACAACTGCTGCAGCAACATTAGCACCACACAGCTCTCCACTCCCACTCACTTGCAGGGGAATTAAGCTAGATTACACAATGCAGGCTCTAGAGAGAATTGTAAAACTTGCAGAATTTCTCCTAAAAATCTAATCTCCTTGTTAGCCACTGGCAATCTGGACTGCTTTTCTCTGCATGACAACCAGGGCAGCAAAAATAAGCAGACCTAAAATGCAGCAAGAAATGCACCGTGTATCCTGTATTACAGCTCGACACTTACAGACAACGTAAACCCTACGCATGTGCAATTGTTATTCATATTATTCAGAATATTTTAAAACATTAAATATGTTGTACATTTTCTTTGAACAATTTATTTTTTACATTTAATCTGTTTGTAATGTTATACTTGAGAGAAATATTGCAACACCAAAAATAAAGAAAACATTCTCCGAAAGATACTTTGCAGTCTTTGACGTGGGGAACAAAACTAATGGGGGCAGCATGTGAGTTTCTTTATTTTCATGAAGACGTGAGTAATGAGCTGTTCTGCTCCAGCCTCCGAGCAATTAGTCAACCGGGCATCTAGCAAGGAGCACTGCGCTGCTCCTCAAAAGCAAAAATCATTGTCATGTAGTCTTCCTTCCATACTTCACAAAGGACATCAGGTAGCATAATAATAAAAGATGAGGACCGAAGGTTGCTGGTTAAGCTATCACGCTATACCTTCAAACTGCTCCGGTAAAATACCTGGTGCTTAAACAGGTCGAACGCTACAAAGCTCTTCAGGTACATGAAAGTTATGCAATTAGCTAACAATAATGATTCATTTGCAGGTTAAAATATACTGATGCAAAAAAGTAAACATGAAACACAGGGAAAAAACCCCAAATGTCATGTACCTCTCAACGCCGTATAGCCATCATCCAGGATTAAGTGATACCGATATTGGTTGAATAATTTTAACTCATTATGTCTTTGATATACTGACCAAGACATCACCCTAAAAACAAGGATTATACACACCTTTGTACCCAGAGGAAATGCTACCTATCAATGTGGGAACATTAAAGCAGAGCTTTAGGACAGACCATATCTCCTACGCTTCTCAGTAACTATACTGTATACAACAGAAGAAGAAGAAGAAAAAACACTCAAATCTTAAGGATAACTGAGTTTAAGATATCGGAGTTCCAATCCCCAAAGACATTCTCTCCATGTAATCTTTCTTCTATTTTCTTTCCAGTATCATACAGACCCAGAACTGCACCATTCAGTACATAAGTAAATAAAGCTCTGGTTCAACAAAACATAATGAGAACTGTAAAATTACTTAAAATATTAATCTAAGAAAACCATTTTACAACATACTGGCTCTATCTTACGAATGTTTGAGTTAAAAAGTTTTCAATACACAAACATTTTCCATTTCTAACATCTGTTTATGGCAGAGTGAATGTAACCCATAACATGTTAGCCAGTTTGGCATTTGGTAGCAAAACATTCAGGCACTGTAAGACCATCTTGATTCAGTTTGCTTCCACAATGTATACTGATATCCAGTGTTGAGTTTTATGATCAAGAACGAGATGAAGGTGATTTTATAGGTCTATGGGATGAAGTGGTCAGCAATTTGGAATGATAAAGACTATTTGGAGACAGTCATTTTCAATTCAAATCAGTTTTAATACAGAAAAAAAAATTATGTATGTATATATTTGCACCTTTAATAACAACCTGTACAGCTGTCCTGTCATTTTCTGAAGTCATTCTATAATGATATTTTGTCCTTCTATAATACCCTAGTGCTCAATTGTCAAAAAATAGCACCCTATGCCCTTTGCTTAATTCATTGCGTGATATCATATGAACCTAACACAGGCTGATTGTTTATGGAAAATGGGACTTCAAGGGTTTTTTTTTTTTTTTTTAAGAGAAAGTGCTGTGGAGTTGATGGTGACTACTTTTCATGGTAAAGGAGGGTACAAAATGGTTTACCATAACCTTTGAATTGAACATTAAAACTCTGAACAGCCTGAGCAGGATTTGACCCTACAACCAAGCCAACTTGGGCTGTGAGACACTGATATTTCTGCACTACCATACTGCTATTTTAGATAAAAATGGCAGATGGATTTTTTCCACAAAAGCAATAAAGCAGCATACTGCACAGATAACTGCCAGCATGCAGTTACAAAATTATCCTCTATGGGCTACAACATCCTTGAACAGCACATTTAACACAGCGTGTGTGCTATGTTTCGACCGTCTTTATCGTACAATATATCGGTTCTTTCAGAGCAATTTAATGTACCTTCATTAACTCCATTTTCTTCTTATTCCTATTTTTTGGTGCTACCTTTCTGTTCTTTTCATGCCGATGTTGCCCTCAATCTTTAACATATGCTTTAAATTCAAAAATCTTCACACCGCACCATCAATACGTGACCATTAACTGACTAATCAAGCTTCCATTCTGACAGCAGGAACTGAGATGGGTCATTTCCTCACTGCCCTCAAATTCATAGACATGGCAGCACAAGACATTTTTGCTGCAAACAAGTCATTTGTGAGTGTAAGTGTGCATATCAGCAATCGAGATTTAAAACCAAGTACTTGTTTGACCAAATGGTCCAGTAACTTTCAATCCACAGTCAGAACCTAACCAGTCCACTGGGAAAAGGATAGCCATTCTGCTATTTTTGCCCCTGGGACTGTACAGTTGCAGCAAAAAGCTTCCAGCTGTTTCTGTCCCTTACTGTTGGATAGTTCCACCTGGGCTAAATGGCTCCACATTGCTTGGGCCTGTATTACCTGGAGCCTAATGATTATGTTGCTTAAATTACAAATTTACCAATCACATCATCCAGACTATAGACCTGTCTGAATAATTCAATCCTCCTTTGGACAGTTCAGGTCTTCAACTTCACTTTACAGTGAAATCCCACTCAACAATCGCTCAGCAGATCTATGAAAAATTTACAACTTTTTCCTTTTTATCACAGTGGACAAAATCACCAAACTATTTACACATGTCCATTTAATAAATCTTATCAAAAGAAGAAATGGAATTTGACAATAAGAGAGCAAGCGTAAAAGGCACCAAATTATAGCAGAGCAACACTTCATCAACTTATCAAAAAGAAAGATTTAAAGAAACCCAGCTTCTTAAGGATAACTATTACGTGGTCACTGAACAAATACTGTGGATCCAGCTTCAGTAAGCATAGGGTACGCAGCCAGAAAATTGGAGGAAAATTCAGAATTCATCCGCCTGTGTTAACATCCTCAATAAAATCCATAATTCATCAACCTCACTCGCATTTGCAGGAAGTCTTAGTCACTCCCAGTCTCCCAGGAGTGCAGAAATGACTGAACATGGCGCCCAAAACTGCATTAGCCTGCGGGAGAGCAGGAGATTAAAATGGACAGTCTTTCCCCCAGTGAAACAGAGGCTCTTCAACAGCAGGAAACTCTGGAGAGGCTGTAGTGTGTGGCACAAGCAAGAAATTCGGAGCGATCATCTCAAAACCCACCACTCCATTGTAAGCAGACAATTATCATCTTATCGAGGCTTACAAGCACAACTTAACAGTTCAAACTGAAATCTAGATGCAAGAAACAGTAATCTCGGAGCTGCATTATGCATATTCTGGGTTGTTGTATGCCAGCGATGGACAGAAGGGCAGCTTTAGCGCGGCACTGGGACTCCGTGTCAATCCTGACCAGCATATCAACCAAGGGTGAGTATACGTGAAAAGGGCTGAGAAGCAAAGCATGGAAAACAGGCAAGTGTTCAACTGATTGCTGGAATATGCATTTTACAGGTCTATTGCGCGTTTAAAAATATTGTTAAATTAAACAATAGATAAGTGACTAAAAAAAAAACCTATCAAGGTTCCAGGTGGACGAACAGCAATAGTCTCTCTCTAACCAGTTCTACCCCATTGACTGAAAGCCTTTTCGGTCATGCACGAAGGACACATAAGGTATCCTCTGAAACTGTTGGGATATTAGCAGAGACTACAGTAGCATCTTCTGAGCAAATGCACTATTGGTAGGTACAGAAAGAAAAAGGATTTTTTCAAAGAAATGTTAATCCTGTCTCTGCGAATGAGTTCTCTCACCTTTATTTCATTCCTCTAGATCTGAACCTCTAGAACCTACACAGACTGCGTTAGGCACACTAGTTCCGGAAACATATGGTGCACTCTTCACTGCCGTCAAGCTTGCTATGGAAACAGCTGGCACACTCTGAACTGCCATCAGGCTAATTCTGGAAACAGTCCACACTTGGCACGATCTGGTGGAACACAATTTATTTTCATGTCTTTTGTGTTGTTCTTAGACCCTGATGAGCTGAAATATTGCAAAAACCTTATTTGAACCTGCTGGTGAAAGGCAAATTCAAAACATCAATAAAGATGTTGCCCCTCCTGTCCAAAAATTTCACATGGTCCAACAGCAGCATCGCACATCCAACTGCAAAGTGCCCCTGTCCACTCCCAGCTGCCTTGAGCGCTAGCAAGGCAAGAGCACTGTGAAAAATAATGAATCAACAACAACTACCTGCAGCAGAATAGAGTATGTGCCAATGAATGCCCTCCCCTAGTTCCTTCTGTGCAGAATGTGTAGCAGTAGCCTATTCTGTTGCATGTATGCACCTGAGGCTGTTTGGTTTGGTCAAAACCAAGAAACCATGAGCTGGTCTAGATACATTACCATTCATGTCCATTGCAGGAAAGTTCAGATGCTTAAGAACATTATTTTTGGCATCTGTTCTGGCTGTCAGTATTATAACATTTCTGTAAATCCTCCCTGTGAAATTGCAACAATTCACTTCCTAGAGTTTTATCCCAAAGACAGGATTTTCTTGATATCCTCAGGATTAAATCCCTTTAATTTGGCATGCCTTCTTCAACCACATTTGTTTTTATGCTCAGCATTATCAAGAAAATAAACTTGGGGAAATTAACAAATGTTTCAGTCCATGAGTCAGTGGAGTCAGCCTTAATTCAGTTCAGGAGGCCACAACTGTACTGTACACGTCAATTCTATTCACCATAGTGCAGAAACAGCTTAACACACTATTCCTGGCATCTTCAGCGCTATGGAGAGCAGGAGCATTCAGCCCAAAAGCTCCTTAATGAACCACAGACACCAACTTCCTACAGCATTAGAGCTTCTTTGCATAAAACAGCTTCCAATGAGCTGCTCCTGTCAAAAGCCTCAACCGCCAGAAGGGATGATTCCTTCATTGCTATGTGCATCTGAAAGAGACAAAGAATGAGAAAGCACAAAAAAATAGGGCAAACTGTACACAGAGAGCATGAAATCTCAGCTTAGGTACGCACGTTTGGTGTCCTTCAACACCGTTTGCAACAAAACAAAGTCACAAGTGAGCCCCCTAGCGGTTAACGTAGACGATGCACAGTTTTGCTGGTTTTGTATGGTTATCACCAAAAGAGCAGCTATTAGCCTGTGCCATTTGACAATGAGTGCGGCTTTTATGTTACCACTTTCCTTGTACTAGGATCCTCTTCTCCACTAAATTTTAGTCAATAGAATTATCACAGAGACAGATTTAACATAAAAAAATATTAGTGTAGGGGATCTGACTATCCCTAGTACTTTTACAAAATTAGAGGATGCCATATAATGTCTTCACAAAATACTTCAGTTACACATTCACAGATAATCTCCAAACAGTTTGGGATTATTATCTCTTCTTTGAGAACCAAACCGATCAAAAAGATGCAGAGAAAACAACCTGAAGGAAAGGAGAGACTGGCTTCACTTACTGAAGATTAGGATTATCTAGAAGGCACAACGATACTGCACATATCACTGGTCTTGGTAGCAAAAGGGACCTCTGCCATTTTCTCAATAAAACACCTCAATAAAAGTTTTAAACAGCATAAACAACATAAACAAGCTGCAGCTTTTTACAACAGTGCATATGGGATATCCCATGTTATCTTTAATGTACATTATACTCTCCTTTTTGAAAGCTATGTACAAACATAATTTAAATACAAAAAGGTTACAAGAGGCTTCAGGCCAAGTATTAAAAGCTAGAAGTAAAGTTATTTGATATAGAAGAGCACCCAGATGTTCTTTTTCACTTCTAAATTTGCTTTACTTCAAAGTGATCTACAACTGAGTAAACAATTTTGTGTTTTGCAACCAGAAAAGAAATGTAAATGATGCTGCCATTTTTCCCAGGGCACATTTTACAAGTGGTTGCCTCCAGAACTAAGCCTGAGAGGAACTACAAAGGTGAAAGATGATGCAATGTGAATTTATGGCCCTGTTAAGAAATCAGGAAAGAAACGACCCAGTAAGGGATTCAGCAGTTTTCAGGAAGTTGAATGAAGATATATAATGAAGAACTCAAGTCGAATATACTTGGAGAGATGGGGGGGGGGTTACCACAATATTTTCCCATGTTTAATGTACAGTGGAAATTACACATGACAAATATCTCTGTGAAACAAAGAGTCTGCTGCATAAATACTGGCACAGGTGTACAAAATATTAAATTTCATTGAATGAGGAACAGTCAGGCTTTGTGCTCCACCCAGAGCATCCCTTGTGACTCTTGGCCATGTAATTACAGAATGCTGGCAAGGCCAACTCTTGAACTACCCCAATTTCCTCCCCCTCCAGCAGAAAGGCGGTCCCGCGGGTGACTCAGAGTTTGGACTGTTTTCCGAACATTGTGACGTGGGGTAACACATACAGCAGAGTGGGGGCTTCCAGACCAGCCCAACTGAAACCAGAATAGGCTCCTGCTGGTCCTCTTGATCTTCTGACTTCAATGACCGTGCATGTGTGTGTGTCTGTCTGTGTAATTACTACAGTAAACATGGGATGAAATATCACTTGCTCAAAGAAAAATGGGAGGGTTATAGATGGCCATAATCAGAAGGCTTGGGAATTTTCCCTTTTTAGTGAACACACACAAAACATCATGGTGCTACAAGCAGATACCTGATATGAACGTAGCACGCACTAGTCACAAGTCTGGCTCCACAGGCCTTGGAGTAGTGAGCTACCAGCAGTGTCAGATAAAGCGCTGTGTGTACTAAAAAGAATACATCACTTCCTGAGGAAACATTCTGTGAGTCTCAACTATACCCAGGCTGAGCAAACTGAGAAAAGATTGGTTTATGTCCAGACGCATGGTTGGTTTTTCACCATTAAAAAGGGGAATGGGGAGGGGGAATCATTTTTGGCTTGATTAACTCCACATTTTGAAGTTTAGAGGACAGTGTTTCACATGCACCGTGTTTACAATATCCCTTTAAGAAAAATGGCCAAAAGCAAGAGTTTTCTGTCTGCCCCTCTGAATGGACATCTCCCTCTTTCCTTTACCAGGAGAGCAAGTTTGGACCTGCATGCTGGTTCACAGTCTGCATCTGCATGCAGCCAGAGGTCATCCCTGCTACCCCGAGGGACTTGGGGTGACCTGTTTTCAAAGTCGGGGCACACGGCCATGCAGCCAAGAAGACTCGTGACTCATTGCCTAGTCACTTCCTATTGCCACAGCCTGAACTTGTCCGTGCTTACCAACGACACAGCATAGGGCACCATGCACCACGCTGCTGCTTGTCTCTGGTACTCCAGCTGACACAAGTGGAACTATCCCCAGACTCGAAGGGCAGCTGGGTAATTACACACAGGGTGGAGAGAATGCCCCGGGGTGTGCAAAGGACGCAAAGAAACAAATTCGGTCTGACAAACCCACCAGCCAACCCAGTCTTGAATTAA
The DNA here is from genome assembly GCA_018136845.1 of Heterotis niloticus. Taxonomy (NCBI): domain Eukaryota; kingdom Metazoa; phylum Chordata; class Actinopteri; order Osteoglossiformes; family Osteoglossidae; genus Heterotis; species Heterotis niloticus. The sequence continues at coordinate 29,027,654 of CM030892.1, read as the reverse complement.
AGAACTATGTCCCTTATACAGAGCCAGTGTGAATGTGTACACGTTATATTTCTGTTCCTAAGTTGTATATAAAAACTAGACCAATAGACTGCAACACAAATATAAGCCAATTACCAGGTACACATTATGAATAGCAGAGTGAAGACACACTTACGCAGTTTACACGTTATCCTACGGCCAAAGATGTGGCCTTGCATTCTTTGACAAAGTACTTAACCTTGGATGTTCCATTTTAAAAAAAGACAAAAACTGAGTCAAATGAAGTTAGAATTACTGAGTACACGAAGAAATGGCAAGGCTATAATATTAAGTACAAAGACCTCCACCTTGTTAAACCGTTAAAATATACTGTCAGCCTTACTGTTATTCTGCGGGAAGCCCAGAATATACTGCGTGTTTACACAGCAATCGTGTAGTCAACACCAACCAGCACTGAAGCAAATGTGACCTGAAGCAGTGTGATTCATCCTGTGAGCACTGCAATTCTGTCATCTTGACATTCTATGCCTAAAGCATTTACATACGCCTCATCGAAACACGGTCAAATGTCCTGTGGATTAAGCTTAAAATATGCAACGTGTGACACTGTATACGTCATTCAACTATGGCTATAGTTACACCAAGTCCCACGCAGACAAAGACAGACAGAGACAAAAATGCACACGCTGCCATTGCTGAAAATTAAACTGCATGTATGCTGCATACATGTGGCAAAACAAACATCACACGGACCCACCCAATTTCAATATCATGTTCTGTTCGTGTTCAGAAGGCATAAAAAATCCTTCCCTATCTCAACCTTGCCTTTGTTCTCAGCACAAATTTACCCTCATATCTATGACAAACAACATCAATACGATTTTGAGAAACAGAAAAGTTTTTCCTCACGGTACAGACCTAACAATACAAGACAAAGTCTCCTAGAAAATGCATAAGAATCATCATAACAAGTGAAACCAAATCCTGCCACTCTGACACAGAACTCATGGTGTTGCAGCTCAGAGATATAAACAAGCAGTGAATGAGATTATTCATTTACAATACACCTGCATTCATTCTGCATGGCAATACACACACACACACAGCCCATGGACTGTCTCCTATTCCTGAGTAAAGAGAATTACACATCTATTGCTGGGTCATGAACAAGACAATCTCTATTATAGCTATAAAGCTCAATCTTTGTTACCTGTTCAACAGCACTAACTTTTAAATGCAACTAATTTAACGGTATTACAGTTTGTTGATATATAATGCATTATTACCATTGACCTTTTCATTTTTTGGACACTGCTAGTACTTAATATAAAACACAAACACAAAGAAAAAAATTCTCCATTGTGTAAAAGAACAGCGTGTTTATTCTTGTAACAGAAAGGAATTTTTATTTTTGCTTTTTATATGGTTAGTGCATCTACGCTACAATCGCTGTACTATTACCAAAAATACATATGTACATTCAATTTCATTTACATACAAATAAAAGATATTGCTCAAGCTACCTAAAACCAGATCCCCCTCCACGTTTCCTTTAATGGCACCATTCCTGTACACAGCATTGTTCTTTTACTCAGGAGTTGAATTGTTCCTCTGCAATACTTTAAATGTTGCAAAAATATGAAAATTGTGCTTGGGAAAAAAAAAAAAAAAAAAAAAAGAGGTGTCATCTTTCATGTTACATGTAGTCTGAAAACTTCTTTTTAAAAACATTTTGCTCCTAATTTACTATGTTTTGCCAATGTGATGCAGGTACTGTCAAAATATTCAAAACAGAAAACCAAACCCAAAAAACAGATCTTATGAATTATATCATTTTTTAAAAGTATAAACTTTTGCTTATTTTCATCAATTTATTATTTGCAGAGCAAACAAACTCTTTTTGTTTTGAGGAAATAGTTGGCAGAAAAATACACCCAGAGGAGGAGTGTGGAACTGGATTCATTCCGCTCCCTTCCACAGTGTATACAGTTTGTATCTGGTGTAGTACTCATGATCAATAACAAAATAATAAACATTAACATGTTTACGGGATAAATGAGTCAACAACCAATGAAGATCACATATTTTTAGTTTTAATTGTATTACAGCATATTTTTATTTATTAAAGTCAAATGGAAGACTTTTCCCCAGTGAATAAATTGAGGTACATCTCTATTTTTTTTACTCTTGTATTGACTGTATGGCTAGTGATGCAAGCAAACGTGACCAGATGCTGATGCATGTTGGTATTCCCTGCCTCGCCTTACGATCCCAGAACAATCTTTGGAACATAGCAACCCTGCATCAGACTAAGGAAAAAAAAGGAATAAAGTGTTTGATTTGTAATAGCTTTGTCTGAGGTTTTTGCAGAACCCAATTCATGAATAAATTGGAGGGATGTCTATTTTTAGGTTTTATTAATTGTGATGTAGTGGCTGAATTTATGAACAAATTAAGTTATAGATTTCCATGAACAACACCGCACACATGCAACTAGTCTGCATTTGTTCATAGATCTCTGTCCAACTACATGCAAAGACTTAAAAACTCAACCTGACTGTTAACATAGTGTCAAAATTTAAACAGAAACTCTGTTGCCATCCTCCAACAAAAACTGTCACTACTATCATTATAATGCAGTTTATCATACAGTCTATGAGTTCCCCACCGCATGGTGACAGTCAAGAGGATTTCAAGCCAACACTTAAAAATTCCTGACAGCTTAACTGTTGTTTCCAAACAGACTTTTGGATTTCCCAGCTAAAGCAGACTCTCAGCAAGATCAAGCAGCAATGTAAACAATACATAAGTAAGAGGGAGATTTCCTCCACTATTTCTTTTAAAACCAACACTTCAGTGAACAGGAAGATAGAGGATACTAGTAACTGGAACTTTTCCTGAACACCAAAATGAAGATATAGGGTGTAAAATAAATTTAGCGACAGAATGTGACAGGTCACTTCACACATCTTCTACAGCGGTTTATTTACGGCTGGCAGGCTGAGTGAGCAGGACTGCCCAGCTCAGTTTCAGGGTTTGGCCACTGGTCCCAGGTCTGCACCATAAATATACAAATACATCCCTCCCCTGTCCAGCATTTCTAATTTGAAACATCTAAAACACATAAATAATTTGGCTCTTGTGAAGGCAGCAGGTAGCACAGTGGTTAAAGTTGTAGAACGGGGCAAAGATGTTGAACTCAGAGACTGCAGAGACTCTAGTTTTGAAACTAACCTCTTTTTTCCTCTTTCTTCAATACCTAGAGCACTGCTCTTGTAAAAAATTATCAACATGTAAATCACTGTATGCATCTAAGTAGTATCTTTGGAGAAAATCATAACCCAAATAAATGACTGTAAAATGTTATAGAGAAACTTAAGAAACTATAAAATGATGCCTGATACAGGTTGAAGCAGCACAGATCATTCACACAGACCAACCTTTTGCACATGGACGTTTATGCAACGCAACTCCATGAACTGTGAGTTCATAACTAAACTAAGCTGGAGCTGTAATGCTGTTCATGGCAGAAACTAAGAATTTGGTATGCAGGTCTTATCCATACAGGACAAAAGACAACAAGAGGCAGTGGGATGTCACTGAAAAGACAGATCAAGGCCCCTTGACACAGGAAAAGAATAAAAGACCAAGACAAACAAATGCTCCTTCACTTCAAATATTGAATGTAAGGGTAATTTTTGACAGTCCAGTATGACTATCACAATATTCTATGAAAAGTTTAGATAAAGCTAATGCTAATTTTGGTGCTCAGCAACACTGTCCCTCTCTTTCTTTAGCTTAATGTTACACAAAATAAGAGTTCATCTAACAACTCTATTGATACTTACAGTTTTACATGCCACTTGACAAATCTGCTTCCAATCTAAATCTTGGTTTATGAACTACTGTTCCTCATTTTTAAGGCAGGTCATGAATCCCTGTAGACTTTGTGCTGCCTAGCAACTAATATCATTTCAGTTCAAAACAAAATTACAGTATTTCTGGTGCTTTATTTCAAGTGCGTTTCTTCCAGTGGTATGTCATAAACAACAATAAAACTGCAGCTCTGCTCTGAGTAACTTCGAGGCTACAATGTAGTCCCGCAGACCACAGCTTCAACCCCTCAGCATGTGCAGAGACCCACTGTGACTCCTGTAATGGTAAGAATAGCTGGCAGACATGTTGCAGCCAAGCTTTTGTGTTCCACCTTCCTGTCATTCTCTAGGGCAATGTCTATAAACAAATGGGGGGGGGGGCTGACGACAACCAGGACCCCACCCTTCCTCAGGAGATATGTGCTGTAATGGACGGAAATGATTTCATGGCACCCTGGGAATAAGCAAATTTACCTGGTGCCAGTGGAATTTAATCAAATTTTGACCAAAAATTACATTACAATAAGTCATACCTACCAATGTGGTTTAAAGAAATTCAACCAAACCACAATTTTGATACAGTATCTGGGTAAAGTTCTCTTCTTCAGTGCTGTTCTGTGTCATTTCAACAAGCCTCAACTTCATTCTTGGGTTGCATGACAAAACGCACCACGCCAATGTCATCATCTTCTGTTGAATCCAACACAGTCAAGTTAAACTATGGTTGGGCCCGTAACATTTTCATAGAAGACCACCAAAAAAACAGACTATGATAAGTGGTATTGTTGTCCAGCTGGCTTCAGATGAACCAACATAGTAACTGCTGACTTCAAACATGGAAACAATGAAATGACACAAGGGCACAGATACCAATAAATCAAACTTATACAGAACTGACATCACCTACAACACTTCCCAAAGTCACAGTTCCATCTGACACATCCTTTTGTAATGGTGTTTGATTATATGCAAAGATCTTAGTATTTCAGTTAACTGATTTTTCCCCCCCCATAAAACAAGAATCAATGTATTTTTAAAATGCTGCCCTAAGCAGTAAGCGACGACTGAAGCTTAAAGACCCATTAGTACTAGTACCTGACGTGCATATTTGAGGCCCACTGAGTTATACAGCAGCCAACAGTAAAGTTATGCACAACACTAATCTGAAGGACACGTTGAGGGGATGCAAACAGCTGGGGTTTTAGGCTGAAATATTACCTAGCAAATGTTAAGCATTAATTTTTATACTGTATCTTCAGTCTTATTTAAAGTGCTTCCTAATGATATTTAAGATTCACATTTGCAAAATTTGAATTGTCTTATTTCATTGTCCCTGAGAAACAAACCTTGTGACAACTTGTTTGCAAAAATGCGCTAAATGAAATTGCCTGAAACTGGCTGATGAATTCATAGACTGGTGAACCACTGACCTCCTGAAACACAACAGTTCCAGAACAAAGTTTCAGCATACTTGCGGAAACTTGTTAGTCAAATGCTCCTCACTCGAGAAAATGCTAATGCAATGTGTGCCTGTTTTGAGGAATCCAAACTGTAGAGCCAGCTTTCATTTTCTTTTTAGTTTTCAAGTCCTTACAGAAACTTGCATGACATCAAGCAAAGAACTGGCAAGTTTCGTGCAAGTTGCCACAAACTTTTGACTGATACGTGTTAGATACAGGTTTGCGCCTCCTAATGACGGACCGCATATACGACGGTGGTATGTAGCCTAGGAGCAATCGGCTATACCACGTACGAGTCTAAATGGACGTGATGCGGCACATGTGCACCGTGATGTTCGCGCAACTATGGAATCGCCTAATGACGCGTTTCTCAGATTAAGCGACGCATACCTGTACTTCAAAATGCAATTTGCATCAACTGACCGTTTTCAACCGTATTTCCTCCCAGAAAGGTTAGATTGTACAGATATTTGGATGAAAATTTAACACTAGCACATAATGGTAATGGAAGAGCAAATTAAACATGTTTATGTAGAATTACAGTGATTCACTCTGGTAAGCTCCCACCTGGCCACTCCAAACCATTTAGACAGACAGGTGCACCTGGATATGGCTCATTTAAGGAAGTAACAAAAACAGGGCTAGATTAATAAACTAATCGGAGATTATAAAATGGAAGACTGTGAAAGCCTGAAAAGTTGGTGTTCAGGAGATAAGAGTGTTGGGAGTTGTAGGTTTTAGATATGATTGTTGTGTTATAAGGAGAGTGGGTACTTTACATGAATTTAAGTTTATGGTTGTGATGATTTGTAAATAAGAATATGAAGGGAATCTACTGGAAGTCCCACACTGGTCACTGCTTGAGTGCAGCCCAGCACAGTATAAAAGAAGGCAGGGAATGTTTCACATGGCACTCCTTGCTGCCCCGATATCCTCCGAACAAAACTTATTACCTCAACAAGTAATGTGTTTCTTATTGCTAAGAACTCTTCATGCTCATTAGCTCTTTTGACCAAAATGAGCTGCCGCACACGCATCCCCAACTTCCGCTACAAACCACACAGCACCAGGACACCAAGCACTGGCTGAGGAAAAAGACATGTTCTCCCCCATCCTCTAGGGCATAAAATGGAGCAGAACATCCTGCATGGACAATCACAACACAACACTCCAGCAAGCCTTGCAGAATAATGCAGGCTTCCTGTCACAGGCAGCTGCTGTGAACAATAATCCTCTTCCTTTAGCACAACAATTACGCTTTCCAAATAATGAACGCAGCAATGGCAGCAAAATTTTCCAAAGTTACTTCAGCGTTAAAAGAAATCCAAAAATATCATGTTATATATATTTAACAACTTGCTAATCATCTCAAACTGTAGACTTTATTTTTGTATCAGTCTACCACTGAGCACCACCTAACAACCTTAAGCCTAACAAATGCTAAAGAAAAAAGAAAATTAAAACCATGACCTCAATGTAGTATTGGATTTTTTTGAAGGATTGTAGAACTACCAAATCCTATACATGTTGATGACAGTGCTGTGTAGCTAACGAAAAATAAATAAAAAATAAATATCTGGAGAACACTGACAGGTCTTTTTTGCCCTTCAAACTGCTGACATCAAGTGACCTTCTGAGCACCTTATTTTTGGAATATGTCTCTGTGAGATGGAGGATGAGTTGCACCACAGCATACAGGAGGGCGTCTCAGGAGACCTTCTCATCACCTTAACTGTGCTTTCTAACAGAATAAACTCCAGTCATGGCAGAAAAATACAACTCAGAGTTACAGAACCGCCAGAGATTTCAGTTCCGGGAAGCATGGATTTCAAGGGTGCAGAGTTGCAGTGCAGACACTGAAGATGTACGGAAAAACAAACGCTTAGACAGGCACTGCCAGGTGTAAGCAGTAACCCAGCGATGGCAGCCCCCCCCCCCATGAAGAAGATCCCATCTGACCCTTTTCACTGGCACTATGAGCCACACCGAACAGCTTGTCTCAGTAACTGGAAACAACGGTTGCGTGAAGTCTTCCATCATGATGACTTTCTAATTCACCTACAGGATTCTTCTACTGATGCCCTCGCCATCTCCCCGCACTTCTTTGGTCTGCTAACAAATACGCCTTCTTAATCCAAATGGAACAAGGAACGGGCACTTTTGTGACAACGTCATGGATTACTCCTTCCTTACTGCAAAGTGGGAAAAAATATATCCTCCTGCTTTAAAGGACAAGAATTACACTTTCTTTTCCCATAATTGAAAACCATACATTTCTCGTGGTCAAAGACCAAACTTTCCTTCCCTCAAATGTACGACCTACGCCTCCCTTATTCTGGAGTCACCACCACCATGGCCATAGCAGCCTGCTTAGATCCCCAAAAAAAAAAAAAAAAAAAACAGCTTGTGCATCCATTTTGCGGAGGACTGAGTGATTCAGTCCCCTTCTCAGGTGTGCGTTGTCCGGTCTGAGTTTCAGAATGAAGCCAGCAACGTGTGGGGCCTGGGTGGATCCAGCACAAAAATGGATGTGAAAACAACAGGGCCTCCGAAGCACTGTCACTTGCAATGTTTCTAAAGGGAGAAAAAGTCACCGACAGTGAACACACAGGACACCTCGTTCAGTCCCTGACAACCGAGCCACTCGGCGAAAACAGAAAAGAAACGAATCGGAGTTGAAACAAAACAAGACACCACAGTTAGGAAGCGTTAGAACCGCAGAGAAGCGGACTCTCTGGTCCGAGCCGAAGGGAGGGGAATGAATTCGGACTCGACAGGGGACAAACAAGGAAAATCCCGCTTTCACTTCACCTCACGGTCGGATTTAAAGAATCCTGTGGTTGGGAGAGCACCAGTTTGTGTGAAAATGCCGACATTGTGTGGAGAGACGGACGACACCAGGAGCCCCAGCGCTGGCTCTCGCCGACATGGCTGAGGGGGTCCGGCTTTCGCCCTTTCTCCTCCACAATAAAACACACAGAACTGAGGTAAATGTCCCTCCCTGATCCGCCATACTGCTCTGTCGGGTGTTTTTTTTTTTTTTTTTTTTTTTTAAAACAAGCATACGTTTTATTTCATTCCTACTGAGACTGTTCACTTCACCGTTCAGGACTTGGGTTTGGGAATAACAAGCAGCGTACGATGCGAGCGAGCGCACACCAATAATTCATTTTTCAGCGTCAATAAAACGGCCACAAAGCAGCTTTACTCACTTTAATCCTTTCCTGCGCAAATTCCGCCCCTTTTTGTCGGGTTCGAGAGCCGCTACGAGGGGTTTTAAAAATCCGGACAGATGCGCGTCCCTGGGTCGGCCGGCGTCCGCACCTCCTACCCCCGAGTCACCACTGCCCTCGCGGGCGCGCTCCGCGCTCCACACAGGCGCGCTCCCGCTCCCTTGCGACGCTCCAACATGGCGGACGGGCGGCAGCCGTCCCGGCAGCTCTCGCAGTCCTGCAGGAGCTCGACGGCCGCCGACGCGAAAATACACTTATTAAACAATAGCAGCGCCAGTGCCAGCTTTTGTTCATTGTTCTCCGCGAACAACAGCCCTACAGACAATGAACTGTGTGATAATGCTCTGCAGAAGCACAGATTTGTGTCTCCAAAACGTGGCACGACCATCCTCGTTTTACAGTCCCAGTTCTAACCCCGCGCCACATTTTAGGATTAAAAGGTAGATTTTAACTTACACCGTTGTGGTCTTCGCTTTAACACACCGATCTGTTTACAACCAAGCCACATTTTTGTAGCCCAAAAGATTAGTGGAGGAATATTGATTCTCTGTCAAAACACCCAGATAGTGCCATAGCCTATTGTGCTTGTGCATATGACAAAACTGCTAGTGTTCTTTTTAAAAGTCTTCCCCAGAAGATAAAGGTTTTGAACTCTGCACCCAAACCCTCTGTTACAAACTGATTCTGAACCTTCAGAACTGCACAGAAAGCCTTTTGGGTTTGTCCACATTGACATCTTTAGTTATTGACCATCCCAGCTGAGCTAGTCTACTTTCCTGTCAATAACTGCTGTAAAGACCCAGTAATGTCCATCACTGCTAGAGTAACATCAATAGTAGTAGGATGTTATAAAATGCATCTTATTGATATAATTTCATACTTTTCTGTCGATATGATTCGTAAAGCCATTTTTTAAATATTACACTTCACATTCCACTTTCTGAGCAGCAAAAAAAAAAAAAAAAACCCTTCAGTCCAAATGCCACCCACTCCTGTTATAACAGTTCACAAATCAACAGCACGAAGCTGACGTAAAACAAAGTCCTACGATTAAAAAAGCTTCGAACACAGAATTTTGAGACGCTAGATTTATCCCCAGGATGAAAAAGTCTCATTCTGGTCAGTGACAGAATATGGCTCCAGTTATCAGACTGATGGTAATTCTTGTGAATGACTCTCACACTGGAAAATGTTACTCTACTTGCTGGATTACCAGCTCAGTCGGAAAGACAAAAATGCAGAGTAGTGTCTTCGGCACCGCGGCTGCGCTCTTTAGAGCCGCAGGAGGTATGATGAAGGCATACCGCTTGGTGTCCACAAACCCTAAGAGTGTACTTGTCACTTAGAAACAAAGCAACAGTCCAGCTCAACTTGTGAATGCAACAAAATTCTCAGAAAGGTTCAAATCCAGAGGGATGCTATCAATACATTTTCTCACCCTGAAATCCATTTTGAGAAAGAAAAAAAAGACACCGATTAAAAGTAAAGTAATTAATTTGTGTGAGCCTTAAGGGTTTTAGGCTGATGCGACGATAGGGGAAAACCACCGAGGAGCTCCAAGATGCTGTGAGGCGGAGAGCCCGCATTCCGCCCAGAGTGCACACCCACACACTCTGCGCTAGGGTGGAGGAGCTGCGAGTTTCCATTGTGGAGTCGGACACGTTCGAGAACATTCCGTCCACTTTTTCGCTTCTACGGCACCGCAGAGCAGACAGGGGTCAGCGATGCTGCAGAGCAGCCTCCCACCTTACACTGATCCAGATGCATCTCTGGGCCCGAAAACGTACACTTCCGTACCCACAGTCAACGCAAACACCACGCCGCTGCGAATGAGTCCAGCTGCAAAGCATGTTGATATTAATGTCAAATGTTTTAATGCTGAATCTGCAATATCAGCGCAAGTTGATTATTTGAGCGCTGAAATTCGTATGTATTCACGTTGCAGAAAACTCTAACATCACGCATTGTAAATTTGAAAACTGGAACTTACCTTCAGCCTTCTGTTGAGGAAGTGGACAATACCATTCTTAACATAGTACACATATAAACAAACGTGAATGTACAGTTTAAGATTTTGCACACTTCACATTTCATATTAACTCATATGAAAAGCATGTTTTTTAAAGATAAGAGTAAAACACAAGAATTGCATAAACACAAAGAATGTGCACCTTGGCAGTTGAAGAACAGCCTCAGCTGATAGTTAAAGCTCAAACATGAACATTGCAAACAGAATTCGAGACCTTGACTTCACAAATGCATGAGAACAATCTGGTGAAGTGCAGGTACAAAAGAAACAAATCAAAATCTTCAGCCAGCATAATGGAAATTATACTGACAGAAGATTGTTCCACTAGCAGGGTACATTAACACTTTACTTACTGCCGTTCTTCAGGTATTTTAAGGTATTAAGAGCTGCCAATCCGGCTGCCCATTATTCATAACCAGGGATGGCTTCAGATTTCTCAAATGGCTCTGATTCTGCCTTGTCAGCAAATCTTTACAAAACATTAATGCGCTTTGTACTACATAGTCAAGTTGGTACACAAGGAAAAAGTAAATGAATCAATGATTTATTTTCATCCACGATACGAGCAGGGGCGATGACAGAAGGGCACAAAGCTCGGGATTGTAACGGCGTAAACAAGGGCCGATTTAGAAAGCACGAGTGGCCGAGTTTGCAAAGGCTTCCTGTACTCCTGCAACCTGGCTGTGCGCAGCGGCCCGAGTGCCAACGCAGCCACACAGAGACGCAGTGTTTCTGCTGCAGCGCTCACACAGCGCACGCGTTCGGGGGGTCCGTGTGGCCCCCTGCCAACAGAGTAGGCCTCTTTCAAAGAATCGCACTCCAGGGTCAGAGTTCAGTCACAGATGGTATCTGCCATAGCGAACAGTCTGTTCGAGGGACTCTGCAGAATGCAAGAGGCTTTGTCATCTTTCTGCATCTTTATTCTAACAGAATTTACAACATGCTCATTTACTTTTCTGAGGCTTTTATTAAGAGGGATGTTTTACATGCTGGCACAAATGTAAAATGAGGTATATGAGGTTTCCACACAGCATACCATTCTGCTACCGAACATCCCGGAGTGACTGCATACCGTAGCCCAGCCTTGGTGTAAAAGCAGTTAGCAGCTTAAACGGAAGGAAACAGATCTGAGGCAGTAAAATTCCAGGACCTCAACTTCACACAGCCAGATAAAGTCAAGACAGGGTAAACGCCACTCTTGATGAGGCATTTTTTAAAACCCTAAATCTTTAATCCTTCACGGATTAAGGAAGTCGGTAGCAATCTTTTTTTCTGCTTTCTAGACAAAACTGGAACAAAAAGATTACACAACGGCACAAAGGCAACAGGAGACTAAAGGATCTAAGTTCCAAAATACACATTTCATTTTCCCTTCATTTGGAATGAGTGATTATTACCCAAATATTAGATGTGAATGCAGCTAATACTACAATAGTGCAAATCTAAATAATAACAAAATACCTTCTGAGGAAAAGTCGAATTAGTTTGACCTATACGGCAGTGAAATGTCAGTAACACAGTACAACTAACATTGACATCGTTCTGCTGCAACATTACTTGTTTAGTTTTTAAGGAGAGAAGAACTACATACAGTAGTTTGTAGAAACTGGTGGAAAATTTGAAAATCTTGATCACAAAAAAAAAAAAAAAAAAAAAAAAAAAAACTACTGTAAAGTAGTTATGAAATTGTTTGAAAAAGCTGGAGTCCATTGTGCCCCCTGGTGGCAGTTCCTCTTAGGAGGGATAAGAGATTTTTCCATCCTTCCTGTGTCCGACTGCACCACTTCCAGCGATTACTCATAATTTTATGAAAAGAGTTCGGACTGCATGGTTACACTTCACATAGTCCAAGGCATTTTTGATGCTCATCCATTTACATCACTTTCAAAATTATCATACACTTTAATTTTCACATGCAAAGAAATTTACTTGTATGCTGCCAATCCATCCCGTACTTGGTTAAATATAGACTAAAATTAAAACATTTTAGTATGTATGGCTTATAAAACAATTAAATTAGTTAAGAGACACTGTATATATAAAAAACAATTACAGATAAATTATCTACCTACCATAAGTAGGTTCTCAATAAAACTACTCATGTAGAACATGCAGGAATATATTTATACATTTATATATACATATAAGGAAATAGGAGTTATTACTAAGAAAATACATCTGTAACACTTTTTGACTGTTCTGTTCATCACCATGTAGTACATACCCGCTCAAGTGGCCCCAGAGTGTGACAGTATTATTCTCTCATGGGAGCTGACAAGAGACATTATTGTCCCTCCTGAGTCTCTCTCCTCATTAAGCAGTGGAGTCTCAAAACACTGTGAGACTTGACGCTGCCAGGCACCATGGTTTGGGTTACCAGGAAGTGCAGGCATTTCCGATGCTAGCCTTCCCTTGGAAATAGGAAATGGTTCCTGAACGACCTGGAACAGGGGGCCACTGACCCACCTCTACTCCACCTTCCAGATGGCTATTTTCCCATCCTCACCGGCAGCGCCACTTAGCACATAACGGTGCTCAGCGGAGCAGAGGGCCTGTACCATGTCCACGTGTGCCGTCAGCTCCTTCTCCACGGTGCATTTTTCCGAGTCTACCACATAGATCTTCCCCTTGGCCTTCCCGCCAACCCGACCACGACAGCCTGCCCAAACCTGAGGATGGGGAAGAGTGTTTTTACAGTAAATATGTGCCTTATGTGCCTTCAAGGACCCATGGACCAGGTCACTATACATTCCCCTTTAAGACAGTACAATAGAAATACCGGCAGAAATAACTATTACATTTATAATCACATTTTATTTTAATTTAAATAATCCAATACATCATACAGGGTAAAATTTAAATCTAATCTCATATCAATCTTATTTCATGAATAAGGACTGCAAGCCTCAAATAGATAGGTTAGTACAAGGCAAAATGATAACAAATACACATTTGAAATACATTTTCATTAAATGTTAGATGGCAAGCGTCTTAGCCAAAGCCAAGTGGCAGAGGAGTGCAGCTCTTAGTGTCTATGGTGATCTATGTGCATGATGTAAGTTACTGCTCACCTGGTCCTTAACCTTGATGATGCAGTTGACTCCAGCACAGTCCTGCAACTGGATCTTCTGCGCAGGTTTGGTGAGGTCATTGTAGCACCACACACACAGCTCCCCAGCATCAGTGCAGCCCGTCCACAACTGCTCTGTCTGCAAGAGTGAAAAATCCAGCTTGAACAGAGTGCTTAGTGTATTCTCAGTTCTTAAAAATAATTTTAAAAATGTGTGTTCTTCTATAACAATAAAATAAAGAGAATTCCTGCATTTGAGATTTGAGAATTCATCCAAAAATGCTACTCTCAATGCTACTAGGGATAAAGCTTCAAAATAAAAGGCCCAGATTAAAAGGCAGTGCTTGCTTTTTTAAAAGGAACAGATGTGCCACTGAAATACCTTATGATTAAAAACAAATTGGGCTCATTTATTCACAAGGCTTTCCTTTTAAAAAGTATCATAAGACTGAAGAAAACCACAGATCACCAGAAGCCTGAAAGTCTAATGTACTGTAAGTATGTGCAGACAGAGATAGATAGATAGCTGAAGGATAAGCACACCTCTGGGAAGAGGAGGAAACAGCTGAAAGCAGTAGGCACGCTCCTCAGGTAGTCAGGAAGTGACATCCTGCGATGCACCACCCCACCTCTCTTCACCTCCATGATACAATCTCTGGCACCTGGGGATCAAAACAAACAGTCAACCCCTTGCATTGATAACCTTTGACTTTAGAAATTCAACGAACAATATGAAGATAACACATAATCCTTAAATGTGTTATCTTCATATTGTTATACCAGTAATGCGGTTAAAATAGGTAATGTAATATGTGACAGTTGCAAGGGAGGACCTACAGCACCACAGCGTTCCACCGATAAGCTGAATGGATATGAGTCTGTCGCATGTTAGTCGATACTGCCTCCTCACTTGCAGCGTGGAAACATCCCAGAGAATCACAATACCATCAGCGCTGCAGGAGTAGGCCTGTGTTTGACTGAAGAGGAGTATTCAAACAGAGACATAAGAAAATGATTCTGCATACAATGGTGGACCAGAACATGTGTTTAAATCTACATCCATTCCACACCATTCTATTTTCTTCACGGTAATCTCTTACTTTTTTTCAGTTGTCTCATCCAGAGCAAAGTCTGTGACCTCACTGCGGTGTTCTGTCAGCTGCTTGTTGCAGGACATGCTGTGGGTGTTGATGATGTAAATGATAGAATCCTGGGAGCCGATCCAAACTTGATGTTGGTCCACTCTCACCATGCAATTCTATAAACATGCCAATTCAGGGTTATATACTTTCAAGTCTAAGCCCTAGGAAGGTTGAATTGCAACATAATTCAAATATGTACTTTTTTTTATTTTTTTTATTTTTTTACAGAAATATCACTAGGGGGCAACAAAGTCATTTTAGTTTGTTAATATACAACTACAGTCTGTGGTCACGTGGCAAAAGCCAGAATGTCTCCCTAATTGAATATAAATATGCCCTCTCAGGTCCTCACTGTTGCCATAGTGTCAGGACACAGAAGCCTTTGTTTGCGTTAGGGTGTGGGTGTATGTATATGGGTATGTACACTATTCTTACCAGACGTGATACCCCCACTTGGACGGAGTTGTGCTGCATGGACCAGCTGGTTGCATCAAACACCACCACCTTTCCATCACTCAGTGCGCACCACAGTCGGGGGTTCCTGCTCTCGTCTGAGTCTGCAAGGCTCAGCTGGCCTGAGAGCAAGCGCACCAAGAGACAAAACGCCAACGCAAACAAAAGCCAATGTCACTGAATGAGTTTATGGTGGATTACTCAAAGGTGGATGGCTATATTTCACTAACTCCATGCCTTTTATCATATCATATGAGGTTAGACCAAATCCCAGATGAGAGTAACCTGGATGGAATCCAAGAAAAAAAAAAAAAATCAAGATGATCCGACTGAGTCAAAAACGCACAAAAGTGCTCTGTTTCCCTGTGGGAGTTTATCATATTCGTCAGTTTGTGACCCTTTTATGAAATTATGGCACATCTCTGCGGCACACAAACGTCCCCAACCTGAGGGGCTGATAAATGCACTGGTGCACAGTACTGGGGTCAGCAACATATTTACCAAAGGTCATCTGTGATGACATGGCAGCAAAAGTGTGGTGTACTGGATCAGCCAATGATTCCAAAAAATGATTTCAAGTTTCATGGTGATTTTTTTCAAATTTTTACCCAGTTCAAACCAACAGCCATAATGCTGCTTGAAAACTAATCTGCTTAATATTTTTCATGCACCAAAATGTTCTTTATTTACCACATCTTTCCAGTCTAGTTGTTCACCTAAGCACAGCAAATGCAGTGAGCACACAGTCTAAATTGAGGAAAGGCAACTCAAGGCCACAAGGAACAAAGTATCCTGGTATATCTTGATTTCAGACTGAAAATGATTTATTCAGCCAACGTTTATTCTAAAGTAATGAGCACACCATTTGCAAGAGTGACAGGAAAAGTCTATAAGATGGTAGTGAGACCAGCTATGCTTTACGGGTTGGAGACGGTGGCACTGACCAAAAGACAGGACGTAGAGCTAGAGGTGGCAGAGTGAAAGATGTTAAGATTTGCATTGGGTGTGAAGAGGATGGACAGGATTAGAAATGAGTACATTAGAGGGTCAGCCCAGGTTAGACGGTTTGGAGACAAAGTCAGAGAGGCCAGATTGCGTTGGTTTGGACATGTGCAGAGGAGAGATTCTGGATATATTAGGAGAAGGATGCTAGGGATGGAGCTGCCAAGCAAGAGAAAGAGAGGAAGGCCTAAGACGAGATTTATGGATGTGGTGAAGGAGGACATGCAGGTGGTGGGTGCGACGGAGAAAGATGCAGAGGACAGGAAGAAGTGGAAACAATTGATCCGCTGTGGCGACCCCTAACGGGAGCAGCCGAAAGAAGAAGAAGAATGAGCACACCATTTAAAAACTGTCATTTGGATTGGAGGCCATAGCACCTAACTATCCAGGACCATATTAGCTGTTAAATGAGAGCCAGTAATCCAGTCCATCTATTTAGAAATGGACCTCTGAGTCAGATTATGGATATTTCCAATTTCCCTATAAACTTCAGAGGGTGAAAACACTAAATGTTGAAACTGGAAAGGTAAAATGGCTTATCTGTACCACCTGGAGTATAGAGGAGAACATCCACGGCCTGTGGGCTGGTGAGATCCAGTGATGGATTAATCTTGTGTCTCAAGGTCTCAGCGGTTGTCTTTGGAACCATCATAGGCACTGTGCAAAAGAAAAATACACTGTGAACAGTTCTGAACGACCGCTAAAACACGAAAATATCGATTAGCCATAACCAACCAGTCTAAACTCACCTAACTGTACCAAACAGGTAACATCATAACCATAATCTGCTGAACAAAACTCTGTGCAAACACTATATCAAACTTTAAAAAAAAAAAATCATTTAATAACTTTTATTTTCAATTTGTGGTTTTATAACCATCATGGTTTTGTGCTTCCCAAAGAAAGAATGCAAGACAACTGTATTCTTATCCCTAAATTTACATTAAATTGCAACATGTACAATTTTTTTTGTGGAATTGCAACTTTTTAATTTTTTTTTTTACTTTTTCAGAACAAACCTGTAGTAGGTACTAAAGCTGTAACACAACAGAGTAAGACTAGACAGTTTGTGAAATCCATTAACACAAAAGTAGAAATGCTCAAATACATGCCAGCATCCCGACACAGTTGAATTTATGTAAAGACATAATGCAGGGGATGAAAAGATATGCATACTCCATTTTTTGCTGTGCTTTACTAATGTGTCTACATTTTGAGCTGAGAGTTTCTGCTAGGGTAGCACCAATGTTGCAACTAGCAATTTGATAATACTGCTAGAATCGTACAAGCCCACCAAGTCTCTCCTGATCCTTAAGATTTTAGTACAAGTGTTTAACAACTCTCATAACGGTAATTTAAAGAACCAAAGAAATGTATGTGCTTTTAATATAGGTTAAAGCACAACATGTCCGTTTCGTTTTAAATAGCTAAAAGTTACATCCCTGTCTTGGACTGGTAATGTTGATGAAGCACTTGAACATGTTAATCATCTGTTAAAGTGGTTTAAACATCAATACCTTCAAGTTTCATCTTGTCAAAATAAGCCAGTTTTGTGGCAGCAAAGATGGCTTTCTGTGACTGAAGACAACCGACCACGGCATCCATGAGAAGAACATTGGTCAAAGCCTGCTGTATGTATTGAGGGTCCTGGAAGAATAAATGCACACATTTTAAAGAACAACATTTTGAAAAAATTCTGCTATTTATATTTTTCCTTCTTGTGACATAGTGATATATTCCAAGGCTGGAAGTGAGCTAAAAGTACTAATGGAAACAGGAAAAGAGATATGCAGAGTACACCGTTTAAAACTGAAAACAAAATCAAAAGCTGAGGAAATAACATAGATCTGGAAAAGGATTATTAGCTAAAGTGAAATGGTGAAATTTGTGCTGTACTGAACAGGATCTGAGGACTGTAGCTGAAAGTGAAATAATATTGTCTTCAACATCCATAATTCATAAATGGGCAATTTATTTTTCTACTCGTATATGCTGTGTTGAATTTCTGACCTTGTGAATGTCTGCCATCTTTCTCCCAGCCCACATCTCTTTTATTATCAAATTCCACGAGTCGCACTCCGACTTCAGGTTGGCTTCAAACATCTCCTTCTTTGAGCTGCTCTTGATTTTCAGAGATGGAATTCTTAGAAGAAGGAAAGGCGCTGAAGATATCTTAACCTCCTGCATAAAAACCAGCCATTAACTATCGATTAAAAATCAGAACAATAAATATTCCTTATGAAACTAGTGTTAGTCAGTTCAGTAACATAAGCAAAGAAATGATCAGCTTTGAGTGTGAAGTTGTCAGAGCTAAAGTTACCAAGCACAGGAATGAACTTTGGATGCACTTTGACTCACCTCAATATCCCTGAACTTGGTAATTTCGACATATCCCGGCCGGCCCTCGGTCAGTAGGAAGAGCCTCTTCTGGGTCATTGCAATCTTTCCCACACCATGGTTGGTTTTGATGGAGGAGGACAGCTTGTAGACACACTCGCTGGTGTCCAGGTGCTCGATGACCCCAGCCGGAAGGTTAACATCCTGCGCTTCAGCCTCAGTCTCCTTCCAGAAGGTATAGAAAACACGGAAAACCTCTGGGTCCACCTGCTTCTGTTGACCTGTGGGTGGTGCAGAGGCGGTGTGGGTGAGGAGGGTGGTCAGATGTTATAGGGATTAGGTTCTGCCTCCCCCAAACTGAATTTTTAAACTGAAAAGCTTATCTCCAAAAATAAATTTCCATTACAAATTTTTCCAACAGAAAAAAAAAAATGCACTGGTCCAACTTATCCTCATCAGTTCATTTACATCTAACAATAGGTAGAGGCATTAAAAGCTACAATCAAACTGAGGAAAAGTACTGTTTGAAACATTATAGCATCTTTGAATTGCTGCAATTTCAAGTGTAAACTTGTTCATCTGACAGATTAAGAAAACAAAAAGAGCCAGCTGAGATGGATCGCAGACTTCAAGCCATGTAATACCTCAGTCTACAGGATATAATATTAATACAGATGTCACAAAGCCAGATGGAACAGATAACATGAAATGTAGTTGGTCATTTACTCTGAAGGATGAAAAAGCATAAAACGCCAAGCAGTTGTGTTTTGCTTTGAGTCCAAAGGATGTCTCACAATGGTATTTTCATTAAATAATGAAGCAGGAAAAAGCAGTTGCCTACTGAGCTATTGCTTTGTGGGTGGGTTACGCTCTGGAAAGCAGACAGACATAGGAACTGTACAAGCAGTGAGAGCTCAGCCCAGTGCAGCACAAGGAATGGCCTGCCGCTCTGGCATGCTGCTCACAAGCTATGCTTACCATCCTTAGGACAATCAAGGTAAAAGACAGACTGGGAAGGAGACTTCGCTGCCATGTCCACACCTTTCCCACCCAAATCACTCTTACATGATTCTAATGAAGTGGATTAAAGGACAGTTACAAGAACACATAGCACTGAAGAGCACAATATGGCTATGTCCTGTAGCATAGTTCTTAATCCAGTGGGGACAGAAAAGAGTGAATCACAGAATAAGGAGATTTACAGGTACTTGATTATTGCACTCGCTGTATATTTTTTATCAGATTATGATAAAAAAACCAAGCTTGAAATGTAAATCAACAGTTAGCAAAAACTGGAAACTGCTGTACAGCCCAGTTTTTTTTTTTTTTTTTTTTTTTTTTTAAACACAGCAAAGCGCAGCATTTGCAAATCACTGATAGATAAAAACCATCACTGTTACAGAGCAAGCATGCAGAGCTCATACATTTGCTAGATACCCCGGCCCAAATTCTCACTTACCCACTGTAAGAGCTTCAAAGAGTCGGTGGATAGTCTCTACGTCCTTCACTATGCCAGACTCCTGAACATGCCTCACAAAGTCCTCCAACTGCATGTGCTTCTTAGGAAGCCCAAACTTCTTGACAGAATCATTTCGACGGAACTGGTCCATCTCACTATCCTTCTTCACCCTGCTAATGAGGTGCCTGATCTCAGAGCGCTTCTCTGCCAGTTGCCATTCCTCCTTGGGTAGCGAGTCCACCACAGCCCTCACCAGCTCATCAGGGAAGATGTCCATGTCTGTCCTGTAGAGGTTCTGGAAGTCACTCAGAGCATCCAGTCGCTTGCCTCTTGTGGTGTTCAGAAACCCACGTAGGTAGTAGTACCTGGCCAGGAGGCCAGAGTTATCTGGGGCGACTGAGGAGATGGCCTTGCCCAGGAGGCTAATCAGGTCTGAATAGTAAAATTGGACTTTGTAATAATCGAGGGGATCTGCGCACTCCGGAAGCTGGAACGCTTTTACAGGAAGTGGCGAAATCTTTGCAGCTGCGGCAGAAAAACAGCCAAGAGAAAAGCAAGGATTCTTCGGGTTACCAAAATAAATGCAGTATACATGAAGACTTTCTAGACAAGAAAAGGAGGCTTTGAAAATGACTTTTTCTATCCTGAGTGTCATCTTACCGCTATCAAGGGGCAGTTTCCTGAACGAGGTTTGTCTTTGTGGGAAACCCATGGACTGCTCATCTCCCAGGTTGGGCATGCTTACTCCCAGCCTCTTACTTAAACGGAATTCTGGACTGGACTTCTTCTGCACCATATCCAGCAATCGGAGTCTTTGTAAGGGTTCGACACACAAGTTCAGTCTGCATTAGAACACCCGCACGAATCCACAGTACTGTTTTGGTACAACATGGCATCGTGAGAAAATAATACACAGCGCAACATGGAGGGTGTAATAAGACAAGGCAATTGCAGACTCTTACCTCTGAGCCTCAGGCCGCATGCTCAGATCCATTCGAGAAAAAGCATCCATCTTTCTATTGAGCCTGTCTTTTAGGAAGCAGTGAAATATGTGTGTCTCCAACACCTAACATTCGTAATAAAAATAAAAAAATAAAAGAATTCATAGAGATTAGGGAATGCAATCTTCACAGGTCTGTCAAAACAATGTTTCCTAGGCCCTCAGAGCAAATCTAGGGGAAAAGAAATGTAACAGAGGGTAGTACCTCCTCATAAAAGGACTGATCTGCAACGTTCCTGGACTTCAGGAATTCTTCACTGTTAAACACTCGGTGTTCATAACTGAGGTGATCATGAACTTCCCTGAGAGGCACAAAAAGGACCATTACAACAAAAATGCATAGCATCTGCACTTAAATACTTTGGTCTTTAAATAATTACAAAGAAGATATGTAGCCTTCAGTAATGCAAGTAAAAGCTAGTCTTTGTTAAATTGCAAAAAAGTCCAAAAACATTGCATACTAAGAATAAACTCTTGTGTTGTACTACAGGATGCTCAGCAATAATAAAAATTTAAAAAAAAGTCAAAATGGTCAAAATAGCATTTTCATTTGTGTAAGCCACAAAATTACAACAGACTTCCAACTGCCACTCCTCTGAAACCCATTTACCTGAAGATGTTGACCATTAATTCTAGGGTTATCTTCTGGATCTCCACATTAAGGCTCTGTTGCCATTGTCTTCTTTGTGCCCGCAGTTCATTTATGTCTGTACTGGTCCTCAGGTGACAAACATGCAGATCATAATGAACCTGAAGTAGATTCATCCTACAAGTGGTGAGAAAGAACAGGTCAGTCTGATCAGCACGTTGCCATTAAACAGTGCTTTTTCATTTAGCCTCAGAATAGCTGGATGCCAAGAATGGTGCCCAGAGTAGAGACTTCTAACATTTCCAACCATATGAATTCATGAATTCTCTGTCACACAGCACTAGAAGTTACACACTGATGCACTGCTGAGGTGGTTATTAGTGCACAGTTCTCAGCTCTCCCAATAAAAGTTTAGTGCACCAACATGACAGTGGGTGCAGATCAGTAATTTCTGTATGCCGTTCCTTTCGCTTCCTTTGTAGCTGAACATAAAATCTACAAGAGCCACAGCTCACATTCTTTAACTGCCAGCAGTGGAAAGGATTTTTCTGGTGTAAATGAATGCTGCAGTAGGTCCCCGATTTAGTGGAAGAAGTGGCAGAGGCCAGGATGATGTGGAAGCTAGAGTCCATCATGGACAACAGTCCACACCCTCTGAATGAAATGATCACCATGAGCTCTTTTAGCCAGCAGGTTATTCAAGTTAGGTGTGGTAAGAAGTGCTTCTGGGGTCCTTCTTACCAGCTGCCACCTGCCTCCACAATGCCAGCCAAGGACCCATCAACAATTAGACTAGTTATTATTGTAATTTATTGGTTTTTTATTTTCCTTTTTGCTTATGGTATTTATTCTATATAATATATGTCTTTATATGCTGTATGGCAAATTTTGCTGCGGGGATCAATACATTTCTGCCCTAGCCTATTCTATTCTAAATAGCTAAAATAATTTGAAATTTACTTGACACAGCACGAGCTTGTTAAAAAAAATGTAACATTTCAATGGATCTACCTCCCATGACATAAGGTTCAGATGCATCAGTGCAGTTTGTATTTGCTGTAAATATTTTACAAAAACATGAATAAAATATAAAAAAAACCAATCAACTAACATTTCTTCCAAAATTGTTATCCATTTGAAAGAACTCATAATGTCATAATGTCTCATAATGTCACTCACCATTATGAGAATATGCGAGAATTTGGACTACAATGAAATCGCATCGGGCATAGTCTCAATAAGTGGAGTTATATATGTTTCCTTCCCATACAAAGACAACATAAAATATGATATGACATAAGCGTCGAGATAACACAGAGTTGATCACAGTTGTACCATACCGCACAGTCATCTGTGATGACAAAGCAAAGGGAAAACAAACTGTTCCTGTGGGTGTTTATAGGGGCAACTATTGCTGGCCTAGAGTGCCTTGAGAGGAATTGACAGACCAGCTCAGCCATTGTTGCATGTAATTGTCATTCTATGAAAACTGAAACCTGCAGGGTGAAAAGATGTTAGTCACAATAGGGCCAAGCACTCACTGTTTTTTTTTTTTTTTTTTTTGGGGGGGGGGGGGGCGCAATACCATGCCCTAAATTAAGGTGTGAAAATGCAAAATGCAAGAGAAAGTTTCCACAATCATTACATTTTCCACTAAGCACATAACACAACTTTTAACTGCAAAATCTCAATTAATGGTAAAATAAGAAACTATCAAAATTGTTTCTGAAGATCAGAACAAAAATGTTACTTTTTGCAGGAAACTGTTTGCAATAGGAATGAAACTATCAATGAAATGCTTTAAATATCCATCCATCCATCCATTTTTCCACTATACCAAACTATTTTGCCTGGTCAGGATCACAGCAGTCCAAAGCCTACTGCAGAACTGCTGCGGGTTAAGCTTAGAGGCTGTACCCTGGATAGGGCCTCAGTCCGTCAGAGGGTAACTATACATATGCACACACAGCCACATGTAACAGCAATTTACAGTGGCCAGATAAACAGATGTCTTTGGACTGTGGGATGAAACTGAAGTACCTGGAGGAAAATTAAGCAGTCACATGAAGAACATGCAAACTCTACACCAACTGAGTGGGATCTGAACCCATGTCTGAACAACATAGTGCACCAGTGTTACCCACTGTGCCACCATACCATCCAATCTCCTTAATATTTTCTTAAAGTTGCTTTTTAAGACATGGAAATGGCTGCTGGTTGTTCTTTGTAACCAAACTCTAGAGCAAAACTACATACCTACAATGAAACATTTGAAATTGTAAACTCCTAAATTATATTTTACTTAATTTAGATATAAGCTGAAGTCCAGATTTTTCTTTTACAATGAATGTAAAAACAATACTTTGTTTTGATGAAAAGAATTATTTTTCAAATACATAAATCTCCATTGGATGTTTTATTAGTTGCCTAAATATCTATTAAACTTGCATCTTAACCTACTGTTACAGAAGTGAAGCAACAGAATCAAATTCAATCAAAATTTTAAATTGCGGTTATATCACTGAAAACACTGATAAATAAATAAAACTCAAAAGCAAACTCTGCTGCTAAACAGGCAAACAGTTGCAGAGGAAGCCCTAGGAGTAAGCGCTTGTGTGAAATGCGGCGCTATCGGACACCCTTACTTACCTCTGCATAAAACACTCCTCAGCAACTGTTGGTATATCTGGGATAAGAACACTCTCTGAACCAGAGGACGACACTGTTCCATCGTCCATATTTATTAAGATTAGATCTTCCGTTTCCTATGAGAGAAATGTGTCAGTTCCTGTTTATGAGACTGATTGTAAGGAGAATGATGTTCCCATTATTATGATTTAGCCTTATCAATGAAAACTTCTAGAAAATGTCATTTTGAAGTGGTTAAGTACTACTATAGTTCTCAGGAGTGGCAATCTTGCAGGTTTCTGACAAAATATTTTAATAAGCACCTAATGAATATAAGAAAAAACATCAGGCTAGCTGATTTATCATCAGGCTACTTTAAAAAAGCAACTAAGGGCTAAAGCAGAACTTACACAACCTGAAGCAGAAGTAATAGCAGAATCAGTTTTACCGTGGCAACCTCCTCAAAATGTTGCAGGTGGCAGCCCATGAGGAAGGAGGTAGGAGCCATGACAAAGTCTAACATCTGGCGTGAGAGGACAGGCACGAAGGGGTGCTGCCACACAAGCGGGCGGATGAAAAGCATGAAGCATTCTGCCACCACTGTCAGCAGAGCCCAGTCCGAAGAGAAGAACACCATGCGCTGCTCTGTCAGGATGCTGGTGATGACCTGCCCGCAGAGCACAGCTGTTCTCATCCCTTGACCCTTAGTGTAATCTAACTCCTTTCCAATTGTCAACTGTTTTACATAACACATTTCAAATATATCAGATTTCCAATTTTAACAGCAAGATGAGACAGCTGTACATTACCAAAAAGGAATTCCGTGAAATAATGACATGCTTTCCCACTGATACTATACATTACATTTTGCTGAGTGTGATGCACCAGAAGCCATGTAACATCAGCTCACCTGTAAAAGCTGTTTAGGCTTGAAGCACAGAAAGGGAAGATGGAGGTCTAGGTCAACAACAGGGTGCTCCTTGCCCTCTTTGGAAGGTAGGATGATACGCAGCGGCCGAAGGTTGAACATCTGAGAATAGTAAAGTGGGGACCAGTGCAGTAGGGCATGGCAGCAACATAAAGAGAAGGTCATACCATACATCATGGTGAAGGCTTTCAAAAACTGAATGGAAAAGCATGCGGGGTAGAGAACCACTATTTGGCTCAAAAACAGAGAGCATTAGTACAGATGGTCCCCAAGTTACGATGGTCCAACTTGGGATTTTTTTACTTTACAATGGTGCGATAGCGATATGCATTCAGTAGAAACTGTACTTCGAATTTTGATTTTTTCCTGGGCAAGCAATATGTGGTATAATACTCTCATGATGCTGGGCAGCGGCAGCGATCCATATCTCCCAGTCCGCCATGCGGTCGCTAGTCTATACTGCTGACATTCTACAGTATTGTGTTGCCACTGTTTTTTTGGATACCTCCCCATATCTACTGGTGAAAACAAGAAGAGTAAAGCAATTACTCTTGAGGAGAAACTCGAGATAATTGCCCAGCATGAAGGTGGCAAGCCCATAATGGCCATAATGACTTTTAAGGTAGGTTAGGCGGGGCTATGATGTCTGGTGGGTGTTTTAGTGTGGGTTGGTGGAAGCAATCACGAGACACCATGATAACAAGTTTAACTTCTATTTAACTCTTTGCTGAGCGTTGTTTCCGACAGAGTATTGCCATTATTCGGGAGCTAGCGCTAAACATTAGCGATTGGCAGCAAACAAAAACGGAAGACACCACAAATCCAAAACAAACAAAATAAAAGATTTTAGGAAGACAGTGGTTGCAGGAGAGTTCATAAGAGGCAGTGGAAACTAAGCAATGACAGGAATTCTGGATAGGAACTAAATACTGTCTACGATTGGTTCCCATGCCAATGACTGCTCAGTCTGAAGACGAGGCGGAGAGACCGCCTACGTTCCGTTGCTGAAGTGGCCACAGGCGTTACAGTAAGTTAGGTGTATTAAATGCTTTTTCAACTTTTGATATTTTCAACTTACAATAGGTTTATTGGAATGTAACCCCATCATAAGTCGGCGACCATCTCTATAATGCACACTGAACACGAATGACTGATCACCAGGTGAAGATCTCCAGGTGGCGGAGTGGGCATCAAGGCCAACTTGGCAGCAAACTCCTTCACCATGCCCTCCCAGTTAATCCAGTGACGGGCCCTCAGTTGGTGCATTAAGCTGCAATCAAGAACAATCGGGGAGTAAGAAGTAGCGCTTAAGGGCAGCAGGAATAAACAAGGTTAAAGGGCCTGGGGCAGTACCATGAGAGACAGTCCTTCAGGGCATTGTAGTAGGGATGCTTAGAGATGAGGCAGATGCCGGAGGCACAGTAAAGATGGGGACCTTTTGAAGAGGACCACTGTCCATTTGAATACATAACTGTGTCCTAAAAAAATAAAACATGAACAAGACCTTAACTTGTGCTGCCATGGAGCAAGGTTGTATAATTATTTTCCCAAAAGAAGTATAAAAAATGTTCTCAGGTTTTTATTTTAACGCCTCAAATTTGAACGCAAGCACCTTCAGCAGAAATAAGTATCACCATCTGATGCCTACCTGTACAGATCTATAGTACTGGATGACCACTCCATGTGTGCGGTTGCCCAAGACATCCGTGAAGACAAGGAAGTGGAAACTGTCTTCACATGACTCGTATGTTATTTGAAGCCCTCCTAGTTATAAGGAACATCAACAAACCATTTATACATTCTAATCATTTTTTTCTTGCATGACACCGATTCTACATTATTTACACAAATATAGGCACATACACATAAATTCATCCTGATAAAAAAAAAAAAAAAATCAGTTTACATTATATATCAGTATAACTGAGGAAAAAATTATTATTGCAACGTTCCCTGGAATATGTTAACGCCCACTGATTTGGAGTCAAACCATTTTCAGTCCATCTTACAGTTGTAAACTGAAATGACTGCACTTCTGTATGGGAATTCTGCATTAATAATTCTGTTCATCTCTTCATTTTCTCTCCATGTAAGACACCAGTGGTGAAATGAATGATATGAGTTCAAATCAACCACTTCACAACAGCAAATCACCCAACTAAGAAATGCCCAGTGTTTTGTTTGTTTTCCAAAATTTTTATTAGATTTACTCATGTATCCTGCTTAAACTATCATTTACGACAGCCTAACTAAACCTATTCCTTCCATCATTTAAAACACAGTCTCTAAGGGGAAACACCAAACTGTTATTTAGCCAGTGTTTGACTGTCCATGCAGCCATTCTGCACGTTTACCAGGAAAGCAGAGCTGGGGTAGAGCCACCAGATCGATGTCTGTGGGAACGCTGACATCCTGTATCTCCCCCTCCTGGTTCTTTGTGCCACCATCGACTGCTGGCATGGGCTTCTCCTTCTTTTTTATAAAGGAGCGGCGACGCTGTACCCGGTTGAACCTGCTCTGGAACTCCACTGGATTCTCCTTCGTCACAAAGGGCGGTGCATGTACCTGCAAGACTTCTGCATCCAACAGTGGGAGCTCCTTGTCCCTTCCTTGCTTCTGTAAGCAGAGGAGTGATGTGCTGATGCCAAATTCTTACAGTGCAAGAGAGAATGCAAGTTCATTCCATCCACTATGTATGCAGTATAGTGGCAAACAATTTTAATTTATCTCAGGCCACCAGGTGACGTCACTCACAAGTAGTGCTAAAACTTATCTGTTTCAATCTCCTGACAGCTTTGTAAGTTAGTCCCTCATCATTTGTTACTTTTACCAATGTACAATATATTTTTATTTCTGTCTCACTTCTGTCACTAGGTGCTTGAACTCTGGGAGAATTCCAGCATTGAACAAACAAGTAATGCTTTCATCATCATGTTTTTCTATCCAAGTGTTCTGTCTGTTGCAAAATGCATTTTTATTTACTCCGAGTTCTGTCGCTTTGGAGAAAAGTACCTTCCAAATGCACAAATGTAAATGTAAAAAGGATGTCCATTACATATCAGATAGAACCTAGGTAATGTACTCAAAGTGAATTTCTCTAACACTATACATTTGCTTTATAAATGGACAAATAATTATAATATAGACTATCAAGAGACTATACACGGGAAAGCTATTAAAACATCCTGGAATAAAACATGAGTGAAACTATGTGCTCTGTAACCTCATTACAGGTAGAATGTAGAAGTACATGAGCAAAAATGCTTGATTATTTTTACACATTTACCTCACATGCTTCCTGGAGTCTGTCACCAGAAACTCCGACGACCACACAGGCTTCCAACAATCCAGAGAGAAGGGGATCCGCCATCAGGAACAAATAGTGGCACGAATTTCAGCAGAGCCACTTGGACCATGGCCACCACCTTCTGGGACAAGAGACATGTTGAAAGAAAGGCTGCACCAGAGCCAGCAGTGGGACCACAATGGTCCTAGTTACACCACTCACGCACTCACTGCCCCAGCATACAGACAATACATATACATGTGAGTCTCACACACACACACAACAAAAAAACAATAGTGTACTTTCTACAGGAGAAAATGAGAGAACATAAACATAACTACAGATAATCCAAAGTATGTGCAGAAAGAGACGGTTACTGGGCAACACTTCTACACCAAAAGTCTCTCCCCTGCTTGAGTCTGGTCATCACAATACAATTGTAGCATGTAAACAGCATTAAAAAAAAAAAAAAAACACAGAACTGGATGAAAGTCTCAGAGTGAATAACTGAGATGAGGAGGTAACTAGTCATTGCCACAGCATAAAAATTAAACATCAGAGATTTCTTACATGCTTACGTTTCAGCCCGGCAGTTCTCCAACTGCTCATGTCTATGATGTACTGCTGTCAACGAATACATTTTTTTGTTTTTAAAGTGAAATGTTTTGATGGAATAAAAGGTATTGCTACATTAATCATTAACCTTGAAAATGACAATGTATCATTGCTACACTAAAAAAAAAAAAAAAAAGTTCAATACATTAGTCTAACCTTTGGTCCTGAGCAAATCATGGCCTCTCTAGGAAACACACTCCTTCCATGTGTATGCCAACTAAATTACTGTCTGGTGTTTTCCCATCAGCACAGAGGAAACCGAGCTTCCTAAGTACACACAAATGTGTTTTCCTTTCTGTATGAGGTGAGTCCGTTTGCCATGCAGAGCAGTCACGACAGAAGCAAATGAGTAACTTTTTAAATCTTCTCCGGCACAAATGCTCCGAGTCTAAGATTTCCACTCGCGATAAGCGGTCTGTACATGGAAATAATAAATGAGGCACTGCAAAGTGAATTTTTCTACACACACAGCACGGAGAGCATTCTAACCACTGCGTTTTTATCAACTTTATTTACATAAAATCATTTTTCAGAGAAAACATAAAAACGGCTTATTTGGCAAGTTCCAGTCAGTAAAAACCAGGAAGCAGGGCCCCAAACACACAGAACCTACTGGACTGGATCGCACATTAACGTGCAAAAACAGCGCCGCACTGGACTCCTTACTACGGCTTATAGCAGCGCTGCCAAGAGGCGGTATGGTAAAGACACAGCGTAAATGTGGTTATCACACCTGGTTTTTATGCCAAAGAAGTTCTCAACCAAAATTTTAACTATGACAAGAAGTGCAAAGCCTGCAATGATGAATTAAAGTGGAATGAAAAGCACAGCTGGTGCAGCAGGTTAGATTTTTTAAATAGCATTAATGAATAAAATAAGGGAGTGTTTAGAACACATAAAGAAGAAAGAATGCTGGAAGATGTTCAGCAAGTTCAGCATTTCAGAGCTGTTTGATACTAGGAAAGGTGAAGCGTACATTTCATAATTCACTCTTTCGCTTCCGTGGGTTAAAACTGATAAAAATAGTCTGCTTCTTTTCCGAGCATCAAAGGAAATGTTAAGTAGGGGAAGGAAATGTAGCTACCCATCTATAACTGCTGCAAAATTGTAAACATGTTTGGTTGGTTTTTTCGTCAAATAGGGGATGGCAACAGCTGTGCTGTGGTCTTAAGAAATATCGGGGTTGTGCACCTCAGACATGCATCAGTCTTTTCCTTCAGGCTTCAACATTCAGCATCAAAACAGATGAAAACAAGTTTTAAATGTATTATACAATGACCCTTTCATTTGAGAGATTTCCCCGATCTTTAAGGATCAGAATTTTCCTTAACCAGTTATTGAATGCATATATTGAACACAGTACATCCTCAATATCCTAAAATAAAGTCAAGCAAAGACAAAAATGCGATGTGAAATACACAAGTGCACACTGCTATATGGGTGGCAGCAATGTGTAATTTATAAATACGGAAAGAAGTTCACGACACGAACCAATGAGCCTCGAAGGCCGTGTGCACAATTTAAGGAATTCTGTACCCTAGAGTGAGGTATTTAGCCCGAAATGTTTCAGTTAAAGAAAACCCAGCTGTAAGTGCAAAACACAAAATAAGTTAAATAGTTCTTTAGCAATATCGTGGCTATATTACACCAGTGACTCATACATAAGTAGGCCCTCTTTAAATAAATACACAGAAAACTTTCTTTTCAAAGCTGGAAACTCTATAGAGAACATTTTCCAAAATGAAAGCGACATCATGTGGATGCAAGCCTACAACAATGACTTTGAAGTGAAAAAGGATGACGTTCAACAAAAATCTTAAGGTCACAGCGATCCTCGGAACCGCTGCGGCAGCGACTGAGAAAAAGTGTGAGCCGAAGATGAATATCTCAATCTGACTGAATGATTCGGTTCTAACCGCTATGCCATCTTCTGACCACATTTACACACCAGAACTGCTAACCTAACTGCACCGATTTGCTACTTTTGTGCTTCTTTCGCCAACGGTTGCCATGTAGTCCTTTTTACAGACATTTTATAGCTCAGCAGAATACATTAAATAAAGCCCTATTCTAAACACAGTACAGGTAAACCCTGGTTTCAGTTTGTCCCTGAAAATACTGTGCATATCAAATTTGCATTTGCCAAGACATTATTTTCCATTACATTTAAATGAGAAAAAAAATGTGGTCCCAGCCCATCTGAAATCCTCCAAACTAACTTTCCCAAATATCACTAAAACAACAATAGTACAGTACAGCAAACATAGGGGGTACTAGACAGCATTGTACTCTATGACCAAAAGTATGTGGACCCCCACGCCCCCTTGTAATAGCTGAACTGAACTTTTTTGGCTGCACCCACATAGCAGACAAACACATTCTAGACAATTCTGTGCTTCCAGCTTTGTGGCCATAATTTGGGGAAGTTCCTTTCTTGCTCCAGCATGACTTCTTGCCCAAAATCGGCGCCAAACCTGATGCTCATAAGGCAATGTGTTAGAGGAACATGGTAATATGTGACTACTAGAGCGACAATGTGAACTGTGATTTTTTTTTTGTGAGTTTAGCTAAGTTATAGCAAAACTGTGTATACCGGGGCTGCGTATCCCAGAATTTGACCATCATTTCAAAGATATCAGGAATACAACAAGAAAGAAATAAATCACAATGCATTCATTGTAAAAAGTGATTAATATCAGCTTTTACAGGAGTCCTGATGTCCTCACACCCTAAGCTGAGGCCAGGCTCTGGACCACTGTGACTGAATTGGACAAAAAAAAAGTGATGGGATCATTTGGTAACAGATGGATGGATGGATGAAGTGCAAAGAATTCATTTTCCAGTTATGGGGAAATCATCGTAGTGTTGCTCATTTCTCTTGGGACGCATTTCTCTCCCCGGGTCCTGTCAGCTTTGTTAGTTCAACACTTTTAGTGAAAGCAGGCTTGCTATTGTTACATCACTTGCATATTTACATGCAAAATATGTTTCAGAAAACCGGGGGAACCGTCAGGGAAAGAAACTTGTCTTCCATCTAAACCGGCTGTGGAATGCAGTTTTGGTTCCCCCTGAGTTACACACGGATTTCGACAAAAGCATCCGCCAAACCCACAACCGTAATTCGAAAGTAAATGCAGTGGGGATGTTGCTGGCGCGGTCAGATGCGTGACACACTGTACAACCAGCCGGTATTCAGTAACGCGCAACAAAAAGAATGGTGGACGACAGTGTTATCATGACATTCACGAGGGGAAAAAAAAGAATCCTCCAAGCTATTTAACTCGTACGGCTGGTTTACGACGCGGCCTGCCAGAAGCCACGTACGACATACCGGGAAACTCGACACTCCCCGGTGAACTCCTGCTGCTCCCCATGACCATCGTACAAAAGCGTTCGTGTAAAGTCCCCGAAACTGAGCGAAAAGTTCTGTTGCTTAACTTTCGTGTTAATAAATTAATGAAGGCAGCCATTTTATCATTGTTAACCAGACGAAATCACAGCTCAGCGCCTGGGAAATATCCTTGGCGCCGCGTACGCCGGTCCCTTTCGCACGCGACTCTCATTTTTGGACAATCCAATGGAAAAGCGCTGCTCCGCGCGGCTCGGACCCCGCAGGCCGCTTAGGCAGACGGCCGCTAGTCGCTAAAATCCGGGTTCGGATTCCTCCAGATGAACTCGGCTACGCACCTGGACCGAGGCGAACGAGGAGACGCGTTCGCGGCCGCCCTAGGCGATCCAGGAACATTTTGCCGTCCGTAAATAGCATTTCTTACACAGTGACATTTTAGGGCGGTTATAATGGCAGTCTGTGCACCCTGGCACCCCACCTTGTTTCCAGGAAACTACAACTACACACCACTTTGCTCAGCTCTTTGTATTTGCATGTATGGTGTTATGTAAAACAAAATATTGTGGCAATCTATAAACAAATTCTGGGAAATGACATCCGCGCGCAAACAGATCCACCGGCTGTCGCCCTGAACGCACCAGAGTCCAAACACACAGCACCGCTGCCACGCTGTACTCGGTTGCTCGCCTCATACTGCTTTACGGTTACACTTACACGGAGTACCGAAGGAATACTCACCAAGTACTATGGTACTTGATACACCGGAAACTTCTACACTGTTAGCTGAGATGTCAACAAGAGTTTACCCCATTTTGTCAGCAGTCACACACACACAGATGTACTGTAGAGGCACAGGGGTCACACACTGCACTGCCAGGGTGACAACATGGTCTCTCACACACTTTACTGCTGTACTAAGTCCATAGTCTCGCACACGCACACACACACACACACACACACACACACACACACACACACACACACACACACCTCCCTGCTGTAGTGACATTGAAGGTGTTTGGTTTGCGCAGTCCTTGTTAGATGAGCAAAGCTGCCAGCACAGCCTGAACCCCCGGGCCGCCGTGGCTCTGTCGCCTCACACGGGTGACACAGAGGTGACAGAAGGAAACACCTCAGCGCAGTTTCGCGGCGCGCTCACCGACGTTTTCCAGCCAAACAGCAGCTTGTTCTTCGCGCCCAGCCCCAAGCTGCCGACGGCCACAAACGCGCTCACGGCGCCCTGAAACAACACGCAAGTCAGGCTTCCACCTGGGCGCCGCACTCACCTGTCCTCCTCCTCCTCCGCAGCTGCCGTCGCCGCCGCTCTCCCTGCCGCTTCCTGTTCCCGGCTGGCGCCCGCAACTCCCTCAATGGCCTCTGGGCGGCGAGCGGAAACCGGTTTGGTACAAGCGCTCGGCGTAAGTCAGCTCAAACATTCGCGCTGCTTTCAGTCCGCCAAACTACACGCCCACCATGAATCCTCCGCCGCCACAAAAAAACTGAGCCCTGAAAATGAAAAGCGTTAAATTGTCTACTTTAGTCTGTTTTGCGAGAAGAAATGAAGTACCGCCACCTGCTGGTCACTTTTATATACATTTCAATGTACTGTATATTTCTTCTTCTTCTTCTTCTTCTTCTTCTTCTTCTTCTTCTTCTTATTATTCTTATTATTATTATTATTATTATTATTATTATTATTGGTAGTAGTAGTAGTACGAAAAAGTGAAGTATTTATGGGATGCCGGTATACGTACTGAACAACATAAGCGCTTTCCTAAAATTCCGCATGTGAAATGATCATACTTTATACTTTTTCCACGCAGGACAAAAATAAAATTCAAGTTTCCTTTCGAGTGTGAATTTAAATTCGCTCTGTTGCTCCTTATCGTTGTCTTCATTCAAAATATGAAGGGAACGAACGCTTGTGCACTGTTTGTCCGCTAGATGGCAGCAGAAGCAGGGAGAAAAGTACAGGCCATTGGCGGCCCACAGTGTCGAGCGGGCGCCGCAATAAAGCAGGTGCTTGTTTCCCTGCTATTGCTGGAGTAAAAGCTCATAATATTTTAATAAACCTTTAATTATAACTTGGGATTATAGCAAAACTGCAGTCAATATAAAATAATTTAAAAAGTCGCTTTGGGGAGAACAGTCTCAAATAAGGGTTTAATAATTAATTGAAGTAGTTTTGTTAAAAAATTCCCTCTTGACTCAAAATATCCCGCCAGTCTGGAGGCCACGATCACAGAACGTTGTTTATTATGTTATAGTAGAAGTCAGTCAAGTAAGTCAACTGAAGTCCAGCGGCTGGTAGAAAGCCACGGTTCGCAGGGTATCAGCAGCACCCTAGTCACTGAGAATGAAGGGGCAAGCACTGGGGAGGGTGGTGCAGGTGGGGCCCAAAGGGACAAGGAAAAGTGCTGTGAGTTGAAGCCTAGAGTAGGTGGCCTAGAGCAGGTGAGAAGGCAATGTGACAGACAACTAATGAGGATCTGTTAGGGGTTTTAGAGAGGTTGAAAAGGAGTGCAGAGGCTGAGTTAGAGAAGATTGGTCAAGTTATTTATCAGTATGGCATTGGTAGGTTTGGAGCAGAAAAAAGTATGAGGGTACAGGTCCAGCAGGGGGTAAACTCAAGGAGCCAGAAGGAGATTGTGAGGTTAGTGAGAGAGAGGAGACAGTTACAAAAGCAGTGGAGAAGGGCTACAGAGGAGGAAGGACAAGAAATAGAATTGTTGCAGGAGGAAATTAGAAGTAGACAGAATGCTCAGGAGGGCAGAACACTTGAGGAGGAAGAGGAAGAGGAAAGAGAGGAACAGGGCTGCTTTTCGTAAGGATCCGTTTAAATTTGTAAAAGGTTTGTTTCATCAAGAAAAGAAAGGGAAGCTAGAGATATCTAAGCAGGAGTTAGAAGGTTATTTCATGAGCACATATTCAAGTGCAGGAGAGGTTGGTGAGAGGGGCCTCCCATTAGACATACCACTGCTAGGGGGGTTAGAGCATAGGTTCATTGTTAGTCCACCGAAGTGGAGTGAGGTTTAGGGAGTGGTAAGGCGCGCAAAGGCCTCATCTGCTCCAGGGCTGAATGGGGTCCCCTACTGGGTATATAAATGTGTGCCTGATGTACTTAGGTTTTTGTGGAGGCTCTTTAGAGTAGTGTGGAGGAAGCAGGTTATTCCAAGGGCCTGGCATAGGGCAGAGGCGATATTTATACCAAAAGAAAAGGAGTCTGTAGAGATAGGGCAGTTTAAGCCAATAAATATGGAAGGTAAGATATTCTTTAGCATAGTGGCACAGAGGTTGACATTATTTGATTATTTGGAGAAAAACAGACTGATATGACGGTCCAGAAGGCAGGAGTTCCAGGTTTTTCAGGATGCTTAGAGCACACAAGTGCAATATGGCATCAGATTCAAGAAGCAAAGCGTGAGAAAAGAGACTTGCATGTGGTGTTTCTAGATCTAGCAAATGCCTTTGGCTCTGTGCCACAGTCTTTTCTGGAGTGCGTTTGACTTTTTTAGAGTTCCAGGCCACATACCTAATTTAATGAAAGAATATTTTTGAGATGTTAGGATGTGTTTTACCACAGCGGATTACACAACAGCCTGGCAGAGACTAGAAATGGGGGATTATGGTGAGCTGCACCATCTCCAGAACTAGCATTCACTATGGCAATGGAGATAGTAGTTAGGGCGTCGGGTGGTAGGGGGGAGAGATGACCAGATGAGCTCCGTCTTCCTCCAATTAGGGCTAACATGGATGATATGACGCTGGTGACCACGATAGCGGCTTGCGTGAGACGACTGTTAGGGAAGTTACATGGGAATTTGAAGTGGGCAAGTTTAAAGATTAAGCTAGCAAAGTCCCATAGCATCTCACTGGTTAAGGGGAAGGTAAAGAAGGTTAGCTTTTTTTTGTGGATAGTGAAGAGATCCCATCAGTGTTGAAAAGCCAGTGGAAAAGTTTAGGGAGGTGGTATACATGGGAGTCAACTGATGTGGATCAGGTGAAGAAGCTTAGGAGAGCTTCCCAATGCCATGTTTGGGTTTTTAGTTTGCTAGAATCAGTTTTAGGGCAATACAAACCATTGCATAGTAGCTTGATAGGCTTGCTGTGGGTTCAATGTGGGGTTGCCGTGGTAGTGGAAGGTTAGGATAAGGTAAAACAGGGCTTAGGAGGAAGGTTAGGTAGGTAGTGGGATCCCTTTCATACTGCAAGTCTTTTTAACACAATTTGTTTGATATGAGTCTGAATAATAACTGCAGTTTTTGGAAGATGGTTAGAATTATTTATTTAGTGTTCTTTGGTACAGCAGGCAGTGTTCACTTTATTTCAATGCTAAACAGGTGTACCAATTTTGAACACATTTGTTTACCAATTATACCATCACTTAAAGGTACAATGACCAGATCAAAGCGTTTCAAAATAGCTTTGACTTTAAATATGCTTTAAGTTCAAGTAATTGTATGCCACAAATATATTTTTTCAATCACTTGAAGATAAAACATCTGACTACACATCAATGAATGGTAAGAAACTTAAATCTGAGGATACCGCAGGCCTGCATGTAACTAATACCCCCCCAGGTAATGAGAGTTGTGAAAGAACCTTTGGAAACGGGGTGAAAGGGTTTGGAAAATGATGATAAAGGGCAGGGCGCTGTCCAGCTTTCCCCATCTCAGTAACCGGTTACCCAGCCCGCAATGCTGCCACAGAAGTCCCAGGAGGCGGCGCAGTAGGATGTAAAGCAAACACCGAAACCCACACCCATTTAGGTTATTTTACAGTGTTCTGTGCAGGATGCCAGTCCATCGCAGGGTTAGTTTCACAACATGCCTTGTACTCAGTTTACAGATGTTAATACTGCCCACGTAGTCAAGAGAATTCATACAGAAACAGTGGTTAAGGATCCAGGAACTGACAATGAGCTTGACGCACAGTTCCGGTGGCTCTCAAAGCCTTCCCCACACGGGTGGTTGTGCTACTCCCAGCATACAAATCAGTTGATGTTCAGATGGAGAGCTGCATCACTGAAGGCCTTTGAAAGGAAAATTAATTTGTTTATTACTTTTACTATTGTGTTCAACAATGAAAAATGAAAAGATATCACAGCTTTCACTTGACAGGACCATGGGCAACGGTATTTGAACATCGCCTGATTCTTCTCTCCACGAACGTTCGCTGCTGCCTGGGAAGGTGGACGGATCTAAATCATTCACACTTTGAAAAGCCAGGTGACGGTGCTCCCCGGCCAAACCACGGCTACTTAATCAGCCGAGAGACGGGACAAAACTAAACTTGCGTCCCTTGCAGGCTGCAGCTTGCAAACTCTTTTTCATTAATGTTGGATCGAGTTCCTGGCAGGAACGCGTGCGGACTTTTTTCGCACTTCCTTG
Source organism: Heterotis niloticus (assembly GCA_018136845.1). Classification (NCBI taxonomy): domain Eukaryota; kingdom Metazoa; phylum Chordata; class Actinopteri; order Osteoglossiformes; family Osteoglossidae; genus Heterotis; species Heterotis niloticus. Next base: position 28,989,830 of record CM030892.1, on the reverse strand, counting down.
GACCCACTGGTGCAATGAGCAGCTCATTTTTAAACGCACAGCACGTAAACATGACTGCAGGCACTCACAAAAATAGAAATAGCAAAGCATATATTTTAAAAACTGTCATTTTCTCAAATGTTCAAGCTAATAAATGGATAAACCTGCAAACACTTCATTGCAAGAGCTTGCTTTGTGAGCTACAATTTATTTTCAGTGCAAAGATGCAAAAGAAACAAAATATATTTTTGCATTAATCCACTTACAAAATATATTGTTGTTAGTTTATTTTTCTGACTCTTTTCTCCCGGGTGACTTAGTGTAAGGTTAGGGTTGTCCATTAAACAATACACGATTATTCAGTTGGATGTAATTTTTACAGCATCAACTCACGGTAAATTCCTCAGTCAACCGGAACCTTCTGATTGGACCCCAATGGTTGTAACCACTACGCCCCCCTGCTGCTGCCTCTTCATACCGCTGGAAATAAACGCCTGAATACCTTTGGTGCTCAGTGAGGATGTGTTCAGCTGATCAAACATAGAGAAGACTTGCATGAGGAAGCAGCAAACAAAAGACAGGAGAGCGATTTTGGTTTCAAGATTCTTTAAAGGTGCATTCAGTATGTTGTTCTTTCATAGTTCTACATTAGAAGGCTTAAGCATATTCCCAGACTTCATTTATGAACACAGTACTTATAGAAGAAAAAAAAAACTAATAAAAATAATCAGCTTTATCATAGCAGCAAAGAAAACTAAAAGAATTATATTTACAACTTTTAAATGACAAGGCAAATAATACACTGCAAAAAAATATTTTAACTGATTTCTCATTTTGCACATGATTTTCAGGTATGTACAAGAGCGATTCCCCATGAAGCTAAACAGACTCCCCTATAGGGTTAATCCTTTCAACATTTCTGTTTAATGACATCTTGGCCACTTGTACAGAAACAGGTTTTAAGATGTTCTTTAAACATAAAATTTGTCTCATAACGCACTTATGAAACTTCGACAAAGCTGTCTTTCAGTCAGTCTTTCAGTGTCTTCTAGCTTTGAAAATAAAATGCAAAGTGTAAACCAACAAACACTGTGGAGAATGTGGAAGAGGGAAGATATCAGGAGAAATGTGAGTCCAGAACGTTCACCCAAACACACAACTCTTCAATTTGCCAGCATTATCTGTTTCATTCTGCAGTCTATATCTCATTCTTCCACTCCATGTATATATATTTATATAACGTTTAAATAAATTCAGTGTCCATTTCACAAGGAAAGCTCAAAAAAATAAATATCCACAGTTTCATTTTCTTTTGCACAATGATTTTTTTTTTCTCTCAGACTTTTTATGTGCAAGTTCTATGCAATGTAAAATCTGCTGCTGAAAATTAAACTAAAAGATTACATTCATCTCCTTTCACTGTTTCTTAATGGAATCAAAAGACTCCGCCTCCTGAGCTTAGCCCCTCCCCCTACAACTACAGACTCAACAGCAAGGGGTTCAGGGGAGCACCACTCATCCCCATGTCTCAGAAACACTCAAGTTGCACTTCAAGTATTCAAAAATAGATTTGTGAGTAGTTTAACAGAGTATTTTTTCTATGCAAGTACTTTTAAAGTAAGGTAACTACAATACATTCCTACATGCATTATAAAAGCACAGCCCCCTTATCTCATAAAACTTCTACCCTTAATGAGGCAGGAACATTATTGCAACTGTTGTCTTGATTTGTCAGAAACTTCACGTGTTTTTTTCATCCTCTAAAATTTGGTTGATCTTTATATTTTAAAGATGCCAGCATGTCTAACTTATTCGATACTTTTGCATAAATCTACTTATATACTATCTACACATACATATATGCAACTAAAATCTAGCAGTTTTAGGCCATTGTAACTACTATTCCACTTATACATACATTTTATGTAAATATTTATGTATATGTAGAACAGTGTGTATGCGTATATGTACTTACACACACAAAGAGACAAAAGGAAGTAGTCCACCTCTTAAATATTCCTGTAGCACAAGACAGTTGTCAACTTTGAATACTTGGATAATCCAAGGAGCAACAAGGCTCTGTCCACAAGCACCTGAGGGTCGCAGAGCCCGGTGAGGCAGCAGGAAATGAACGCACCATTGGGACACTTTGCACACAGACACTTAGTATGAGAGCTACGCTTGCCGCAAAGCTGGAACTGAGAGCGTCCATGCTGCTGCGTGTTAGAGTGTTAACGCCCATGTAGCACAACCTATCACACCGCGATTACTATGGAAGTCAGTCAGCCTAGCTCTGCTGCAAGCACCCATCTCTTTGACTCTACCACTCCATGTGATAGACTTAACACCCGGGCCAGACAACAGGCCGCAGGTCACGGCAGAGCCGATAGTGTGCAGGAAAAACAGACAGTCAGTATTTAGAGCGCCGTGGCCCCCTGCCCCAAATCTCAGGCCTGCAGCTTCAGTTTCATCCTCCGTTTCTTATTCATTGTTAGAATTTCTATGAAATATTCCTGCACAGTATAAGTTCTGTCAGAAAAGTGCAACAAGCCAAGAACGTCAACTCCACCCTTCCTGGCTGCCAATCCCCAATGTACTCCTTCTCTGGGTACAGAGACCACCCAAATTTGACAATTATAGGCTCACCCTCATCAGTATTTCTTTAAAAAAAAAAAAAAAAAAAACCGTAAAAATATCAATACAGCACAATAGGCATAAATGAAACAAGACAAAAGATGGGATACAAAGCGAAAATCAGCTATCCGCTTCAGTACTTCTGATTCTCTCCTATTCAGTAACTGCTCCGAGAATCACCAGTGGAGCATTTGTATTTATATGAAGAAGCATTTTCACGATTATTAATGCCCCAATGGTCATGAGTGAAGTACTTCCCGTAGAAAGGAGGAAGCTCACAGAAACAGTTATTAAAAGACATGCACGGGTTCCTTCACAGGCGGCAATTGAACGCTAGCCTGCCTTGGGCAGGATGCAACATGCACCACTGGTTGAGATGTCTTTATATTAAAGCACTCAGAAATGTATGATAAACAAAGTAACTCAGCAATACCAAATAACCTCTTTCAGTTTTTCCACCTTCTTTAAGAATCTCCTAAACCAACCTCTGTACTAAATACTCTGTCATATAAAGTCAAAGCTTATAAAGTCCAAAATATAAATAATCAAGTCTGCTAAGCGTTTTCTCCCTCAAACACAAAAAGCAAATTACAGTTAAAAAGTCGTGTAAATAGTAGTTGTCAGTGGATGGAAATACACAACACAACCTCAAACTTCTTTAGATGTCACTTTTATAAAGCCTTGCTATTTTGATGTCATCTTCTTTGACTGAATGATGGAAGGGGAGTGAAGAGCCATGTAGGAAGGACGTGATCTCAGCACATGCTGCACGAGTCCTAAATCTGGACCTATTGTGTCCACCCCCACCCCTGCCACCGTCCACTGAGACCCTGAGAGGGTGAAACAACTGATCTCACCGCATTGCACCCCGAGTCCATCAGAACAACAGGTCCTGGATTCACGTCCTATCCAACAATGAGAAAGCCATGCAGGACAAGATCCTTGCTGATGTGGTAACACATGGGGTACACCCCCCCCATATACCCCAGCCAACATGGGCATGATCACAGCGTAGATTCACACTCCACCTTGCTGGTGGTTGTCGTGGTGGTGGTGCCCTTGCGGGTCAACATGAGCACACTGGGCTTCTCCAAGGCCTCACTCTGACCTGGCCCACTTGGCGCAAGTGCCTTAGCTTGCTCCCCCTTGGTCTCATCAGTGTGTGTGTTGGGATAGATCACCAGGAATGTGGCTGTGAGAAAGCCCAAGAAGGAGCCTCCAGATGCCACGATGGGGATGACCCTCACAGAACCCACAGCATCCACCACTGCCCCAAGGGCAGAGGCCACCAGGATCTGGGAAATGTACACCTGGCAGGAGAGGATGGCGCAGTCGATACCGAAACCTCGCTTTGAGTTCCCAGGGCTGTGGTGGATGTACTAGAAGGGGGGGTGGGGGAAAGCAAGACCAAAATTAGCAAACTGTAAACATGTCAATCAAAACAAATCTGTCTCTGATGGATGAGTGATGTGCATGCACCAGTATTAATACCACACTCTAGAGGTGATGTATTTTGCACAAAGTTTCCAGGCCATACCTCCTTCATTTCATGATACTGGCCCAGCAGGGCATAAGGGCAGTAGGAGATGCTCATGGAGATGACACCCATGCTGCTGATCATCACCATGGACACGTAGACATTGGGGAAGATGGCCATCACAGCCGTGCCAACGGCAAAGCCCAGTGTGCCTAGGATGTAGATGATCCTGATACTGAGGTCAAAGTTGTCCAAGTACTTCTGGAGTACAGCTGTAAAGTTGAAAACCGATAGCACAGGTAAGAAGACTTTGAGCAGTCAGATACTGTATACCAACCCCACAATCCTTGACTCACTTTTGGAACCCAATACCTCCTAAAAGAATAATGTGAGGAACATAATCTCTTCTACTGAGTAGATGTGCTTTGACATTGTCTGGAGAGGGAAGGCAGAGCTGGACATTTAAAGCAAATTTGAGGGTCAAGAAAGGCATTACAGTTGTCACTTGGTAACTTTAGGCCATCGTTGTGAAGTGTGTAGTGGATTTAATGAGAGAAGAGATCAGGCTGTAACCTAATATTCTTGTAATTAGTGCTAAGTGCTACAGATAAGAAACAAAATCCCAACTGGATCCATCCGTCAGGCTCAAAAAGATGGAAACACATGGAACTGCTGCCTGGAGAACTTGGACACTCACCTGAGCAAATGGCAGCAGTAGCAGCGTAGATTACCAGCCCCCAGCAGCCCATCTGGACTCCTTTGTGGTAGTTCTGCAGGGCAGTGGAGTTAGTGGCAGCCTGCAGTAAGGCGGAAAGAATCCATCTTAGTGCTGCCTCTTGACAACAAAATCTCACATTCAACTGATGGTCAGCAGGACCAAAGTGGTAAAAATACACGTTGTATGTACACCTTCCACAGAACACCACTGAAACATGCTGTTAAACATGAAGCCATAAAGAGGAAGGGCCTTACTGTGGGATCTCCCTCATAGATGACCTGGCCCATGAAGTCAGTGTAGAAGACAGCCTCGGCGATGATGGAGAACCAAGTGAGCAGGTGGCAAACACAAAGGCGGAGCAATTCTGGGGGCATCTTAAGCATGGAGAGCCAAAGGAGGCGCACAGTAGTCTCTGACTCGCCCTCCTCACTTTCTGTGTCCCCGCTGGAATTCGTGTTGCCACTCTGGTGCCGTTGGCGCTGCTGCTGCCTCTTCCTCTGCCGCTTCTGCATCTCATAGATGTCGTTCATGCTGCGTGAGGATTTGATGAGTAATGCGGCATTGGCCCGCCGATACCTATAGCGGTGCGAGCCCACGCGGCCATAGTAGGAGAAGGTGCAGGATGGCTGTCGGTAGAAGGTATGACGCCGGCGGCGCATGGAGGCGCTAGTGCCAGATGGTTTCATGCCAGTCTGGGTGTTGCTGTTGGGGGCACCAGGGGCAGCTAGATCTCCATTAGGAACTTTGGCCTCATTCAGGTGGTTATGGAGCAGCATCTCGGCACCGTCGTGGTCTGCGTCCTGCACGAGGGCAGAGATGCGGTGGAACTTGCCCCTTAGGATGTCCTGACTGCCTACGCTGCTGCTTCGACGTGGCGGCGTACTGTGGTAGGAGGACAGACGGTCTTGGAAGATGGAGGGCTCAATCTCGCGCAGGAATAGTGTGTCATGGTCCAGGTCCAGTGTCGCGTCTGCCATGGCTAGCACCGAGTCGCTCTTGCTTCTCACTATATCCACATCAAGGAAGTCCAGATCTAGATCCTGCTCAGAGTGGCTGTCTTCACACACACAGTAGGGCTCATCTTCATCAATAAGGTCTAGCTGGGGAGGGGCATGGGCAGCCAGGCTGCCATTCAGCTTCACCGAGGATCCAGTATCAGCTTCTTCATCTAGACGGTCCTGCTGGGGACTATACTGTTGCTCCTCGATACTGAACAGATGCAACCCCACTGAGATGGAGAAGATGATGGCAGCAAAGAAAAACAGGATCTGCTCCTGGGACTTAAAGGCCTGGCCTAAGAAGGTGTTAGTCCAGTCCAGGCCTCCCAGCATGTAGCCCACAGCTCCTCCCAGACCTTGATGAAAACACACAAGCTGTATCAAATTTTTTTCAAATGGAAAATCATAATCAAGCATATTTTACATTTTAAAATTATTTGATTTGTACAGCATAATTCACAATACCCTGTCTTAAATGGCACCCAAACGTTTCATTCACAGTAGACAAAGAACACAAGTATTGTGAAAAGCAAATGTCCAGGTGGTGGATGTGGCGCCAGATGTAGATGAGAACCATAATAATAAAAACAAACAGAAGGATGGACTCCACCTGCGGGATGCACCCTGGCCAGATAAAGTGCTACTGTTGTAGAAAGAGTGATTTGCTTACTTTGCTTACCGCAAGACTCTGGAAACTCAGGCATGCAAACACAATTTGTGCTTAGACAAGGCCTCCCTTTCTTTCATTATTCACTTTGTTTTAAATATTGACGCTGCTAGCACAGCCAACCCCAGCTGTGCTGCAGTAATGAGTCATGGGCTAGACGCAGCAGTGCTCGACCCTTCTGTACTTCAGCTGTCAACTCACATGCTGCCACACTCACCACCTTGCACAGGGAAAGTGGCTCAGACAGCCAGTGTGTTCTGTACCTGCAGAGAAGGCATGGATGTTGAGGGCCATGTCCTGCTCCTCTGCGTCTGCCACATCCAACAGGTAGGCCCGGATGGGTCCCTCGGTTGCATCTGCGCAGAAGTCTAGCACCACCACACCCAGTACAGTGAGCACAATGCCAATTGACTGGCTGTTCGGTACGTCTCCAATGGCTAGACCTGCACAACAAGCAGACATTTTCAAAGAGGTTCTTACATACAAGGACAATCTCAAACCAGGGGACCTAGTGGGACCACCTGCAGCAGATATGCTATACAGTAAAGATATCTCTCAAGGTCACCTTCTGCCATCAGAGGACTATTTCCTGCTCAACATTCCTTATTTTCTTGACACATTCCAATTTATTCATTTACGTAATCGCTGTCCTGGGCAGTGTGCTTCTCACTGGGTCCAGCAGGGGGACACGCAAACGGATCCAGAAAGATGAGGAGAGCAATCTGGCACGTTTCAGGCAACATGACGCAGCACTGAGAATGCAGCACAGCTGCATAGAAGAAGCTCAGGACTCTAGCAGAATTACAGAAAAACAGAAGTGCAGCTTCTACCTCCCCTCTGCACTTCAATCCTGTCAGTCATGGACACACATAACTATACAGAGCAGAGGGCTGAAAATGTCAAATGTAAAACAACCCCCAGAGTAAAGCCCACGGGGACCAGCACATAAGGACAGGAGCAGACACTGTCTCCTAGAACACACGCATGCTGTTCGAGGGCTTATAACCTTCTCACTGAAGGGAAAAGCAACTCATCATAGACTCTTTGCTGTTGGGAATTTCTGAGTTTTATTCTGTAGTTATTTATGCATGAGTTGCATGAGTCTCGTTTTAAAAAACAGTTTGGCACAGTGGTGCTCAAAAATAGTACCAGATATAAACTTGCAGGGCTGTACGAGACACATTACATAATGACACCAGGGTGTGAAGTCTTCCGCTCCATGATGCAACTGCGTAAAAAAATATCTTTATTGTGTGGTGCCGTTTGAGATTTTATGAGATAAATATCACAGTTTCTCATAAACCATGTTTAGTGCATAGCAGGACAGCTTACTGCAGGTCATCAGAACATCAGAACTTAGCCCAGAATTGCTGTTGAGCTATAGCATGGATATTACTTCACTTTGCGTTGCCTGAAGTCAGTATATTATTTATATGGTAATAAAAAGACATAATGATTGATCCAAGAGCCTTTTGCATCCCAAACCACACTATATGGTTTTAGGGGAGGTCATCATTTTCCATCATCCAGCTTCTTATCTCATTTTTCCACACTCTGACCTTCAGTTTGACCCCATCTCTCAGCTAGTGGTTATGAGCGGGAAGCCGTACGAATAGCACGTATTGATTTTAACAGCAGTTATCTCGCATTCACACAGAAACAGCTGCAGCCAAGCTGGGTCCTCTTGTCTCCAGTGGGAAAACCGTACTAGATCGGTGCAAAACTGTCACCACGAATCCGTCATGTGCAGAAAGGAGTGGTAATGTGGCTAACATGCTACTTGAAGCGACTCATACCAGAACACACCCCCACTAAAAGCCCTGCAGCAGTACAAATTGGGTTTACAACCAGGACAGCACAACCCAACATTTTCAAAGCGACTGCTCACTGAGCAAAGTTTTCTCTAACTTAATAATACAATCATAATTATAACATCCGAAAAACATTTAACAGTATTTTAAATCAATATATAATTTGGTTTAAAATATTTTAAATGCTGCTTTTGCAAATGGCTGTTTGACACTAAATAATTGTAAATTAAAAAAAAAAAAAAAAAAAAAAAAAAAAAAAAAAAAAAAAAAAAACCGCTGAGTCACAGCCACTGAAACAGGGCAAACAGGAAATTAAAATTGCATTTCTGTTTCCAAATCATGGGCCTTGGGAAACAAAGGAAAGTCTTTTTATTCACAGACATAAAAATGCCACAATTCAATGTTTTGCTGTGGAGGGAAACTGTTTTGCTCACTCATAATAAAAAGTTGTCTAGAGAAGAATGAGGAGAGCAGAGGAAGAGAGAAAGTGCAGCTGTGAGGAGAACTCCGGCACAGGGCAATGTGGACCGGCAGCGCAGACCTCGCGACAATGGAGCCGTCGCGCAGTGGAATAGTGCTGGAGACAGGAAGTAGTTTCAGATAGGCAATGAGAGGTAAAAAGGGGCACAACAGGAAATATTTCCTTGTGAACTGGTTCCTAGTCCTTTCCCATGTCAACAAGACGCGCAAAGTTCACACCGGCTGTTCGTAGCACGCCGGCGTGATGACTAATAAACAGGACCAACGGAGTCGGACCCTCGTGATGACGAAACGGCCCTTTCGCCTGGGTAACAATACGCCGTCGCACAGGACACATCTGAGCATGCCTGTGCAGCCAAGTGCTTGAGAGAAGAAAGAAGAGTGTTGCGCCCTACTCAGCGAGGGCACAATGGCAGGCTGGGGATATTTTTGGATGTGGTCATTTACAGCTGCTTACACACGTTTTTCCTGGGGCAATGACACACCTGCCCTGGAGAGCATGGGTACCCATGAAGCCAACGACATCATTTCCTAAACTGATATTCAAGGAAATACTATTTCTGTAGCAGGGCATGAAAGTTGATGTTATCTTGCGGGGAGGGAAAAAAATCTGAATCTGAGACATGTAAATGTTAGCTTTTTATTAGTGGATTTAATAAGCTTGCCATTGTGCAGCACTGATGTGTACTTTTTTGCTGTAATTTAACAAAAGAACATTGAGTGAATAAAGTCTGAATGTTTTTGTCTTTTTGTACAAACAAAATAGGAGATGGGACTGCTCTAAAACTTATCTTAAAGCCATGTTATAAGGTTCCTGAACAAATAAAACACAACTTGATCGTGAAAGGCGGCAAAATGAGTATAAGGGCAGGTCTTTTTTTTATTTTTTAAATAGCCTTTAGTGTAATTTCTTACCGCAACAGATCTAACTTAAAAATAATCCTCTCAGATGCACTATAACGCACATTAACATGTGTTGGTTAAAATGGCCCCATGATCCCAGGGTTGGCATTGCACAGAATGCAGCACATGTTCATGGACTCACCAATAAGTGAACCGTTGAGGAAGAGAGCCACACCGAAGAGCACTCCCACACACAAAGCCAAGATGAACGGTCGCCGTCGGCCCCATCGTAGTGTGCAGCGGTCGCTGGCTGAACCAATCAGGGGTGTGAAAATGAGGCCCAGGATTGGGCTTAGAAACCATGTCAGACTGTAATACTGTTCTGGAAGACCTAGGTGAAGACAGAAAGAAGGAGCTTTAGCAGGTAATACTTTACAATGTTAATTATCTGTATTTAAAAAATAACCAAAAATGTAGGTTTACTGCTGGGGTTAGGCGCACCCAAGTCTCACTCCACGTCCCCATCCCAGAAAGCAAACACGAGTAACCTTTGTCCGACAGTGCTGCCAAAGTTATCCTGAGTTATGCCCTTCAAACTTCCTCAAACAACTCAGTAAAAAGAAAAAGACACACAATTTGCTGAAAAAGAGAAAATTGTTTGTACCACAGAAGAATTCGCAGGTAAGCCCAAAACCTTGATAAGGATCCAGGCCCTTTGTATTATTCAATCTACACAAAACAGACACAAGCACTTTCTCATGTAGCTCATGAGTTTAGTAGCTTTCCAGAGGTTTACTCATTTAATTTCAGTCCATAAAAGCCTCCAGTGGTACAACTTCAGCAGAAACTGGCCGTGCTCTGCCAAAAGCTAAAATAAGATAATAAACAGCGCACAGACTTGCATGCTTTCAATTAACTACTTGCCCAGTAAAATTTGACAATGAAATAAAGAAATTTAGCACAGCACAATATCCCAGGGCTCCTATTGGACTCTGATTATAGGTGACTCCCCCAGATAAGGCACAGGTGATGCAGACCGGCATTTTCTCCCTAGGCCAATTTCATTTACACAATCCAAAAAAAAAAAATAATAATACTGTGTGAAGCTGGAGAAGACCACATAGGGAAGCCTTACTGCAGCCAGACAGCACTGTGCAGGCAAACCGTGTTTCCTCTAAAAACCACCCTTGATAGAAGATGGCCATTCTTTTGAATGAGGACAGATTGGACTGGTTCTCCAACAAACCGTCATGCCTATATCAAAGAGAGCAATTTTAAACAAGCACCCGTGCAATTTGGTTTTAGGAGGACAATAAATGGACTGTGTTTACCAATGTTCAATTTTCAATACAATGGCCATCAAAAGCATCCCCTACCCTCCACCCTGAGAAAGCTAATGCTTTTATTACTGTATTGCATTGTGCAGCCATTTTAAGATTAAACCAAATGCCACATTACTTGAGCACTGTCCGTTTATAAATAATCATTTGCAAGATAGGCTGAATGGTATTGGGTCACTGCAGTGACTTTACTACAGGTTGCCAAGCTTTGTACTGCTAGGGTTTTCTAGTTTCACAGAAGAAAAGAAAGTTCTCCAAACCAGAGGGATGATTAAACACCAGCAACTCGGTATCCCTGCACATTTCCTCTGAGAGAGACCGAAGGCACAACCAAGATGGAAGCTCATGTCAGAGTCACAACATTTATATGGTTTTGGGTCTTTAAGCAGACATTGTGTGTGTGTGGGGGGGGGTTAAACATTTGACCTCTTTCTTACAACTTACCTGTAGCCAGTTATATTCTTTTGTCCACCCTCACCTCACCGGAAGGACCAAGCACAGGCATATTATTCCTCTTAGGTACAAGTTAACAAGCATGTGAATTTTTCAGTACATGGGCTGGAGATTTTAGCAGATGTACCATGCTTGAAGGAGAGGCCCACCAAAGGTACAGCTGAAATCAACAGAAGCCACAGGACCACACCCACATCTAATACACTCAATGGAAAGCAGAACACTCCGTTTTCCCTGGGTCTCTATGCCATAAGTGTCAAAACTTAACACAAAGATGACTTTCTGGGCCTCATGATAGGACACTCAGACACAATTTGCTGGCAAGCTTGAATTAAATTAATATATAAACATTAGCAGCATCGACTCAAGTCAGGTCAGATTGAATCTCAAAGCACACAGTGATACGGAAAGACCTTGTCAAAGGAGGTCTGCCCCAATCCCAGATTTAGCAGTGCCTAAACCAGGCTGCTCTTTAATCCCTAGGCACACAAACACACCAGGACTGGAAGAGCTTCCACTGCCAAGAGTTTAAAGCTATTACGAATCTTCACGAACTCCTCCTGGCAGTCACTTGTCGCACCATGTGATTGCTCAGGTGATAGACCTTGACAATAAGCTTCACAAAGCAGATGCGTCAGCAGCCAAGCAAAGTGAGCACATGTAGGACATTGCATGCCTACACATGATTTGCTGCCCTAATTTCAACAGATCATAAGAGTGAGACTAGTGATTCTTTGAGACTTATACAACCCGTATCTGGAGACTGATAGAAGCAGAGATGTTGCTGACTTTTTAAAATTATTTACATTTTTTAAAATTTATTTATTTATTTTTTTTATTTAGCTAATGCTTCCCCAGGCAGCATAGCAGCACATCAAGTAGAGCCATAGTGTGCAAGTGTGTGTGTGTGGTTGCCCTGTGATGGAATGGGGTCCAGTCCAAGGTGTACCCTCCCAACCTGGCACCCACTACTTCCTGAACAGGTTCTAGATGGCCGCAATCTTCACAAGGATAGGAGTTTTTGAAAGCGAGTGATGCTTTCTTTAAAATTTCTCATGTATAGTGTACACCATTTCCTTTAACAATACATTTCCATAGGAATATGGCATGTAGTCTAGATGGATCATCTCTCCTAGGATACAAGTTTGGACTTAGTTGAAAATCCGGTTCTGCTGAATGACATCACCATGTTTTGATTTCCGTCCAGTTTCCTCCCACAATCCAAAGCTATGCATTTCAGGTGAACTAGTGTCTCACTTTCCTAAAGGGTACATTAAATTGTTTGTATGTTCAAAAGGATACAGTAGATCACTAAATACCTTAGCATGGTGTAATCAGCATTGTCTATAGCTTGGCTTGTTTTCTTATTGATATACTGTAAAAAAATATCAATGTTGAAGCATCCATCTTTAAAATTAAATATACACTGTACCTTCAATGCTTATCAGTTATATAGTGGGCTGTTTTACATTTACAAATCATGTGGTAAATAAGCAAAATACAAAAAATTAGGCTACCCCAGGCTTGTGACAAGCTAAGTAAATTGTTAAAAATACATTAAACATCCCACTGAGGCAGTAATCTCTCCTGCACCATAGTTGTGGGTGACTAACATGTAACAGCATGATACTACCATTGCAGAATTTCATCACTACGTAAAAGTTTATGAGATAAAGTAAAAAGTGGTAGAAGATTAAACCATATATTCTGCAAGGACGAGTCTTTATTGCTATACACTGAACAGGAGTCATCCAGAGTGGCAGGTATGTGGAAATCCCACCTTTGAGCATTTGAACAGTAATAAATGATGCTTCAGGAGAATTCAGGTTTTATCGTTACCCAAAAAAAAAGTTGCAGTATTTTATACCTGTTCGTACACAACTAAAGTACTTAATGTTTCAAGTGTTGCTTGCCACATTTACTAAGCACAATTTCTTTTCTTCGTAACACTGATTTCTAGAACTAATGTGGAAAGAATAAAGTTACAAAGACTGAAAAGACAGATTAGGAATCACAATACAAGATTAGGTATCACGGTATGGGTGGGGCACCTTGAAACATCAGACCTTGAACAGAAAAAAGTAGACACTTCCCAGAAAGACAAGACAGCAAGACTTGCCTTTCAAATATTCAACAATGATGTGGAAAATAACCAAATGAGTAACACTGTGATGTATTAAAAAATGAAAAACCTTTTGTTAGCCTTATTACAGGTCATTCTAAGCTGCATAGTTGTACAGCTAATTCATGACGGTATGATCTTTCAGAACTTTGTATGAATGAACCTGCTGAGCTATTGATGACTGCTGCATCAAAAATCTGCTGCAGCTTTGGATGGAATCCGGAATTATGATGAAAACATTTACTCAACATTTACTAGCCAAGACACACGTGCGCGGTTTCCACATATGTGGTGTCACCCCACGTGACTCCCTTACTGAAGGCAGAATCCAATTAATCAGGCTTTGTAAATTTCCACTGTGCTACTTGGCTTCCACAGCAGGAAGGAAAGTTTTTATGAATTCCTATTGAAAGTGGACAAAAGGCTTACGCAGAAATCTTTCACAGTTTTAATTCCAAAGAGTGATGTGTTATTTATTTATTTTTTTAATAAAAGAAAAGAAAGAAAGAAAAAAAAAAAACTAGGTACATGCCACCTAACCCTCAGGTTCAAAGGAATTTTTGTTGCAGTACAAGGTGTTCCAGTAGCTGCCTAAGAGGGAACAGTTCTACTGTTCACCTAATATGGAAGAGCGTGAGAAGAAAGTTATGGAAGCCTTTATCAGCCACTTTTCTCAGCTTTGAGACAGGATCTCAAAGTGAACTTGAATTCTGGTTCACATGAAAATGACAATTGGCAATATATAGTGACCTGGCTTGGGAACTTCTATTCCACTGTGTAGACCGTTCCTTCCCGGAGCTGTGACAGACCTGTGTGATCGCTTGTCATGGCTCACTTCCTCTTCCTATTTTTTTGTTATGAGATTGGGGTGGAGGGAAAATTTTGTTTTTGTTGGTTCCACAAGAAAAAAGAAATCCACACACAAAAGATTTAATCAGCTGATACGCAAGTTGTTTCTCTCAAAATAAACCTCATAAACATCAAAACAGGACATTAGATTATAGTAAATAATGCTGTTTTTTTCCCCAGCAGTCTGAACAAGCTAACAATACTGAGAGCAGTGTAACTAGCGGCACTCCAGGAAATATTTACTGTACGACAGCAGGGAGACGCGAAAGGGGTTTACACCAGGTCAGAAAAAAAGGCAGGAGTAGGAAAATTGCCCCAAGAAATTGCAGTGGGAAACCATGACAGTAAAAGCTTTGATGGGATGAAAGTACACAGATTTCATTCTGAATTGTGGAACTTTCCACATACAAGTCACCCATTCACCAAACATTAACCCTGTTCATACATTAAAATGTTTGACCTGAAGAACTCAGAGCTTGATTATTAATTTTCAGATAAGATGCAAAAAAATACTTACAACTTAATTTTCTTATCTTAATTGCAAGAAATGAAGAAAATCCTGGTGCAAAATTACTAATTTAACTGATGTTTTTTTCCACTGATTTACTTTGCTAGGACTGCACACCATTTAGCCATTTTTACAGCTAGGTAACTTTTACTGTATGAGTTCTGAGTAAGTACATTGCTCAGTAGTATTAGGGGACAGGTGGGATTCAGACTTGAGTCTTTTATTTTTTTAGGTCATGTAACCAATACATCAGCCATAGTAAAATAAAAGTAAACATACTGAACAACTATGTTCTGGGTTCATTGAAACTCCTGGAAATATTTGGGGATAGAAACCAAGGGAGGAAACATTTCATAATTACATATCACAACAGCAAGAGTTCAAACATTTAAACAGGAAAAGAATGTATACATTTTACATTCAGTACATTCTAAAGTGTTTCAGTAAAAATTTGATGAATCTTGTTGCTGTACTACCCTTGATCAACAAACTTACCCAGGATTAACATAGGAAAAGTTACCCAGCTGTATATAACAGTAAACACTAAGTAGTTTAATTTTGCTTAGATGGGGGGTGGTGAGCTTAAAAATAAATAAATAAATAAATAAATAAATAAATAAATAAATGTGCACTGTTACACAGCACATGTGCTCCTCTTATTAAAAATGTTGCTGCACCTTTAAGGTGAACTGCAGGTTACACAAGTTGCTCGGTCTTTCCCCTGAGAGTGGAGTATGAGCCATCAATGAAGGATGTTCTGGCTTGTGTCCAGACTCTTTCCTAAAGGCAGGGCTAGGATTGTATACCCCAGTTCATCTGCTCCACAGCAAACCCTGTATGCCCATGACTACCTTGATGCCAGTGATACTTAAAATAGAGCAGCTTAATTTCACACATCTGCTTCTGATTATAGACTCAGTAACTGCGAAAAAAAATGAATGGTGCAAAGACAAAGGGCTTCTGTTTAAGCACCAAAGTAATACCGCAATGACTTGTGCCTCACAACCTACCCACTTCTCAGGAGTCCCATGAATTCTCTTGGTCTCTCATTTAAGGGATGGGCTTGTGTAACAGTGATGGGATCTACACAACCCTTCTGTGTTGTTGAAGGAAAACAATACTGCTGTTTGTTCCATTCTTTCTCAAGCCCTTTAACACTTTCTGTGAGAAAATGAGAATATGCCAAGAAATGTGCAATTGGATGAATGGTGTGAAAAGTAAAAGGGAAGGGGAGGGGGGGTCAGCAGTCAAGAGCCTTGGGCCAGGATGAATGGTGAAGGGGAGGAAACAGGTGCTTGCACTTGTTTTTGCATTGCTGAGCACCTCTGCCCGGGCCAGAGGCCACCTACTATAAAACACCTCCTTTTGGCATCTCTGAACGGGATGGTGGGTTGCTTTTCTTGGCCTTTAACAACAGGCCGTTCCCTTTAAAACACACCAGGCCTTACATGAAAAAAAAACATCGCAGATCTGGGCTCGAACAGCAGAAACCCAGCAAGAGGAAAAAAAAAAAAAACGTCATGTCAGTTCAAAGGAACAGATGGAAGGTTAAAATATTTACATGGCCAGGGCTCCATCTGAGACAGCATAGCTAACACCAGCAGTCATATGTGTGAGCGCTCCAAGGATGGATAAATTATTTAGAGTGGCAACAATGAACTGCTGGAAAAGATAACCTAGAATAAAGACATTGCAGTCCAGATGAAACCAGCAACAATTTTAACCCCAACATTACAGGAACTTGAAAGCATTGGCTCAGATAGCCACTACATTTACAGACTTAGAAACAGTATTGTAGTCCCTGGCACTGGGAATCAGAGGAACTCTAATCCTCAGCCACCAATCCTTGCTTGGTTGGAGTGCGCGTGACACGGTCATATTAACAGTAGTCATAACAACAAGGAGATCGTAAGCAAGGAGCCAGATGCAAAACATGGCACTGCTCCTTTGCAGCAGCCTCATGTATATAGCAAATGTCAGCATCTTTTGTTTCACTTTCTACAAACTGTGGGATGAGCACTTGGAAAAATGCCTGTTGAAGTCAGCATCTGTCACAAGTCAGGAGGCAGGCTGGGGCTCTATTCCTGCCACCTAGCCCCTGCTCCGCAGCGCTGCCAAGGTCACCTGTGTATTGTCTGCTTATGGGGGCTGGGGGGGGAATCCAAAAGTAGTGAATGGTGGTTGCTGTGCACTTTTTTCCTTCTTATACAGCAGAATTTTCAGCCTCCCCTTTGCCTACGTACATTCCATCTCCCTGAAGGGCACAATTAAAACTGCATGAATTTCACACTGTGTTCGTTGACTGCTCACGTTATGTAACACTGCAGCAGCAAGGCGGCAATGATGCAGCAGGGCTGGCAGCGACGCAAGCAGAGAAACCAGAGTCAGAGCCTAGGACATGGGGATCCAAATCTGTGCATCACAGTGAAAAATTCACGAGTCTGACAGAAGCAGCCATCTCCATTCTTGTGAGCTTGACACTGAATAATTTATGGAACAGATAGTCAAAATAAATACACAGCAATATTTCTTATATTCAGCTGTAATAAAAAGTCAGGTCAAGTGACCAGTTTCAAGCAGAACAGCACAATGTGGACTTACATTTAGTGCCACTGGTTAAAAAAAAAAATTAAAAAAAAAAACCATCATTTTGTATAAGGAAAGTGTAAATACCAACTGAAAAAAGGAGCAACGGCTAATTCAAAGTATATATATTATATAGTGCACAATTCTTGCTATGTGTAAGGTAAGCTTATTATTTTAAAATGTATATATGATCTTTTAAGATATCATCTTGTGCTAGTCTGGAGGGAAACCCACACTGCAGGCTCTGTACAATCAGCCCTTAGATAAATTGCTATGCATATAAAACTGCAAATATTAGCAATAATTCCCAACATCCTCATCCCAGTAGTTTCTGCCATTTTCTTTTGTATTGTAACATAGTCATCAACAAGGTATAATTAACCACAAAAAACAATTCAGTAACAGTCTTTATTAAAGGTTGTTTTCCTGTTTTTGTGTGGCTCAAGGTTTAAATTCAAAACACAAAGACTGCAAGTCAAGACATGAATGAGTTTGCATTTCAGCAATGGCTTTGAAAAGCTGATGAAAACTTCAGTACCGTGTGAACTGTGAGCCTGTCAACAAAGATGAGGACAAAGAGAGCTCAAAAAAAAAAAAAAAAAAGTCTACATCTCTATTAGGTCTTAAAATGACACAAGCAGATTCCACAATCACTGGATGTAATTTACAGTACTTTGCCTAAAAAAAATAAAATAAATAAAAATATTATATAGAAGGTACATTTTATGGACAAATTTGTCAAAATTAGCTTCAGCAAAACAGTCCAAAAAATTTCCACAAGGTTCTGAAGCTGTTTTGACAGTGGTAGCTATGAGACCGGGTAAAGCTCTTGACCAGATTGTAAAAATACAGTGCAGCACCGAGCCAAGGGCTGTTGAGTAACAGCAACAACCTAACACAGTCATGTGAACCGAGCTGCCAAGGCACTGCTGTCTGAGAGCAGGCCACAGAGTAGACATTGCGGCAATAGTGGACGTCAACACACACACACACACACACACACACACATCACAACTTCGGTCACACAAATGTGCAAGTTACCTCTTCCCTCCTCAAATCCATGAGCTGCTTAAATTAAGCTGGTTAATCCGTACTGTGTGTGGAATGCAAACGGTCCACTCTGGGGTGTGCGACGTGTTCCACACTGCCCACAGAAACTAAATATGGACAAGCCAGAGAACAGTGATCTGCTACCGTTTGGTACAGTGCTACCTCAGTGATGCATCTCAGAAGGCCAGTGCTGTGCACTGGAACAAGACTAGTAATTTTTGCAAAGAAGCACAAAGCAGCCATGTGCTGCAACTAAGATGACGGGGGCTTATTGATGGCCGGCCTCAGGTCCTAAGGCACAGTGAAAAGCCCAGTATAGATTTCATGCTGATTACAGATTCAAAGTTGTGAGCATTATGGAGGGTGTGAGAGGAAGTTCAGTCATGGTGCAGCAATACAGAGATAAGGTGAAAAAGGTGCTGTCCACAACCACCCCCTTACCATCACTATTGCCACTCACTGTATCTACAGTAACAAGGACACTACAGTACTATGTACATGTTTTTCAGGCAACCTACTGTATGCCACTGTAAATGCAAATTGCCAGGAGAGTGGCATAACCACACAAATACCCCCTTTTTAAAACAATAGAATTAACTCAGAACGTTGAAGCATATTCTTTAATAAGTGTCTCAGTCACGGTGCTTCTTTTCAAATCAAAACTGCACACAGCACAAATAATCAAAAAGTGTGAGTTTGTGGCATACTGGGCAAACTCACACTTGTAACATGACGGCTACAGCTCCAGTACAGCCAGAGGTAAAAAACTGCCGGCTGAACTGTTTGTATTAACTGATGTGTGCACCTCTGCAAAATTACAACGGACAATAGAGGCTGTGAATTACAGAATGAACGGGAAGTATGACATACGCTTAATTCTGCACGTTTCCCAGCAGCCTCCAATGGGAAGCCATGTGAAAAGTAAAACAAGCCCCCCCTCCATGTACGTATCAGCTGAGAATATGGTGGGGACCTCACCCCATAAGCACCCCAACAGAAAGCCGGAAGGCAGAAATGTGCCGACTCACACATTCTTACCATACCTACAAAAAGTATCTTTGGTCTCCATTGTTGTTTATTTTTTCCCATACACACGTGAGAGAGGTAAACAGTGCCGGTTAACGGATACCTCCTTGCTGCGGCTGCAAATAGTTGACATTTCTGACTTCCTTTCTGGTGGGTGAACGTGCCACTGACTAGTTATCCCAGAGCTCAGGATAAACAATCTGATGCTAGAGTCACTCTGCTTGTTTTGCAGAAAACAAAAGTACACCTTATACTAGCAGACAAACAGGTAAAGCAAATAAATAAAGGTCCAGTCCTAGGTCAGTGGTGAGACTTAACATATAGGTCTACATTGACATGATTGTCAAACCATTATTCATCTGTCAGATCATCTTTCTGAAAGCAGTGATATTTTTATATATTGTTGTTCATGCTAGTTTTGCTGCACAAAGTGGATATTATCATTCTTACTTCACCAATATATCCAGTGATGTTTGCCAAGGTAACTTACAAAATTAGGTTTCTTTACTAATGCACTGACAGTTGTTTAGCAAATTAAAGAGCTAAATTCTTTATTTACTTTATTAATTCAGGGCTTATTAATGAAATTGCATATGAAGTGGGATTTGAACCCATTACCTTCCAAACAAATTACTCTACATCTTGACATGGATTTAAAGAGGGGGAAAAAAGTTTGCCTTTCATCCTTATAGTATTTACATATTTATCCTTAAGGTTTAGTAACCAGGAGTACACCATGACAACATATGGATTGCATAAAAAATTGGCTGGAGCAATACTCAGGCTTTAAATAAAATTTACCTCCAAAAATCTATCGCAAAATCTGTTGCAATATTTTGCCTTAGTTTAGCAAGCTTTGTTAGTAGATTGCACAGGATCAGCAGTGACAAAGTGCTTAGTATTGCCATTAAAGTTTCCTCAAGCGCTCTACATGGCTATGCTGACAAACACCAACAAACCACAAGATGCTATGCAACATGAAAATCTGCAGCTTACTGAGGCTCTAAGCAGGAAGGCTTAATGTTTTGTGTGTGCGCACGTGTGTGTGTGTGTGTGTGTGTGTGTGTGTGTGTGTGTGTGTGTGTGTGTGTGTGTGTGTGAGTGAGTGAGAAGTAATCCCAACATGAATTTCTTTTAGTTTATACCTGCTGAGTTACAAGGTTAAAAAGGTGTAAGCAGTGGAAAGGTTACACATTTTTTTCCTACTTATTAATGTAAACTTTAATACTGTTAAACTTGTTGAATTAGGTACATATGTGCATATGTGTATAGAGTGTACAGCATGTGTTGACTGAAGTAATAAATTGTATAATCAGCAAACTTCATCTTCCTTTTTGGGTGTGTTAGAGGCAGTATGTCTACATGTTTGTACAGCTTGAGGTGGCTATCCTTGTATGTGTGAGAAACTGTCTGTCTGTCCGTGGATTGAGAAAAATCAGTCACCATCTTGTACATCTGTGTGTGTGTGTGTGTGTGTGTGTGTGTGTGTGTGTGTGTGGGGCAAAAATCTGTCAGTATCATATACATGGTGAGAAAATTCATCACATATGTACGCTCTGTGTATGATGTGACATAACACAAAGCATGGTAACTATTCCTAACTACAAGCCTAGTCAGAGACCAAATTTAAAATGATCTAATTAGTAAGTAACCTTCTTAGTGCTTAACATGATTACACAAAAACCTCACTTAGGTTGAGAAGTACCTGCATGCCAAACGTCAAATCTATGGGTGGAAAAACAAAGCTGTGCATACAGAACAAACAAACACACAAAGTTTGACCTTTATAGACATAGAACCAACTTTTACAATGAGAAGGAAAAACTGCTAAGAATTCATACTTGAAACATTAAACACACAAATATTTCAAAAATGTATGAGGAAGGTCAGTTTTCAGATAAAGGTTTTTCAATAGGTCCTCAAAACAAGAAAAACAAGGAAGTACACTACACACTGTAGCATAAATACTCCCCACTATAAAATTACTATTCACCATTAAGGTCATTTTATCACTGAGCAGAAATATTTTGATAAACATACAGAAATAAGCATTTACAAGAATTCATGTGGCTTGTATAATTTTTTGCAAGGGAAAAAATGTTTCAGTACTCAAGTTTCAGCTGAAATGATAAACTAAGTGTGGGAGAGAAAATTTAAAAAAAAAAAAAAACAATGGAGAAAAAAAAAATTCAGTTTCAATGGTTCTCTGGCCATTGTTAAGTTCTCACATCAATATACATCATTTCTGTTCCTGTTAGGAGCATGGTAATGCTGAACTGCCAGTAAAAAAAAAAAAAAAAAAAAAAAAAACTATTATGTAAAACTCCAAATATGGAACTGTCCTATGGGTCTTACTTTTTAAGTTTTTTCTCAATACATGAATTCACAAACACTATCAGACAAAACGCCACTATCAAATTAGCTCTGCAATGAGTTCAAAGGCACATACTGCGGTACAGAACACAGTCCCGCTGGGGAAAACCTGAAAGCGGGAAAACAAGGCAAAGGGACTTGGGATAAATAGATGCTGAACCCACCTACGGGCATTTCCTGAGGCCAGCAGCAGGCTTCTTTGCTAAAGGAAAAGCTTCATGCTCATGTGAAGGAGAACTCACCTAATATGAGAATCTTATGAGGCCTCATTTATTTACATTTTTTAAACTTCAGTATAAAGTATTCACTATAACATGTTTTACTCCACAGAAATAGAAAAAGACTTTCTTTAGAACAAAGGCAGCACAGTGAAGCAGCAAGTGCAGCCAGCACCTCATAACCTGAGCTATGGGATGTGGGTTTCAGTTAATATTTGCTTGTTCTCCTTAAGTTTGCATGGGTTGCATCCAAGTGCTGTGGTTTCCCCTCAGTCCAAAGACATTTTGCAGGTCAGCTGGTGCCCAAGTTGCCCTTTTTATGCAGGTGGATCAGTGTCTACAATTGATTGCCCTGGGATGCATTGGTTCCCTGTTGAGGTTATACCCTGCCTATACTTTTGGCATAGCCTCATGGTAAGCGGTTATTGATAATGCAATAACTAACAATAATTCTTGTAAAAGAATTATGAGATAAAATGGAGAAGATATAAAGTTTTAAGAAGGAAAACTGATGAAATTAATGAGACATCCTGCCTTTTAACCCAAGATTTCCACTCTGAGCAGTCCAGATGAAAACAGAATTCAGGGTTACCACTTTGAACCACATTTCCTCACAAGGGTTTAGTCTCCCCTGCAATGAACCCAACTAGTTCAGGGTATGCTTCTTGCCTAGTACCCAATTCCAGGATAGGCTCTGGACCAAAGAAGGTGTTATTGAAAATGAGTGGATTTCATTTCTTTTAATATTTTCCTTTAATGTACAGTATAAAGAATACAACTATATCCATTTTTTATAATTTAAAGAAATTTTAAAAACTAACGATGATAAAACTATATATATAAAAAAAAATTAAAGGCCTCTGATAATCTTTATGTGTATAGCTGGGAATATATTAGACATCACTGTTTTGCAAGGTCACACCACTCATTTTCATGTTTATCCAAATGGCACAACATTGAATTACATAACTGCTGATCCTAGGTGGCAAACAGTCTTGAAGAAATGCTTGATTTATTAAAATACTTGAACATTGAAAATGTATACATCTTCACAAGATACAGAATACCCATGCATTCTGATTTCACTAAAAGAGATATCTGTCACAAACACATACATGCATGCTTAAATTTGTCCAACTTCCACTTAGAAGTATTACGTGTGAGCATGTATGATTCTTCGGCTTTTGCCAACAGCATGCCAAATGCTGCCATTAGCTCTAGAAAATGCCAAGCGAATACAAGTAAGAAGATCAACAAGAAATTCATTTTTCTGAGTAACCATAATGTCATTCATTCATCTGTACCAGAGAAAAGTGGTTAATGAACTGATTGTTGTATCAGAAATGCTTGTAACTCATCCAAAAATAATTCTATCATACTCTCCATTTTCATAGTTCAGCTGTGGCTCCAGCTCACAGGCGAGTTCTGAGCCCTGCATCACTTGTCAGTTGAGTAAACAGCACTTTGAAACTTTGTCGAGACCTAAACACAACTCAAGTAAAAACTGTAACCAAGCTTAAACCAACCCCCACAGGCACACAATTCTAACACGTTGTTACTACAAAGTCAAACCCTTCTCTACAGAAATCCTGCCTACCGCCAACTACCACTCCTGCTGTCATTCTTGAGGAGAGTGCAAACAAATGAGCCTGCAGTCAAAAACATTCTAATAAAATCTTCTACAGACAAAGGATCAACTGTTCAGATCACCACCAATTTAATGGACACACGAGAAGGTGGCCCAAGCCAGATATTCACCCAGGGCACCACTGATGGTTCATCTATAGACCTGCATTGAATCTAAGCAACAGAATGGCACACACACTGGTACATGACCCTATTGTGCTCAGTTTCTCTTGACATTTAAACAAGTCTTTATTTCTACATTCATGCTACTACTAACTACACTAAAGATACCAGTTTGACTGGATTGTGGGCCAAAACATCAAGATTTCACCTACATCAGTAAAGGCTGTGAGGCTAAATGTCTGGGGGGGGGCACGATTCTCATATTCCTTGTACATTAATAGGAAGTACTCTTGCCTCCACTAGCCACTTTATTTACTCAGTTTGGATACATTTAAAAACAAATAATAATCCCTGCACTTGCATCCCAGCTGTTCTCTAGACAGGATCACATCTTCCCAACACTAAGTACAAAATCTTATAAGAAAAGTGGAAAAGCTTATAAAGAAATCCTTAGTAGGCTATTAAACAAGTAATGGGGAAATGGGTTGGATAGGCTGGAAATGCATTATTATTCCATACTGAAAATAATATACAATATAGGCTACTACTATTCAAAAATTTGCAATTAAACATTTTTAGGAATGGATTAGATTTGAACAACAAGGGACAGCTGTACTGTTATGTACATTTGAAATGCATATTCACATGTTCTCTTTACATTCTCTGGAATTGAACCGTTACTCCATTTTCATAGCAATCATGGCTTATATTCTCTTTCTGCAAACATCTAGCTTTTACATGAGTTCATACATCAACAATATTTTCACTGAAACTACACAGTTGTTTGTCTGGTGTTCTTCCCAACATATGCTCACCATGCACTCTGAGCGAGCTACCTTGTACGTCCTCCTTACCTATTTGCAGCAGTACTGGAGTAACCAGGGCCGTCTCCATGGCGTAGCAGAACTCTCGGCCAAACATGACAGCACCATGCATGACCCACTTGCGCAGCGGGATGCGGTCTATGGAGCCCTCGCTTTCTGATTCATCCCGGGTTTCTTGCTCCCGACCGCCGGCCACCTTCTTGGCAGGAACCACCTCCACACCCCTCACATGCATAGTATCCGGGTCAGCATTCTGGGGAGCCATTTCCACCAGCATGCAAGCTACTGGGGGGCACTTCCCAATTTGAAGTAACAAAAATAATTAAAAAAAATAAATAAATAAAATAAAGAGTGGGGCAGGGGACGGAGCCCACTGGTGTTAAAATTCCGCTCCTTTTCCTGGGGATCAGATGCTCTCCGCAGATCAATTAGGGCAAAAACACATTCTCCTGTCTGCTGGAGGATCGTCAGCAGAGGTTGTGGGGGCAGACGTGGGTGTTTGGGCAGGATCTGGAGAAGGGTATGGCTTTGTCATGGGTTGGCTCCCTTTACTGTCTACTGTGATTAGTAAAAATCCATATCAATTGCCATTCAGTTAATACAAGTTTCATGATTTCTGTGGAGGATGTTCTAAAGAGGAGGGGCAGGTGGTGAAGTGGAGGGGAGGCAACACAGGTGGGAGCTCCTCTGTAAATCCCCATCGAGCGTCTGATTAATCTGTGGGGGTCCACCAGACCCATATGATGCAGGGGGGTGGGAGGAGATAAAGAGAAAGAAACACAAGGTTAGCAAAAAAACTGGAACAGCAATTTATAACACTGACCACACACCAAGCTGGAAATAAAACAGTAAGAAAAGCAAGACATGGAAATGTACAATACAGGTCTACATTGTCATCTGAGGAAGGGATTCTTGAAAACAATCCCTGATTTTTAGTATAAAGCTACTACGCAGTATACAGAAGGGTCTTTGTAAAACCTTAATCTCAGCAAAGACCATACGGTCTGTTAATGCCAACTTCACAGCCAATCAAAAATTGCTTAAAGTGACTCAATGACTTTTCAAATTGTTCAGTGTGATGTAGTCTGACTGACATGAACAGAAGTCAAACAGATTGACGAAATTTTTTATTAAAGGTTATAGAATTCATAAAACATGCAGATAAAAACATGAAGGATTTTAAAAAAAAAAAAAAAAAATTAAAAAAGCTGCTAGTCAAACTGGTGAAGAATTAACATGTTTCCAAGGATTACTGACCGATTTAACAATTAACTATGAAACGGCACAGGAGAAGCAGCAACTTCGCCTCACAATGTGAAAGCTGAAACCAGAGACATCAAAACATTTTTTTTGTAAATAACTAACTTCCAGTGTTTATGCAAAATGAGTTCAATGATAGTCAGTTTGAGACATATAGTCATGTGACAAAGTAAGTACACCCCAAGAAATGTCAAGCTCATGACTGTATTCAGATCTATTATGAAAAAGCTTAAAATGAGTTGCAGGAAAATAAATCTTTGCATATTTCAGTAAGTTTATTAAAAGGCAAATCAATAGACATTTCCTAACTTTCTAAAGTATGTGTGGAATCCAAATTGAACTGCTGCCAAAATGTAAAACCTCATCAACGTAACATAGGACATCATAGCCTAGGGAGAAAGGAGATGGGGAGAAAGCAGTCCACCATCTCTCCCTCTCACAAATTCAATAACCATCACTTCATGACATTTACCAGTACTTGAAATATCTCATGGACCATCAGATGTGAATTTTATACCACAGGCCAACTGAACTGAAAAACAAAAGGTAAAAGTAACAAAGACAGTGAACAAAGTGGAACAATTAGATTTAAAAGGAAAGAAATTCAAGTTGTCAGTCTATGGGGGGGAAAAAAAAAAAAAAAACAAGCTGTTTATTTCTCAGCTCCAATTCCCAGGCCATCACTGACAAACTGGATGGTATCCTCTTTGTCCATTTAATCAAACAAATGCTGGTAGATCTGATACCTTTACCTGCTTTGCTGGAGTCATGAAAGGATCCTGGGTTTACGAGCATTAATCATGTAAAATTGAGTAAACCTTTGGAAGTCATTCTGTAAACAAAAAAGCTATTTTTTGTTACATAAGGAAATTTAAAGATGTGACGGCACATATTCCAGTGCAAAGTTCATCACTAGGTGTACCTCATAGACACCCTCAAAGACTTCAATATTCAAATGTAATGTCTTAGTAATAACATGAAGGCTAATTGTCCTGTTTTATCTTGGAAGTGTCACATCAGATGAAACGGCAAACAAGGACTGACAGACTGGTGACACCAGCAGTCATTTATGGAAAATTTTAATATATACTCTTATCACTATGTGCAGTTTAAGAACAATAAGTGATGACTACCATGTGACATGGGTTGTACAAATAGGTGGGGGAAAGGTTTCATCTTTACAATGAGGTCAGATTTTTTTGGACCCCAACAAGTGTTGTATTGAGTCACCTGTGTGTGTATACAAACAAAATATAACTGAAAATGAAAAACCAACACACAGTATCCAATGTCTACATTAGCATTAAAAATCATCCGGAGCTCTGTATCAGCATTATACTAGACACTTAAGTGAAATTTCTTAAAAACTTGAGAAAAGCTGCATATTTTACCAAGGAATCTCTTCATATTACTTCAAATCTACTATGCCACCAGACAATTACCATTTGTCCTAATTCAACTTTAAAGTGGGGCTTCAGGTGAAATTCGGGCTCATCTACCATTCTGTGGCCCAGACAGCAGGATGAGACAGCACTGCACTGTATCATAAGCACAGCTTTTTGCTCCAGACATTCCTGTGCATGTTGACCTAACAGCTTTTTTTGCTGTGCCAAGCCTATTAAGGTTTTTTTTAATCAACCACTAATGCCTGAATCAGACGTTGGCCATGAGCGAGATTCACTCTCTACATCAATCTGGATATTTAATCAGCTGGTGTATAAATTAACTGGAAAAAAAAAAAAAAAGAACTGATATTACTGATAAAAGCAGCTTTCTTCTGTACGGTCACACCAAGGGACCTGATTATATTGTAAGCAGAATGGGACTGCAGCTGGAGCTCTGAAAATTTGTATTCCCCCCAACAAACATTAAGAGTCTGAGAGGATCCATTTCAGAGCCAGAAGATCTCCAGTCCTTGAACTGTCCATATGCCCAGCAGGAACTGGGTTCCCATTCCAATGATAACTTTGCTTTAGTAACATTTTAACTTCTCATCGTCCCAGAAATAATATATCTACCCCAATTTCACATATCTGGTGCGTGTGTGTACACATGTGTGTACACCCACACACATCAGCCAAAAAAAGTCACACACTAATACTTCGGTGGACTGCCTTTAGCTTTGATTACGGCACACATTTGCCGTGGCATCGTTTCGATAAGCTTGTGCAATGTCACAACATTTATTTCCGTGCAGAGTTGCATTCATTTTTTGCCAAGATCCTGTATCGACAATGGGAGTTGGACCGCTGCATAAAGTCTTCTTCAGCACATCCCAAAGATTCTCAATGAGGTTAAGGTCTGGACTCTGGGGTGGCCAATCCAGATGTGAAAATGATGTCTCTCTCATGCTCCCTGAAGCACTCTTTCACAATTTGATCATGACATGAATCCTGGCATTGTCATCTTGGAATATTCCCGTGCCATCAGAGAAGAAAAAAAAAAAAAATCCATTGATGGAAAAACCTGGTCATTTAATACAGTATATTCAGGTAGTCAGCTCACCTCATTTTTTGGGCACATAACATTAATCACTGCAGTAGTTATGCAATGGAAGGCCTATTTGCCTAGTTAAATCCAGGTGGTGACCTTTTTTTTTTTTTTGGCCGGGCAGAGCGCGCGTGGCGCGCACACACACACTTATTATATTGATATATACATTAACAGTATATAAAAATATTTGAAAAGAAGACAACAGCTTGGGAGTGCTTGAAATGGATTGTTGTTTGGTATCACATACAGGGAAAATGCTTCAGCACCATTGACTGAACGAAGCACTTGGCTTGGAAAAGGACACTTCTGACAAGGGACCTTCAGTTGTACAGCAGATCAAAAAGAGAACAGATCTTGCAGGATGAACTCCAAAGCAAACGGTTGCTCAAGTTACTGAACTTTGCATAGAATGAACTGCCAGATGGTATTATTTTATTTTTGTTGCGTTTTTATCCTGCAGCTATTGAAATGACTGGCACAGTGGTACAGGAAGCAATATTTCCCCCTTTGTGGGCAGCAATAGAAAGACAACACTGCCTAGCTGCACCAGGCTGCCTGACCTAAATAAGAGCAGATATGGATTTCGTGTTGGGGTGTCAGGATGCCAGCTGACAGGGGAACATGGGATCAGGTTTAAACTTGTGCCTTATGATACTGGCCTGGGAACAGACCAAACCTTGGTCCACAGCAAGAGCTCGACACTTAACTACTATTGTCTTTTTCCCATTCTTGTAGATTGGGTTTTGGTTCATCTCCAGCTTATTTTATTGGCTTTTCTAACACAAACTAGGGTTAAACCAGGCTAAACATCTCACAGACAGCCCTCAATAATCAGACCACAAGAGATGATCCAATAAGTAATTGTAAATCACAGAACTGGCTTGAGACTAATTTTTTAACTACAACATGAAATCACATAACTATTCTAATACATGACTTAAACCTGTTAAGGATTATGCCATTGTCCTGTTAAATGCGAAATGGATTCAGTAATCTACATAATCATTTCAAAATTTTATCTGGTGAGAGGAAGCTTGGAAAATATTAAAATTGCCTCATCTGATGAAAACTAGGCCAGCTTGTTTTGATACTGTACATAACAGCTAGTCAAATTTAAAATTCTGACTGCATCTCTCTCTCTCTGACACACACACACACACACACACACACACACACCAGAAAGCTGTACCCAGCTGTCAGGCTGGCTTCTGACAGCATCTCACGAGATGATGATTAAAGGCAAACAAGACAGCGAATCTTTCATTGGCACTTTAAAAAAATGGACACGTACTCTAGCTGCAGAGATGTGCCGCAGCAGCAGGGAGGGGGAGCACATGTGGACCCATGTGCTTATGCTCCGCCCAGAATACCCATGCTCCATGAACCTTCCTGCTTAAAGAGCTCATGCAGCAAACTGTCAGCATGCTCAACCCCCGAACCTGCACGACCTTCTTAACCCCAGGCCAGACTCAACCAGAACACCTTGTGATTTGTAGTTGTAGATGAGGTCATGAGAGAGGGAGCAAGAGAGAATTCTAACAACTCCTAAACTGAAGCTCTGACACCACAGCAGACAAAATAAAAAGGGGGAAAACCTAACATGCTAACAGGAATGTGAGGAATTGCTACCATTTTTGGTAAAATTATAACTGCCTAAGTTCTTACAAATCTGAATTATGGCATTTGTTTATTCTATCCCCATAGTCAAATGGAGCATTTCAGGTGGGGAAAAAAACCTTAATTTCACAAATTCTTGCAGAAATTACATTTAAGAAGTGATAGAAACAATAGTTGTAAAATGCAGGACAACTCAGACTAAAATTCACCAAAGGACATCAGATCTTGCTGGCCACCTGCCTGCTCTTTATTGTTCCTGGCAAGGAGCAAGTGGGCTTAAAAGCCTATTATAAGGCCATCATCCATGGCTTTATATTTAGCAGAGTGCAGCGCTGCTTCTTCCATGCTACAGTTTTAAGCTCTCCCATTACCTCACCCAAGTCTGTGTCAGTGGCCATGCATGTTCTCACATTCTTGGGCTTTTCGTTTCCCCAGAACCTCTCTACTGTCCCATAGCTCAAACACTTCCTGATCCCATAGCACAAGAGTAGCTTCACTGCTATGGAATGATGACACTCAATGGTTGTTCACTGCTCATGTCAGAAAGTCCCACGGTCTAGAATCACATGATCTGTCAGATGTAGGCACCCGTCAAGCCCTGAAGAGCTGTTGATTCTGGCACAGACCCATTTAGAGGGGTACGATTACACCCAGTCTGCTAGAGCTGGCAAGGAGAGGGTTTACTATAACAACTGGGACAGGCAAAGTCTAAGATCAACAAAACATTTCATACCTTCATTATATTCATTCATTCCTTTAGCTGATGCGTACATCTAAAGCTACTTATAGTATTTTATCCATTATGCAGCTGGGTCATTTTTACTGTATCAATTTTAGTAAACACCTTGCTTAAGGGTACTATACAAGATGGGACTCAAACCTGGGTTCTTCTGGTCCAAAGGCAGCAGCTCCAACTATTACACTATCTACTGCCCCTTATGGAGGGGGCATACATTATTGTATTATTAGGTCAATACTAGAGCCAAGTATGCCTATATTCCAAAAGAAAGTGCATTTCGTTATGCATCATGGACTATTTTGATAATAGTAAATAATCAAATCCCCAAAGTATCCTCCTGTGAGAGCCAGCTCATTAAATAGAAGGGCACAGTCAGGTCAACCAGTTGTGGGCCAGCTTAAAACCCCAGTATTCCAAGTCAGGTTGACATTCTAGCCTGGCAAAAATGTGCAGGTGCCAGGGCAAGGTAAGGTCTACAGTTGACCAGGCTTCTTTATAATGAGTTGTTAATCACCTGTGCATTTCTGGTCTGAAACAGCCTCTCTATGCCTTATCTAATGGATCAGTCAAATGCCTATGACACATATCACATTAAGCATAATCTTTTAATCCTCAGTCGGACCATAAAATACGTTCCTCTAACACAAAACTCAGCTGAAGAAATGGCATGCCAGTTTTTAGCAACTGAAAATTTAACATCCACGCAGGTCTTTCAATGCAATGCCAAATTATTAATCATGTAGACTTGGATGCTCCACATCACAATGTGAATAAAGCAAAAGGAATCACAGATGCTGTTCCCCCATTCACCTTCAATAACATTTTCTGCACTTCAATGTGTTCTTTCCTCATCAAGTCCTTACAACTTGCGAGAAAAAGAAATTGCTGCTTAACCACTGAGTGAAGGGAGCCCTGCTTGTTAGGAGTCAAGACTGGTCTGAGAAACACTTAGAAATTCGCACCTGATCCTCCAAGGGCTTAATAACTCTACTTAAAGACAATGTTGATATCAGTGCAGGGGTCCAACAGATCAGTCATCAAATTTTTGCAGAAATCTTATAGTCAGACAAACACACATTTTCAAAATGAGTATTAGTCTAGTAGACTGGGGAAGGGAACTTGCTTTCGTTAAGCACTTGCTTTTCTTAAAGAGTTATGGTGGCTTATCCTAGAATGTCTAGGCACTAGGTTAGGAGAGGTGCATTCTGGAAACTAATCCATCACAAGGTAGCCCCCACCACACACAGACACACAAGACACTTTTTGAAATGGTACCACTGTCTTCGTTCCTTTAAAGTAAATAGTATTTTTAAATGTTCTATTTGGTCCTTTCACTTTTCCTCTTATACAGTGATATCTTTGTCACATTTTGTTGTTATATCTGAGATGGGCCTCTCACATCTCACTTAACAAGAATGGAGCAAAAATGTGAATTTCATGCTCTCCAACTCACAAAACAAAAGAGCAGGTATTAAACCTGAAAAACTGCTCCATGTGACATTTAATTATAACTCATCTCAGCATCTACCAAGATTATCCTAAACTGCTCTGGCTTCACTGAGAGTTAATCCTTTCCCTGTGAAACGCAGCATGCGGGGGAACGGTTATTCCATGTCAACTTCACTAAACATCTGAAGAGTGAAATTTACTTCAGGCCACAATTATTATAAAAAACAAAACAAAAAAAAAACCCACTATCAGCACTCAAATGACAGATCTCACAAAGAACAAGCTTAAAAAGTAAACAGACAGACACATCTGGCTGCACCTGATGTAAATGGAAACTTCTGGAAAGGTCTGGCATAAGAAAATGAAGACTGCTTCCTCACACACAGTCTGGAGGCCTCTGATACAGAACGGTACCTCCGATAAGACAGCATAAACACAGTGCTGCGCCGACCTGATCTGTGCAGGATTTCATCATCAGCTTTAACTATTACGCAGGCTTCATATAACAAAAATTTCAAATGAGCAGCAAAAGCCTGCAAAACAAACTTGTAGCACCTGCTTGACATGGGATTTTTACAACCTGGATGCCTTTCTCAATATTACTTTACCAAGCTGCAACAAGCCTAGGAACACTAAAAGCATTATCCAACAGCTGAATATAAAATTAGGCCTACATTTTGAAAAGGCTTCTGTGCAAAATTCAAAACCGAAGTGCATAATTCAACTTCTACATTACATCATTATCTGCAGAAGAAAACTGGCTAAACTATGCAGTCAGATGGAGATTTGAGAAGCTGCTCATATTTAAATTTTTATAGTCCCTTGTGAAGTATGAATACTGCTTCTTATCCACGCAGGATCAGAATTAAAAAGCAGTATTCCATCACTGCTTTACAATGCCAGGGACACAAGCAGAATTTGCATGATTTGACATTAAGCTGTATTCCCCCCCTTGTAGTCACATGTATAGAGAATTTTGTAGTTACCATTTTATGCAACATATTTTGATATCCAGTAACATACCCAAGTGCACTTACAAAATGTTAGACACACCAGGATATTAGTGTCAACTTCTAGATTAATATGATCCAGGTATTTGCAAAGTAAGCAAAAAGAACAAAAAAATGTACTGGCTACATTCTGTTGTCACAAAGTTAGTAACCATATTCAAATGCTATTCTTGTACACATTCCCTGTAGCCCATAGAAACAAATAACTGAAACTAAGAACACATAGCTAGCGCCAGTGTGGAGATAATACAAACTGCTTGTCTGATGTAGCAACGGGGGCAGTCAATATGTGCTGTGCTCCCAACATTGCCTCCAGTACCACGGATAATGCAGGGATGTTAATGCATATGAAGGAATTCAACAGAAAGGAAAGTAAAGTCACCTTTCTGCACATAGGCAAACACAGAGTACATAAATGTCTCCGTTCTATCTCCATCTTTATTTTTGCTTACCGGAAATTTCTAAATGGAAAAATCCCAGCACTGGTCCTCTCCACTGGCTCCACGTTCTCCTTCACAATGTTGCACACACGCACATTCTTAGAGCACCAGCCAGCAAAGGGTAAACAATCGACAGCTAGCCAGAGGGCGAAATATCAGCTGGAGACACAGATCAACTGCTGACTCGCAAGACTCCCTTTTCACCCTTTCAGAAAACAAACCCAGGCCCTGCAATGCCATACAGTAAAACTCAAAAAAGAATGAGTGTGGGGGGGTGGGGGGCAGCTCTCATCTCAGCTCCTCTGCCGCATGGATGAACCGTTCCTGGAAACCTGTTCAATGTTGGAGTGAACTTGTGATGCGGTAAGATCTCTGCAGCACTGTCCACCTTATGACCAAGCAGGCAGAAAATAGAGTGCTTTGAGAGCAGCTGGCTTCTTTGATCTGATCACATATGATCTACAAGGAGAGCCCATGGGCTCAATGAGAACACACTTCACACGGAGCTATTATTAGCAGGGCTGTACATTCATGAACAGCACTTTAAATATCAAAACAAAGCAGGGATGAGGGAGGCTTTGCAGGGTTGGCCAGGTTTATAGTGCTTACAAAGCAAAACTCATTAAATAACTACAGCGTAAGATTCATGAGTTTTATGTAAACCACTGTATTCATGCTAGGGCAAGAACATAATAAGTCCTTTCATAATACCAAACAGTTATTACAAGGACTCAGAAAGTTAACTGTGCTTTCCTTAAAAAAGAAGAAGAAAAAAAGACATGTGCTTTACTATCTTTGAGGAGAATTATTAGATAGAGCCAAAATAATTTCATTTGCAAAATTTTAAGAGCGCAAAGTTCCCTCTCCAAAGGAAAACAGACACTAGCTTTCATTCAAATATCACCTCATGATCACATGATGACACCTCAGACAGCATAAATAACTGTTAAATTGTTCCCTACATTTACAGATGTTCTTACACTATAATTTATGAATGGACAAAATTCCTACCCTCCATTTTAGAGAAACAAAACAGATAAGTTATTTTATTTTCCACATTCATTTCACAATGGCTCATGAGTTTCCAGGCTGATTTCCAGTTTACCCTCTCCAATTAGTTAGGGTTCACTACATATTTTGTTAAAAATGACAAAAGTGTATCAAAAGAATTTCATTAGCATGTATTAACTGGAACAGCAAAATAGGAAAAAACTATTAGAAAGACATAACAGGCACAACAAATGCAATATTTCCAAAAGCAAGCAAGTCCCACTGTCAAGGTTCACTGGCATGAAAATTGTTCCAAGTTCCTATAAGTCATTATATGGAATCACAGATTTAACAATGAATGCAAAACAGTCATGAAAAACCAACTTGACCCAAGGTCAAATTATGAGCAGAGTCTCACTAGAGTACTACGAACGTGCACCAGCAAGGTCTGCCAATTTGCACACAACAGCAGTCGTGTTAAAAGTCTGTGTTCCACTTCCATTGTCCATCCCCATAATTACATTCTGCAGAAACCTACCCCTGTGTCACCAAGTATAGTGGATTATTATCACAAATTAAAGTATTTCATAGCTCAACATATAAGGATCAGAGATTTATAAAGACACCTTAGAGAGCCACCTCAACCTGATGGAAGACTTATTCTTTCGGAAAATAATCAGAGTACTATAATGATCTACTTGGCTCTTCTGTCCAACAACTAAAACTTTGCACCCATTCAGACTACTGAGAACTGGGGATAAAGCACTGACTAAATATATTACTGTCTTCATAATCAGTGGTTCTACAGCCTATTGTTATTTTTTTAATTCCAGAATAACATACGTGTGGTATGGAGCATAATTCATGTTACAAATCAGCATTAATAATTTATAAGCAAAAATAATTTATAATGAAAAAATATTTTCCTACAGAAACAAATAAATCTAGTTCCTTAACCATCACCTCTTCTGGTAGAACCACATCTATAAAAATGCCAGGAAGGTACACTGTAGCAGACATTTTACACCACCTCATTCCTACAGCATCATCATCCTTTACTGTTCCTCTTTCAAGCCTTACACAATTGGCAGCTGACCCAAGGTTAAAATTCAGCAATTGATGACAAAAACAGGAAGTAATGGTTTCATCTCATGACATCAACCACAAAAATGCAAGCAAATCAGACCTAGCAGGTCCCATAGCTTTGCTTTCTCAGCAAAATGGAATGTTACAAAACATCAGATGTCTCTTAAATCTTAATCATGTGTTCATAAGATAGTGGTAAATTGTACATCTTAATATAATGGATATGAGTTAGTCTGGCACAAAATTGAAAAATTAAAAAAAGCAAGAGGTATGGTTAAAGTACATGAAGACCAGACAGTGGACAGTTGAAGACCAGAGAGACAGGCTGCTGCTAAATTCATCAACATGATACTCAACCATAATGCTACATTAATTTAATAATGAAATTAATTTTTAACTCAGATTTCCATTTTCCACCGATGAGATCTTTCACAACAACATCATGATTTCCAATTCTACAGCTCCTAAGTTGATCCCTGATAGGTTTAAATGGACTTGGAAAAACAAGAATTGCTGCAGGTGAATCCACCTCTATAACTATGGAGTCAGATTATACCAGATGACAGTGGCACTCATGGCTATTTTCATGTGAAGTGGACTGGCATATAATGAAATGAAGGCTACATAGTTGAAGAGGTAACAAAATGTGGGGAGGGCTGTTTCAATAACTAGTAGGAATGTTTCCAATAATATTTTGTTCAAATAAAACATGTCAAGCACATAATCAACCTACACAAATAGTTCAGTTATTGTTTTATTAAGTGAGTAAATAAGTGCAATAGAAATTCTCCATGAAAAAAAAAATCTGTTTCTGCATAGAATTAGGGTTAATCTGTGGCCAGTAACCCAATTCAAAATGCTTGCAGAACAGTTTAAAAAGAAAAAAAAAGAAAAAAGTTTCAGTACAAGTACAAACATTCCCTTTTCTGCTATACGTCTTACATTTATTTCCTTCCTGCTCATAGAAATGGTAAAAAAACAAAGACATTTTTAGACTGACGTACTACACCACTACAGACTACTCTTCAATGCAACATAAAAACAAAACCACATTGAAACTAAAATTAAATATTAACAGGGTCTGAGTACAGACAAATAATACCTGTTCATTGTGCCTGAACAGCCACACATGGCACAGACAAAAGAGTTGCTCACCAAAACGCCTCGAAAACTTCATATATATCTTCAGACTTCATTCGGCAGCAGATTAGAAAGCTGCTGTGCTCCTCAGACCACTTGAATAAAGTGGCGATCTTGGCACCTGCACGGAACCAACAAGAGGAATTAAAAACATTCCCAGAGCCAAAGATTTGTTGACTTTGCACGACCTTGGGGGCATCTTTCACATGTTTACACTGCTTGCATGTAACCTCACATTTATGAAATGTTTACTTTATTCTCTGGGGAAGCTTATTTAAAAAAATGTAAAAAAAAAAAACTACAGAAAAATTAAAACAGTCATGGACTATAGTGCAGAAATACATGAAGAAGTCAATTATAAAGCTGAGAAATACCTTTACTTTATCAACTGTGACTGCTGAAGGTAGGGTCATTTTTTTCTGCAAAGGATTTACATGTTAAAGCAGGAAAGCTATGTTTGTTTATGTGCTGTAAGAACCTGATGATGGAACTCTTTCTTGGGAAATGGCCAAATATGGTCTTCATGGACAAAAGCACACATTGGTTTTCTGCTTCAGTTCAGTTCTCTGCAGCTATAATGAATCAATTATTGGGCCAGTAAGTGACCTGACCTGGTATTTCAGCTGTAAGAAGACATGAATTAAAATGTACAGTACTTTCAGAAAACCTGGTGGATTGCAGCCCCAGAGGAGTAAGCCCTGGCCACCACTAACCCAATAGGAATACCTTTAAGAAAATGAGTGTTTCAGGTAACACCAGCTAATTGTGGGAAATTATTATTTTTTTTTTATTTGCAGTTTTACTGATGTTTCAATTTAACATTGCTACCAAAATTATACACATTTGCTCCAGAGACGCCCTTTCTGGCCCAAGTGGGTAGGTTTCTTCACATCCTTGCTCAGAACAATTAAGAATAACATTATCAGCAACAATAAAAACAATAAAAACATCCACACTGTATAACTTGGTCCAGTTCTGGGTTCCAGTGATCCATTATATTTATTATTTAACCAAAGTACCATAACATTCCATCAATTTATCATTTGCATTTTTACACTTAGGTCCAAACAATCCTAAAGTAAGTTAGTCTCTGAAATGAAACATCACTAACCACCTTCTACAACGAAACGAAAATGAAACAAGCAGATTCTTCTGAAAATGCAGTTTTATGGTGTGCAGCAGTTTAACCATCCAACTTAAAGGCAGCTGGAGGTCAAGCTGCAGTGACCCGTGTTCCTCTCACCATCACACACCACAAACGAGCAGAAGTCAGCATTTCTGCCATTTTGCTCACTTTATGTGGACGAAGGACTGTTTGTGATGGACTGTATCTGGCCAGTGAGAGATGCTCTGCCTTTGTATTGTTACCTATGTCTGAAATGAATTATCGGCAAGGGAGCGAGGTGTTCATCGCACAACACACACACACACACACACACACACACACACACACACACAGCGTCCACATCGAATGAGAGGAACACCGCAGCTCAGTGTCCTCTTCCGTCCTTCATTGTTTGCCACTGTGTGTGTAAGTAAACGGCACCCAATTAACCAAATTACAACGAAAAATGCAATAAATTACAAAAAATGCCATTACTTGGTTTAAAGACTCGCAACTCCAGCAGGTGACCGGACCGACTGTCAGTGTAAAACACCGAAAATAATGAAAACGGCCACCGCCACATTCCTAGCATGCGGGCTACATACATACATACAAACATACTGTGTGTGTGTGTGTGTGTGTGTGTATATATATATATATATATATATATATATATATATATATATATATACACACACACACACACACACACACAGTATGTTTGTATGTATGTATGTAGCCCGCATGCTAGGAATGTGGCGGTGGCCGTTTTCATTATTTTCGGTGTTTTACACTGACAGTCGGTCCGGTCACCTGCTGGAGTTGCGAGTCTTTAAACCAAGTAATGGCATTTTTTGTAATTTATTGCATTTTTCGTTGTAATTTGGTTAATTGGGTGCCGTTTACTTACACACACAGTGGCAAACAATGAAGGACGGAAGAGGACACTGAGCTGCGGTGTTCCTCTCATTCGATGTGGACGCTGTGTGTGTGTGTGTGTGTGTGTGTGTGTGTGTGTGTGT